>CM034315.1:23466968-24175315 GCA_019925795.1 Dendrobium chrysotoxum | reverse complement strand
TTCAAGTGGTGACTCTTTCTACGTAACACTTTGTCCCATATACAGTTCAAGAGGTGGCTCCATGGCTTAGTACTTTATCTTGTATGATACGTAGTTGTCATCTTTCGGCTGGTTTTTTGTATACCTTAGCCCAAACTCATAACTATCAAGATATTGTGTGCTTTAGCCTAAAGGCCTCATGATTTTGTCCTATTGGTATAACTTCCCAGGAGATCACCTATTCTAGAATTTCTCTGAGATGAGCACACTTAACTATAGAGTTTCTTAATGAAATTCTAATTATTATACTAAAAGGCACCTTGATATTTAAGAGTTTAGCGTCTTCTACATAAGGGGTTTCACATCATACCCTTGTGTCCTTACTCTGACTAAAGGCCTCAATCCAGAGTGTTTATTTTAGTTATAGGAGCAGAACACTCAGGTAGAGTATGAACTCATGGGTTTGTTATCACAACAAACCTGGTATGTTCCTTATAGTATGACTGAAGTAGGTGGTGGCAGTGACAAGGGTAGTAATTTTAACTTTGGAGCCTGGTACTTTCCTTATAATTTGGATATTATGCATTTTTTAATGTCTTATCATATAATATATTTCCTATATAATGCTTTCTTAAAAATATTGTCTCAAATGATGTCTTTTTAATGTCAATTTTAACTTTCTAGGATGATGTAAGCTTCATATAGCTGGAGACTTGCACAATTATATGAGTCACTCTTGTGTCCCTGAGTTGTTATATTTTTGGGTATATGAGAATTAAGTGTAAATTATATATTATTTATTATTTTTAAATTTAGTAAAAATATGTTATTTTGGTTATGTTTGTGCGGGAAATGTATAGGACAAGGAAAATAAATTACAAGTGTCGAATAGCGTCCTAGTGCCACCAATCAAAGCATTGTAGCATTATGGTTGTCTATGCCGAGGTGCCTAATTCAAACATTATAATGCCAATTTCTCTATTTTCTAGTGTTGCCATAACACCAAGGTCACCACAACAGCGCAACACCGCATTAAGGCACCTAAATTTAATATTGTAACACTAAAGCCTTAGGAAAATGAGTGTTGAGCCATGTAACGCCTCAGCACCAAAATTTACATTCAAGCACTGCAGTAGAGCACCGCGGCGGAGTAGTTTCTAACACGTGGAGCCATGCCAAGTCAGCCAAAAGATGAACTATTTTAATCATTAATCATGTCAAGTCATCCAGCACCGCAATAGAGCTGACATTACATCAGCAATGCGCTAGTTCTTTTTATACCACCGTGGTGCCACCTTGTCGAGCGTCATAATGCCTAAACTTATCCCTATAATTATTATAAATAGTTTTTTTTATTCTGTTGTTTGGAAACTTTTATCACTTAAGAAAAATTCTATGATTTTAAGTGTGTTTCTTTATTGCACCCTTAGAGTAAAGTCTAAGCGAGGATAGTGAAGTGCAATATATTTTCAGTGTGAAGATCTTAGCCTATTTGTGTAAGAAAATCTGTGGTTGGAGAAGAATAAGTGTGGAGAAGATCATTTGAATCTTCTAGGTGACAATTTTCTTATTACTTCTCATGTATCTTTTCCTTTAATGAATGAAATAAAAAAGAGTTCGTGTGTTGACTATTTCATGTCTGGCTAATTCTCTAGTTTGGGCTGATAACATAAAAATAAAGAAAGTACTAATATAGACTCTTATGCCTTGAATGATACATTAATATTTTTAATATCTCTCATTCTTCATTTAATGCATACAATTGTCATATATATGATTAATATATAATGTGATGTACAATCTTAAGAGGGGAATACTGAAATAATTATGAGTATTGAAATGAAATATTGGCATGCCAAGACATAGGATGTTTAATGTTCCAAGTTCTATAGATATAGAAAAATTATAGGAAGGCTATAAACATCTCTTTTCATCATTACAAGCTATATAGAGACCTAGGGGTGCATATGTTTTGATCCACATCTAAAAATTAAGAGTTTCATTAGGACAACTATGTCATTTACATTCTTTACTCCAAAATACTTTATTTCTATAAGTATCCAAATATCGTTACAATTTTTTCTTTGCATGATAAAAACTAAAAAATATCATTTTTACTTTTAGTAGGATAAATTTTACTTTTAGATTAAATAGTAGTAATTTAATTACAATTAAGCAGAACATTTTCTCGTGGGATCGACACTTTACTCTATAACTTTATTATTTGATTTGTCATTTACACTTGCACATTTTAGTAGGCTTTCATTAATTTTATATCAAAGAAAACCTAAGCATATTTGAACTCAACAAAAAATTTTGAAAAAGCTAAAAATGTATTTTGTTGATTATTTAGCTTATAATTTATATTTGCTTCATTATTGCTGCTTGCTTGGTATATCTAGTAAGGAGCCCTTACTATTTGACCCTGAGATAGAAAGGACCCTTATATAAATTAAAAAACAAAAAGATTTTAGAAATGTCTGACCCAACATAAGATCAGAACCATTCTAGACTTCTTAAAGAGTATGCTTACCATGTAGTAGAAGGAATCCATCAGAGTATTAATCAAATTACTATCTAAGCCAATAACTTTGAACTAAAATCTACCATAATTTAGATGGTTCAAAATTCACAATTTGGGGGGACTTTTATTGAGGATCTCAATCTACACATAGCTAGTTTCTTGAAAATCTACGTAATATTTAAGTATAATAGTGTTAATGTTGATACTATTAGGCATAATTATTTTTATTTTCTCTAAGAGAAAAATAAGATGTGATTGAATTCTTTTCCCCTAGGCTTTATAATCACCTGGAATATGTTGGCTCACAAATGTTTAGCTAAGCATTTCCCACCTTTAAAAACTACTAAATTTAGGAATGATAACACATATTTTGCTCAGTTTGAGGGAGAATCAATTTATGAAAGTTAGGAGAGATTTAAAGAAATGGTTAGAAAATACCCTCACCATGTTTTACTTGATCGGTTGGTTATTCAAAATTTTATAATGAATTGGTAGAATCCCTTCAATCAATCATTTACTACAATTAGAGCATTTTTAATGTCTAAGCCATTTGAGGAAGCGTATGAACTAATAGAGAAAATTGCTATAAATAATTTCTAGTGGTTTTCTAATAGGATGAATCCTAAGTGAATAGTTAAAATTTATGAGTTAGAGGCTTTGTCAATTCTTACTGCTTATGTAGCTATAATTTCAAAGAAAATGGATATTGTTAGAGTTAATTTAGGATAGGAATTATCAACATAATTGGAAGAGCAAGATTTGAATTCTGTTAGTAATAATAATGCTTTAGGGATTGAAAATATGAATTTGATTGGAAGGTAAAATAATCCCTATTCTAATACATATAATCTAGGTTGGAAGAATCACCCTAATTTTAATTGGTCTAATATTAATATTGGCGGTAACAATCAATGGAATGCTTGTCAATTTAATCAAGAAGGAAATTATAATAATCCTCAGTAACCTGTAGTGAATCCTAGACCTTCTTATCTCCTAGGATTTAATCAAAATAATCAGTTTGAGAATAGGAAGAAACCTTTGGATAGGTAGTAATTTAGTTGAGAACTCAATAGCAAAGTCAGGCTGCTTATATTAGTAAATTAATTGGGATAGCTTGCAATCTCTTTTATTAGTAGAATCCTTGGATTATTGCCCAGTAATATTAAAGTTAACCTTAAAGAGAAAGAGAAGGATCATAATGGAAATCACTTAAGGAGTGGTAGTGATGAGCCCCAATCAAAATGATAAATCTGGGCAAGTCTGGCTAAAGACTATAAACTCAGCGTTGTATTGGGAGGCAACCCAATTATGTTTGGTGTTTTGAAATTCTCTTAAGTTATTTAATTCATTTATTATTTATTTACTGCTAGTTTACATTATTGTGTTATGTTATTTATAGTTAATTTAAATTCTTGATTAAGCTTAAACTATTATGAGCTGTCATCTATAGATAATTGCACTTTGATTATTTATTCAACCAAAATAAAAATGATAATTAAAAATCATATAAAACAAAGGTATTAATAAAATCTTGAAAGATAGTTTGAATGAACATCAAATAATAATTCAAAATGAAAGGCTTAATAATTAATTAATAGAGATCACTTAAGATATTGACTTGATTTGAATTTAGAAACTATATACTAATGCATTGACCACTGAAGTGAAAAATGAATAATTAAGTTTAAGAAAAAGATGTAGATAGCTTAACTTAGGAAGATCATAGTAAACTTGAAAATGGAATTTGTAATCTTATTGAATTCTTATATTTAATAAATTAGGGTTTTAGGTGGATGAAATCAAATCTGATATTCAAAATCTTTAAATCTGTACTCAATAAAGTATTCAACAATTACAACAACATCAAGCCTTTATCCCACTACGTGGGGTCGGCTACATGAATCCTTTTTCTCCATTGTGTCCTGTTAAAAATCAAATTCACATTTAAATCTAATAAAGAAAGATCATTTCTAATATTTTCTAACCAAGTCTTTTTAGGTCTACTTCTACATTTCTTAACATAAGTCAAATCTAATACCTCTACTTTCCTAACCAGGTAATCAAAAGGTAGTCATTTTATGTGACCAAACCATCTAAGGCGACTCTCTCTAATCTTATCTTCCATTGAAGCTACTCCAACCTTTTCACATATATGCTCATTTCTTATCCTATCTCTAAGGGTAAAGCCACTCATCCACCTAAGCATCCTCATCTCTGCAACACTTAACTTAGTATTATGCTTATCTTTTAATGGAAAACATTCGACACCATAAATCTTTGCAGGGCTCACTGCCATCTTATAGAATTTTCCCTTAAGTTTGAGGGGGGATTTTATATCACACAACAAGCTCGATGCATTCCTCCACTTTAACCATCAAACTTGAATTCTGCTAATAATATCCCCATCTATTTCACCATCACTCTGAATAATAAATCCAAGATATCTAAAATATGTACTCATATTAATAACTTGATCGCACAAAGTCAAAATCACCTCACTAAGTCTATTACTACTAAAATTACACTCCATATGTTTCATTTTAGATCTACTTAAGAGAAAACCTTTAGACTCTAAGGTTAACCTCCATAATTCAAGTTTACCTTAAACTTCCTCTCAAATCTTATCGACAAGAAGAATATCTAGTGAGAATATCCATGACTAAAGCATGAAAGAATAAAAGAGAAAGATGTGAAAAAGAGAAAGATGAGTACAGTAAAAAATTGATATCAGTTGAATCTTAAGATCAAATGAGGTAAGTGTTTGAATTAAAAAAGTTTTTTTTAAGATTAATTATCTTTGGGTGATTTAATTTCTTGAATTTTAATTTTGAAATTGAATACATCATTATGAACGATATATCATCTCAGGAGACAAGCATACAATTCCTTAATGGGTTCAATTTACATGATTTAAAATTTCATCCTGATTATCTTAGTTAAATTTGAGCAAGAATTATATATGACCTTGGAGAGTCAAAATTATTATTCACTCAGGTATTTAATTATGATAATTTGGATAATTTATCATTAATTTTATAATCAAAGTTATAACAATAATTGATATATCTTCATGAGGGAAGAAGATATCAATCAATATTGATTGTTTGAAAATAAAGATAATAATCATTAATTTTGACTTCAATTTTCCCAAAGATAATAAATTAATATTTTGAAAATTTGATATTAAAAATTTGATCTCGGTTTCTAAATCTCCTACGAGTGTAAGCCCTCGTAGTTAATTACATCATAGGAAAATAGAATTTCTTACAAACACTCTCGATTAAAATAGCGATAGAAATTTTTTTTTTAGATTTTAAAGTGTGATGTCAAAGAAAGCAATGATTGGAATTTCAACAGCGATTGGATTAAAATTGAACACTTATTTTAGAGATCAATATTTTAGAAGTACCTCAACCTATCATAAGTGTTGTGTTTAAATTAGGATTGAAAGATATTTAAGTTTAACTTATCAATTTTATTAAAAAATTAGGATTCAATTCCCAAAGGTTGAGGTCTTATAGCCTGAGCCTTCCTTAGAACCTATGTCTAAATTGGATACTAAAAATTAGTAACCTAAACCTAGTTAATGCAATGCAGGATCTGGACTTACCCCAGCCTGGATTGGGGTGCCAACTAACCACTTAAATGCTTCAAAACCATAAGCATGATCTTTTATGTGAGAGTGGTAGGGATGTTGTTTAGTAAGTTTAAGGAGTTGAGGTCGACACCTAGAGCATATCCTAATTGGGCCCCTTGACTTATGTTGGGTAATATGAAACTTAAAGTAAATGTAATTAAATTTTTAACTCATTTTAATTTATTTCTAATATAGTGTATGCTAATTGACTAAATGAATACTTAAATCAAATATGAAGCAATTTTAAAAAGGCTTAAAAATAAGTTTTCCTTTAGATTGCGGAGATTCCCCTTGACAGATCTACACCCTCATAGGTTAGGTGGTTTGTCAAAACTCACAAGCAGGGAGGTGCTTAACAAAGGAAAGGAAGTGTGCAACAAATTGCAATGAAAACTCTCGGCAGTCCTGGGCTTACTTCTTAAAATATTAGAATTTCTATATTATCTTAAAAATTTTAATTTAATTAAAGTAGAAAAAGTTTTAATGATCCCTCACAAGACTTCGATCAGGTTCCAGACAAAATCAAAGATCTACGTACAAAATCACCAAAAAAAAAAAACTACTAAAAGCATACAATCCTATATCTTAACAGACACATCAATCATTAATCAAATTAATTAAATTAATATTCAAATTGAAAGTCCATGTGACAAGTGCCACTTAATATTACAACCCATAGTCTGTAAAAGGTAAAGTGGTCGGGTACCACTGATAATAGACCATATTCTACTCCTAAGACTCAAGTGAATTTGAGAATGGGATTCTTCTCAATCTTCACTTCTTTATCCTTCTACAGGGCTCCTTAGATCATCGGATCCGGATATCCAAGTGAAAAGAAACTCCTCCGTGAATAGATATTTTCTTTCCTCCTTGGATACTCAAGTATTCTAATCTGAATCTTCAAATGAAGAGGGACTCTCCCCTATGGAATGTCACCCTTCTCTTTGAATTTCATATTGGATTTATGTCCCATCTTAAATCACTTTGAATATATAACTTTTGAATCAAATCAAATTACATTTAAAAATAGAAAATTTTAGACTCAAACATCCTGCAGGGTTATCCTAAACAATTATAATTTGAAATCACATCTCAAATAGTTATATAATGAAATTAAAACTAATCAAACCAGCCACACTTGGCCATACTTTTTTAGTTTAAAAGGGGGCTTAGCGCAGCAGCAATACCTATAGTAATTTAATATTTAGGATTTTGCCCCCTTTTATTTTAAATGCCCTTTATGAGCATGGACACTTGCATAAAATTGAATTAGCATAAATTATCCCTAACCTAGGGGTAAATCTAACGCCCATCAATCACATCACAGAGTGCAAAAATTAAATAAATAATCATATCAACATTAACAACCAATATGTACTAAAAACTTAAAAATCCCTGCACACAGCAGAAAAGTAAACACTGGCTAAGTGTGTATAGCAGGTTGTGTGATTTGGATATGTCTTATATCGGGTAATTAGTTAAAGTTATCTAATATTTGGGTTTATTGAAGGTTAAAGGGTAAATTTGGTTAAAGTTCAAATGTTAATGTATTAAAGTTTATTTTAAAATGCATTTTTATGGTTGATTAATTAAATGAATTTAATTAGTTATAAATTAAAGGACTAATATAATTTAATTACTTAGTATAGTTGCTGATTTTAAATATTAGATTAATTTAAATTTTCCTTCAACCGATTCGTGGTGTTGTGCCACCATGCTCGAGGAACTAGGCCTCCTTAGGACACTTAGCCCTCCAGCCTGCAGTAGTCCATCCTAAAAATCTAGTTGATGTGGTTAAATTAAGAATTTTAATTTAGTTAAATTATTAATAATCAATTAATTTTAAGATTTTATACTCCATTAAACTGTTCGTGGCATTGTGCCATCAGGCTCGAGGAACCAGGCCTCATTGGGACACTTAGCCTCGTAGCCCAGAGTAGTCCATACTAAAAACTTTATCTTTGGAGTGGTTGTTGTGTATTAAAGGGTTGGTTGATTGATTTTATTAATCATATTAAAAATTTTTGGAATTTTGGTTGATTATTGAATTTTTGAATTTTATGAATTATTTTAATTATTAAATTAAGGGGTCAAATTTTAACTTTTAGATTAAAGTTAATTTCTAGAAAGTTAGTATTTTTATTAAATATTAGACCTTAAGACTAACAATTAGACTATAAGTTTGCTGAATTTGAATTTTTCTACAATTAGTTATAAATTTTGTAGTTTAAATTTGAAATTTGAACTAGAGTTGACCAAAATATAAACTTTTTAATTTTAAGTGATTTTTGATGATTTAATATTTTTAATAAATATGGAGTATAATACATTTGAGTTTGCTCAATTTGGAGTTTTCTACATTAAGTTACAAATTTTTAAAGTTTTGACCCAATTTTGAACTATGGTTGGCCCGAAAGTTGGCTTTTTGACTTTGACCTATTTATGTTGTTTTGTTATTTTTGAAAAATACTAGACCTCAAATGGAGTTGGATGAAACTAAGTTTGGTTAATTTGGATTTTTTTGAAATTAATCATGATTTTTCAAAGTTTGGTTAATTAATTAATTTTTTAAATTATTTAATTAAGGTTTTGATTGTTTTGATCCAAACTCATCTTAAACTAATTGAAATCACTCCCAAAAGTTAGGGATGACCCATGGGAGTGTTTTTAGGATTTTAAAATTTATTTAGAATTTTTAAAATTTTTTAATTATTTTATTAAATTAATTTTTAATTTTTACTAAAACTTAAATTATAGTTATATTAAAAGTCTAGTGATGGGGATTTTATTTTTTCTAAATAGAGGATCAATTTCTGGTTAGTTTGATATATTATTTATATTTTTTAGATTTAATTTTTATTTATTATAATTTTTTTTAATTTTTTGAGTCCTAAAAATATAGGAATTTTGACTTGCCTAATTTTCTGACCTATTGATCTCCAAATTTAGTGAAATTTGGACCTAAGGTGTAAAATGCTACTTAGTTTAATGTTTTGAAGTTTCACCCCTAATGGGTGTGTGTATAATTTTTTAGAATTTTTCTAAGTTAACTAAACCTCTTCCTTAACTATTTTTCTTAAGTGTCACTAATATTCAACTAGGTTTGAAACTTTAGTCACTTAACTCTGGGACATATGCAAGCATACCACAAAAATTAGATAATCTAATTATACCAATTTGGTGAGTTTTGAATTTCCAAAATTTTGGGTTCAAAATGGACCCATTACTTTATAAATTCATCCCACAACAATCCCTTGAGCATCTGGTCCTAGGAAAATGCAAGAGATGCCTAAGATCCTCAAAAATATTCCACCAAAATTTGGATCTATTTTGACCACTGGATTGTGAGAAAATTATAAAATTTGGATTTTAAATAAATCAAAATAACTCATTATACAGTGGTCAAAATACTTTGATTTTATTTTTAATAAATAGTAGGGCTGAAGCCATTTCCAATGAGCCTAAGAACACTAAATTTGAAGAAAAAATAGATTTTTTTTATGAATTTTGGATGTTCTCTATATTTAAATTGATTTTTCAAATCAATTTCGTGTCAAAATTAGCCGTCGCCACCGTTGGATCCAATCATTGGCCATGATTGAAGTAACGGTGGTGTGATGCCACATTTCTTCCATGTGTCAAGTGATGGATGGATCACTTAAACACATCGATGGTGATTTCTCATCGTCGGATCGGTGTGGGCTGGCGTGGACGGCCTGGATTGCACCACGTCTGCACGCAGATTATTTAAAAGACCTACGTTCAAACCCTAGATAGGTCACATGGTTGTGTGGGTCAATGTGACATAATAAGATCCATCCAATCTTGCTTAATAAAGGATTAGACCGATCTTAGTCAGAGAAAACAAGTTAAAATTGAACTAGAAAATTCAAACACCCATAACTTTCAAAATACACATCCAAATTTGATAAAATTTGAAACATTGTCTCATGGTAGTCTAATCTTTCAACACCAAAAGTTCGAAGGCTTCATGTGTTGTAGATTTTCTATAGTTTCAAATTTAAGTTTGAGAAAAAAGTAGAGATATCTTATAATCATGTGGATGGATTTTGATGTTCTTAGGCTTGTTGGAAAGGTATTTGAATCCTCTACAACTTCCTTCAAGGGTCTAAGAGCTGTTGGTGGCTGGGATTATATTATGCTACAATAATTATCTTTTCTCTATCTTTCTCTCTCTCTTCTCAAATTCTATTTTCAAGCTTTCAACAACCATTTGAATGGCTGGGAGGGTTTTATTTATAGAATTATTTGGGCCCTTATAGGGCATTTGGGTCAACCCTAGTTGACTTGGTCAACCAGGTTGACCTAGGGACTGGAATTATGTCCAACAGTTTTGTTTTAACATTTAGAGTTGAATGGAAGTGGTTCCATCCAATGATAGGGTCATTTAGTTTGATATGATTGTTCATACCCTTAATATGTATTTTGGTCATTTTAAGTTGACCTGGTCAACCAGGCTTGACCAAGGTCTGGGTTTGAGTCCTATGCACTCCTAATGATGATTAGAATGCATTAGAAGAGTGTGGGATTTAATTTAAAAAGGTTATGTTGGAATTTCAGGAAAACTCCAAAATTACCCTTGAGGGGCATTTTGGTCATTTTGACCCTGGTCAACTGGGGGTCAAAGTGGGTCCACAAAAATGGAGTTTAATATTCAACATATGATAATCAAGGGTTTAGATGTGATCAAAGGGTTTGGAGAAGGCTCCCAGGTCAAAATCCACTAGGTAGCAGGTCTAATGGCATAGGTCGTAAATATTTAAAGGTTTTACAGCCTTTGAATTTCAATCCAATTTTTTGAGTTAGAGGCCTCAGATTGAGCTAAAATTTTGACTGCAGACCCTAGGGATATGCCTAATCAATATGCAATTGATAGATTATGAATCATAGGTCATTTGATAGAGTTTGGAGCATTTGAAAAATTACTAGAAAAGGCTTTCACGACAGGGCCTTTGAACCTTAGATTTTGGGTTTGAAAATCTTGATTTAAGCTAGATTTTGGATTTAAATTCCTGAATTTGAATTATCCATGTCACTCACAATCAATTAGATGATTATACATGGATGGATAGGATTAAGGCTATATTGGTCTAAGATCTGGATTGATTCTAGGGTTTAGATTGGTCTTAGTGACCTCATACAAAAATGAGGTCAATAAATAGACCCCCAATATGTGTCATAGAATAAAGTTCTATTACACATATTGACTTTGACCAAATTGGAGGGTCAAGTTTGGAATTTTTATTCTAAACGAATGTAGAAAGCTATTCCTAAAGAATTAGGGTTTGAATTGATACTAGGGTAGTGCCGCAGAGGGCGTACTCTATCACTAGTGTGTCTAATCCTAAGGAAAGGAGAAACCTAACCTTAGAAGAAAGGAATATATATATGATTACATAGAAAGGAATACCTCCTAACTATGGAGGATTGAGTTTGAATTTTTATATTAGGGTAGTGCCGAGAGTGGCGTACTCTACCACTAGTAGATCTAATCCTAAGGAAGGGAAGAACTTAACCTTAAGGAGAAGAAGCTTAAATGATCGTGTAGGAAGGAAGAATTCCTAACTACAGAGGACCGCATTTGGATTTCAGATTAAGATGGTGTCGTAGAGGGCATGCTCTATCTCTAGTGGATGATCTTTTAGAGAGGAACTTGCTCTACACAAAAGATTGCATCTGGATTTTTTAAACTAGGACGGTGCCATATCGGGCATGCTCCATCACTAGTGGATAATCTTATGGGGGAAAAACTTGCTCCAAACATAGGATCAAAATTAGATTTTCAAACTAGGATAGTGCCATAGAGGGCGTACTCCATTACTAGTGGATGATTATGTGGGGAGGAAAGTTGCTCCATATAGAGGATCAAATCAAGATTTTAAAACTAAGATTGTGCCACAACTGGCATGCTCCATCACTAGTGGATGATCATATGGGGAGAAAACTTGCTCCACATAGAGGATCAAATTAAGATTTTAAAATTAGAATGGTTCCATAACGGGCGTGCTCCTTCACTAATGGATGATAATGTGGTGAGGAAACTTGCTCCACATATAGGATAGAATTTGATTTTGAAACTAGGATGGTACAACAATGGGCGTGCTCCATCACTAGTAGATGATCATGTAGGGAGGAAAATTACTGTACAGTGGATCAAATTTAATTTTAAAATTAGGATGGTGCCACAACGGGTGTACTCCATCATTAGAAGATGATCATGTGGGGTTGAAGTTAAGTTTTGAAATTAGGATGGTGCCACAGAGGGCATACTCAATCTCTAGAGGATGATCATGTAGGGAGAAAACTTGCTCAACCTAGAGGATCAAAATTAAGTTTTGAAACTAGGATGGTACCACAGAGGGCATACTCCATTATAAGAGGATGATCTTGTGGGCAGAAAACTTACTCCATACAGAGGATCAAAATTAAGTTTTGAAACTAGGATTGTGCCATAGAGGGCATGTTCCATCACTAGAGGATAATCATATAGGGAGAAAACTTACTCCACACAAAGGATCAAAATTAAGTTTTGAAACTAGGATGATGCCACAGAGGGCATACTCCATCACTAAAAGATGATCATGTGGGAAGGAAACTTTCTCCACATAGAGTATTAAAATTAAATTTTAAAATTAGGATGGTGCCATAGAGGGCGTACTCGATCACTAGAGGATGATTATGTGGGGAGGAAACTTGCTCCACATAGAGGATCAAAATTAAGTTTTGAAATTAGGATGGTGCCACAGATGGCGTACTCCATTACTAGTTGGTTTAATTCTTAAGGAAAGGAAGCATGGGGACTCACACCTAACCTTAAGAAAAAGAAAATAGGATTCTAGAACTTAAAAATTTAAATGAAATTGAGTCAACTTGATTCAAAATTTAAACATTTTATTGATTGAAAGATTAAGCTACATCAAGCATAGTATTTCTTAAGGAATCACCCATTGACACTTAACATTTGGTGATTTCCCTTACAATCCACTAGCTGATAAGAGCTTCCTTTATAGATTATTTATACAATGAAGGGTCCTTCCCAGGTTCTTTCAAACTTCCCACCGATCATGCGATAAGCTAAGATAGGCCTCTGAAGAAATAAGACTAAGTCTTCTACTTGGAAGGTTCTAGGTCGCACTAACTTATCATGAGCTTGAAGCATTCATGCTTTATACAACTCTTAAGTTTTTTTGAGCTTGGAGATGGCATTCTTCAAGGACTTCAAGCTCATCTAATCAGAGTCATGCATTTTGTTCTATTATTATTTTTGTTCTGGATTGTAATTCTAAGTGAAGGGATTTGAACTTCTAGAGGGAGTACGGCCTCAGACCTGTATACTAGTGCAAACAATGTGGATTGGGTCAGGGTCCTGTAAGTTGTCCGGTAGGCCCACAAGGCTTCCACCAACCTCTCATCCTATTGACATTAATTATTATCAAGGGTCCTTTTGATGATTTGAACTAGAGTTTTATTGAAGGCCTCAGCTAACCCATTAGCACAGAGATAATAGATTGTTGAGTGTCTCCAATTAATACTATGGTATTATGCAAAATTATTGATCTTAATAGACTTGAAAGTGGATCCATTATTTGATATGATTCTATGGGGCATGCTGAATCAATATACAAAATGGTCATAAAATAATTTCATAACATGATGTGCTGTTATATTTTGAAGGGGAATTACTACTGCCCACTTTGAAAAGTAATCAGTCGCTGCTAAAATGAAGCGATGACCATTTGAAGAAGAAGGGTCAATAGGCCTGATAACATTCGTGCTCCAACTTTTGAAGGGCCACAAAGCTATTATGGGATGCAGTACATTAGGCGGCTCATGTAAAACCACACCATGTATCTAGCATTGATGACAATATTTTATGATTTTTAAGCAATTGTCAATCATCGTAGGTCAAAAGTAACCAAGTCTTTTAATTTTCATTTTCATCTTAGGACCCAATTGATGAGCACCGCATAGTCCAGCTTAGACCTTGTTAACGATCTTTAGGTCCTCTCATTTATCTAAACAACGGAGCCACATTTGATCAAATGATCGATGGTACAACATATTATTGACCAGTGCATATGATAGGGCACGTTTCTTGATTTAATTAGCAAGTGACCTGTCGTAGGGAAGCTTAGAGGTATTCAATCAATTATTGTCTCCAATCTCTTTCTTCATCAACTATTGAAGAGGTCGAAAGGACCCAGGGAGATTGTTTATTGATGTACTCTAAATCTATAGGAGACAGTGTCTTTTGACCCTGAACTTCTATAGGGTTAAAGTCATCTTCTGGACATGCAAATTCTTTTGCAAGCTTTGCTAGGGCATCCACCAAAGAATTACTTCCATGAGGAATCTTATATATAGTTACAACAAGAATTTGTTCGAGTAAGTGTAATGTATTGGTGGTATTTCATGAGTTTGGGATTTAAAACCCTATAGGTCCCTATACTTTGGTTGATCACCAGTTGAGAGCCACTAAAGATTTTAATCTTTTTAATCTCCATAAGGATTACAAGTTATTGGCCAGTTATCAGCACTTCATACTCAGCCTCATTGTTCGTGTAAGGTTTTGATAAGTAGTAAGAAAAGTGCACCATTCCCTTATTTGGTGTTATGAAAATCAAGCCAATTTTGACTTTTCTAAGAATAGTAGATTGATGTGCATTACCCCGTTGGGAGGAAGCTGCACCATCAAAATATATTTCCCAGACTTGATTATTGGATTCCTCAAAACTCATAATTTATTTGTAAGATAAATCATCATTTAGAGGAGACTACCGGTAGTAGGTGTGCTACAAAGAAGTGAGCAATGGCCTATCCTTTCATAGCATGCAAGAGAATGACAATATTATAGACCAATGAGCTAAATGTCCTGACAATGTAGGCTAAGTCATAAGGTATTATAAGGGATTGATATTGGAAATCAAATTAACTTGATGAGAAAGCATATAATGCCTTAATTTTTATGCTGCAAAGACTAAGTAAGATAATATTTCTCGATTGCAGGGCATCATATTTTCATTGGAAGTAGTCTCTGGCTTAGGTAGTAGAGAGCATTTTCTTTCCCCTTGTCATAAACTTGAGCTAGAAGGGCCCAGAGACACTCATTAAGGACTGCAGGGTAAAGGATTAAGGGTTTCCCTGAAACAGGGGCTGCCAAAACTGATGGATTTGTTAGGTATTGTTTGAGATTTTCAAATACAGATTGGCATTTCTCATCCCAAATAAATTTGACATCCTTCTTAGCAAGGACAGAGAATGATTGACATCTCTGGATAAATTTCAAATAAACCTTCTTATATATGCCAATTTGCCTTGAAGAGATCTGAGTTGTGTAATGTTGCAAATCTGGTTTTGATGATGACAAACATTTTTGTATTCTGTTTTGCTTGGCTAATCTATTTCAGGTACAAAACATCAAAAGCAACTCAAGCTAACTCAAGATTGGGTCCAAATGTGTCTAAAATGTACTATTTTTCCTTTTCTTGAGTCAATTGTAATGTAACTAATCCCCTAGCTAAGTAACCTTACACACACACACTCAGGGGGAGAGCTTGAGTGAATTAGAGTTTCTATTCAATTTTTTGTTTAGATCATCCTGAACGATATTCACATCATCCTGGACGATCATGTAAAAATAAAAAACCCTAATTAGGGCGACGAAGTTAAGTCTGTCTGATTAAGCTGATCATCCTGGATGATTAATACATCGTACGGGATGATAGGCTCAAACTAGAAATTCTCAGCCGCCAGATCAAGTTAGGTAAGTTTTTATTTTAAGATATTTGGTCTGATCGTCCCGGACGATACATGTATTATCCTGGACGATCCAGTACAATCATGCCTAAATTAGTCTGGTAATTAATGAAAGTAATTAATATTTAATTGATATGATCATATCGTCCGGGATGATCGCAGGATCATCCGGGACGATCATGATTGTCTAGTGTGTTTCAGCTGTACCTCTAGAGCGGTGATCTGGATAATTTTGGCACTTTTTGAACTAATCGTATAGGAAGTTATCCGTATTGTCCTGGACGATCAAGTCTTTTTTGGGTTGTCCAGCACAAGTTTCTCTGGATGACCAGAGCGGTCTTCTGGACGAAATTCTTGAATTTACACTAATCGTCCAGGACGATCGCAGAATCGTACGGGACGATCTGAACAACTTTTTCCACTAATCGTCCAGAAGAGCCAGATCATCCAGGCTGAAACAGCTGATTTTGAACTGATCATACAAGACGATCTATCAATTATCCTGGATGATCTTGGCCGACCAGTTGAGATTTAAAGCAAATTTTGAGCTCTCCTATAAGAGATCTTTTTCTTCCAACAAAAGATTTTGTTTGCCACTTTCCTTTATAGAGAAACCCTAGAGAGAGAGAGAGAGTTTGGGAGAGAGAGAGAGGATCTTGTGAGGGGGAGTTTGTGAGGGATTCAAGAAGGTTGCTCCAAGCAAGGATCAGAGTCGTCTTCTCCATTCATCATCTCTGGTCTTGTTGGTGTTCTTTGTGAGAGGATCATTTGCAAGAAGATCCGGGTTCTCTGCCCACTTCAGAAGGAAGCGAAAGGAGTTCAGGTTCTCTGCCTGCTTCAGGAGGAAGCGAAAAGAGTCCAAGGTTCTCTGCCTGCTTTAGGAGGAAGTGAAAGGAGGTTAGGTTCTCTGCCTCACCGTGTCGGTGGAAAGGAGTTTTTGTACAGGCTTCTCCACCTTGCTGTGGGACCAGAAGGAGAGTCACTTTAGTTTAGTGCAATACACGGAGGGGAGGCTCCGGGGAGTGGACGTAGGTCAAGTTGATCGAACCACTATAAAATTTGGTGTGTTCTTTCTGATTACTTTATGTACTTTAGTTTTCTGTGATTATCTACTTGGGTGAAATCTGTGTTTGATCTTTTTGTCTGTGTGTTTTACTTGTTTCCACTGCAAATCATCGAAAAGATTTTTTACTGTTGCTCTTGAATTTTTAAATAACCAATTTACCCCCCCTCTTGGTTAGCCTCGGGACTAGTTCATCCTAGCTTAACATCCCTATTGAACTTTTAAGTGGTATCAGAGCGGGATTCATAAAATTTAGTTTTGAAAAACTTTTGAATTTGATCCATGGCTCACTTTGGTAATCGTAATACTGCTGAAGGTTATTCAATTATATGACCACCATTATTTGATAACATACCTTTTAATTTTTGGAAAACTAGCATGTCCACTTTTCTGCAATCAATTGATTATCGTATGTGGATGCTTGTTAAGGATGGCTACGAGCCACCTTTTAGAATGATTAATAATGTTAAAATAGCCCTTTACTGATTAGACTTTTGATGATCGTGACTTAACACAATTGAATGCCAAATGTTTGAACTATTTTTTTTGTTCTTTAAAATATAAGGATTACATGCGTGTTTCTACTTGTACAACTGGCAAAGAGATTTGGGATAGATTGTGCATCACTTATGAATGTACAACTAAAGTCAAACAGTCTAGGTTAAATATATTGCTTCATGACTACGAACTTTTTCGCAAGAAACCTACTAAATCCATTTCTGAAATGTATACGAGGTTCACTCAAATTGTCACTTCTTTACATGCCTTAGGTAGAGAACTTACAAACTATGAAAGAGTGAACAAAATTCTTAGATGTTTACCATCTTCGTATGATGCTAAGATAACTACAATCACTAAATCTAAAGATTTGAATACTTACTCTATTGATAGCTTACTTGGATCACTCATTGCTTACGAGCAAGGGATAAACCAAAGACAGTTTGATGCAAGTGAGAAAAAGAAGGAGAAAATAGTGGCACTGAAGGCCAACGAGAGTGATATTAGTTCTTCCGGGTCTGATAGTGATGATGTTGCCTTGATCACTAGGCAATTCAAAAGCTTTCTAAGGAAGAAACACAAGAACTTTCAGAAGTGGAACAAGGGTAAGTCCAGCAAAAATTTTAAGGGTTCATCTGATACTATTTATTTTGAATGCAGGAAGCCTGGACACATTAAGGCTGATTGTTCTACACTTAAAGCTCATCCAAGCAAGGAGAAGGGTGAGGAGAAATACAAGTTCAGGAAGGACAAGAAGCAGATTCAGAAGGTGTTCTGGGTAGATTCTGCATCCGACTCCTCTGAGACTGAAGCTGAAGAGGAGGAAACTAATTTGTGTCTGATGGCTGATGATCATCCTGGTCAGTCTGATCAGGAAGAGGTATGTGAGCTTACTTACGATCAATTATTTGAAATATCTAAAAGAATTCATGCATCTTATAGGAAGCTTAAGAAAACTCATGCTAGCCTGAAACTAGAATTTCTGAATTTACAAAAAGAGCATGATTCGATAGTTAAAGATCATTCCACACTTGACAGCAATCACATGTCTTTACTTAATGAGTTTGATGAATTGAACAAAAAATATTCTGATTTAGTTATTGAGCATGATTCATTGAAAACCTCACATGTGAATTTAGAAAAAGCTCTCAAAGAATTAGACAATCTGGCATGTAAAGTGGAGAGTAGCAATGGCGCATTAAAATTTGAAATTGCAAGTCTTAAAAAAGAGAATGAATTTTTGAAAGTTAAAATCAGTGCTTTTGAGAAAAATGAAACACCTCCTACTTTTACATAGTTTTATGCACCTTCACCTTTTGAAGAATCTATTTTAAAATCATCAAAGCATGTTTCATACAATCCTATAAAGAGGCACTATCACCCACGTAGATTAGTTAACCCTTTTCTTGATGTTAGATGTTTTTTATGTGGCATGCTAGGACACATTTCCCACACCTGCACTGTTCACCATAGTACACATTGGGTGTGGAGGCCCAAACTGCCTGTTTCACAGCACCACACACATGCATTGCATTCTTCTTTTCATAAGAAGGAACCCAAACCTGTTTGGGTTCCTAAATCTGACATTTGATGATTTTGTAGGTGTGCTCTCACATAAGACCTCGTGAGAGCATGCGGTACCTGGATAGCGGATGTTCAAGACACATGACTGGAGATGCAAATCAGTTCATTTCGCTGGAGGCCAGGGCTGGAGGCAAGGATACACTTGAAGATAACACCTCCAGGAGGGTGGTAGGTTCAGGTATAATTGGTGATTCAAAGAATTTTATGATTGATAATGTTTTGCTTGTAGATGGACTGAAACATAACTTGCTGAGCATCAGTCAACTCTGTGACAAAGGATACAACATCAAATTCCTACCCACTTGCTGCATTTTAAGTTTAAATGACAAAATTATTTTGTAGGGACAAAGGATCAATAATGTCTACAAGCTGGATGTATGTTGCATTAAAGCTGAAAATTCAATTTGCTTAAAAATTGCTGCTGATGAGTCTTAGTTGTGGCATAGGAGATTGTGTCATGCAAGTATGAAAACCCTTAGGAGAGTCACCCAAAAGGACTTAGTAAGAGGTGTCCCTAAGCTTAAGTTTACTAAGGACCGCCTGTGTGATGCCTGTCAATTAGGGAAGCAAGTCCAGTCCTCCTTTCACTTTGTTAAGGACATTAGCACCTCTAGACCTTTAAAAGTCCTTTACATGGTTGTCTTTGGACCCATTAGCACTACCAGCTTAGGGGAGAAAGTCTATGGTTTTGTGATTGTTGATGATTACTCGAGGTTCACTTGGATTAAATTCCTGTAACATAAATCTGAGTCAATTGATGAATTTAAATCCTTCTCCACTTGGATTCAGAGGAAGTCAGGTTATGAGATCTTGACTATTCATAGTGATCATGGTGGAGAGTTTGAAAATGTGAAGTTTGGAAGTTTTTGTGAGGAGCAAGGGATTAGTCACAATTTTTCAGCTCCTAGGACCCCTCAGCAGAACGGGGTAGCTGAAAGGAAGAACAAGACCTTAGTGGAAGCTGCTAGAGCCATGTTTGCTGAGTATTCACTTACAAAATATTTTGGGACTGAAGTGGTGAACACTGCCTGTTATGTGCTGAATATGGTGAATGTTAGATCAAATCTGAACAAAATACCTTATGAGATCATCAAGGGTAGAACTCCAAACCTATCCCACCTCCATGCGTTTGGTTGTAAGGTTTTCATTCTAAACAACGAAAATCATCCTTAGGAAAGTTTGATCCCAAATCTGATGAAGGAGTGTTCTTAAGCTATTCTAGTGTGGGGAAATCCTTTATGGTGTTCAATAAGAGGACTTTGATGGTGGAAGAGAAAACTCATATGGTGTTTGATGAATCTGATCCTAAGGTGACTAGAGTTGAGGAAGAAGAAGAGGTAGAGGAGATTACCTAAGGGGTTGAAAATGCAAATCTGAAGGAAAGGGTAGAACCTCAAACCACATTGCCTAGAGAATAGAGATATTCTTCGAGTCATCCTAAAGAATTGATCTTAGGAGACCCTTCTGAAGGTATTAGGACTAGGCATGGACTTAGGAAGGAAGTAAACTACTCTGCCTTTATCTCAATGACTGAACCCACCAATATCAATCAAGCCCTTTCTGATGAGTTTTGGATCTTAGCTATGCAAGAAGAATTGAATCAATTTGTAAGGAATGATATTTGGGAGTTAGTAAAAAGATCTAGAAATCAAAGTATAGTGGGAACCAAGTGGGTCTTTAAGAATAAGATGAATGATTCTGGTGTGGTGGTTAGGAATAAGGCAAGATTGGTGGCTAAGGGGTATAATCAGATTGAAGGGATTGATTTTGAGGAGACTTTTACCCCTGTAGCTAGATTGGAAGCCATTAGAGTGCTACTAGCCTTTTTCTGTTATAAGGGATTTAAGCTGTTTCAAATGGATGTCAAGAGTGCCTTTTTAAATGGGGTAATAAAAGAGGATATTTTTGTAGAACAACCCCTAGGTTTTGAGAGTTCCCAATATCCAAATCATGTATACAAATAAAAAAGGGCCTTATATGGATTGAAACAGGCAACCGGAGCTTAGTATGAGAGGCTTAGCACATTCCTGTTAGAAAGAGAGTTTGTTAAGGGGAGCATAGACACCACCCTTTTTTTGAGGAGAATAGGGGATGACTTACACATTGTTCAGATCTATATTGATGATATAATTTTTGGATCTTCTGATAAATATTTATGTGATGAGTTTTCTAAAACAATGAGTAAGGAGTTCGAGATGAGTATGATGGGAGAATTGTCCTTCTTTTTGGGGTTTAGCATAAGGCAAATGGATGATAGAACCTTTCTTAATAAATCTAAATACACTAAGGACATTTTGAAGAAATATGAAATGGATAAAGCCAAGCCAATCAACACTCCTATGAGCTCCTCTGTTCAGTTAGATAAGGATTCAAGTGGAAAATCTATTGATCAGAAGAAGTATAGAGGAATAATTGGATCACTGCTTTACCTGACTGCTAGCCGACCTGATATCATGTTTAGTTTTTGTCTTTGTGCTAGGTTTCAGGCTGATCCTAAAGAGTCCCACCTGACTGCTGTTAAGAGAATTCTTAGATATCTTTTAGGGACCCCAAACCTAGGAATCTGGTACCCTAGACACAGCACCTCTTTTGAGATTATTGGATATTCTGATTCTGACTTTGTAGGGTGTAGGGTGGATAGAAAGAGCCCTTCTGGAACATTTCAATTCATAGGACAGTCTTTAGTCTCCTAGTCTAGTAGAAAATAGAACTCAGTTGCACTTTCCACTACTGAAGCTGAGTACATTACCTTAGAAAGTTATGTGGCCTAAGTTCTTTGGTTGAAGCAACAAGTCTTAGATTTAGGATTATCTGTGGGCACAATTTCTGTTATGTGTGATAATACTAGTGCCATATGCATCTCTAAAAATCTAATCCAATATTCAAGAACCAAACATATTAATATACGGCATCACTTCATTAGGGACCATGTTACGAAAAGGAACATTGAGCTACATCATGTAGCAACTGAAAATCAACTAGCTGACATATTTACTAAACCACTGGCCTTTGACTCATTCAGCATTTTAAGGACCAGATTATGAGTGATTGATATAAATGCTTGATTCTGATGACTGCTATTTTTTGATTTGTCTGTTTCTGTTAGTTAGCTATTTGATTTGATTATCTATTTTCTATTGTTTTTGTTTTTCTACTAATTTCTTTTTTAGCCTTGGTGTTAGTTTGATTTGAGTATTTATTTTGAGTGCGATTTCTTATTTGCTTTTATTTACTGGTTCATATCTTTTATTTACTGTTTTATCTCTTTCAAAATAAGATCACTGCTCATTACTACTGATAAATTGAATTTCTGACTGAGAGTTTTGCCTTGGCTTTTATTTAGAAGCTGGTAAGCAGTGATTGATTCCACTGGATCTGTTAAAGGGAAGAAACATTGATGATTGTTTCTCTTCCTCTAACTCCTTTACTGGTGTATTATTTCTTTTGGGCAAAAATCCTTTTCAAAATTAAAAAATTAGTTTTTGAAATAGAGATTTATTTTATCTTCCTACAGTAATCTACCTCATATGAATAGTGTTTTCAAAGTCTTGAGTCATTGTTATGATTTTCTGAACCAAGCGATTGCACTTATCATACGATATATGATTTTTGTTTTGTGAATTACTCTTCCTTACTGTAGAGAGTAAGCTTTGGCGTCTCTTATATCTGGAAGGTAATTTTACAGCTGAGATCCCTTAACGATTTTGAGAGGTAGAAAGCTTAGAAAAGATGCGCAGTACGCCAAACAAATTTAAAAAAAAAGTGGCACAAAATGAGCCCAAAGCTGAAAAGATGTAAAATGTCGCCAAACTAGAAGATACACAAAGTGTATCAAAAATCAAAAGATGCGCAAAGCGCCAAACAAATTGAAAAAGTGGCACAAAATGAGCCCAAATCAATCTTTCTTCTCTTTCAGATCATTAAATGTCTTAGAAAAATAAGTGCGTCTGTTAATATTTTCAAAAGCTTGAGTTTGAAAATCCTGATTTCTGATTTATTACTTTGGAACACTATTATATCTGATAATTTTCTGGAACGAGGCTTGAAAGGATATCTTTTTTAATCTAATTTCTTTTCTTCTGAATTGGATTTTTTATTTTGGAAGGGATTTGCATCTATAAGGTGTCCGAGGTGGGAGTTACGAAAGTCGATTTTCCAACTTTTTCTGGATTTCAGCGCTGTCGATCGACTTCTTATTGGTTTTTGGATTTAAGATCAAGGGAAAATTCTAATTTACTGGAGCAGATCAATTAAAAAAAGGATCCGCCGCCATTTTAGTTTTGTGTTTTGTGATGTTTTTCTATTTGTACTGATGTTTTGTTGCTCCTCCTTTTTGTGATGTCAAAAGGGGGAGTCAGTAGTAGTTTTTGTTTTAAGCATTGATCTTGTCTTGTAGTGTTTATATCATGTGCAGTTATTATCCTGTACTGCTCTAATTGTTCAATGAAATTTATGTTTCGATATGCGTTGGTTGACTCCTAGTTCTTTTATTTTAAACTACTGCACAAATATTTGCCATCATCAAAAAGGGGGAGATTGTTACAAATCTAGTTTTGATGATGACAAACATATTTGTATTCTATTTTGCTTGGCTAATCCATTTCAGGTACAAAACATTAAAAGCAACTCAAGCCAACTCAAGATCGGGTCCAAGTGTGTCTAAAAGGTACTATTTTTCCTTTTCTTGAGTCAATTATAATGTAACTGATCCCCTAGCTAAGTAACCTTGCACACACACACTCAGGGGGAGAGCTTGAGTGAATTAGAGTTTCTATTCAATTTTTGTTCAGATCGTCCTGAACGATATTCACATCATCCTGGACGATAATGTAAAAATAGAAACCCTAATTAGGGCGACCAAGTTAAGTCTGTCTGATTAAGCCGATCATCCTGGATGATCAAAACATCGTACAGGATGATAGGCTCAAATAAAAAATTCTCAGCCGCTAGATCAAGTTAGGCATGTTTTTATTTTAAGATATTTGGTCTGATCATCCCGGACGATACGTGTATCATCCTAGACGATCCAGTACAATCATGCCTAATTAGTATGGCAATTAAGGAAAGTAATTAATATTTAATTGATACGATCATATCGTCCGGGATGATCGCAGGATCGTCTGGGACGATCATGATCGTCTAGTATGTTTTAGCTGTACGTCCAGAGCGGTGATCAGGATGATTTTGGCATTTTTTGAACTAATCGTATAGAACGATATATCCGTATCATCCTGGACGATCAAGTCATTTTTGGGTCATCCAGCACAAGTTTCTCTGGACGATAAGAGCGGTCTTCTAGACGAAATTCCTGAATTTACACTAATCATCCCAGACGATTGCAGAATCATATGGGACGATCTGAATAACTTTTTCCACTAATCGTCCAGAAGAGCCAGATCGTCGAGGCTGAAACAGCTAATTTTCAACTGATCGTACAGGACGATCTATCGATCGTCCTGGACGATCTTGGCCGACCAGTTGAGATTTAGGGCAAAATTTGAGCCCTCCTATAAAGAATTTTTTTCTTCCAATAAGAAAAATCTTTTTCCACTTTCCTTTACAGAGAAACCCTAGAGAGAGAGAGTTTGGGAGAGAGAGAGAGAGGATCTTATGAGGGGGAGTTTATGAGGGATTGACAATGGTTGCTCCAAGAAAGGTTCAGAGTCATCTTCTCTGTTCGTCATCTCTCGTCTTGTTGGTGTTCTTTATGAGAGGATCGTTCGCAATAAAATCTGGGTTCTCTGCCTGCTTCAGGAGGAAGCGAAAGGAGTTCAGGTTATCTGCCTGCTTCAGAAGGAAGCGAAAGGAGTCCAAGGTTCTCTGCCTGCTTCAGGAGGAAGCGAAAGGAGGTTAGGTTCTCTGCCTCATCATGTCGGTGGAAAGGAGTTTTTGTACAGGCTTCTCCACCTTGCTATGGGAGCAGAAGGAGAGTCACTTTGGTTTAGTGCAATACCCAGAGGGGAGGCTCCGGGGAGTGGACGTAGGTCAAGTTGACTGAACCACTATAAAATCTGGTGTGTTCTTTTTGATTACTTTCCGCACTTTAGTTTTCTGTTATTATCTGCTTGGGTGAAATTTGTTTTTGATCTTTTCGTCTGTGTATTTTACTTGTTTCTACTGCAAATCATCGAAAAGATTTTTTACTGTTGCTCTCAAATTTTTAAATAACCAATTCACCCCCCTCTTGGTTAGCCTTGGGACTAGTTCATCAGGACTTAACATCCCTATCGAACTTTCATGTAAGACTCTTAGGAGGTGGCATATTTAAGATGGCTTTGATTTTGGTAGGATGAATTTTGATTCCATGGGGCCTCACTAAGAAACCTAAGAATTTTCATGAAGTAATGCCAAAATCACATTTTAGTGGATTCATCTTAAGGTCATAGTGGCGCAACCGCTCGAAGATAATTCTTAATTCATAAAAATGAGTCTCTTTAACCTTGCTCTTTATAACAAGATCATTAATGTAGCATTCAACTTGATTATGGATTAAGTCATCAGAGATTTGAGTCATAGCCCGCTGGTAGGTTGCACCATCATTTTTAGAGGGCCAAATGGCATATCTTTATAACAGAAGATTCCCATAGGTCTTTTGAATGTATAGTTTCTCTCATCTTGTGAGGCCATCTTGATTTGATTATAACCAGAGGAGCCATCCATAAAGGAGAAAATAATATGTGAAGAGGCAATGTCAGCCATAAGTTCTAGTATAGGTAAAGAAAATTCATCCATAGCACATGCCTTATTCATGTTTCTATAGTCAACACAGACTCAGATTTGACCATTTTTCTTTTGAACTAGCATGAAACTGGCTACCTATGAGGGATATTATTTCTCTCAGATAAATCCAGCCTCGACCAATTTCTTGACTTCAAAAATCACTTGTTCAATTTCCAAACGCATGCATCTAAGAGCTTGTTTAATAGGAATATCATCATGCCTAATTCCTAGTTTATGGACTACCACGTCAGTAGGCAAACCTGGCATTTTGTCACATGTTCAGGTGAAGTAATCCTTAAAATCATAGAGAAGTTGAATTAGATCCTCAGACTCATCCTTACTCAATATAGAACTTATGAAGGTGGGGCAAGGGTCATTTTTTGTTCCAAGATTGATTTCCATAAGTTCATCAACTGTCAATTTAATTTTTTTCTCAAATTCAGGGGGTGCATCCCAAACTTAAAGATCATCAAAATTATCTAAAGTTTCCAAACAAAGTTTGTGGAGAGAATCAACAACTTTAGTAGGGATATTTTTAGATTCAGGAAGAATAATTATCATTAAATAATATTCATCATCGCCAAATGAACTAAATTACCAAAACCAATACCACTTATCCAATTTTTATTGATTTTTAAGTTTTGAATACTTTCATGGTATTTGGATTGACCCTTAATCCATTGACTCGGAGTGAAACCTTTAGAGATAAGAGCTTTGACACTAATAGGAAAGTAGCCAAAAGGTAATTCCATTAATTAATTAAAGTCCTCCTCATCAAGGGTTACATCATCTTCATTCCTTAAAGTGGAGGAGCCAGAGAAACACTTCTGGACTTTCTTTATTTCTCCATCTAGATTAGGGGCATCCTTAATTACTAACCCTAAGTCGCTGTCGGTAGATAGTGGGGTTAAGATTAAGGATTCAACTACCCTATTGAGTTTTTTATAAAAAGTTAATTAAAGCTCATCACTTTGAACTTTTGAATCATTACGCTCTTGGTCACTATCTGGTCCTAAGGTGAGAACAAATTTTATAGGAGGATTTATTTTTTGATAGTCAAAAGCAATTCTGGCACCCCTTTTTCATGATTCTTCATCAAAACTTGATTCTAGTTCAATGTACATAGGGGGTTTCTTTTTTTAACTGAAGTATGGCCTCGACTACATACTCTTTGGGCCATTCTTCTACCTCGTTGAGGTAGACTGTTTGGAGGCATAAAAACAACGCCCACGATGTTGTCTTTGCTACTTGATTTTTGTCATTTTGGAATTTTGATTTTTTTCTGCTTTTTGAATTGCTTTTGAACCTAAATTTTCTGCTTTCTCCTCTTTAATGTTGATCTCTACCTTAGAACAAGTGGTGGACCCTTTACGTGTGTAGTACGCATCATCTTTATAGATCCCGATCTCATGAATAGATAATGGTTGTAGATCACCCTTAATTTCAAACTCAATGCCATCTTATTGATACTTGAAGCATTGGCGTAGGTTAGATGGAACCATCTTGTACTCATGGATCCAGGGCCTACCTAAGAGCACATTGAAGGATGTTTCTGAGTCAATTATATGAAATTTTACTTCTATTTTCAACTCTTCTATATCTAGAAGGAGGGTAATTGAACCTAAGGCCTTCTCTCCCTTTTCGTTAAACCTACAAAGCACCAACTTGTCAGTTAAGAGCTTGCTAGTATCAACTCTAAGGTATGCTAGAGTCTTTATGTTCATCACATTGACCAATGCACCCAAATCAATGAGAACTCTGGATAACTTGAATTTTCCTACATTCACGATGATATAAAGTGGGCGATTGTGATTGGTAGTTCCTAGGAGTAGATCCTCATCGAAAAAAGTTACTCCAGAGATTTCCTTAAAGTACAAAGCTTCTTCTTCAGAAGCTGAAGCTACCTGAGCTAAGCAGATCTCTGGGTTGATAAGTGCTTCAATTAAGGATACCCTCATTTCTATAGAGAGCATAAGGGAATCATAGATAATCAATTTAGTAGGCAACTTCTTAAGATGAGCTAAGATAAGGCAATATATTCAACTTTTGGAACATCAAGATTAAGACTTGGCAGATTTGAAGGAGGATTTGATTTTTGAGTAGGGATTTGGCTTGGATCATCAGAAACAACTTACTTTCCATTTTCCTGAGGAAGAAGCCTAGGGGACCTTACCACCTCGTAGTTATACTTGTATAATATCCTATAAAGGACAAACTGCAGTAGGTTCTATGCTCTCCTTTAACGATTGATTGTCATTTTTTGAATGGGAATCTGAATCTAAAAGTCTATCATGATGGGACTCCCTTGAAAGTAAATTTTGGGGGTGTCATCATTTGATAAGACTTTAGATTCATTCCCTCCTTGAGAAGTCAAATCTGGGGAACTGAGTTTTTAAATGTCTAGGTTGATCTCAGCTAAGCTTTGATCATTGTCAGCAAAAGTATCATTTTGAATCACATTCTCAATATTAATCATCAAAACATTCGTAGAAGGATCATTCTTTTTAATTGATTTTTGACCCTTTGCCTTTGATGGGCCAAAGTAAAAGTAAGATAACAACAAAGGGGATAGTGAATTTGAGCCACCATCCACCACTCGTATACATCTATCATCACCACATTTCCTCTCTATAAAAGTATCTCCCTTTTTATTTTTATTATTTATAGAAGTTCCTATAGCTACTGGTGAGGAAACTGTCCCAACGTCCTCCTACGAAGCCTTTAGGTCAACCTCTCAGATCAGGCCCTGAGCTCTCGTCGGTAACTGTTGAGAAAGAAGTAAAGATTTGTTAATCAACTTTTTAAATGCCTGGGATAGTGTTATATCCCGACCATCTTCAATTGACAGAGAAAGATTAGAACTTTTACCTAAGATGGACTTGACAGATCCCTGATCCGGATCGACCAGGTACTCCTTTTGAATTATTATATTACCTTGATAAAAATTCTTTGAAATTAATCTTTAAAGACAAAGCAGTCTTTGATTGCATGGCCCAACATATGATGACAAGGGAAAAATTAGGATCATCTTTTTATTTGCCTCTTCTGGCTTCTTGGCCTCTAGTAATCAAAAATCTAATTTCTTAAGAAGACTCTTAAAAATTTTCCTTACCGACTCCATTTTAAATGGATAAGGACAACCCAATCTCTCTTTAAAAGAAATTGGGTAAGGCTCCCTGGTGGACTGAGGGGTTACCTGAAATGGTTGATGTTTTTGGATTTTCTAGGGTGGAGGACCACTGGACTAAGGACTAGCAGGTTTCTTCCCTTTATCAACTATAGACACCATAGCATCTCTCTTTTCAAATGATGTCACTAGCTTATTGGTTTTCTTCTCCTTTAAAGCGTCCTTTAGGAATGACATTTTGAAAGCCTCTTCATGTAAATTATTAGCTTTATTCAAAAGTTTTTTAAAAGTTTTGATCCTGAACCTCTTCAACAGAAAAATAATAGGCCCATGAATATTCATTATAAGAATTTTCATAGCATGTTGCTGTTGTAGTTGAGGTTTAAACTTCATCGAGAGACTTCACCATCTCAAGATGTAGTCGACCAGAGACTCTCCCAATTTTTGTTTCTCTACTATGAGATCACCAACGATTACTCTTTGCTAAGCTCCTAAGAATCTCTTTAAGAATAGACTCTAAAGCTCTATAAATGTTTTCATTGAACCGATTTGTAGATATGCGTACCACTCAAAAGTAATATGAGAAAGACTATTGGTAAATTGATGAAACAGTAAAGCATATAACCCCCCAATATTGTAGCAGCTTGCTCAGAAGTGGGCCAAATGCTGTCTTGGGTTTCCTAAGCCATTGAAAACCTTAAAAGAAGGTGTCAAAAAGCCCTTTGGATAAGGAACTAGGTCATATTCTTTGGGGTAGGGCCTACCCTTCAGAATAGACATAGTTCCTTAAGAATGAGCTAAGGCCTCCCTTACCTGTGTCTCAACCATCTATTTTATATCAATCTGAGGTTGAGCTGGGGGAACTAGGAGAACTGTAGGTTGAATGTGATGAATTATTGGTTAAACATAGGGAAGTACTGGTTGAACGGAGGGAATTAGTATTAACTCAGGAACCTTTAAATTGAACTCTGGCTGTCTATTATGATCGGCCACTTATTAAACTACAAGTTATGGTGGGTCAGACTGGGATTATTTTGTCTTAATTAACTGATCTTATATTTCCTTAAGCTGTAGTGACATCTCTGTAATCTCTACTTTTAAATTTTTGATATGTTAATCATTGTCTCTAACTTTTATCAATTATTTGACCCAAGAGTTACTAAACTCACTTCTTTATAAGGATGGAGTTTTGAAGGCTTAGTGTCCTTGGTTGACGCTCAAGTCTCAACCATGCAAATGTCTTCGGCTGACTCTTCCTTTATAAATAAATCATCTGTATATGGATTGAAGGCCTTGATCGCCTTCTTCTTAAGAATTTCCCAGATCTCCTAGACTACTTTGTCAGCGGGTTTGCCGTCGAATATCACAGGATCTACTGCGAAATATCCTTGATAATCTAGCATTTTTCAAACTCTCTCTTATAAAGTTTAGAGTGTTTCTTTTTGATCTTCTGGTCTCGCTTAGTAACCAATTTTGCAGCTAACTGATCCAACATTTCCTGATCAGAATAAAAAACTATCCCCTACCTTCCCACTATCCGAAGGTCAGTAGTCGCAAGGGTGGCATCCTTAGTAAGTAGAGGGACATCAACCGCAATTGGCGATAGAGGATTTTGGAGAGTCAAAACTCAAATATCAACAGGGGTAGAGTCCTTGCATCCTTGAACAAGGAGCAGGGGGACATCAACTAGTGGTAGATCAAAACTATCATAAATCTTTATCCCTACATATTTACTCAACTTCTTCATCATGTAGTGCTTTTCAGATGACATGGGCTTCTTGCCCTTGACATTCACTAGTTTCAAATCCGTAATAATCTCTCAAGATCTGGCTATAATAGGGGCCAGCTTGGAAAATCTTGAAGGAGGGACCAACAGTCTACTCCTATGAGGGCGACCTATACTAGATCCCATTAAAAATATCTCCTCCACCTTTGTAAATGAGAGTCAAGGCACCCAGTGATATCTATGCACCAAAAAAGAAGTGACAGGCTGCTTAACATACTTTTTATTTTTTTCTCACTAGCTAAGGAGTTAGATTTCTATCTTCTGACTTTTCTTCATTCAGAACTTCCTTCTCAATTCTGTGGGAAATCACCCCCTTCAGGTGTTTCATATACTGCTTTTTGGTTTGACCTGCTTGAGCAGTACAGGTATGGATGATGTTTCTTAACATCCTTGTTTCTAAAGTCTATTTTTCTTTCAGGGTCTTCTTCACAGAGTAGTCCACCAGGCATGGTGGAAAGTTAGCAATCCTGAAAACTCTTTCCTCCCTTACAGCAGTTGTGAGGGGGTAAAAATGACTCTTTTTAAGGAGTGGAGAAAAGTTAGGAATAAGCAGCTCTTCATCAACCTCAGGTTCAACTACATTTAGGGCCTTTAGCTCAGCTATCTTCCTTGACTTAGTGATCTTCTTTCTCACCCTCCTCAAATAGTTCTTTCTAGCACTCTTACTGCCGAAGAGTGGTTTAGTACTAGAAGATCCCTTTTCAAACTCAGAACTAACTTTAGTATTAGCATCAGACTTCTGTTTCTTATCCTCCACTAAGGATATAGTAGGTACGGGGGTGAAAGCTGCCTCCATTTCAAGAATGGGGGAAACATCATTCCCCGCCCCTGCGACTAGCTCAACTACTAGAGAATCCTTATCGCCTTCAATGGCAAAATTGATTATAGTTCCACCATTCACTGACAACTTCAGAGATTTGGAACCTATCCCAAACTGGATCGTACTATTATGGATCATTTCTTCAACATAAGGATCTCGGTAAATTAAAAAAAGAAGTTTTCTAGCCATTATAGATGTTTGATTAACTGGAATTTGAAGAAAGGAACTTGGATTAGAATCTTGAAAATAAATTTAAAAGGATCTTATATTTTATCCCATATACCGAATTATAAAAGCTATAATTCAATTTACGAAGATAAAATATAAGGGTTTATTTTAATTTGATTAAAACTTGAATTTTCATTGCATATGTTATACTAAAATGGAATGTTGTAGATGAACACATAATAATGATAATCTTGATTTTATTTAAATGGAGCTTGAAGAGAAATTTGGATTTTTAAGAATTGAAAGATTTTCTTCAAGTTTTGAAACTCAACATGATGAATTCGCAATCGACATGATGGTTTATAAATTAAAAGGAAAATCAAGAAATTTTTTACTCGACTCTTTTACCCCCACTAATTGATTCAGGGGTAAAATGTCAGAGCAGGGGTTTAAATTTGAAATTGCATGGTATGTTTTAAACTACAAGAGAATATTGTAGAAAACACATAACAATGATAATTGAAATTGATTTAAAAAGATTTTGATGGAATTTTGAATGTTTGAAGATTAGAATTGGATCTTTCCTGAATTTTAAAACTCAACATGTTGAATGTAGATTCAACATTAAGGTTTATAAATTCAGAGGAAAATTAAGGGGTTCCAGCTCAACTCTTTTACCTTATAGATTAACTCAGGGGTAAAAATGTCAGAGTCTGGATTTGAGAAGAATTAAAATTTGAAGTTGATTTTGGATGGATTAAATTCGCATTGTCTATGTTTAAACTACAACAAAGTGTTGTAGAAAAACATATGGCAAAGATGATTGAAAACTAATAATTTTGGAAGGAGATTTAATAATTTGAAAATCTTGTAGCATCCCCTTATTTTTGAAACTCCATATTTGTATTCAACAAAGAGGTTTACAAATTTTGGGGGAAGATTTTAAGAAGCCGATTTGACTCTTTCATCCCGATAAACTATTTGGGAATGAAATGTTGAAGACTGGCTTTGCTAGAAGAATTAAAATTTTAATTGAATTTGGAAAAGATATTTATATCCTAGCATGCATTCTAAATTATAAGAACCACAATTCCACATGTAGTGATATAATATAAGGATTGATTAGGATTTAAAAAAGATCTAATTCTGCTAGAGAATTAAAACTTTGATTTTGGGATTGAAGGATTTTGTGTAAGTTGTGAAACTTGGCATGCTTAGATTTGAGCATGCAAGTTTACAACAACCACAAAATGCTTTAAAAAGTTTGGCTTGACTCTTTTGCTCTGTAAATGAACTTGGAAGCAAAATGCCAAAGCCCGACTTTGAAGGAGGTTTCTTTGCTCACCTCTCTTTTAACATGTCTTACTGATGTTGGCCACACTCACCCAAGGAGGAAATGGGTATAGGGACCAATGGAAGGAAGTGTAGTCAAAACTACCGATGCAAAAAAATTTGTACTGCTATTGAAGATGAAGAAAGATTTTCCCCTCCGGAGTTGCCATTTTTTTAATTAAAAATTTATTATTATTTTTAATATTAATTATCTTCGGATGATTTAATTTTTTAAATTTTAATTTTAAAATTGAACGCATCATTATGAACGATATATCATCTCAGGAGATGAGCATACCATTCCTTAATGGGGTTAATTTATAAGATTTCAAATTTTATCATGATTATCGTAGTCAAATTTGAGCAAGAACTATATATGACCCTGGAGAATCAAAATGATTATTCACTTAGGTATTTAACTATGATAATTTGGATAAGTTATCATTAATTTCATAATCAAAGTTACAATAAAAATTGATATATGTTCCTGAGGGAAGAAGATATCAATCATTATTATTTGTTCGAAAATGAACATAATGATCGTTGATTTTGAATTAAATTTTCTCAAAGATAATTAATTAACATTTTAAAAAATTGATTATGAACAATTTGTTCTGGGTTTCTAAATCTTCTACGGGCCAAGCCCTCGTAGTTAATTACATCATAAGAAATTGGAATGTTTTATGAATACTCTTGATTAAAATAATGGTAAAAATTTTATTTTTTTAATTTCAAAGTTTAATGTCAAAGAAAGCAATAATTAGAATTTCCATAGGGATTTGATCAAAATTTAACACTTATTTTAGAGACCAATGGATGAAAGGTAGGAGGTACTTAAGGATTCTGAAATATTTCATAAGTATCTCAGCCTATCATAAGTGTTGGGTTTGAATTAGGATTGAAAGAGATTTATGTTTGAGTTATCAATTTTATTAAAAAATTAGTATTCAATTCCTGAAGGTTGAGGTCTTATAGCCTGAGCCTACCTTACAACCTAAGTCTAAATTGAGCACTGAAAACAAGTAACGCAAACCTAGCTAATGCAATGTAGGATCTTGACTTACCCCGGCCTGGATTAGGAAGCTAGCTAACCACCTAAACGCTTCAAAACCATAAGCCTAGTCTTTTATGTGAGAGTGGTAAGGACGTTATTTAGTTAAGTTTAAGGAGTTGGGGCCGACATCTAGAGCATATCCTAATTTGGTCCCTTTACTTATGTTGGGTAATATGAAACTTAAAGTAAATGCAATTAAATTTTTGACTCATTTTAATTAGTTTGTAATGTAGTGTGTGCTAATTAACTCAATAAATGCTTAAATCAAATATGAAGCAATTTTACAAAGGCTAAAAAATAGGTTTTTCCTAGAGATTGGATAAATTCTCCATGACAAATCTGCACCCTTATAGGCCAGGTGGTCTATTAAAACCCACAAGCTAGGAGGTGCCTAACAAAGGAAAGAAAGTGCAACAAAATATAATTAAAACTCCCGGTGGTCCCAGGCTTACTCCTTAAAATGTTAGAATTTTTATATTATCCTATAAATTTTAATTTAATTTAAGTAGAAAAAGTGTTAACGATCCCTCACGAGCCTTCGATCGAGTTCCAGACAAAATCAAAGATCGATGTGTAAAATCACCAAAAAAACTACTAAAAGTATGAAATCCTACATCGTAATCAACACATCAATCATTAATAAAATTAATTAAACTAATATTCAAATTGAAAGTCCATGTGGCAAGTGCCACTTAATATTATAACCCAAGGTCTGTAGAAAGTAAAGTGGCCGAGTACCACTGACAACAGCCCGGATTGTACTCCTAAGACTTAAGTGAATTTGAGAATGGGATTCTTCTCGATCCTCACTTCTTTGTCCTTTGAGGCTCCTTAGATCATCAGATCCGGATATCCATGTGAAAATAAACTCCTCCCTGAAGGGATGTTTTCTTTACTCCTTAGATACTAAAAGTATCCTATTCTGAATCTTCAAATAAAGAGAGACTCTCCCCTAAGGAATGTCACCCTTCTCTTTGAATTTTAGATTGGATTTATGTCTCATCTCAAATCACATTGAATATATAACTTTTGACTCAAATCAAATTACATTTGAAAATAAAAAATTCTAAACTCAAACATCCTGTAAGGTTATCTTAAATAGTTATAATTTGAAATCACATCTCAAGCAATTATATAATAAAATTAAAAGTACTCAAACCAGCCATACTTGGCTATGCACTTTTAGTTTTAAAGGGGGACTTAGCATAACAGTAATGCCTGTAGCAATTTAATATTTAAAATTTTACCCCCTTTTATTTTAAATGCCCTCATGAGCATGGCCACCTACATAAGGTTGAATTAGCATAAATCATCCCTAACCTAGGGGTAAATCTAATGCCCATCAATCACATCACAGAGTATAAATATTAAATAAATAATTATATTAACATTAATAACCAGCATGCAATGAAAACTCGAAAATCCTGGCACACAGTAGAAAAGTAAATAGTGGCCTAGCCTAAATCTAGAAGTGGTGCTCTAGCAAATCATCTAAGTGTACGTAACAGGCTGTGTGGTTCGGATATGTCTGATATCAGATAATTAGTTAAATTTGTCTAATTTTTGGGTTTATTGAAGGTTAAAGGGTAAATTTGGTTAAACTTCAAATGTTAATGTCTTAAAGTTTGTTTGAAAATGCATTTTAAAGGTTGATTAATTAAATAGATTTAATTAGTTATAAATTAAAGGATTAATATAATTTAATTAATTAGATTAGTTACTAATTTTAAGGATTAGACTATTTTAAATTTTCTAACAACTGGTTCATGGTATTATGCCACTAGGTTCGAGGATCTAGGGCTCCTTAGGACACTTAGCCCCACAGCCCGGAGTAGTCCATCCTAAAAACCTGGTTGATGTGGTTAAATTAAGAATTTTAATTTACTTAAATTATTAATAATAAATTAATTTTAAAATTTTACACTCCATTGAATCCGTTCGTGGCATTGTGCCACCAGCCTCGAGGAACTAGGCCTCTATAGGACACTTAGCCCCTTAGCCCGTAGTAGTCCATCATAAAAACTTCATTTTTAGAGTGGTTGCTATGTATTAGAGGGTTGGTTGATTGATTTTATTAATAATATAAAATTGTTTTGGAATTTTGGTTTATTATTGAATTTTTAAATTTTATGGATCATTTTAATAATTAAATTAAGGGGTCAAATTTTGACTTTTAGATTAAATTTGATTTTTATAAATATAGTATTTTTATTAAATATTAGACCTTAATATAAAAAATTAGACTGTAAGTTTGCTAAATTTAGATTTTTCTATAATTAGTTATGAATTTTTGAAGTTCAAATTGAAATTAGAACTCGAGTTGACCAAAAAGTTAACTTTTTGATTTTAAGTGATTTTTGATGATTTAATATTTTTAATAAATGTTAGACCTTACATGGAGTACAATGCCTTTGAGTTTGCTCAATTTGGAGTTTTCAACATTAAGTTACAAATTTTTAAAGTTTTGACCCGATTTTGAACTTTGGTTGACCCGAAAGTTAACTTTTTGACTTTGACCTATTTCTATTAGTTTGTTATTTTTGAAAAATACTATACCTAAAATGGAGTTGAATGACACTGAGTTTGGTCAATTTGGATTTTTTTTAATTAGTTATGATTTTTCAAAGTTTGGTTAATTAGTTAATTTAATTATTTAATTAAGGAGGTTTTGATTATTTTGATCCAAACTCATCCTAAACTACATGAAATGGACCTATGGGATCGCCGGGTCAGGGATGACACATGGGAGTATTGTTAGGAGTTCAAAATTTATTTAGAATTTTTAATAATTTTTAATTATTTTATTTAATTAATTATTAATTTTTACTAAAACTTAAATTAAAGTTAAATTAAAAGTCTAGTCATAGAGATTTCATTTTTTTTAAATAGAGGATCAATTTTTGGTCAATTTAATATATTATTTATAATTTTTGAATTTAATTTTTATTTATTATAAGTTTTTGAAGTTTTTAAGTCCTAAGAAGGGCTGAATTTTGACTTTCCTAATTTTCTAACCTAATGACCTACAAATCCTGTGAAATTTGGACCTATGGTGTAAAATATCACTACATTTAATGTTCTAAAGTTTCACCCCTATTGGGTGTGTGTATAATTTCCTAGAATTTTTATAAGTTAACTAGACCTTTTTCTTAATTATTTTCTCTAAGTGTCACTAATGTTCAACTGGGTTTGAAACTTTAATCACCTAACCCTTGGACATATGCAACCATACCACATCAATCAGATAACATAATTCTACCAATTTGGAGAATATGAATTTCTAAACTTTTTGGTTAAAATGGACCCTTTACTTTGTAAATTCATCCCACAACAATCCCTTGAGCATCTAGTCCTAGGAAATATATAGGAGATGCCTATGATGCTTAAAAACATTTCACCAAAAGTTGGCTCTATTTTGACCACTCGATTGTGAGAAAATTAAAAAAAAAATAAATTTTAAATAAACCAAAATAACTCATTATACAACGATCAAAATACTTTGATTTTATTTTTAATAAATAGTAGGGCTTAAGCCCTTTCCAATGAGCCCAAGAATACTAAATTTGGTAAAAAATGGATTTTTTGTGAATTTTGGAAGTTTTGGTTATTTAAATTGATTTTTTAAATCAATTTTGGGTCAAATCAGCCACCACCACCGTCGGATCTAATCATTGGCAATGATTGGGATAACGATAGTATGGCACCGCATTTTCACCACGTGTCAAGTGATGGATGAATTACTTAAACACGTCGGCAGCAATTCCCCATCGTCGGATTTGTGTGGGCTAGCATAGACAACCTCGATTACGACACATCGACACACAGACCGTTCAAAAGACCCACATTTAAACCTTGGATAGGTCGCGCAGTTCTACGAGTCAATGTAGCATAATCCAAGCTATCTGATCTTGCTTAAGAAAGGATCAGACGGCTCTGGTTTAGTTAGAGAAAACTAGTTCAAATTGATCAGGAAAATTTAAACACCCATAACTTTTAAAATACTCATCTAAATTTGGTGAAATTTGAAACATAGACTCGTGGTAGTCTAATCTTCCAATACCTAAAGTTGATTTTCTACAGTTTCAAATTAAAATTTGAGAGAAAAGTTGAGATATCTTTCAATCCTATGGATGGATTTTGATGTTCTTGGGATTATTAGAAAGGTAATTGAATCCTCTACAACTTTCTTTAAGGGTCCAAGAGTTGTTGGTGGCTAGATCAGATTCTGCTATAATAATTATCCTTTCTCTAGCTTGCTCTCTCTCTCTTCTCAAATTCTATTTTCAAGCTTTTAACAACCATTTGAATGGCTGGGAGGGTTTTATTTATAGATGGAGAAGCTGAATTATCCCTGGAAAGGGTTAGGGGCTGCTGGAATTACAAAGTTTGGATGATATGAGGTAATTCCAAAACTTTGAGTAAGGCATGAAATTATCCATTCTCCTTAATGATTACTATCCTAATCAAGAGAGAGATAAGCCTTAGGGTGCTACCAAGTGTTCTCTTTATCGACCCAAATGCATGGGGGTATGGATGTATTAGGAAAATTTGTCTTGCTAAGGTGGCATAGCCACCTAAGCATGCAAGTTAGTCAAGCTAGTTGAGTTGACTTTGTGATTTAGTCAAGCTAGCTAGGGTTTAATCCAAAATAAATTTCAAAATGTTTGAATCATGATTGGGATATTCTTTGAAATGAATTTGAGAATTTGGTTGGTTTGATTTGGTTATATCGGTTGATTTGACCCATTTAACCCTTAAGGGGTTATTGGTCAACCAGGTTGACCAAGAACCTAGGTTTGAATTAAAGGGGCTTGGTTTGACATTTTTAGTATGTTTGAGGTGGTCCCAAGGTTTGGAGAGTTCAGTTCAATCAAAAATGACAATTTGGGCCCTTATAGGGCATTTGGGCCAACCCTAATTGACTTGGTCAGCCAGGTTGACCCAGGGGCTGAGATTATGTCCAACAGGTTTTTTTTAACATTTGGAGTTGAATGGAAGTGGTTCCATCCAAAGATAGGGTCATTTGGTTTGCCATGATTATCATACCCATAAGGGGTATTTTGGACATTTTGAGTTGACCTGGTCAACCAGGCTTGACCAGAGTCTAGTTTTGAGTCCTATGAACTCCTAATAATGATTAAGAATACATTGGAAGAGTTTTAGAAAACTCTAAAACTACCCTTAAGGGGCATTTTAGTCATTTTGACCCCTGGTCAACTGAGGGTCAAAGTGGATCTACCAAAATATAGTTTAATATTCAACATATGTTAATCAAGGGTTTGGATGTGATCAAAAGGTTTGGAGAAGGCTCCAAGGTCAAAATCTACTGGGTAGCAGGTCTAGTGGCATAGGTCATAAATATTTGAAGGTTTTACAGCCTTCGGATTTCAATCCAAGTTTTGGAGTTAGAGACCTCAGATTGAGCTCAAATTTGAGGCTAGGCCCTAGGGACATTCCTATTCAATATGCAATTGATAGACCATAAATCAGGGGTCATTTGACTGGGGTTTGAAGTGTTTGAAAAATCACTAGAAAAGGCTTTTAGGATAGGGCTTTTGAACCTTAGATTTTGGGTTTGAAAATCTGGATTTGAGCTAGATTTTAGATTTGATTGTCTGAATTTGAATTATCCACATCACTCACAATCAATTAGATGATTGTAGATGGATGGATAGGACTAGGGCTAGATTGGTCTAAGATCTGGATTGGTTCTAGGGTTTGGATTGGCCCTAGTGACTGCATATAAAAATGAGGTCAACAGTAAGTGAACTACTACATATGATGGTGCACTATTAAACTTCCAATTTACTATCAGCATAACTAATCCCTAAGCTATATTATTCATTTCTAAATTTAGAAGTCAATTTAACACTTACATTCATAGTGGACAGATTCAAAACAAGCAATAATAAGGGTGATTAATTGGGATAATTATTAAAACCTTTTAAATTTCAATTATAACTTTGCTCATTTTGAATTGCTACTAAACTATGATGTATTATCTTGTATTTTAGTAATTTTAAATTATTAATTTGTACTTTGGCTTTTAACTAAATAATAGGTGTTTTTACTATTGCTTGAGGACAAGTAAAAGTTTAAGCTTGGGGGAATTTGTTAAGCGTAAATTATGTATTATTTATTATGTTTAAATTCAATAAAAATGTATTATTTTAGTTATATTTGTGCTTCAAATATACATAAAAAGGAAAAAAAACTACAAGTGTTGAACAGCACCGCAAAGCCGCCAAATAAAGAGCCAAAACATTATGGTCATCAATGTTGAGGTGCCTAATTTAGACATTACATTATTAGTTTCTCTATTTTTCAATGTGACGCTGACACCAAAGTCGGCTCCTTAATGTAACACATAGTCTTTGATCCTAAATTCAGCACTGCAACACTAAAGCCTCAGAAAAATTAGCATTGGAGCACTGATCCATACAACACCTTAGCATTGAAATTCACATTCAAGCATCATAGGCTCAACTTCTAGAGCACCATGATAGAGTAGTTGCTAATATGAGGAGCCACATTGACTTAGCTAAAAGACATACCATTTCAGTCATTAATTATGTCATGTTAGCCAGTGCCATAGCGGAGGTAACATTATTATACCGAGGTGCTAATTCATTTTATATCACCATGGTACCACCTTGTCCAGCACTGCGGTGCTTGAACCCATCCATATTCTTACTATAAATAATTTTTAGTTCTATTATTTGGAGAGTTCTGTCACTTAAGCAAAATTCTATAATTTTAAGTGTGTTTATTTAATCTCCCCTTAGAGTAAAGTCTAAGGGAGGCTATGGAAGTGCAAGATACTTTATTTGTGGTGATCTTAGCCTATTTGTGTAAGCAACTCTGTGGTTGGAGGAGAAAGGATTGTAGAGAAGATCATTTGAGCCTTCTGGGTAATAATTTTCTTATTACCTCTCTTGTGTATCTTCTTTTAAGGAATGAAAAATAAATAAGTTTGCTTGTTGAATCTTTCGTGTTTGATTAATTCTCTAGTTTTGGGTTGATAATGTAAAAAACATAGCAAGTACTGATGTAGACTCTTATGCCTTGAATGATACATTGATATTTTTAATATCACCCATTCTTCATTTAATACATATAATGACTATGCTTTTAGCGAATATTTAATATGATATATAGCCTTGATAGAGGAATATTGGAATAATTTGGAGTATAGAAATGAAATATTAGCATGCCTAGACATAGAATGTTTAATATTCCAGGTTCTATAGAGATAGAAAAACTATAGGAAGGCGATGAACCTTTTTTCACCACTACAAGCTTGATAGAAATCTAGCGATTCATATGCTCTAACCCATAACTTAAAATTAAGAGTCTTATTAGGATCTATATTATTTATATTCATTAGTCAAAAATAATTAATTTACATAAGTATCAAAAACTCCTTATAAGTTTTGCAACTCTTTGGCTTTGATGATAATAGTATTTGTTAGATTATAAGGATTATGAAAAATGTTTGGTTTTCTATTCTTATTAATGGAAAATCTCAAGGTTTTTTCAAATCTAGATAGGGTGTCAAACAAGGGGACCCTTTATCATCTTCTCTCTACATTATTACCATTGAATATTTATTTAGAGGTTTACAATATTATTTCTCTACTTTTAGAAACTTGGCTCATAGGAATTCTAGTTGCTTAAATATTTTACATCTTTATTTTTCTAATGATATAATTCTATTCAGAAATGGTTCCATTAATAATGTCAAGAGAATTAGAAATCTTCTTAAGGTTTCTGAGAATGAATGTGGTCTTAATTTTATAGGATTAGCACCATTATGGGGAGAGGTGTGTCAATAGAGAAAATTAATAATATCAAAGCCACAACTAGTTTTAAAAATTAGCAACTTTCTCTTTATTTTCTTGGGACCCCTCTTCATAAAGGCCATAAAGGGCTTTCATTTTTTATGAACTGTTTGCTAGTATTAAAAAATATTATCTACTTGGGAATTTAAATCCTTAATTATGGGAGCTATACTGATTCTGATTAAAGTGTTTTATGTTCTATGCCTATTTACTTATTGCAAATTATGAATCACAATTAGAAGTTTATTCTAGACTTCAAAAAATTATTAATAAATTCTTTTGGGTTCTAATATGAACATTAGGATTCATTGGTCCTCTTGGAAGTATTGTAATGGTCCTTCTAATGAAGGTGGTTTGGGTTGCAAATCATTTTTTGATATAATTAAAGCTTTTTCTTTTAAACTTTGGTGGAAATTTAAGACTAATAACTCCTTTATGAATCATAAATACTACAGCTTCAAGAAAGGTCACTCGTCTAGATTGAATAGATTATGTAAATATAAATGTCAAGTTGAAATGACTATTCAGTGCGGGATTGGCAACATGTCTTCCTTTTTCTCACAAGATGATTGGGTTGGTACTGAATCTCTTGATGCCTTTTTTAATACTTATTCTTTCACACCGTGAAAGTTTCCAATTGCATTAAGGATGAGAAATTGTGTGAAAATCTTCTTTTAAACCATGTTCCTTAAAATATTGTTGCCATTATATGTGATATTTCTATAAGTCTCCAACTTAATGATCAACCTATAAGAACTCTCTAGGGATGAGGATTTCCACTTAAAAATGGCTTGAAACCTCTTTAGAACTAAATTTGATTATAATAAGATTTTTGATAAAATTTGGAATTCTTCTGCTCTTACTAATATTTATTTTCTCACATAGGGAGTTCTTAAAGGTTTTATCCCAATTAACAACAAATTAAAAAATATTGCCTTTTATATTTTGTCTAAATATCAATGTTGTTTTCATATTTAGACTATTAACCATGTTTTTCTGAATGATCTACCTAATTACTTCTAGAGTTTGGTATGCTCTAGAGAGTGCTCTCATCTTGAGTTTCAGTAATAATAATAATAATTTCTTTTTCATTTTAGCTAATTGGTTTGCTAACATACCTAAAGGTTATCTTCTTACTAACATTCATATGGTTATTTTCTGGCTTTTATTGCAGAAAAAAATAATAGTAAGCTCAAAGATGTTAAATGAATGTTGATAGAGTTATTATTTGCCTTAAGAATAAAATTCACCAACTTGTTAATGCTAAGTTGTTACTTCCTAAAAATGTTAGGGGTAATGTTTCAAGGTCTTCTTCTTTTTTTTTTGTATTTGATAATGTTATAAGGAGACACACTCGCAAACCTTCTATAGATCAATTAAAACTTAATATTGATGGTTATGTTACAGAAACTTGAGCTAATTGTGGTGGTTTAATTAGAGATCATCAAAAGGGTTTTTAGTTGGTTTTGGTTTTAACTTACCTAAATGTAATACTATTTTGGTGGAATTGAATGCACTATATTTTCAATATTTTGATCAAATATGATTTTAAATTACTTGTATCTTTAATTTCTTCCAGAACTTATCATAATGCCATCTTGTTTTTCCTATTTAGTAAAACTTTGGCTACTCTTGAGCAACTTAATTATAGAATTTCCCATATATAGAAGAAGGTAATATATGTTCTGATTGGTTGGCTAAGAATGGTACTATTTTATCTACTACTAAATTTTTTAACATTAACTTAGCTCTCTAAGAGCTAAAAGATAAGATGAGAATTGATGCTTTAGGATTACCATATATCAAGAAAAAGTAGTTGGATGTGATGGAGGTTATTACTGTTATTTCATATTTTATTAAGCTTTTGCAATTTCTCTATGATCAGATATGGTATTCATGATTTTCCCAACTCTTTATCTGGGATTGAGATTTTATATCCAGTTAGTATTTTAGATTTTGATGCGATTTACTATCCTCTTTTTTATATGTGGTTGGTTTTATCGTGTGGTGGGGGTGTTCTGCTTTGATGAATGTAAGAGTATTTTCATATTAGGAGGATGTTGCTTTTGTTCTTTTAAGGCCGGTTAACATGGTTGGTGGTGATTGTGTGGATGCTGGATTGTGGTTTTTGCCTTTTTAGGTGTTTAGGCTTTCTAGTTCTTTAGTATTTCTTATTTTATCTATGAGGATGGAAACTATCCATCATGGAAAATATAAACTATATAACTGCCTTCAAATCTCCATCTTCTCTCCACATACTATGATTTTCTTGTACATTTTATTAAAGTATGGAGATTTTATGATTATTCATGGATGTGGTTAGTGGTTGGTTGTGTTTTGCTTCTATTGCCTATGGCCGGGTTATTGTGTAGTAGCCTACATTTTGACCTAGATAAATAAAATTTTTAAGGAATCATTTTTAGCCAAAATTAAAAATTATCTTCTCCAAAGCATTTATATTGTAGTATTTTAATTACATGAATTTTTTCATAATTTTTGGAAACTTGTGCAAATCCTCAAGAAATTGACACCTATCGGTATAAGTTGGGATTTTGGAACAGTAAGGGTCTCCATTTTGAAACCGATTTCACCAGTATTTTCTAAATAAAATGAGCTATTTTATGAATATTTTTTTATAAATTTTAAAATCCTAAAAAAATGTATATAAATTTTATATTAAAAATTGATTAAATTAAATAATATATTAATATTATTTTATTATTTTATTATAAATATCCTAAGTCACTAAGAAATCCATTAAAATGTTTTTTAATACATTCATTCAGCTGATATAGAGACTTATATAGAGAAATTAGAGAGAATTTTGAGGAGAGAGAAAAATAGAAGCTAGGTTTTATAGGTCGCAGTGCGATTTTTATCCATCGAGTCTATTGGGAAAATTGCTTGTCTCGCTGTATGAAACCTTTACCCTCTTTCAGTTTTCAATAATTTTATATTTTTGTTATTTTTCTAATCAAATTTGTGTTTTCGTTACCGAAAAATGAAGATAAGTTTGTATTATCAAATTTTAGTGCTTTCACTGCATAACTTTTTGTATGTGATAAATCTCATCAATAAAAACATTTTGACTACAACATATTGAATTTTCACCAGTTAAATTAAAAGATATGATTTTTTGAAGTAAATGCATAGTACACAATTTTGATAAATTTTCCAATATTTATACATTTGTGCATTTTGTACATAATATTGACTTACATTATATAGAAAAAAATAGGATTTGCATGTAAGAAAGAAAGGTAGGATGTTAACACTATAATGTATATGGGTTGGCTCTTAAAATATAATACCCTGCATAGGAGGGTGGGCCAACATGCTTTCTTATAAATAAAAGGTTAGTGGTGTAATCCTAATTAGAGCCTATAACTGATTGGCCAAATTACACCGATGAGCAGAGGGTGATGACTCTTAATGATTATTGAAAGTCACCTGAATATGATAATTAATTAATTAATTGGATAAGTGATAATTGATATGACTGAGGACCAAATGAGAAGCAGTTGGTGTAAAGATGTTGAAAACACCAAATTAAAGCTGAAAGTCATGCCTTATTTTTCATAATTATACTCATGTTGATTTTTACCCAAAAGTATATTAAATTTATTGACAGATTGATTGCTCATTCTAGTATTAATATTGATATAATATACTAACATGATTCATTAAATGATATTACTATTTACCTTATGTCTAATAGTTTGATAGATCTCTTTTGATTTCACTGATCATATTGATTTTATTCTTGATTTTTGAGATTTCATTGCCCATATTAAGTGATGATTGATATTGACTAGAATTAAACATACATATTGATTCTTTTGTCTTGTACTGAAAGAAGTGATAGAGTTTTAGTTTTCTTGTTGGGATTTTTAGCTTATTATATGTAATTTAAATGATTTCATGTTAGGGAAGGAGTCAATACTTACCAGTTGGAGTGAGATTGATAGAGATCCTCAGGTTTTCTTTAGATTTTCTTATATATTTTCTTTTATTTTTTGTAGTAATCAGTTTGTGATAGATTAGTGATTGAGTGATCCCTTAGCTTTTGTATATTAATTTTGGAAGAATAAATATAGTGTAATATTTTGAGGTATGTGATTGCTTTAACTGGATATACAGATTTATTATTTAGAAGCTCTAGTTAATTAATTAAAAAGATAAAATAGATAATTCTTCCAAATTTGATTCTGGGGCATTATATGTGGTTGGGTTGCTTCCGTTGCCTTATGGATTGATTGTGGTTTTTTAGTATGGAGTTTATATAGTTAATCATGGTTGTGTCTGTTGGTTGGTTGTGTTTTGCTTCTGTTGCCTTTTGGTTGGGTTCTGATTGGGTTGCTTCCATGGACTTATGGCTGGATTGTGGTTTTTTCCTCTACTGGTTTTTTGGCTTTCAAGTTCTTTGGAATGTTTTTATTTTTTTTGGCTAGAAATAGCTCCATCAAGTTTATTATAAACACAATAAATGCCTTTCATTCTCCTTCTTCTTTCTATATACAATGACGTTTTAATGGTGTATGGTGTTGATATTATCTATATCATGACCCATTCTAGAGATTTTGATGATAACAAATAATATGCTTGGATGTTCTAATTTGTGTGTTAAGTATTTCAGGTGAAATGTTTTGATGGATATGCATGATAATTTAAATTTGAGTTGAAAGAATTCAAGATGGACCAAGATGGAAAGCTTGAAGATTTTTATATAGTAGGGTGTTAGTAGTTCATTAGTATTTACTTGCATGATTTAATTTGCTCACTTTTAAATATTTATTAAAATTATTTCTAAATTATTAATGATATAATAAAATTCCTTAATTTATTTTTATATGCTTCATAAGTTACATAGATTTTATTAAGAATGCAAAGATACTTAATAAGGTAAATAAATATAATAAACTTTACATATTCTTTTTAAATTAACTTATTTCATATCAATTTATTGATGTATGATTAATTTAATCTAAATTATATCACATGAATATTTAATATATCCTTAAATATATAAAAATATGCATAAGTTTTTAGTTTGCTGAATATGATATTATTTTAATCAACACGTGGTCTGATTATTATTCCGTTAGACTGTTTGGATTTTGTAAATATAAATTGATAGGTTATATGACCCATTTGGAGCTATATTTAATTTATTATGATTTTCTAAACATTAGCTGATTTTAATACTATTTGCTGGGTAGCCGTTTTTGCCTTGTTTTGGATGTATATGAAGACTTTTTGACTTATCCATGTGACTAGCCATTTTATAGCCGTTTGGAACTTATATTTCTTTAATATAAATGAATTCTTTATCAAATATAATATTTTTTAGATAATAATTTAATATTAGATTAATAGTTTTATTGAAACTTAGCTTTACTTTCCCTTTCTCTTTAAATACCACTCATCATCTTCATATGAGGGCAATTCAAGAGAGAAACTCTAGCACTTTCTTCATTCCTTTCTTCTTGCTCATATGCTAAATCTTGAGAGGAGAAACTTTGATTTTCATTCTAAGAGCTCTTTTCATTTGCGCGATCAAATTCTTGGTTGGAAAGTTTCAATGCACTAAATCCAGTAACGTCTCTTGAAGTTCTTGAGTTTGTTTTCTTATTCCAAATATTTACTTGCTGATCTATTAGTTTTCATCATATATACTCTTTTGAAAATATCTATCTTTTGATGAAATACTAGTTAAAAATATTATTTTAAGTTTTATATGTGAAATCTTTTAAATCCAAAAAGACAACAAAGCAAGTATTTTAATTTTCTTTTATGTGTCATAGATTTGCATTTCAAATCTAATTTTCTTAAAAGTATTATATTTAAAGAGTTATAATTTAAAATCAGTAAGAAAAATATCTTTATTTAATATATAATTCATATTTTTATCAAAATATAAATCTATCTTAAAGTGAGCAAATTTTATATTCCATTTGCAAGTAGTGAGGTGATTAAAATTAATTTGTAAGATCACCTCAAATATTTTGGTCATTTTGTTGCAAGATATTTTGAGCTTATTTTATTTATATCAAGTTATATTTTTCTTTTTCTTGATCTAAGCCATTTGGCTTAGTAAAGCTTAACTTGTAATTAGATTGGGTTGTACTCGCCCGTGTAGGAGAGTACTTAGGTTGTAAAGAACTTCTTTGGTTTAAAGAAGTGAGGTTTGCAAGGCAAACCTGGATTAGTGGATTCTAGCCCAAGAGTTGGCTAGCGTGGACGTAGGTCGGATTGGAATTCGGGCCGAACCACGTAAAAATCTTGTGCCTCTTATTTTTATTTTTATTTCTTGCATCAATTTTTATTTAACATTTTTGGAAAAATTTATGTGTTTATTTATTCATTGAAAAATAGCTTTCAAATTATTTTAATTGCCTTCTTTTATAAAAAATTTTAAGAACCCCAATTCACCCCCCCTCTTGGGGTGCCATAGTTATCCAACATATGGAGATTATATGGATATCATGGTTGTACCTGACAGTTGTTTGTGTATTGTTTCTATTGACCTATGGTTGGGTTAGGATTGGGTGTATGTTTCTTTTGCTGAATCATAGTTGGGTTCATGTGGCTAGTGGGTTCGAGTGTTGGCTAGATTGTCATTGACTTTTGCTCTTCGGGTTTTGGTTTTCAAATATTGGTTTCTAGTTGGTGGATTTTCTCCTCTTTAATGTTGAGTTTGGATGAGCTTATGTGGCATCTAGTTTTGTGTTTATATTATGGATTTAGAAGGGTTTTTATGATTAGCGATGATATTATGGTGCTGGTCTACCTGTTCATTTTAATTTGAATTTTAGTCTATTATAATTACAGGCTATCTAAATATCAATTTTCTTTCATGCTTCTATGAGGGTCTTACGTGGCATCAAGAATTAATGGTCAATGCACTTTTAGGGAGGCTTTGTTAGAGGACGTTCTGTTGAGGTTTGTAAGTCATTCTTACCTATGTTTTACCTTACAACTTGTTTATAGGTTAGCCTGATTTTGATACCACTTGGACTTCAAGAACTTCCTGCTTTTTTGGGTTTCAGCTTTGTCCTACCTTCTAAATTTTTTCCTCCTGATTGCAAACTAAATAGGGATCTACTTCTTAGTAGGCTTCATTTTCCTTCTTTGGATGTAGCTCTTAAAGTGTTAGTAAGTTTTGGAACCCTTTTAAAGACTTTGTACTAATTTTTTTTGGATGAAATGAAATTACCATTTTCAAAAAAAGAATCATAATATTTTCATAAGCTTCAAATCTAAAGTTATCCAAATCATTTATTATAGTAGTCTTTTTTCTCCTTCATCCTTCAAGTTACAATTCTTATCCTTGACTACCTTAAAATTCTTATGTTCTAACTTAAGGGGTAAGTGGCAAAGACACACCTTCGGGTGTCTTGAAAGCGGTGTTATAAGCCAATAGAGCTCCATTCAACCTAAGAGCCCAATCTTTTCTATTTAGATTATCCATTTTCTCCAAAATCTTTTTGTTCTCATTTGAAATCCATCCTATCCATTAATTTGGGGATGATAAATAGTAGTAATTTTATGTTGAATCCTAAATTTAAAATAAAAAATGTAAATCTTAAGTTATAGAAGTGGCTTCCTCCATCACTAATAATCACTCTAGGTGTTTCAAATCTAAAGTAAATATTTTTTTTTATCTTAAATTTAATCGCCACCTGAGTATAACACCTAGGGATAGATACTCCCTCAATCCACTTGGAGACAATCTACTACTATCAATTTGAATTAATTTCTTATTGAAGGGATAAATGAACCCATGAAATCTACTTCCCATCAAAGATCATTATCACCAATATATAATTCAAGGGCATTTCATCTCTCTTAGATAAATTGCCTACTCTTTGGCACTTATCAACTCTCTTTACATGTTCATTCATATCTCTAAATAATATAAGACAATAGAATCATGTTTGCAATATTTTAGAAGTTGTTCTATAACTTCCAAAAAGCTTTTCATATTCTGAACCATGGCAATAACTATTAATGTTCTTAGTCTCTTCTAATGGGAAGCACCTCCTTCTAATGGGACACTATTGCAAATCTTGTTTCAAAAAGTAAAATTTTGATGATGACAAATATGTTTGTATTTTGTTTTGCTTGGCTAATCCATTTCAGATACAAAAGATCAAAAGCAACTCAAGCCAACTCAAGATCAGGTCCAAGTGTGTCTAAATGTAATGTTTTCCATTTCTTGAGTCAAATGTAATGTAACTGATCCCCTAGCTAAGTAACCTTGCACACACACACTCAGGGGGAGAGCCTGAGTGAATTAGAGTTTCTGTTCAATTTTTGTTCAGATTATCCTGGATGATATTGACATCGTCCTTGATGATCAAGTGAAAATAGAAACCTTAATTAGGGTGACCAAGTTAAGTCTGTCTGATTAAGCCGATCGTCATGGATGATCCATACATCGTACGGGAAGATAGGCTCAAATCAGAAATTCTCAGCCTCCAGATCAAGTTAGACAAGTTTTATTTTTAGAGATTTGATCTGATCATCCTGAACGATACGTGTATCGTCATGGACGATCTAGTATAATCATGCCTAAATTAGTCTAGTGATTATGAAAGCAATTAATATTTAATTGATACGATCACATCATCCAGGACGATCACAAGATCTTCCAGGATGATCATGATCGTCCAGTGTGTTTCAGCTGTACGTCCAGAGCGGTGATCAGGATGATTTTGGCACTTTTTGAATTAATCATACAGGACGATATCAGTATCATCCTAGATGATCAAGTCATTTTTAGGTCATCCAGCACAAGTTTCTCTGGACGACTAGAGCGGTCTTCTGGATGAAATTCCTGAATTTACACTAATCATCCCGTACGATCGTAGAATTATACGGGATGATGTGAAATTTTTTTTCTACTGATCATCCAGAAGGGCCAAATTGTCCAGGCTGAAACAGGTGATTTTGAACTGATCATACAGGATGATCTATCAATCATCCTGGATGATCTTGGCCTACCAGTTGAGATTTAGGATAAATTTTGAGCCCTCCTTTAAATGATCTTTTTCTTCCAACAAGAAAAATCTTTTGCCACTTTCCTTTACAGAGAAACCCTAGAGAGAGAGAGAGTTTGGGGGAGAGAGAGAGAGGATCTTATGAGGGGGAGTTTGTGAGGGATTCATAAAGGTTGCTCCAAGCAAGGATCAGAATCATCTTTTTCGTTCGTCATCTCTCATCTTGTCGGTGTTCTTTGTGGGAAGATCGTTCGCAAGAAGATCTGGGTTCTCTGCCCGCTTCATGAGGAAGCGAAAGGAGTTCAAGTTCTCTGCCTGCTTCAGGAGGAAGTGAAAGGAGTCTGAGGTTCTTTGCCTGCTTCAGGAGGAAGCGAAAGGAGGTTAGGTTCTCTACCTCACCGTGTCGGTGAAAAGGAGTTTTTTGTACAGGCTTCTCCGCCTTGCTGTGGGAGCAGAAGGAGAGTCACTTTGAGTTAGTGCAATACCCGGAGGGGAAGCTCCGGGGAGTGGACGTAGGTCAAGTTGATCGAACCACTATAAAATCTGGTGTGTTCTTTCTGATTATTTTCTGCACTTTAGTTTTCTGTGATTATCTATTTGGGTAAAATCTGTGGTTGATCTTTTAATTTATGTGTTTACTTGTTTTCGCTGCAAATCATCGAAAAGATTTTTTCCTGTTGCTCTCAAATTTTTTAAATAACCAATTCACCCCCCCTCTTGGTTAGCCTCGGGACTAGTTCATCAGGGCTTAACATCCTTATCGAACTTTCAAGTGGTATCAGAGCGAGATTCATAAAATCTAGTTTTGAAAAACTTTTGAATTTGATCCATGGCTAACTTTGGTAATCGTAATACCGCTGAAGGTTATTCAATTACACGACCGCCATTGTTTGATAACATACCTTTGATTTTTGGAAAACTCACATGTCTACTTTTCTTCAATCAATTGATTATTGCATGTGGATGCTCGTTAAGGATGACTATGAACCACCGTTTAGAATGATTAAATATGTTAAAACTGAACTGCCTTTCACTGATTGGACATTTGATGATCTTGACTTAGCCCAACTGAATGCCAAATGTTTAAACTTTTTTTCTATGCTTTAAAATCTAAGGATTACATGCGTGTTTCTACTTGTACAACTGGCAAAGAAATTTGGGATAGATTGTGCATCACTTACGAAGGTACAACTGAAGTCAAACAGTCTAGGTTAAACATATTACTGCATTACTACAAACTTTTTCGCATGAAACCTACTGAGTCTGTTTCTAAAATGTATACTAGGTTCACTCAAATTGTGACTTCTTTGCATGCTCTAGGAAGAGAACTTACAAATTATGAAAAAGTGAACAAGATTTTGAGATGTTTGCCTTCTTCATTTGATGCTAAAATAACTGCAATTACTGAATCGAAAGACTTGAATACATATTCTATTGACAACTTACTTGGGTCACTCATTGCTTAGGAGTAAGGGGTGAACCAAAGACAGCTTGATGCAGGTGAGAAGAAGAAGGAGAAAACTGTGGCGCTGAAGGCCAACAAAATTGACACTGATTCTTCCGGGTCTGATAGCGATGATGTTGCCTTAATCACTAGATAATTCAAAAGCTTTCTAAGGAAGAAACATAAGAACTTTCAGAAGTGGATCAAGGGTAAGTCCAGTAAAAGTTTAAGGGTTCATCTGATACTGTTTGTTTTGAATGCAGGAAGCCTGGATATATTAAAGCTGATTGTCCTACACTTAAAGCTCACCCAAGCAAGAAAAAGGGTGAGGAGAAACCAAAATTCAGGAAGGATAAGAAAAGGATTCAAAAGGCATTCTTGGCAGATTCCGCATCCAACTCTTCTGAGATTGAAGCTGAAGAGGAGGAAACCAACTTGTGTTTGATGGCAGATGATCATCCTGGTCAGTCTGACTAGGAAGAGATACGTGAGCTTACTTACGATCAATTATTTGAAGTGTCTGAAAAAATTCATGCATCGTATGGGAAGCTTAAGAAAACTCATGTTAGCCTGAAATTAGAATTTCTGAACTTATAAAAAGAGCATGATTCTATAGTTAACGATCATTCCACACTTGACAGTAATCACATGTCTTTACTTGATGAATTTGATGACCTGAACAAAAAGTACTCTGATCTGATTACTGAGCATGATTCATTGAAAACCTCGCATGTTAATTTAGAAAGAGCTTTTAAAGAATTAGATAACATGGCATGTGAAGTTGAGAGTAGTAATGGAGCTTTGAAATTTGAAATTGCAAGTCTTAAAAAGGAGAATGAATTTTTAAGAGTAAAAATCAGTTCTTTTGAGAAAAATGAATCACCTTCTACTTTTTCACAGTTTTATGCACCTCCACCTTTTGAAGAATCTATTTCAAAATCATCAAAGCATGTTTCATACAAACCTAGGAGGAAGCACTATCACCCATGTAGATTAGTTAACCCTTTTCCTGGTGTTAGATGCTTTTCTTGTGGCATGTTAGGATACATTTCTCACACATGCACTGTTCACTGTAGTACATATTGGGTGTGGAGGCCCAAATTGCCTGTTTCACAGCACAACACATATGCATTGCATTCTTCTTTCCATAAGAAGGAACCCAAATCTGTTTGGGTTCCTAAATCTGACGTTTGATGATTTTATAGGTTTGCTCTCACACAAGACCTCGTGAGAGCATGTGGTACCTGGACAGCAGATGTTCAAGATATCTTATGAGATTATTAAGGGTAGAACTCCAAACCTATCCCACCTCCATGTCTTTGGCTGTAAGGTTTTCATTCTGAACAACGGGAAATCACCCTTAGGAAAGTTTTACCCCAAATCTGATGAAGGTGTGTTCTTAGGCTATTCTAATGTGGGGAAATCCTTTAGGGTGTTTAATAAGAGGACTTTGGTGGTGGAAGAGATAACTCATGTGGTGTTTGATGAATCTGATCGTAAGGTGACTAGAGTTAAGGAAGAAGAAGAGGTAGAGGAGATTACCCAAGGGGTTAAAAATGCAAATCTAGAGGAAAGGGTAGAACCTCAAACCACTTTGCCTAGAGATTGGTGATATTTTTCAAGTCATCCTAAAGAACTGATCTTAGGAGACCCTTATGAAGGTGTTAGGACTAGGCATGGACTTAGAAAGGAAGTAAACCACTCTACCTTTATCTCAATAACTAAACCCACCAACATCAATCAAGCCCTCTCTGATGAATTCTAGATCTTAGCTATGCAAGAGGAACTGAATCAATTTGTAAGGAATGATATTTGGGAGTTAGTAGAAAGACCTAGGAATCAAAGTATAGTTGGAACCAAGTGGGTCTTTAAGAATAAGATGAATTATTCTAGTGTTGTGGTTAGGAATAAGGCAAGATTGGTGGCTAAGGGGTATAATCAGATTAAAGGGATTGATTTTGAGGAGACCTTTGCCCCTGTAGCTAGATTGGAAGCCATTACGGAGCTACTAGTCTTTGCCTGTTACAAGGGATTTAAGCTGTTTCAAAAGGATGTCAAGAGTACCTTTTTAAATGGGGTAATAAAAGAGAATATTTTTGTAGAACAACCCCCAGGTTTTGAGAGTTCCCAATATCCAAATCATGTTTACAAATTAAAAAAGGCCTTATATGGATTAAAATAGGCACCCAGAGCTTGGTATGAGAGGCTTAGCACATTCCTATTAGAAAGAGAGTTTGTTAAGGGGAGCGTATACAACACCCTTTTTCTGAGAAGAATAGGGGATGATCTATATTGATGATATAATTTTTGGATCCTCTGATAAATATTCATGTGATGAGTTTTCTAAAATAATGAGTAAGGAGTTTGAGATGAGTATGATGGGGAAATTGTCCTACTTTTTGGGGTTTAGCACAAGGAAAATGGATGATGGAACCTTTCTCATTCAATCTAAATTTACTAAGGACATTTTGAAGAAATATGAAATGGACAAAGCCAAGCTAATCAACACTCCCATGAGCTCCTCTATTCAGTTAGATAAGGATTCAAGTGAAAAATCTATTGATCAGAAGAAGTATAGAGGAATAATTGGATCACTGCTTTACCTGACTGCTAGTCGACCTGATATCATGTTTAGTGTTTGTCTTTATGCTAGGTTTCAGGCTGATCCCAAAGAGTCCCACCTGACTGCTGTTAAGAGAATTCTTAGATATCTTTTAGGAACACCAAACCTAGGGATCTGGTACCCTAGGCACAGTATCTTTTTTGAGATTATTGGATATTCTGATTCTGACTTTGCAGGATGTAGGGTGGATAGAAAGAGCACTTCTGGAACTTATCAATTCATAGGACAGTCTTTAGTCTCCTGGTCCAGTAGAAAATAGAACTCATTGCACTTTCCACTGCTGAATCTGAGCACATTTCCTTAGGAAGTTGTGTGGCCCAAGTTCTTTAGTTAAAGCAACAAGTCTTGGATTTAGGATTACCTATGGGCACAATTTCTGTTATGTGTGATAATACTAATGCCATCTGCATTTCAAAGAATTCAATCCAACATTCTAGAACTAAACACATTGATATAAGGCATCACTTCATTAGGGACCATGTTACGAAAGGGGACATTGAGCTACATCATGTAGCAACTGAAATTAGCTGGCTGACATATTTACTAAACCACTGGCCTTTGACTCATTCAATATTTTGAGGACCAGATTAGGTGTGATTGACATAAATGCTTGATTCTGATGACTACTGAATTCTAATTTATCTATTTTTCATTCTATTTCTGTTAGTTAGTTATTTGATTTAATTATCTATTTTTTATTGAGTTTTATTTTTCTGCTGATTTTTATTTTAATTTTAATCTTATTGTTAGTTTGATTTGAATATTTTTTTGATGCAATTTCCTGCTTAATTTTTTACTTACTATTTTATGCTTTTCAAAATTTGATCACTGCTCACTACTACTGATAAACTAGATTTATGAATGAAAATTTTGCCTTATTTTTTGGTTTTGAAGTTTGTAAGCAGTGATTGATTCCACTGGATCTATTAAAGGGAAGAAATATCAATAATTGTTTCTCTTCCTCTAACTCTTTTAATGGTGTATTATTTCTTTTAGATAAAAATCTTCTTCAAAATTAAAAAGTTAGTTTTTGAAATAGAGATCTATTTTATCTTCCTATAGTAATCTATCTCATATGAATAGTATTTTTAAAGTTTTGAGTCATTATTATGATTTTTTGAACCAAGTTGTTGCACCTATCATATAATATATGGCTTTTACTTTATGAATTACTCTTCCTTATTATGGAGAGTGAGTTTTGTCGTCTCCTATGTCTGGAAGATAATTTCACAGCTGAGACTCTTTAACGATTATGAAAGGAAGAAAGCTTACAAAAGATGCACAGTGCGCAAAACAAATTGAAAAAGAGGCACAAAATGAGCCCAAAGCTGAAAAGATGCGAAATGTCGCCAAACTGAAAGATACACAAAGTGTATCAAAAATCAAAAGATGCGCAAAGCACCAAACAAACTGAAAAAGAGGCACAAAATGAGGCCAAACCAAACTTTCTTCCCTTTCAGATCGTTAAATGTCTTAGAAAAATCTGTGCGCCACTTCATATTTTCAAAAGCTTGAGTTTGAAAATTTTAATTTTTAATTTCTTATTTGGTAATACTATTATATCAGATAGTTTTCTGGAACGAGGCTTGAAAGGATTTCTTTTTGAATCCAATTTCTTTTCTTCTAAATTGGATATTTATTTTGAAAGGAATTTGCATCTACAAGGTGTCCGAGGTGGGAGTTATGAAAGTTAATTTTCCAACTTTTTTAGATTTCAGCGATGTCGATCATCTTCTTTTTGGTTTTTGGATTCAAAATCAATGGAAAATTCTGATTTACTGGAGCAGATCGATTCAAAAAAAGATCGTTGTTTTTATGTTTCTCATTTCGAGTTTTATTTACTCTGCTTTTATTTTTTATTTTATTATATGTATTTTTGGGATCCCTCATCTTTCATCTCCATCCTCTATCTTTTTCACTTTTCTTCACATCATCCGGTACGATCCCCACATTATCCTGGACGATCTTCTTCATCCTGGACGATCCATAAATCATCTTGGATGATCCATTTAAATCGTCCCCACTCTGATCATATTGCTGAGATACACCAATTATTGGTGATCATCCTGGATGATCCTTACACCGTCTTGAATGATATGATCCATATTTCCTGATCTGATCGAACGGCTGAGAATGCACCAATTATTGTTCATCATCCTGGATGATCGACGTGTCAACAGTTGGATGATTTAAATTTAGCCCGTCCTATACATTTATTGCATATCATCCTGGATGATCCACCTAATCATCCTGGATGATAATTTTTATCAATGGTTATCCGGCTTGACTCATCGGGACGATCGCCTGTCTCTAATCATCCCGGACGATCCGATTGCCTTTTTGACCAATTGTCCTGGCCGTCATAAATGTTCATATCGTCCTAGACGATCCTGCGATCGTACGGGACGATCCAATCGATTTCTATTTAAACAGCCATTCTCTTCAGTTTTCTTCACACCTCTCCTTCCATACTTCCTCTCTTGTGTTTTCTAATGGCTGGTGGGAAGTGATCCAGGCAAAAGGGTGTGAGCTCCTCATTGTGAAATGTCGATCCCCACTTTCCAAATGCAGTCGATCAGGCTGCCTTCGAACGATATCTTGAAGTGGGAATCACATAGTCTAAAATTGTAAACCCCCACACCCTTACCTACCTTGTTCTCGATCTTTTTGCACATACCTCCCTCGCTTTCATCCTCACCCTGGCCTTCCCACTTAGCCTTGAACTTCTCCAAGTCTTCTTCGCCAATCTTCGCATCGCTGCTGACTACTCCACCCTTCACTCCTATGTTAATCAACGACCTGTAGAACTCACAGCCCAGGACTTTTATCATATCCTTCATCTCTCTCTCACTGGCGATAATCTCCACACCCTTATTTTTGATCCTGATTATGATTGGAGTGTCGCCAATCACTTCCTTAGAAATACAAATGCACCCTACCACGATAATGCTTGCACTTTACTCCTTAAGGATGCCCGTACCATTCAACATGTCCTTCGTTTCTCCGTCATCCCAAAGGCTGGGGATCACATTGACATCACCCCTTTACTGTCTCTGACCACCTATTACATCATGGCCCACCGGGACTTCAATGCTACTGATCTTCTTTTCAGATATATCGAGCATCTCACTACCATTAGGGATCCGGGCCATAGACGCCGTCTAAATCTAGCTTTAGGACACATCATTGCATATGCTTTGGAGACAAAATATGACCTGCAGTATCCAGTCCCTCCCAATTTCCCTCCCTACTTCACAAATAATTCATTCCATGTACTCCACAGTACCCGACTACATCCGGAGCCCACCCCGGATGTTGAGGAGGAAGAGGAAGAAACTATTCCTGTTCCTACTGCACCTGATGCACCTGATGCACCTGCTCCCCTTCATATTGCTTCCCTTTTTGATCATCTGGTGCAGCGGTTTGACTAGTGGGAGGCCCGATTCGATTCTTATGTTGCTGCCCAGGAGCAGCAGCACACTGAGGATCTGCAGCGCTTTAATGACTATGTTGCTCAGCAGCAACAGCAGCACGACCAGGACATTGCCTTGATTGGAGCCCACTTCGACGCCATTCATAGTTACTTTACGCCACCACCACCTCCTCCTTCTGATCAGGATCCACTTCCATTTTAGTTTTGTGCTTTGTACTATTTTCTGTCTGTACTGTTGTGTCTGTTCATCCTCCTTTTTGTGATGTCAAAAGGGGGAGTTGGTTGTAGTAATTTTTGTTTTATGTATTGATCTTATTTTGTATTATTTATTTCATTTGTAGTTATTTTCCTATATTGTTCTAGGTGTTCAATGAAATTTGGAAAAATATTTATTTTTCGTATATGCGTTGTTTTATTTTAAACTCCTGGTTGTTTTATTTTAAACTACTGCACTAATATTTGCCATCATCAAAAAGGGGGAGATTTTGTAAATCTGGTTTCAAAAAGTATAATTTTGATGATGACAAATATGTTTGTATTCTATTTTGCTTGGCTAATCTATTTCAGGTATAAAAGATAAAAAGCAACTCAAGTCAACTCAAAATCGGGTCCAAGTGTGTCTAAATGTAATGTTTTCCATTTCTTGAGTCAAATGTAATGTAACTGATCCCCTAGCTAAGTAACCTTTCACACACACACACTCAAGGGGAGAGCTTGAGTGAATTAGAGTTTCTGTTCAATTTTTATTCAGATCGTCCTGGACGATATTGACATCATGCTGGGCGATCAAGTGAAAATAGAAACCCTAATTAGGTTGACCAAGTTAAGTCTATCTGATTAAGCCGATCATCCTGAACGATCCATATATCGTACAGGATGATAGGCTCAAACCAAAAATTCTCAGCCGCCAGATCAAGTTAAGCAAGTTTTATTTTTAGAGATTTGATCTGATCGTCCCGGACGATACGTGTATCATCCTGATGATCTAGTATAATCATGCCTAAATTAGTCTGGTGATTAAGGAAAGCAATTAATATTTAATTGATACTATCACATCGTTCGAGATGATCGCAAGATCGTTCGGGACGATCATGATCATCTAGTGTGTTTCAGCTGTACGTCCAGAGCAGTGATCAGGACGATTTTGGCACTTTTTGAACTAATCGTACAGGACGATATCAGTATCATCCTGGACGATCAAGTCATTTTTAGGTCATCCAAAACAAGTTTCTCTAGACGACCAGAGTGATCTTCTGGACAAAATTCTTGAATTTACACTAATCGTCCCGGACGATCGCAGAATCACACGGGACGATCTGAATATTTTTTTCTACTGAGCGTCCATAAGGGCCAGATCATCCAGGCTAAAACAGGTGATTTTGAACTGATCGTATAGGATGATCTATCGATCGTCCTAGACGATCTTGGCTGACCAGTATAGATTTAGGGCAAAGTTTGAGCCCTCCCATAAAAAATCTTTTTCTTCCAACAAGAAAAATCTTTTGCCACTTTCCTTTGCAGAGAAACCCTAGATAGAGAGAGTTTGGGAGAGAGAGAGAGGATCTTGTGAGGGGGAGTTTGTGAGGGATTCACGAAGGTTGCTCGAAGCAAGGATTAGAGTCATCTTCTCCGTTCGTAGTCATTCGCAAGAAGATCCGGGTTCTCTGCCCACTTTAAGAGGAAGCGAAAGGAGTTCAGGTTCTCTGCCTGCTTCAGGAGGAAGCAAAAGGAGTCTGAGGTTCTCTACCTGCTTCAGGAGGAAGTGAAAGGAGGTTAGGTTCTTTACCTCACCTTGTCGGTGGAAAGGAGCTTTTTGTACAGGCTTCTCCACCTTGCTATGGGAGCAGAAGGAGAGTCACTTTGAGTTAGTACAATACCTAGAGGGGAGGCTCCGGGGAGTGGACGTAGGTCAAGTTGACCGAACTACTATAAAATCTGGTGTGTTCTTTTTGATTATTTTCTGCACTTTAGTTTTCTATGATTATCTGCTTGGGAGAAATCTGTGGTTAATCTTTTCGTTTATGTGTTAACTTATTTCCGCTGCAAATCATCAAAAAGATTTTTTCCTATTGCTCTCAATTTTTTTAAATAACCAATTCACCCCCTCTCTTGGTTAGCCTCGGGACTAGTTCATCAGGGCTTAACATCCCTTGGACACACCTGATAATGATATGATATCTATACTTCTTAAATAAATATTACTCATCCTAAAAATTAAATTTAGCATCATGCAAAAAAAATTTTGTCAGATGCATGTTGTATAGCAAAATGCCACTCACAATAAAATTTACAATCTCAGCATACCAAGGTGCATTATGATCACTCAATGCAAATATATGTTCACATGGAAAAAAATCATTTATTTTTTCATAATGTAGAAGTTTTTATACATTATCACTTGATAAATGATCAGCTGCTTAATTATTCTTTCCTTCCCAATCAAGTATTTTAGTATCAAATTCTTATAGAAGTAGAATCCAACTAGTAAGTCTAGGTATGACATTCTTTTTAGTAACAAGATACTTGATAGTAGAATGGTTAACATAAATAATAATTTTATTACAAATCAAGTATGATCAAAATTTTCCAAAGGCAAAAAATAATAGCTTGGAATTCTTTTTCAATAATAGCATAATTAATTTATGCATCATCGAAAGTCTTACTAGAATAATAAATATATAATATTTCTTATATATTATTTGCCTTATCTTAACTTGACAACATAATCTCTAGCTTCATGCATGAGTTCAAAATGATGTTCCTAGTTTGGCACATTAATAATAGGTGTAGTGATTAATTTAGGTTTCAATAACTGATTGATGTGATAGGGGTAAGCTATCAGGTGATTATGAATTGGCTTGTTATTATATATATATATATATATATATATATATATATATATATATATATATATATGTTTTATAACCTCCCAAATAATGCAAGTGCTTGTGCTGATCAAGTAATAAAATGTACAAGGAGTGTTGATCCCACAAGAAAATACAGTGTTACAACTTACTCTAGTACTATCTACTCAAGCTATTGAATTTATCCTACATAATGAAATAAAGGGTAAAAGCTATAACTACTGAGAAATGCAAAAAATAGTAAATATATAAAAAAATTAAATATGTTATAGGCTAATGATAGTGAATGAACCTATAGTTTCCTTAAGCAAACTAATTTATAATAGTTATAGATCAAATTAAATGCACTCCTAGATCTTTATCAAGCTTATAAGGGTGTAAAAAAAATCTTATGGACTTTCTACAATGACAATATCTCCATAGAACCAAGAATACTACTCATCCTATATCTAGGCATTCAAGAATTTTATCTAATTTCTCCTAACTATTGCAATATTCCTCCATCGAGGTATTGTATCACACTAGTTTTTAACTTTATATATGGTCATTACATAAATTAAATTAAGAATGAGAGAGAGATTGAGAACAACCATTTGTATTACATACAAGAGTCTACATTAGCATATATATAGATTATTCACATCATTAGCCCAAATCAATAAGTTTAGCAAGCCATAGAAATAACTTGGAGCAAAAACTTTTCATTACATGCTTAAAAAAATTATAAATAGAATAGTGAAGAAAATATCCCCCGAATTTGAGAATCCTAAATAGAATCAGTAGATAGAGTCTCCTAGGAGTGAATACCTCCTTACACCTTCACTCTCCACACTCCTTTCCACTCCTAAGAGTTATTTTACTCACTAAAAGGATGACCAGCCACTCCACTTAATGTATCTCACTACCCCTAGTCTCTCTCACAATTCTCTCTATTAATCTTCAAGTATAGCACAAAAAACCTTTTATATTTTAAAAAAAAAAGACTCAGACACCGTGTCGCTAGATAGGGTGTAATCATAGTATTAAAATATGAACTAGCACCTCTATGCTATTAGATTGGCTCTGCTATAGCATTGGCCTGATCTAATGCAATGCTTGGCTGACCCAGCATGATGCTTCCATTCAAAATTTCTCCAAAATGGTGCTATAAAAAGTAGGCACTAGGCACTTAACTCGACTTTCAATGCTATAGTGCTCCAAAGGTTGTCTCTTTGACATTGAATTATTTAAAAAAAATGATAGAGTGGATAGCACTGTGGTGCTCCTCTTGTGGTGTTGAGGCACCCATAACACTACTGTGTTGATATTATTCCAATGGGGTACTGAATAAAATATAAATTTTCTCAAAACTAAGGCTCTGAATGAAAGTTTAAGGAAGGGTTTTTAAGCCATTTGAATTGCCCAAGGCACACCAAGAGAGGGAAGGGGGGAGCCGCGGGGGACAACTGGTGTTTTAAAATTTTTCCTCTCAAAAATGCTCTTTTGAAAGCATAAACCAAATTACACAAAAGTAAGTGGAACCAATTGATGAAATAAATATTTTTATTATTTTTAATTTTGTATTAATACAAATATCAAAGTATTTTTGTTTATATATATATATATATATATATATATATATATATATATATATATATATATATATATATAATTTCTTTTTCCAGCACAAGTTGATTCCATGCAAATATCTAATATTTTCATATAACAGTGATAATGAATCTTAAAATAGATTTATAAGAAAAAATGTGCAAGAAAAAAAGTTCAATAAGAAAAATTAGGAATGAGCACATCAAATTTATAGTGGTTCAATCAAATGACCTATCTCCACTCCCTATAATCCTCCTCTCCAGGTACTACACTAAAATCTTAGTGACTCTCCTTTTTCCCCCACAGCAAGGCAGAGAAGCCCTTACATAAATCACTTCCACCAATGGTGCAACTGAGAACCAAATCACTTTCTCGTTCCTCTAGTGTAGCAGAGAACCAAGTCACTTACACTTTTCTCGTGGGTGATGGATCACTTTCACCTTCCCTGATGCAGTGGAGTTGCCATCGATCTTTAGCCTTGAAAACATTCTTCAACAAACCTTCCCTCAAGATCAGCAAAGACATAAGGAACCATGGTAGAAGTTTACTTGAAGCAACCGTGTGAAATCCCCTCTCACACAACTTCTCCCTTACACACAACTTCTCTCCCTTTCACTCACAAGCTTTAAGTTTTCTCTCTTCAAGCTCTCTCAAGAGGACAAGACCTCACCAAAAACTCTCTCAGAATTCTCTAAACAACAAAATAACTCTTAAAAATGAAATAAGATATCTTTAAATATAAGGCTCCAAAAAACCTTTAAAATTCAATTTAGTTGTCACAATTCATACAATATTATCTAAGGAGCATATAGTAAGAATAGTTTAATTCTCTCTTTAGTACTATATGATGGCTATTTCCCTGTATGATGAGTTCAAAGGTTTTTAATTGATCGTCTAGTATGATCTTAATGTCGTTTAGTACAATAAGTTCAATCTAATAACAGTTCATCGTAGTTGAAGCTTTGTGATTAATTATCATCCTGATCACCACTCCATTCATACAGTACAAACCTTACGTTGTATGATACGATCACTAATCATTTTAATTTTTGATTTGATTGCTTAATCTTAGAAATTTAATTTGGCAAGATTTTTGAATATTATGTCGGATAGTTCATATCATACTATACAAATTGAGAAAATTTTAATTTTCAAAATATTACATAATTATAAACGTCTATAGGGATTTCTAAATATAAATTGATCATCTTGTATGGTTAACATCATCTGGTTTGATTAGTTCATCTTAATCTCAAATTTTATTTTGTTGTTAATTTAAGTGTTTTAGTTAATTTTTGATTGAATAGATCGTATAATATGATCTAAATTGTCCAGTAAGATTTTTAAAAGAATTAAAATCTTATATTTCACTCCACCCATATGTGTGTGCATGGCTGTTATGCTAACATACTTCTTTTTATAATACATAGACTTAAGAACTATAAAAATGGACTCTTGTATACACCAACATATTCTACCCAGTCTTGAGCTCTGATCCTTTGGCATTATTTGGTGATGTTGTACCTAAAATAATAATACACAGAAAAATATATGCAATAATAATAAGTAGGAGAAACTAGATAAAGTTCTTTAGTATTTGTTATCATCAAAATATAAGCTTGGGCTCCCAGATTGCAATAATCCCCCCTTTTTTATGATTGAAAATATTGTTGGTTGAATTTCAAATTAATTTTATTTTTCTCCTAAATTTTCCCCCTTACTAAGGGATTTCCTTAAAATTGAGGAGAAAATGCTATTTTATATTATTTTTCATTTTTTTGTTATTTTTTTAAATAACTTGGAAAGACATGAAACTAGAAACATACCAACATGAAGCTAGAAACAAACCAAACAACACTAACGATGAAAGAAGGTTGCAAAACAAATAATTTCCGACTCCCCTTTTTGACAGCACGAAGAAGAGGAGAACTATAACTAAAAACTAGAGCAAATAAACACTACAAGGCATAAAGCAAAAAAGCACAAAAAGACTACAAGAAAATAGACAAACTACATAATACAATGCTCATAAGAAGGACCCTGATCAGGTGATGGTGGAGGTGGCCAAACTTATCAGTGAATAGAAGTAAATTGCTCTCCAAACCAAGCCATATATATCTTATACTAAAAATACTACTAGATATGTGTGTTTAATTGAATCTCTAGGTAGTAAAACCACTCTATCATTATCTCATAGTACTAGGGCTGGTATGCAAGTTTTGGAGCTGGTGCAGGTGCCTCTGCTGGTGCTCCCCCATTTCTCTTGCTCAGGCTCCAGTCCATAACATGCCGCTCGTATGTCTGTCACTACAGAGTATGTGCAAGGAGCTATCAGAGTAGTAAACAGAGAGATGATTGGGTGCTGTGGGATATGCCAAGTTATATTTGGTCTCTAGGACAGGCTATAAGATGTTCTAATGCTAGATTTTAGTTACAGTGGACCCTAACATCTCTAATACTGGTAAGATTTTCAATATAACAAATAATCTAGTCCACTATATTGAATTAAGTTCTATTCATAACAAAATAGGAAATGATAAATAGGAGAGGAGTAATATTGACTCGATCACCTGCTTTAAGAATAATTATGTTTTTAAGGATGTCTTGAATAATATGGGCATTTTGAACTAGTGTGCAAATTAATGAAAGGTGAATATTTCCTTGTGTTTTTCTAAGGGTGAGGTTGACTTTGGTCCAGTCATAGTCAACAGTAGTGGCTACGGTGTGATCTTTTTATCTAGTGGTGGAAAGGTGTAAAATTTCATTAAAAACTTGATAGGTAATGGCTATAAGGCGTCTACAAACATGAGATTAGAGTATTGTACCCTTAGTATAAACTTTTAAACTTATAAAATATTCAAAGAGGAACTTAGAGTTCAAAGGAAAGCCAAAGTGAGAAGAAATGAAAGTGCAGTGCTTACGAAAAGGTCTACTACCTGAAAATTCAAGATTTCTTGAATAAGGACTTTGGAAGGGGCGATTGTTACAGCTTTGTATCTAAGGTAGGCTTACTTATTTACTACGTCTATGAAATGATCGTTGACCATTCATCGGGACGAACTTGCTACTAAGGCTCTCAAATGCTTTCGCCCGACCATTTGGAATGCTAAGGATAAAAACTTGAAGGCAAGGAGGAGATGAGTTGGAATGGTGTGATTCAAATGCTTATACTTACTCTCCCTTACATATATCTCAATAGATTGTAAAGTATAATCAACATGGCACAATATAATCAAAAGAATTCAATTCATCCTAATTAACCTATATAAAAAAAATTAGTCAAATCATACATTACCATTAAAATCATACTGAATGATCTTCGTTTAATCAATCATCTTAATAAGTCAACTTGTATGATCTTTGACCAATCTATCATACAATATGAATAGATGTTTATATAGTATGATGGTTAATTAAAAATCATAACAATTGAATTGAAAATACCATCAATCACTACCACGTGTATCATATTGTTTGAATTATTCATTCATACATTACGACCACCAATAATTGATTCAGTTAGGGCTATTGGGTGTTCTGTGAGAGTATGATGTGAGGATCTATTAAAATCATATAGTATGATGTAAATCACATAGTATAATGTGAGCAAATGTTACTTTTGTGTGTTATGATCAGGAAAAAATCTTTGAGCAAATTTCACAAATAATCACACATATGACAAAACACAAATAGAATAAACAGATACAAACAACCATAAATACAAACATATAACATAAGCAATTAAACACACACTAATTATTTCTATATCATTATCCCCTTTTCTTTAAGAATTGATATCAATGACCCCTAGTCTAGTCCTAAGTGTATTGAAAGTGTCATAGTTAAGGGGTTTTGGAAAGATGTCTACAGTTAATTTTTAATAGCTACATGATGTAATTCTATATCTCCTTTTTCTATATGATCCCTAATAAAATGATGTCTAATATAAATATGCTTGTACAAGAATATTGAATAGGATTTTCTTAAATACACATAGCACTAGTGTTATCACATATGATTGGGATAATGCCTACATAAAGTTCAAGGTAAATGATTTGTTGCTATAGCCAAAATACTTGAGCAACACAACTTTCTATAGCTATATATTTTGCTCTAGCGATGGATAGGGCAACTACATTTTTTTTTAGTTAGACCAGGAAACTAAGGATTGTCCTATAAATTGATGAGTGCTAGAAGTGCTTTTGCTTTCTATCTTATATTCTACAAAATCTAAATCTAAATATACTATAATTTCAAAGGTGGTGCTATGCTAGGTTACCAGTTGCCTAAGTTTAGGGTGCCCATAAAATACCTAAGAACTCTTTTAACATCAGTCATATGGGATTCTTTTGGGTCATCTTGGAATCTAGCACATAGGCATACATTAAACATGATATTTTGTCTGGTAGCAGTCAAATAGAGAAGTGAGCCTATTATTCCCAATATTTCTTTTAATCCATTAATTTCCCATCCACAAGATAGTTGGTTGAGCTTATTGGTGTATTAATACTTTTTTAACCTTCCAAATCAAACCTTTTAAAGATCACCTTAATAAATTTGGCCTAACTAAAGAAGGTACCATCCTCTATCTTCTTTACACTAAAACTAGGAAAGTTGCTTAATTCTCCCATCAAACTCATCTCATACTCTTTACCCATACTATCAAAAAATTCATTACGTAGATTTTCATTTGTAGATCCGAATGATATGTCATCAATATAGATTTGAATAATAAGAATTTATCTCATATTTTCTTAAGGAATAGGGTGGTATATACACTACCCTTAATGAATGATCTATTTAGAAGAAAGATGCTAGCTTTCTTCAAATTTTAAACATGGTTGGGAAATGATGAATTTTCAAAACCTAAGGGTTATTCTACATAAATATCTCCCATTGAGAAATACACTTTTCACATCCATTTGATATAATTTGAAGCTTCTAAAACATACAAATGCTAGTAGGACACTAATGGCTTCTAATCTAGCTACAGGGGCGAAGGTCTCAAAATTAATTCCTTCTATGTGGATATTCCCCTTACCTACTAATCTAGCCTTATTCCTAATCACTGATCTAGAGTCATTCAACTTATTTTTTAATGCCCACTTAGTGCCAACTATATTCTGATCGAAAGTTCTACTAAGTAGCTACCATACATCATTCCTAATAAATTGGTTCAATTCCCCTTGCATAACTAATATTTAGAATTCATTACTGAGGGATTGATTAATGTTAATTGATTCCATCATGGAAATGAATGTTATATGGATAAGCTATTTTATAAGGCAATGCCTAATCATTAACCGTATTGATGGATCTCCTAAGTTAAGCTCCTTAGGGTCACTAGAAGAATATCTCTATTCTCTAAGCAAAGGTTCATAAGGTTCTATTATATCTCCTAGGTCAATAACCTCTACTCAATGGGTGATTTTTACCTCATCAAAATCTTCTAACCTAGGATCAACTAATTTATCATATTCATCAAAAATAACATGGGTGGATTCCTCTATAACTAAGTTTCTTTTGTTGAAAACCCTATAGGCTTTTCCTACAGAGGAATAACCAAAGAAGGCTCCTTCATCTAATTTAGCATCAACTTTCCTAGAGGATATTTACCATTGATGAGAATAAAGCACTAAAACCTAAAGACATACAAATGTGAAAGATTTGGTGTCCTGCCCTTAAGTAGCTCATATGGTGTCGTATTCAATTTGGATCTAATATTCACCCTATTTATCACATAACAAGTAGTATTCACTACTTCTACACAAACGTATCTAGGTATAGTATACTCAACTAACTTTGCCCTAGCAGCCACCATTAGTGTCTTATTTTTCCTTTTATCTATGCCATTCTGTTGCAGGGTCCTAGGGGAAAAAAATTATGATCAATTCTTGACTCTTTATAAAATAATTCAAATTTTTTATTCTTAAATTCTCTACCATGATCATTATGAATTTTAGAAAATCAACACTCTTAGCTTCCTCTAAATCCAAGTGGTGAATATTTTAAATTCATCAAAAGACTCACTTTTATATTGTTACAAATATGGTTTTAAAGGTTATGATTTTGATGATAGCAAGCATTTTTGTCTCTGGTTGCCTGTTTAATCTTTTAGGTATGTAGGATCAATTACAAGTTCAAGCCAGTCCAAGATCGAGTCAATCTGTTTTGAAATATAGGTCCAATGTACTATTTTCATTTTTATTCAGTCAAATGTTATGTAATTGATCCCCTAGCTAAGTAACCTTGCACACACACACTCAGGGGGAGAGTTTTGGTGAATTAGAGTATCTGTTCAATTTTTTTTCTGATCATCCCGGATGATATTTACAACATCCTGGACGATCCAGTGAAAATAGAAACTCTAATTAGGACGATCATGTTAAGTCGGTATGATTAAGCTGATCGTCCTGGACAATCTCAATATCATACAGGACGATAGGCTCAATTATACATTCCAAATATTATGAGATGTGATCCATAATGTTTATTATCATCAAAATAAGAACTCGTGAGCCCGAGTCGTAACATATATTCTAAGAATCTAACCAAAGTGAATATAGAGAAATCATCAACTATCACAAATCTAAACTTTTAACACCTAAAATAGTTGTACTAACAGGACCAAACAAATCCATGTATAAGATCTCTAGTGGTCTAGTGGTGGTGATATCCTTAATGGAATGGAAAGATGACCTTGTTTGTTTTTCTGATTTGCAGACATCATAGAAATGATCCTTAGAGATGTCTAGCTTAGGTATGCCTCTAACTAGGACTTTTTGGATAATCTTATTAAGAGTTCTCATGTAAGCATGGCACAATCTCATATGTTGTAGACATAAATCACCAATAATAATTTTAAAGAAAAGATTATCTAAATCATCAATATAAGACAAGTCAAGCATATAAATATTATTTATCTGTTTTCCTTCTATAATAATTTTTCCACTTAAAGTAATCATGTATTTACTAGAAAGAAATTTAATATCAAAACTCTTATCAAAAAGTTGACTAATACTAAGCAAATTATATTTTAAGCATCTACTAAAGTACATTTTCAATAATAAATCTATGTGATTTTTTAATCATACCTGAGCCCATCACTTTCTTAATGGAGTTATCAGCTATTATTACTTTGCCTCCACTCCTTGCCTCTAGCTTGATAACTTGCTTTATGTCACCAGTCATATATCTTGAGCATCCACTATTTAGGTACCACATGCTCTTACTTGACTTCTTGTGATGCCTTCCCTACAAATTTAATCAAAGGTTAGATTTGGGAACCCATGTGAGTTTGGATTCCACCTTATGCTTTAATGAATGAATGTTATGAATGTTATAATGTGATGAGACATTAGGTCTCCAAACTTGATGTTGTTGTGAATCTGGATTCAAGGACTATGATTTTGATGATAGCAAATCTTTTTCATTTCTGTTTAAGTGTTTAACATTTCAGATACACAAGATCAATTAAAATTCATGCCAGCTCAAGATCGAGCCAGTCCATTTATATTTTCAGGTTCAATGTAATTTTTCATCTTTTTTGAGTCAAGTGTAATTTAATGGATCCCCAAGCTAAGTAACCTTGTACACACACACACTCAGGAGGAGAGTTTTAGTGAGTTAGAGTTTTTGTTCAAAATTTTATTCAAATCATCTTGGATAATATCCACATCATCCTGGACGATCCATTGAAAATAAAAATCCTAATTAGGGCAACCATGCTAAGTCTGTATGATTAAGTAGATCGTCCTGGATGATACACCCATCGTACAGGACAATATGCTCAAATCAGAAATTCTCAGCCACTAGATTAAGTTAGGCAAGTTTTTATTTTTAGAGATTTGATCTAATCATCCCAGATGATACGTGTATTGTCCTAGAGGATCCATTACAATCATGCCTAAATTAGTCAGGTGATTAAGGAAAGTAATTAAGGTTTGAGTGATTTGATCATATCATCCTGGATGATCGAAAGATCATCCTGGATGATCAATTGGAAATCCTATCCATCCAGAGCATTTCACCTAAACAACTTGAACAATCCCCTGGACAATATTCTCATTTTTGAACTAATCGTACAAGATGATAGAAATATCATCCTGGATGATCAGGTCATTTTATAATCGTCCAGCATGGTTTGCCTATACGACCCGAGGAATCTGCTAGATGATTTTGATCTTTTTAAACTAATCATACAGGATGATATAGATAATATCCTGAATGATCAAGTCATTTTGAGACCGTCTAGTATAAGTTGCCTTGGATGACCCGAGCTGTCATCTGGATGATATTCCTATTTTATACTAATTGTCCCGGATGATCGTAGAATCATCCCGGATGATAGGAAAAAAATTTGTCTTCTGATCGACCAGAGAAACCAGATCGTCCTGGCTAATATGTGTGATTTTTTACTAATTGTACAGGATGATCACCCGATCATTCTGGATGATATGTTACGACCAGTTAAAATTTAGGGCAATTTTTTAGCCCTACTATTTAAGATCTCTTATCTTCTATCGTTGAGATCTTTTGCTGCTGTCCTTACCTGTGAGAGCTTGAGAAGGAGAGAGAGAGAGAGCTTGGGAGAGAGAGAGAAGAACTTGTGAGGGGGAGTTTGTGAGGTGTTCACAAAGGTTGCTCCAAAAAAGGATTTGAGTCATCTTTTCCTGTCATCGTCTCTTGTCCTTAGTGTCTTCGTGGATGGATCATCTACAAGAAGATCAAGGTTCTCGGCCTGCTTCAGGTAGAAACAAAATGAGATAAGGTTCTCTGTCTGCTTCAGGGGGAAGCGAAAGGAGTTCAGGTTCTCTGCCTAACCGTGTTGGTGGAAAGGAGTTTTTGTATAGGCTTCTCCGCCTTGCTGTGGGAGTAGAAGGAGAGTCACTTAGTGTTAGTGCAATACCCAGAGGGGAGGCTTCGGGGAGTGGATGTAGGTCAAGTTGACTGAACCATTATAATATCTGGTGTGTTCTTTATGATTATTTTCCACACTTATTTTTCTGTTGATGATTGTGTGATTGTGATTATAATTTTGTTATTGTTGAACCTCTGCAGATCATCACGAATTTGTAAACATTTTAAAATATTCAAAAAGATTTTCTAAATTATTTTTGTTCACAAATTTTAAAATTACAAATCCCCCCCCCCCCTCTTTGTTAGCCTCGGGCTAGTTCATAAGGGCTTAACATCCCTAACGAACTTTCAGATGTGTTCTAAGGTGAACTTTACAAGTGCGAGCTATGTGTCCTACCTTACCACAAGAATAACATCTAACCCTAAGAATGGGTTCACTAACCTATGTGGGGGATAGTGCCTCTTCCTAAGTACATATGATGCATGTTGTATCCTAGGCTATGGCTTTAGTGATAGTATAGGAAATTGTGCATTATTTTGTAATGAGGTTATTTTCTTCTATAAAATTTTATTTATCTTTTTTTAACATTCAACTTTAAATTTTAATGTATGTACACTAGTGTCTAGTTCTATTGCAAGTGTCTTTAATCCGTTGAATGCATTTTCTAATTCAACATGCTCAATTTTTAAGAATTCATCTGACTTGCTTAAATCAATATGCTTCTTATTTAACTCTTCAAATTCATCCAGTAGTGATGCATGTTATTTATCAAGTGAGACATGTTCATACTTAAGGTCAAAATGATCTTTAGCTAATATGTCATGTTGAATTTTTAAATCTGAATTTTTTTTTAAAACATGCATGTTATTTTTTAAGTTTCCTATATGAAACATGCATTTTTTCAAAAATTATAAGTAAATCTTCATATGATAATTCACATTCCACCTCCTGATCAAAGTTAACAATTGTATTATTTACCATTAAGTACATAATAGTTACCTCCTCCTCAGGTTCCTATTCAATTAAATTTAAGGCTGATTCTGCCAAGAAAGCCTTCTTTGGTTTCCCTCATTACAGTTAAACTTTTCTTCACCCTTTCCCATAGTGGAGTGATTCTTGAGGACAGGGCAATAAGACCTTAGATGTTCTAGCCTCATGCATTCAAAATAAATAACATCAAATGAAACTTTATTAAATTTGCTTGCCTTTCCTTTACTCCTATCGTGGAACCGCTTCTACTTTCTTCTCGAAAAGCTTTTTAATTGCCGAGTCATCAAAACTATTTCATTGTTTTCATTTACCCCATAGCTATTTCTATCTAAGTCATTGGCCTTCATGGACACAATCTTCTCTTTTCTCCTATCACCTACTTCGAATAATTTTTTACTCATGTTTTGCTCATAAGCAATGACTAATCCCACTAAATTATCAATAAAGTAAGTATTCAAACTGTTTGATTCATAAATAGTAGTGACTTTAGCATCAAAACTATCAGATAAGCAACAAAAGATCTTGTTAACCTTTTAAAATTAAGATAATTCTCTGCCTAGTGTATGCAATGAGATTACTATCTTTGTAAACTTAGTGTACATGTCAGTTATTTTTTAGCTAGGTTTCATGTGGAAAAGTTCATATTCATGCAACAATATGTTCAAACATTACTGTTTTATTTTGTTGGTTTCATCATAAGTGATACAAAATCTATCACAAATTTCCTTGCCAGCTGTATATGAAGAAACACACATATAATACTCAGAATTTAAAGCATACAAAAAATAGTTTAAGAATTTTGCATTGAGTTAAGTAAAATCTCTATCCTCAAAGTTCCATTCAATAGAAGGAATTTCTTCCTTGATACCATTAACAATGCAAGATAGAGCAGTATATCCTAGTTGAATCATTATGGCATGTGTGATAGTCAATTAATTATAGGAAAGTAGATATACAAAATTTCCCAAATTTAAAAGAAATATTATCAAACATTGGTGGCCTAGTAATCAAGTATCCTTTAGTGGTATTATGATTAACATTAAAATTAGCTATTGGATCTACTCAAGGTTTTTAAACTAATAATTTAAGAGAACCCACTCTGATACCAATTAAAAGTTCAAGGAAGGGTTGTTAAATCACATGAACTATCCAAGGCACACCAAGAGGAGGGGGGATTGGTGTTTTAAAAAATTTTCTCTCAAAAATACTCTTTTGAAAAAATTAAACCATATTACAAAAAAGTAAGCAGAATCAATTGATGAAATAAATATTTATGTTCTTTTTAATTTTTTGGAAAAGCAAATATCAAACTGGATATATATATATATATATATATATATATATATATATATATATATATATATATATATATATATATATATATATATATATTTTGTATAACAATGATAATGAATCTTAACACATATTTATAAGAAAATAAACATGCAAGAAATAAAGGGCAGTAAGAAAACATAAGAATGAGCACACCAAATTTATAGTGGTTTGGTTAATGACCTACATCCACTCCCTGATGTTCTCATATCTAGGTATTGCACTAAAACCTTAGTGACTCTCTTTTTCATCCGTAGCAAGGCGAAGAAGCCCTTACACAAATTACTTCCAACAATGGTGCAACTAAAAACTAAATCACTTTTATTTTCTTCAAGTGCACAAGAGAACTAAATCACTTTCACGTTACTCTGGTACAACACAGAACCAAATCACTTTCCTCTTCCCTAGTGCGATGGATTTGCCAGCGATCTTTGGCCTTAAATACTTTCTTTAACTATTTAATTAAAAAAGTGTTGGGTTTCAAAAAGATAATCTTATTCAAAAAATGTTGATTTACTGGAATTTCAATTTTGAAATTGAATACATCATTATGAATGATATATCTCCTCGGGAGGTGAACATATCATTCCTTAATAGGTTCATATTACAAAATATTGAGCATACCTTTGTTATTGTAGTTAGATTCAGGAAAGAATCATATATGACCCCAAAGGATCAAAATAATGTTCATTCTAGTATTTGACTGTGAGGATCTAGGGAAATGATCATTAATTTCATAATCTAAATTATGATAATAAAATGACATATCTTTCTAGGGGAAGAGAATAACACATTATCAATTGATTAAATTTTTAAAAAGCTTGATATGGGTTTCTGAATATCTTATGACTGCAAACCCTCGTAGTTAATTACATCATAGGAAACTAGAGTTTCCTACTAATACTCTCAATTAAAATAAGGGTAGAAATTTTATCTAGAATTTTTTAGGAGTGGTATCAAAGGATTGAAGTTTGGAATTTTTAAATGGGATTGGGACAAGATTGAATATTTCTTGAGGTCAAAGGAGAAGAGGTAGGAGATGCTTTGGGATTTTGAAACATTTTAAAAACACCTCAGCCTACCCTAAGTGTTGGGCTTGAATTATCGATTGAAGGAGATTTAATTTGAGTTTTCAATTTTATTAGAAAGTTGAGATTATATTCCCAGAAGTTTAAGGTTTTATAGTCTAAACTTGCCTAAGAACCTAAATCTAAATTGTGTACTAGACGATAGTGACCTAAACCTAGCTAATATAGTACAAAACCTTGACTTACCCAAGCCTAGAACGGGGAGCCAGCTAACCATCTAAGCACTTAAAATCTATATGTCTGATCTCTTATACAAGAGTGGTAGGATATTTAATTAAGTTTTGAGGAGTTGGGGCTGACATCTAGAGAGGATCCTAAATGAACCCTTGACCGATGTTGGGTAAAATGAAGCTTGAAATAAAAATGTAATTAAATTTTAGACTCATTTAAATTCATATCTAATACGATGCATATTTGTTGACTTAATGAATGCTTAAATAAAAAATGAAGTAGTTTTTAAGAAGGCTTAAAAATAAATTTTATTTAAGAGATTGCACAACATCCCCTTGGGAGGACTACACCCTAATAATTTGGTGGCCTTCCAGAACCTACAGGTGGGGAGGTACCTAACAAGGAAGATAAGATTAATATGAATGTATGATACCCTCGGTGATCCAAGCTTACTTCTTAAATCATTAGAGTTTCTATATTGACTTAAAAAGTTTTAATTTTGTTAAAGTAAAAAAAATTTTAATCGTATCCTCACGAGCCTCCGATCGGGTTCCAGGCTAAATAAAAATACAATATGAAATCACTAAAAATTTAAAAAAAGTAGGTAATCCTATTCATAAGAAAAGTAAACAAATTAATCAAATCAAATTAAATTGATTAAATAAATTTAACAGTCCTTGTGATAAGCTCCACTTAATATTACAACTTAGGGTCCATAAAAAGTAAAGTGGCATGGTACCACCGACAACAACCCAAATTCTACTCCTAAGACTCAAATGACTTTGAGAATAGGGTTCTTCTTAGTCTTCAATTCTTCATCCTTCTAAGAACTCCTTGGATCCATCTGATATGAATATCCAAATGAAAAGAAACCCCCCCTCCCCCCCGAAAGGGGTATTTTCTTTTCTCTTTGGATATTTGAAAATTATCCAGATTTGGATCTCTAAATGGATAAGAACTCTCCCCTGGGGTATGATCTTTCCTCTTTGGATTCTAAATTGAATTTCTATCCCATCTCAAATCACTTTAATATTACAACTCAATTAAAATTAAATTATATTAAATAAAATTAAAAATCTAGACCCAAACCACCTGTAGGGTTATCTTAGGCATTTAATATTAAAAAAAAATCAAAATCTCAAATAGTTATAATTATTAAATTTCTCAAACCACAACTACACTTGGTCAGGCTCTTTTAATTTTAAAGGGGACTTAGCATTCTTAGCATCTGCACAAAACATGTTAATTTTAAAGCTTGATTTTGTGCCCCCTTTATTTTTAATAGCCCTGTACGAGCATGGCCACCTTAAACATTTGTGAGGGTTGTTAAACCCTAAAGAAATAACTAAGAGTGGGGTGAATTGATGATTTTAAAAATTCTTTAACAGAAAGAGAATTTTTTAAAACTTTTTTATAATCTAAAAATCAACAAATTATCCCTCAATGCAGAAGTAAAACTAATTTCACAATAACAAAAATTAGATATTTCAAACACAGAACAAATCACAAAAAAAATGCAGAAATCAAATTCGAAAAAGTAAATAGAAAGAACACATCAGTATTATAGTGGTTCGGTCAACTTGACATTCGTCCACTCCCCAAAAACTTTCTTTTCAGGTATTGCACAAAAAGCAGTGTCTCTTGTTTTGCCCCCACAGTAAGGTGGAGAAGCCCTAAAAAAATATTTCCTTTGACCCAATGAGGCAGAGTACCTTGAATCCTTTTACTCCCTCCTAGTGTTGGCAAAGAACCTGGAAATCTTTTTACTCCCTTCTGGAGTAGGAAAAGAACCCAATAATCCTTTTACTCCCTGTTGGAGTAGGCAGAGAACCTTGGAATCCTTTTACTCCCTCCTGGAGTGGCAAGAGAACCTGGATCTAACATTGATAAAAGTCTCCCTAGATCCACCAAGGAATTAAGGAAGCAGCTTAAAGAAGAAGATGGAAACCATGCTTGGACTAATCTTTATTAATCCCTCACAACTCCCCCTCACAAGAATCTCTCTCTCTCTCAAATCTCTCCTCTTTATTTTTTGAGCTCTCTCTCAAGACAATTCAATAACAAAGGATATTCTAATAGGAGTATTAAAAAATATTAAGTAGTGGGCTTCAAGATACCCTAATTTTCAAGAGTTCCATCTTTTGTTTGTACATTATAATACACATATTATACAGTGCAATTTAGAATCATCTAGTAAGTTTGTGAAGATGAATTGTTCAACCTTTATAATATTTCGTACAGTATAATCAAAATATCATATGATAAGAATTGTTGAAATTTCTTCTATTCATTTGAGATGATTCTTGGGACGGCTAACTTCGTATAATGTCGATCATCCAGCACTGTGGACATCATACAGTACGATCAGTATAAAATTCATGGATTTCATTCAGTATGATCTCTGGGATGACCAATTTCATACACTGTCCATTGTATAGTATGAACAAAATCATATAGTATGATCCGTTATAATAATTGTCCATGATTTAATTGCCTGATATTGAGGAGTTAGTTAAGAAAGATTTTAATTTGGTCAAATAGTACAAACCAAATCATATTGTATGATTAGTATATAATTAATATCTTTCTTAACCTCTGGCAGTTAGGGTTTTGATAGATCATAATAGATCATATAGTATGAATTAAAATTATACATTATGAAATAAAGGCGTACAATATGAAGGCAAAATCATACAGTACAAATTACTTAAAAAAATAACTCTCTCAAAAACATTTTTCTCTCTCCCGCTATGTGTGTGCAAGGTTACTCAACAAAAATATCCACTAAATTATATGATACGACTCAAGAAGGGAAAATTATAGAATAAAATAAAAAATATAGACTGTAACCCTAGTCACCCAGTCTTGAGCTGATCAAAATTGCAAGTGAATAGTGGACTGAATTCCTGAAACATTAGTACACAAAACAAAACAAAATATCACAGAAATAATAGAAAGTAGTTACAAACATAATAATATTTATTATCATCAAAATCATAGTGCTTGAATCAGATTTGTAATAATCTCCCCCTTTTTGATGATGGTAAACATTGTTGTTTAGGATTTTCAAGAAGCTGCTTTTCTCTAAACTCCCCCTTAGATGATAATCATATGAAAACCCAAAAAACAATACAATTCTCCCCCTTTTGACATTAGAAAAAAGAGGGAAAATGATAGTAAGGAAAAAATAGAACCAGAAATAGAAACAGAAAAGCACACAGATTTAAAAAGACTAACAACTCAAGGTAATGAAAGAACTTCACAGCTATGATAACTCTCATGGGCATTTTTCAAAATGTAATAAATTTACTCTACAAATAGAAAAGACCAAATAAGATAAGTGTTGACTTTATTATAACCAAAGGATTTAAATAAGTTCAATTTAAACAATAGCAAGGATGATTGATTAGCTTATGATTATTCAAATTAAAATTGCATAACCTTGATCATTCCAAATTAAATCTAAATTGTGATGTATTTTCTTACATTTTGGTATTCTTAAATTGTTAATTTTTATTTAGGCAAGTAAGCTAATCAATAAGTGATTTCACCATTACTTAAGGACAAATAAGAGTTTAACCTCGAGGAATTTTATTAAGTGTAAATTTTGTAGTATTTTGCTATCTAAATATCAGTTAATATAATTTTTAGTTATTATTGTGAAGGAGTGTCTTAGGAAAAGGAGAAAAAAATTCTTAAGTGTTGAACTAGTGCTACAGTGCTTCAACTGCTAGTGTCGCAGCATCCACAATGCCCCGACACCAGTTTAGGACATCGCAGCATCGGAGTCCTAGAAAAATAATAATTAATTTAGTGCCTTAGTAGAGCCAATGTTAGCACCAAAACAATTCATTGTTCTACAACACCAGAAATAAACTTCGTAATGTTAGAATCTCGAGAATTTGAGTGCCAGAGCACTAAACTGAATAACATTGTTGCACCAAATTACACATTTAAGTGCCTCTGTGCTCAAATTTCATAGTACCATGGTTTACCAGCTATGAAAATGAGTAGCCGCACTAACTCAGCCAAAATCCATATTAGTTTAACCAATAGATGCATTGAGTCAGTCCAATACTGTAGCAAATCAAGCCCAGTAGTGTTGAGGTGCAAGTTCATTTTATAACTCTATAGTGTTAACCTAACAAGCATAGTGACACTTGAGTCTATTTTTGTACTAGTATAAATAATTTTTTAGTTTTTTTTAGTGTGGAGTTCTATTATTTTGAGTGGGGTCTATCATTTTTAGTGAGTCTTTAGGGCTTAAGTGTACTGCCCCCTTAGAGACAAGTCTAAGTGAGGCCAAATGAGAAAAGGATACTTCATTTGGGACATAGTAAGCTTATCAATTATAAGCAATTAGATATTTGGAAGAGAAAGGAGTGTGAAGAGTGTACTGTACTATCTAGGTGAGATCTAATTTCAATTATGCTCTTATACTTTCTCTTATATACAAGTAATGAATTCTATTTTTTTTTATTACCATGGCGGGATAATTTCTTTATTTTGGACAAAAGATGTAAATCCTTTTCAAGTAATAATATATAAACTTATGCATTGAATGAATAATGAATATTTTCAATGACTCCCATTCTTAATTTAATACATACAATGGCCATGTGTGTAGTTAAAATTTAATGTGATATATTACCTCAATGGAGGAGTATTGGAATATTTAAAAGTATTAGAATGGAACTCTTTCATTCTTAGACATTGGATGTTTATAGTTCTAGGTTCTATGGAGATACAATAATTGGTTGAAGGCCATAAACCTCCTTTTACATCCCTACAAACTTGATAGAGATCTAGGAAAGCATATGCTCTAATCCATATCAAACATAAAAGAGTCTATTTTGCAAAACTTAGGTAATTCACAGTCATTAGTCAAAAACATTTAATCATCTAGTATGTTATCTTTTCTTTTACATCCCCCGACAAAGACAAAATCTAAACCTTTATTTTACTTTAGTAGGATAAACATTATAGCTATAATAGGTAGTACTAGTTCATTTGCATATTAGCAAATTACTTTCTCCTGTGATGGACACTCTCTCAATCAGTTTATTACTTTTTCAACACGTACACTTACATATTTAATGGGTATTACAAAGAAAACCTAAGCATACTTTAACCCATAGCATGAACATAATTCATGCACCACTCCCACAATCTCCATGAGTGATGCATGATAATTAAGAAAATAAGTAAAGACTTCATTTTACTCTATTAACAAAGTTGTATAAATAGGAAAATAGAGATACTACACGTGGATTTGTTTCGATCTATTAGCACAATGGGTTTAGGAGGTAAGTCATATAGGTTTGTGATTATAGATTACAGAAGATTTACATGAGTAAAATTCTTAGCAACTAAAAGTGAGTATTTTAAGGAATTCAACATATTATTAATAGCGATTCAACAAAAAATAGGATGTACCATCTGCACCATTCTCAAAGATCATGAAGGTGAATTTGAGAATGAGAGATTTGAGTCTTTTTGTTAATATTTAGGAATAAACATCTTTTTTTGGATTCAATATTAAGCAAAGATCTGAGCCAAACTAAGTGTATCAAAGATATTATAAAGAAATTTAATATAGAAGAAAGGATGCATATGTATGTATACCCCCATGAGCCTTAATACCTAGTTAGATAAATACCAAAATGACAAACCCATTGACCAAGAGAGGTTTAGAGATATAATAAAATAGTTATTTTATTTAATTGCAATAAGCCTAACATCATGTTTAATGTATGTTTATGTGTTAGGTTTTAAATTAACACTAAGGAATCATAAATGATTGTAGTGAAAAAGATTCTAAGATATCTCATGAGGACACTGAGTCTAGGTCTTGGTATCCTAGGAATAATATGAATTTTAAACTTATAGGATACTCAAACTCAAATTTTATAGGGTACAAGGTAGTTCAGAAGAGAACATCAAGAACTAGTTAGTTTATTAAACATCAGGAACTATATATAAAAAAGAATTTCTTGCTCTAAAATTAAATAAAATATGGTAAGATGGTGTAGATATTAGAATCCTACCTATCACTATATATGGAGTATCCTTCGCCTCCTACTGAGTCAGACTATAAACTCTAAGCTATATTGGATCTACACTGACTATTAGGATAAACTCTCTTTGATCTCCTCCTACCAATCCATCTGATAGTCTCCCTGCATGTCTACCTCCACTATAGTTTGAGGAAGCCTCACTAATTTCCCTAGACATGGTTGGCTACTATCTCAAGCTCTGGCTTCCTCCAACCTCGAATCTACATTCTGGCACCCTTGCTAGACACTGCATAAATTTGTGACCAAATTGGCCACATCTGGAACACTGTCTCATATACAAAAAACATCTGCCTACATGCTTTTATCGACAAAATCCACAAATAAGTCACTACTAACTGAAACAGACCCACCTGCACTTACAGCACATTCTCCCTCCTAGAATCACTGCTTACAAACCTAGATTTCTTCCCACTGACTATGCTTTGGGAGGGCTTTCCTCTCAATCTCTTCTTATTGGAATCCCATCTATGCTGAGTGAACATCATATCAATTTCCACAAGTTTGGCCCTATCAATTATCTTAGAAAAATCATGGATATGAAATGGGGTAATAGGATGCCTATGACTATTGGCTTTTAGCTAGGCTATCATAGGTTTATTTGGCATTTGAGCCTTGAGAGGTTATAATGAATGTTGGGAAATTTAAGAAAAGTTTTGAAGATTTTTGACGTGCTTTAGGGTCAAGGGATTTATAATTGAGGTCATATAGAGAAGAAGAGAATTATGTTGGGAGATAGGAGGAGTATGATTGAAAAAGAAAATTAAGGACTCATTAAAGCCCTAAGTGATCAACCACCATATTTCATTAGAGAGTAAAGTAGCCATCAAGCCTATTCACATGAAATTATCCAATCAAAAGGTTATTTCTATTCAATGAATCTAGAAGTACAAAGCAAAGTCCTATTTATGAGTCATTTCTATTCTTGGACAACTTTCAAAAATCTTAGAAGCTAATAAGATATTATTATAAGTATTGATGACTTATCTTAGTATAAAGTGAAATAAAATAAAATTTAAATCTTTCAAAAATATGAAAATTTAAATCGGCCAAATAAGAAAAGAAGAGTAATCTTTAGGTTAAATAATCTTTAAAGCTTTTTTACTTCGATGATTGTTATATCTCACCTACCTATCATGAGAGCTTAAATAAAACTTCTTAATAACTTTTCACTGATTTTAGAGAGATTAAGGGTCATCCATGAGTTTTTCATAAGATGTTGTATATGATTAATGATTTAAATCTTGATGTAATTCCTTAAATTAGGACCTTGTCATTGGTCTTTGTATTGGTGCAACATTAGAATAAATTTAAAACAAAGGCATATTATAGCAAGATTCTGCAATACACCCAGAAATAAAAATAAAAAAAGTAAATGAAAGTTGGGCTTTGTCATAACACATCCAAGCTAAGATCTAAACATAGATGCTCTCCATGGGTTTTCAATATTTATCATTTGATTTTCTAAGTCCAACACATCATTATCTTGTTCGTCCATCTGCTATTTTTCATCGTCATATGAGGCTTTTCTAATAAGGATTTAAATTATAAAAGCTAAGAAAATATAATTGCCCTTATAAAGTACATGATTATGTATATTTTATTTTAAAACAAGCGCATCTTTTTGCCATATGGCGTGTACTCTTTCCCAACATGCTTGGGGTGATGAGCTTAACAAGCAATTAAGGAGTATTAGTATTATATTTTTATTTACCCCTTTTGGATGAATATCTTTCTTATGAAATATCCCAAAAAATAAAATATAAAATAATTCAACAAAAAATCACACTATATCATTTTAGTGACTAATGATTCTTTGTACTTGAGTACATAATACATTTTAAAAAATATCATCAACATCTTATATAATAAAAATTACTCTTAAACAAAATTTAGGTTGAAGTATGGATGATTTGTTTGCAAAAAAAATCAAAATGATGTAATTGATTAATCATTCAATTTATACAAAATGTATGTTGCAGTTGCCTTGAATTTAGCTAAACCCTTATTTGCTCATATACTTGATAGTTGTACGCTTCGCAGATATGTCAGGGGTCCAAGGGGGCTGCGCCCCCTGGTAGGGTTTGACCCTGCCAGGGGGTCATAAGGATATTTTTGGATTCTCTTTACTTAAAATTTGAAGAAAATTTATAATTTTACAAGGGTTACTAAGAACTCTATAAATAAATATTATCCATTATCTTGGATGTCTTACGATATAGATATGTGTACATCTTTTCTTGAGATGAAATAATATATAATAAAGTCGTGGAGAGAGGAAATGACTTATATAGATCATACTGTCCACTAAATCACACAAGACTAGCAAAGATAGGTTTGGGATCATGATATCCTAGAGAAAATTTGGCTGGAGTCTACAAAATTTTGCCAATAAAAGTCGAGTGATAATAAGGCTAGGTCTAAGGTTTTAACCAAATACTTCCAAGTAGGGGTGTCAAAATCAGGTTGTGGGTCGATTTTGGGTTGAAACCAAGATTGACCAGTCACTATTTGACACGACTCAAACCCAACCCATTTTTGCAGATAGGTCAAAAATTTCAACCCGGACTTGACCCGTTAGATTTACGGGTTGACCCTGACCTAACATGAAATCATGGTTACCCACCGCATTATGAATAGGAGTTGAACATCATCGAAGGAGGAAGGAATGTTGTCAAACTGCAAACTTCGTCGACCCGAGTGGAAGTAACGTCATCAAACTTCATCAAAGGAGGAAGGAACATCGTTGACCCGACATGAAGGAATGTCATCGAACGTCATCGAAGGAACATTATTAAAGGAGGTGAAAAGGTGAATGTCGTGGACCCAAGAGGAAGGAATGTCATCAATGTCATCAAAGGAATGTCATCAAAGGAGTAGAACATCATCGAATGAGGAAGTAATGTTGTCGAAGGAGTTGAACGTCATCAAAGGAGGAAGGAACATCATAGAAGGAGGTGAATGTCGTTGAAGGAGGAAGGAATGTCATCGAAAGAGGTTAACATCATAAAAGGAGGAACCTAAGAAGACAGAAGTGCGGAAAGGGCTCATGGGCGGAAGCTTATTCGCTTATACATCGGGCGAAGCGGGTCAAAACTGGGTTCAAACTAGGTTTTCGAGTAGACTCGAACCCGGCCCAAAAATGAAAATGAGTCAAAAATCGGGACCCAAACTCGACCCGTTCTTAGATTGGGTTGACCCTAACCTAAAAATTTTGGGTTGGGTTTGAGTTGGGTTTTCGTGTTTATGAATAATATCTATTGGATTTTTCTTTCTTCTATATCAAGTAATTAAATCAAATTTTGAGGTTGTTTGATTTGCTAGAAAAATATATTATAACAGTTTTATTTATAATTAATATATAAGAGTTCTTTCTTATTTAGTTTAAAGTAAAATGAATTTAATATAAAACCTGATAATGATGCTTGGCGATGGTGACCTGTAGTGACGACGGGCAGTAATGATAATATCATTTGCTAGTGGTGACGATGGTGGTGACTAGTCATTGACAGTGGTGGTAGTGATGACGATTCTAGTGTCGAGTGGTGGAGAATTTATAGTGTTATAAGAAATTATTCAAATTCATCAATTGTGAAATATAAAAAAAATTAAATTGAATGGTGAATTCATATTTAACAATAGTGTTAATGGTCGTGGTGGTGAGTGGTGGAGAATTTATAGTGTTTTAAGAAATTATTCAAATCAGCTAATTTTCAAATATATCAAAAAATAAACTAAATGATTAATCCATATTTCGTGATAGGATGTTTTGCATTTGAAATAAAACATATCAAAAGGTCAAATTTTCATAATTTTTCATCAAACAAAATAGCCCCTTAGATCTATGTTTGAATCTAATTGACAAGCACATTCACTTCAAAATATAGTAAAACCTACTGCAACCTAGATTTATAATGGATTACTTCACTAGCACTTGGCTAATAGTGAAATGGTTGTAGTATGCTCAAATGGAAGAGATGAACAAATTTAATGAAGAACTCCTCTCCTTGCTTTATTTCCATTGAAAAGAGGGAGCTGCCCCTATGGACTCATTCTCTCTAATGGTTTCCGTACAAGATGGACTCAATTAGCTTAAAAAAAGACTGCAGTTGGTTGAGAAACTTACAAAGAGTCTGCATAAATCCCAAGTCCAACCCTAGCTTAGATGAGTACTTAAATACCAAGCTAGGGAGCTACTCCCACAAATACTGAGGCAAGGATTTCATTTCAAGATTCAATTCCATTAAGCGATGAATGAATAAGGTAAGGAAAAGTATCATAAGATGGCAATTTGAGGAGTAATTTATTGATGCAATGGAATTGATTGAACGATGGATTTTTAAAGTGGTAATTTTCTTGATTTGGTCAAATATTTACAGTTAATTCGTTTAGCTTTCTAAGGATGGTGAGGTGCGCGCATCCAAGGAAATTCTAAGCAGCTTCTTATGGGCTAGTTCAAAGCTTATAGTGTTTGAGCTGAAAGATAAAATTAGCTTTGGGTTAGGTCAACTCATGAATTTGGCTTAAACTAATTTGATTTTAATTAAGGAAGAGTCCTAAGTCTCTTAGGTCTAGTCCAACCAAATCTTTCCATCATTTAACGGACTATATTACATAATTGGCTAAATCGTGCAAAATGATACCAAATTGAACCCATGGTCGGCTTTGTTTGACCAAGGATTAATTATGCTTAATTATCATTCCCTAGTTTTGTGATAGGATGTAAACTATGATTAAGGTGATTTAAGATAAGGCATGGACCGACTTGTCCCATATAGATGGTGGATTTATTAAGCTAATTTGACTTCAGCCTAGATTCAATCATATTATAATATGATTAATTATTGTAGGTCATTTAGTTTCTTAAGAGGCTTTAGCTTTATTTGTCCATGAGTTTATGATCAAATTAAACCATGGTTAGTTTAATTAAAAGCTCAAAGCCAATTTGGTAAGCATGAGTCAAATTATGGTCAACCTTAATCTTTGTTAAGTTAGGCAGGACCTTATAAGTGTCTAGGAGCACTTAAGCTTTCATTTTAGGGTGCAATTAATCTTCAGTCAACCTAATTGAAGGTTCGTAGTCTTTAAAGGACTCTATAGACCACATTAGGTCCCATAGGTCCAACTTGGATTAAACCTAATCCAAAGTAGGGATTAAAAAGTCAACCTAAGCTAAGTTTATTCTCAATAAGTTTTAAGTTCACCTAAATAAAGATTTAAGGCACTGTTTTAGCTTAATTAGAGTCCTAAAGACCATTTTTTTAGAACATGGTCAACCTTAATTTAGGTCTACCATTTATAGGATTATAATCAACTCAACCTTTGGTCAACTTGTTTGACTATTTAGAGCCATTTAGATCATCTAAGGTCTTTATATGTCCTTTAAGATTTATCTTAGATCAAGTTTATTCTAAAATAGGTTTCACATAATTCTAAGGGAATAATTGATGACATTAAGTCACCTAAGAGTGTCTAAGATCATTTATTATTGATGTGTATCAATTTGATTACCTTATGAGGTCTAAAGAGTTAAATATACATCATAGATCTAATTAAGGTTCAAATGAATTAGGAAAGTGTCAAACCTACGTCAACATGATAAAAATAAGGTTGTAAGGCTTGATTAATCCACTAAGAAACCTGGGTCGTTATTAAGTTCATCTTAACTAAATTTAATCAGCTTAAGATTAAACAAATTTGTCACCATTAGGCATGTTAAGCCATAAGTGACTCTAGGTTAACCTATTAGGTTAACTAAAGGCTTAAGCTATCTTGGGTTATCTTTAATCACCTAGCTCAATGTCCAAAGGGTGTATAATGCCTAGTGGTGTCTAATTAGACATTAGGCCTAATTTCTTAGGTCAATTATAGGTTTAGGTCCTATTAGGCCTATCAAAATTTCTTTCCAATTAGGCTAGCTCTAGGAAAGTTATTGGTTGAATTTTTTTAATCCATTATGCCATAACTGATATAATAAATTCTATAGAAGCCAACTAAGCACAATTAAATTACACATGATTAAAGAGAGATTTATTGTACCTAGAGAAAAGAAAGGTAAGTCAAATGTTAGATCTATTAGAGTAATTTTGATGTGGCACAAGATGCTCATTGGAGAAGAAGTTGACCAAAAACTAAAGCTCAAAGTTGGAAGGAGGCTGAGAGGATTCAATCATCTTGGATAAGAAGAAAAGCAAAGTCTTTAAGTATAACATTTTACTTTTACATGTGCGTTAAGGATTTTAAGGAATATATATTTATAACTCTTAATTTGTGGTTGTAATTATAATCTGAAATTATGAAATTTAATATTTTAAAATTTGAATTGAAAGCAACTAGAACACGCTTAGACATGAAGGATTGACTGTACCATGAATAAAATATATTACTCCAAGGCCGCTAAGAAATATAAACCATAACTTTTATCACGTATGGGGCTTCATTTGCTTCCTGTCGATTTAGAGTTAAACCCTGGGCTAAACTAAAGGTATCCTAAGAAATTGAATGAACTCCCACTAAGCTCCTCCTATTAATCCACCAGATGATCTTCATCCAAATCTGCCTCCACTATGGGTTAAAGAGGTTTCACTGACTGCTTTATATGAGACTGGCTGCTACCTCTAACTCTAACTACCCCGACTCCAGGCCTACCCTCTAGTGCTCTATATGGACACTATGCCACTTTATGATCTGCTTGGCCACACCTGAAGTCTTGGTCCATATATAGATAACATCGACCAGTACACCTCCTCCATCAAAAACCACAGATGGGTGCACTACTAAAAAATATAGAGTCCCTATCACTCCTAGATTTTGTCGATCCTCTCTTCCTAGAATCATTAGCCTCCACTCTAGACTTCTTTCCACTAAATATTCTCCTGGAAGGCTCTCCACTAAACCACTTTTTGCTAGCATTTCACTGTTGTAGGGTAGACATCAGATCATTCTTCACAAACCTAGCTCTCTCCATGAGCTTAGAGAAGTCCCTGATATGAAATGGGACTAAAGGATGCCTCAAACTATCTCCCATTCCTTGCAGGAATAGATAATACTTCTTTTTAGGGGTGTTAACTAATTGGGGAGAAAACCTAACAAGAGATGTGAACCCGCCTCATACTACATCACTATCTTACTCCTTTGCACTAAACACAAAAAAGACTCCTACATCTGCTACCTTGCATATGGCAGGATATACCATCTCCAAAAGGTCTTTATAAACACCTCTTAGCTAATCTTTGCATTTGCTTTTGCCTAAAAGCTCTCTCTCTACAGGCTTATCCACCAACACTCTTCCGCTCCATCAAACGAGAATACTACCAAAAAGACCCTTCTATCCTCTCGAACTTGCATACAATCAAATAACTTTTCTACCCTCATAAACTAACCCCACGGCCTCTTAAGGCTCAACAATACCCTGAAGACTATTAAGTGAAGATTATTTAGTATTTTTCTTCTATTAAGTCTAATAAAAAGATGTGTTTAAGTAATATTGTGTTGGAATGTCTCAAGAAATTGAGCAAAATTTATGAAGTTTAGAACCAGCGTTGCAGCGCCATGACTATTAGCACTATAGCATCTTCAATACTCGACGCTAGGTTTGGACATTACAGGGTTAGAGTCTCAAAATTTTTTTTTTGAAGTTAGTACCTCAATGGATTGAAGGGCAGTGTAGCAACACTATGCAATGCCACAACACTAAAAATCAATAATGTAGTGTCAGAGTGTTAGGAAAAATTATAAATACTTTAATGTCGAAGCACCACCATTAGAAGCGTTATAGCACCAGATGATGTAAGTGAGTGTTGCAGTGCCCAACTATTATAACACTGTGGTAGAAAGTTAAGGAAATGAAGCACCATGCCAACTTATCTAAAATTCTTACCGGTTTAGTTAGCAGTAGAGCCAGATCAGCCCAACATTGTAGTGGAGCACATTTAGCAATGCCAAAGTGCTAGTTCATATTGTAAGACCATGACACCACCTAGCGTAGTGTTGTCATGCCTGTCGATTTTTGTATTAAGTATAAATATTTTTTTGTCTTTTTCTATAAGAGTTTTTTTAGAATTCTAGAAGATAGCCTGAGAGATACCAAGCATAGTGAGATACATCATTTATAGTGGATGGTCAATATTGTAGTCAACAAACAATCAGTTGGAGAGAAAAGGAGTGTGAAGAGTAAAGTTGTAAGGGGAGATGCCCTTAGGGAAAGGTCCATCTGTAAAACCTAGTTGGGATTCTTGATTTTGGAAGATATTTTCTTTATCTTCTCTACTTGTACTTTTTCTTGAGCAAGTAGTGAATTTTGTATTATTCGATTTTAATTCAATGGCCAACTAACTCATAGTTTTGGACTAATAATGTAAAAAATCTTTGTAATTCCTAATTTAGACTCTTATGTTTTAAAGTATGAATGTTTGTTCGCAATATCTCCCACTCTTCTTTTAGTTTATGCAGTGACCATGTATAAAATTACATCTAATTTGATACATTACCCAGATGGTGGAATATTAGAATAGTTAGGAGAGTTAAAATGGAATGCTTGCATGTCTAGACATAAGATGTTTAGAATTCTAGGGTCTATAGAAATAGAATATTTATAGGAAGACCATAAATCTTTATTTATATCCTTATAAACTCAATAGAGATCTAAGGATGCATATGCTCTGGTTTACAACTAATGTAAAGGATTCTTCTTAGGATAACTTTGGATATTCACTATTATTAGTCCAAATTACTTTATTTACTAATATCTTCACTATTTTCTATATTTCTCATTTGATAGAGAGATTACCCATGATGTCATTTTGTAGGATAAATAATGTAGCTTGAGTAAAAAAGTACTAGAAATATTTGTGTGTAGCACAAAATTTTCTCGTGGGATTGACACTCTTACATTCACTTTATTACATGATCTGCATGTGCACTTGAATTTTTTTTGGGGTTATATCCAAGCAAACATAAAACTAAACACAAAGCATCCCATCTCCTATCAAGTTTTTTGTACTGTTGTTAAGGAAATTTACTTGTATCATTGCAATTATTATATATTCTCTAAAGAGCTACTTATTTAATTTCTACTTTATCTTTTTTTTTCATTTATGAGCTATAAAATTTTGATTATTAAAAAAAAAAGTTCTTTAAATTTAATTTCTTATATTTTAATTCATATGTTATTGGTGTATGTATAGTAGAGTTAGTAAGGAGCCCTTATTATTTAACTTAGAAATTGAAAGGACCCTTACAAAAATTAGAAATCTAAAATGACTTTAACACTAGGAATGGCTGAACCAAATCCAAATTAAGACTATATTAGCCCTCTTAGGAGTATGCCAATCCTTAAGTAGATAAAATTCATCAGAGTATCAATTAACATGCTATCCAAGCTAATAATTTTGAGTTAAAACCTATCATTATCCAAATGATATAGAATTATCAATTTTGTGGAACTCCTGTTGAGGATCCCAACCTACACTTAGCTTGCTTCTTAAAAAATTATGCAACATTCAAGTATAATGGAGTCAGTGATGAAACTATTAAACTTTGTTTATTTATATTTTTCTAAGGGACAAAGCTAAGTTGTGGTTGAATTTCTTGCTCCCAGGTTCCATAACCACTTGAAATGAGCTGGCATATAAGTTCCAATTAAAATAGTCTCCACCAAGTAAAACTACTAATCTTATAAATGACATAACTTTAGTTTTCCAATTTGATGGAGAGTCAATTTATAAGAGCTAGGAATATTTAAAGAGATGCTTAGAAAGTGCACTCATAGTGCTTTGTCAGATTGGTTGGTTATTCTAACTTTTTATATGGACTTCTTGGATCCCTTAGGTCTATAATTAATGTGACAGCCAAAGGTTCTTTGATGTCAAAGTCTTTTAATGAGGCTTATGCCTTAATAGATAAGATGGCAATAAATAATTTCCAGTGGCTCTAAGATAATAGCCAGTGTTTATGAGTTTGATGTTTTATCAATTTTAAATAATCAAGTAGCTACTACGTCTAAGAAGTTACATAATTTTGGGGTTAATATTGCTTAAGGATCACATATGCATTTGGAAGAGAATGAATTAAATTATGTTGGTAAGTTTGTAGCTCAAGGGGCTGAGAATGTAAATATAATTTAAAGACAAAATAATCCATATTCTAAAACTTATAATTCAAGTTTGAGGAACCACCCAAAATTTAGTTGGATTAATAATAATGGTGAAAATCAATAGAATATAAGTCAATCAAACCTTGGAGGAAATTGGAACAATCCTCCTTAACCTTTAGTAAACCATAGAACTTATTTTCCCCCAAGTTTTAATCAAAATAATCAATTCGCAGAAAGGAAGACACCTTTAAGAGATTTAGTGATTTAGATGGGAATGGAGTCAACCTACTTCCATTAAGAATTTAGAAAATTAATTAGGACAACTTGTAATTTTTTTTAGCAGTAGGACCCATCGAACCTTACATAATACCACTAAAAACAATCCTAAGGAAAAAGGAAAAGATCAAAGTTTGGAGCATTGGAGGATTAGTAATGATGCATCGCAGCCAAAATGAACATCTAGGCAAGTCTGGCGGAAGACAATAAACTTAGCATTGCTTGGCTTGTTTGGGAGGCAACCCAATTTTGTTGATGATTAAATCTTAGCTTTACTATTGATGTGTGATATTTGTGTTCATTATTTTGGTTTAATAATTGTATAAAATGTTATGTGTGTGTGTTATATATGAGTTTTTTAATTATGGTAGTGACTAAAATAATTACATCATAATTTTTAAAGTATTTATATAATTTGTAAAATTAAACTAGAGCCCAGTGTTGGGTCCAAGAGTGACGTAGTGTTTTCTTGTGAAGTGAAGCATCACTGAATCTGGAGCCGCTGTGTAGAAGTCATGAAAACTGGTTTTAATGTAATGCTTCAATGTTAATTCGTATAACACCGTGGTGCCAAATCATTTATTTTCACAATGTTGCTGCACGTATGGATCTTTTTCATTATGCTTTATTATTGTGTGCCGCATCACTTTCTTTAGTGTCATGCCTTTATGTTAAACCAAAATTAGGTAGTTAGAGTGCGATGATACATGTAATGCCCCAAAATCTAATTTGAAATAATTATTCTTTTATCTTTTAATATACAATAACCATAGCTATCTATCTTTTTATTTGAAAAAATATCAGTAAAAAAACTACAATTGATCTAGACATCACTATATATGTATATTTATTGCATAAAAAATCATAAACACTACTCAAGAATTATATAATCACATTGTATCTATCTAAATCCTGAGTACAAAAGAATAACTAAAATAAAAGGAAAAAAGGAACCTGGGGAATCTTAGTTAATCTCTCCCTCCAGATCCCCTGCCCTGACCTGAAATCAGTTAAACCATATATAATGAGCTTAATGGCCTAGTAGGTCACTAAATTGTATATCTGAAAGCACTATAAGGAAACAATATGCATGTTATCAGTCAATTCACAAAGTGACATTCAATGATCATGAATAAGTGCCAGTAAAGTTGTACATTGAGGAAGCCAATAAATCAAAGAACTAGTGTGTCGAATTTATAAAACTATTGAAGTCATTTCAATGTAGTAAACCTAACCACATGCTATATTAGTAGCATAATCACACATCCAATAATATAGTGTCTCACAGTCAGTTATAGTAAACAGTAAACAATATTGATGGATCAGTAATTGTAGTTGTACTAATGAATCAGCAGCAATCTTGTCAGTGATAGTAATAGTAGAGTGATGCATTAATAATAAATAATGGTAGTAATAGTAAGTTAATACGATGATAGGTATTAGTACAACAATAGTAAATTCATACAATAATAATGATCAGTAGTTACACTAAATAAGTAAAGAGTCCTGGCAAAGCGATGTTTTTCCCAATAATAAGTTAGTTGTTAGAAATCATTGGCTCAGTTAATATAGTCATCACGCTTTTTCCTGACAGCGCTGTAATAACTCCTTATAACTCGTAAATAATAAATAGTGAACAATAAAGGATAACACCGAACCACAGTATTTAAAAGAAAGTCGACGGTCCACCATTCCGTATTAGTCAGTAAAAATCTCCAGCCAACATCAGTGAAACTAACATTTACTTATATTTCACACACATATTATTATCACATTAATATAGTAATAATAATGACCATCTATTATCCAATCATAAACCCATTTTCAGTCTCAATGTCTATACTTACAATATGTTTAAAAAAACACCCAATTATTTATTCAATATAAATCATACAAAATATAGTAACTTCTATTTTATTGAGTATAATTTTGAAATTAACCAGCCAAAATGTCTATAATGCTTCGTACTATAACAAGCAAAAAATTATATGATAGAAGTTCATTAAAACTAAGAAAATGTAATAAAATCTATTCTAAAAAGAGTCAAAAGGTCAAACTCAAAATCCTTGAAAAAAGAAGTAGGGAATATGTCACCTACCTCAATTAGTATAATTTTTTTAAAAGCCGCGAAGTAATTTAGTGGGTAAAATTGAATTTCTCTTTTTCTCTTTCCTCTTTTTCCTTCCTTTTCATCCTTTCTTATTTGACAAGCCGGCAGTTCGAGTGAGGGGGAGGATGGATGAGTGAAGAAAAACTATATAAATATTATTTTAGTGGCCTAGCACTATAATGCTCAGACCTGGCATCGTAGTGTTATATGTTGAATCAAGAATTTTTATAGATTAGAGGCTTCAATGTTGTAGTAGCCATTCTAGGTACTCCTACGCTCTAGACCCCAATGCCTCAAGGCTCAAACGTGTAGCAATATTGTTCTACAGTTTAGAAAAGAATTTTGTTTTTAAAATTTTAGTTGTTACAACACTAGTCCTTTTCAAACACCATAGCTCATACATAACAAACTTCATAGTGGTCACAGAGTCAAAAAGATTGCATTTAGAGTTCTAATGCTAGCACCACAAAGCCACATGTTATTTCTTATGCATCACTACTTTTTATTTGACCATTTGTCATCTAGTCCTTCATAGCACTACAATGTTGCTCATCATAGCATCGCAATGGTCTCTTCTCTCTTGTTATTGTGATTTCATATTTTCTTCTTGTGCTTCTACACAAATTTTTAAATGTCCTCAGTAATGCAAGCAATAAAGAAGACGTATTCTTCTTCCTTTGATAGAAGGAGATTATTATCGATAGAGGCTAAAGAAAGGTATGCTCAACTATTTGTTAGGAACCAATTGATTCATGAGAGGGGATTATTAAATTTTGGTGGAGATGTTATGTCCATCATCATGAGAAGGGGATGAGAAACTTTATGTGAGGAATCGAGTGCTTGTGTAGTGAACATTGTGACAAAGTTCTTTACAAATGGTTAGGATGCCCAAATGATAGATGTTTTGAAAGAGGAAAGTGGGTACCTTTTGATCCCTTTAATATTAACAAGATCTAAAAACTAATAGACGTAGCTTGATTACTACTTTGCTTTCAGTAAAGCGCCTATAGATTTGCAAAAACTTTTGAGAGTGTTAGTTAGTCCTAGGAAGGAGCGGTGTATAATGAGAGAGATGAAAAAGTCATTAATTTCCCTTCTTCATGTTTAACTCAATTGTCCAATACTTGACATTATTTTATTTCTAATATATTCCTGCCAAGCAAAAAATTAGCATGGTGACCCGGGAAAGGGTAGTTTTGAATTATGCAATTCAAGTGGGTCACTTGATTGATGTAGGAAAGTTGATATTTCCCTCTTTGATGTATTTGTTTAGGGGCTTCAGTTCAGTTTCAGTTGGTTAAGGTCATCCTTCTCTTGTCAATTCCCTTTGTATCATCGTAGGTGTATTAAGCAAGCCTGGTGAGGAGAAATTTTTCCATTTATGCTCTCACCAGGCAAAATATAGAGAGATTTAAGCATGGAGGTGAGGAGGAGGAAGTAGGACCTAGTGAGCCCTATTTTCCCAGTCAACCAAGTATAAGTCGGTTGAGTGCGCAAACCCTTATAAATTTAGGAAAGCATGTTATAGATCTTAGGGAATAGATGGAGGGTGTTACTTCTATTTTTGAGGAGAGTTGGGAGTTGCAACAGGATATGTCCCACTCAGTTGCCCACTATATCGATAAGTAAGAAAGGAAATAAAACTATGCTGTTGCAAATCTGGAATTAAGGATTATAGTTTTGATGATAACAAATATTTTTGTGTTCTATTTTTGATTAGCTAACATTTCAGGTACAAAAGATCAAATGTAATTCAAGCTAACTCAAGATCGGGTCCATATGTGTTTAAATGTAATTTTTTTCCCTTTCTTGAGTCAAATGTAATGTAATTGATCCCCTAGCTAAGTAACCTTGCACACACACACTTAGGGGGAGAGTTTTAGTGAAATAGAGTTTCTATTTCAAATTTTGTTCACATCATCCTGGACGATATGCATATCATCCTGGATGAACCAGTGAAAATAGAAACCCTAATTATAATGACCATGATAAGTCAATTTGATTAAGAAGATCATTCTGGACGATAGACACATCGTATAGAAAAATATGCTCAAATCAAAAATTCTCACCCGCCAGATTAAGTTAGGCAAGTTTTTATTTTTAGAGATTTTGTCTGATCATCCCAGACGATATGTGTATCATCCTGGATGATCCTTTACAATCATGTCTAAATTAGTCTTGTGATTAAGGAAAGTAATTCATATTTGATTGATATGATCATATAATCCTGGACGATCTCAATATCGTCCCGGACGATACTTGCAAAATCCAGACCGTATAGAGCATTTCACCTGGATGAATTGAATTGTCCTCTATACGATATGCCCGAGTTTGAACTAATCATACGGGATGATATAAATATCATCCTGGACAATCGATCAAGTCATTTTCAATCGTACAGCATGTTTTATACAGGACGATTCAAATTATGTGCAGGATAATTTTGGGTGTTTTGAACTAATCATACAGGACGATAGAGATATCATCTTAGACGATCAAGTCATTTTATGATCGTCCAGCATAAGTTTCCCTGGACAACCTGTGCTGTCTTCTGGATGAAATTCCTGATTTACACTAATCATCCCGGATGATCGCAGGATCGTACGGGACGATCTGAACAAATTTTGTCTTCTAATCGTCCAGAGAAACCAGATCATCCAAGCTGATATATGTGTTTTTACACTGATTATATAGGACGATCCTTCGATCCTCCTGGACGATATGTGACCACCAGTTAAGATTTTGGGTAATTTTTTATCCTTCCTATTTAAGATCTTTTTTTTCAACAAGATCTATCTTTTGCCACTTTCCTTACCAGAGAAAATCTTGAGAGAGAGAGAGAGAGAGGGAGAGAGAGCTTGAGAGAGAGAGAGGATCTTATGAGGGGGAATTTATGAGGTGTTCACAAAGGTTGCTCCAAGCAAGGATCTGAGTCATCTTCTCAGGTCGTCGTCTCTTGTCTTGTTAGTGTTTTGTGGTAGGATCGTCCACAAGAAGATCCGGGTTCTCTACCTGCTTCAGGAGGAAGTGAAGGGAGTCCAAGTTCTCTATCTACTTCAGGAGGAAGCGAAAGGAGTCTAAGTTCTCTGCCTGCTTCAGGAGGAAGCGAAAGGAGTTTAGGTTCTCTGCCTCACCGGGTTGGTGGAAAGGGGTTTTGTACAGGCTTCTCCGCCTCCTGTGCGAGCAGAAGGAGAGTCACTTAGTGTTAGTGCAATACGCAGAGGGGAGGCTCCGGGGAGTGGACGTAGGTCAAGTTGACTAAACCACTATAAAATTAAATGTGTTCTTTCTGATTATTTTTCGCACTTATTTTTCTGTTGATGATTGTGTGATTGTGATTATTATTCTGTTATCGCTGCACATCTGCACATCATTGTGAAACTGTAATTAGTTTTAAAACATTTAAAAAGATTTTTCTAAATTGTTGTTTGCTTACAAATTTTTAAAATAACCAATTCACCCCCCTCTTGGTTAGCCTCGGGATTAGTTCATAAGGGCTTAACATCTCTAATGAACTTTCAAGTCGTATCAGAGCGGTATTCATAAAATCAAGTTTTGAAAAACTTTTGAATTTGATCCATGGCTAACTTTGAGAATAGAAACACTGCTGAAGGTTATTCCATTACTCGACCACCTTTGTTTGATAACATACCTTTTGATTTTTGAAATACTCGCATGTCCACCTATTTACAATCTAATGATTATCGCATGTGGATACTTGTTAAAGATTATTATGAAGCACCTCATAGACTTGTAAATGGCATTAAAATTGAACTTCCTTTTACTGAATAGACATTTGATGATCGTGATTTAGCACAACTGAATGAAAAATATTTGAACTATTTTTTGTGCTTTAAAATTTGAACATTACGTGCGTATTTCCATTTATATGACTAGTAAAGAAATCTGGGATAGATTATGCATTACTTATGAAGGTACATCTGAAGTTAAGCAATCTAGATTAAATATCTTGCTTCACGACTATGAACTCTTTCGCATGAAACCTAGTGAATTAATTTCTGAAATGTATACTAGGTTCACTCAAATTATCACCTCCCTGCATGCCTTAGGAAGAGAGCTTACAATTATGAGAAAGTTAGCAAGATTTTGAGATGTTTGCCTTCTTCCTAAGATTTCAAGATAACTGTGATCACTGAATCTAAAGATTTGAATGCCTATTCTATTGATAATTTACTTGGATCACTCATTGCTTATGAGCAAGGGGAGAACCAAAGACAGCTCGATGCAGGTGAGAAAAAGAAAGAGAAAACTGTGACGCTGAAGGCCAATGATACTGATACTAATACTTCCGGGTCTGATAGCGATGATGTTGCCTTAATCACTAGGCAATTCAAAAGCTTTCTAATTAAGAAACACAAGAACTTTTAGAAGTGGAACAAAGGTAAGAGTAGTAGAAATTTTAAAGGTTCATCTGATACTGTTTGTTTTGAATGCAAGAAAGCCTGGACATATAAACGCTGATTGTCCTACACTTAAGGCTCACTCAAGCAAGGAGAAGGGTGAGGAGAAACCCAAGTTCAGGAAGGATAAGAAGCAGATTCAAAAGATGTTCTGGGCAGATTCTGCATCTAACTCTTCAGAGACTGAAGCTAAAGAGGAGACTACAAATCTGTGTCTGATGGCAGATGAACATTATGGTCAGTCTGATCAAGAAGAGGTATGTGAGCTAACCTATGATCAATTGCTTAATATTTCTGAGAAAATTCATTCATCGTATAGGAAACTTAAGAAAACCCATGCCAACCTGAAATTAGATTTCTTGAATTTATAAAAAGAACATGATATTATGATTAAGGATCATTCTACACTTGATAGCAATCACATGTCATTACTTGATGAATTTGATAAATTAAACAAAAAGCATTCTGAACTAATTATTGAGCATGATTCATTGAAAACATTACATGCTGATTTAGAAAGAGCTTATAAAGAACTAGACACCATGGCATGCAAATTAACTAGTGGTGAGTATTATTTGAAATTTGAAATCGTAAGTCTCAAGAAGAAAAATGAATTTTTAAGATTAAAAATTAGTGCTTTTGATACAAATGAAACACCTCCTACTTTTGCACAATTTTATGCTCCTCCACCAATTGAAGAATCTAATTCAAAATCATCAAAGTATGTTTCATTCAAACCTAGGAAGGGGCACTATCACCCATATAGATTAGTTTACCCTTTTCCTAGCATTAGATGTTTTTATTGTGGCATACTAGGATATATATCTCATAGCTGTACTATTCACCATAGTACACATTGAGTGTGAAGATCCAAATTACATGTTTCATAGCATAGCACACATGCATTGTATTCTTCTTATCATAAGAAGGAACCCAAACATGTTTGGGTTCCTAAAACTAACATTTGATGATTTTGTAAGAGTGCTCTCATAAAAGGCCTCATGAGAGCATGCGGTACCTCGACAGCAGATGTTCAAGACATATGACGGGAGATGTAAATCAGTTCATTTCGTTGGAGATCAGAGCTGGAGGCAAGGTTATACTTGGAGACAACACCACTAGGAGGGTGGTAGGAGCAAGTATAATTGGTGATTCACAAAATTTCCTTATTGATAATGTTTTGCTTGTAGATGGACTGAAACACAATCTGCTCAGTATCAGCCAGCTATGTGATAAAGGTTTCAGTATAAAGTTCTTGCCTACTTGCTGCATTATAAGCTTAAATGACAAAGTTGTTTTGCAGGGAAAAAGGGTTAACAATATCTACATGCTGGATTTAAATTCCTTTAAAGCTGATGTTGCTATTTGCTTAAAAACTGCTGTTGATGAGTCTTGGTTGTGGCATAGGAGGTTGTGTCATGCCAGTATGAAAACTCTTAGAAGAGTCACCCAAAAAGACTTAGTTAGAGGTGTCCCCAAGCTTAAGTTTACTAAGGACCACCTTTATGATGCCTGTAAATTAGGGAAGCAAGTCCACTCCTCTTTCCACTCAATTAAGGACATCAACACCTCTACACCTTTAGAAGTCATTCACATCGATTTGGTTGGACCCATTAGCACTGCCAGCTTAGGGGGGAGAGTCTATGGATTTGTGATTATTGATGATTACTCGAGGTTCACTTGGATAAGATTTCTATCATATAAATCTGAGTCATTTGATGAATTTAAATCTTTCTCCACTTGGATTCAGAAGAAGTTAGGATGTGAGATTGTGACCATCCACAGTGATCATGATGGGGAGTTTAAAAATGAGAAATTTTAGAACCATCTATGAGGATCAAGGGATTAACACAACGTTTCAGCTCCTAGGACCCCTCAACAGAATTGGATAGCTAAAAGAAAGAACAAAACCTTGGTGGAAGCCGCTATAGCCATGCTTGCTGAGTATTCACTTCCAAAATACTTTTGGGTTGAAGCGATGAACATTGCCTGTTACGTGCTGAGTAGGGTAAATGTTAGATCCAATCTGAATAAGACATCTTATGAGATCATTAAGGGTAGAACTCCAAACCTGTCCCACCTCCATGTCTTTGGCTATAAGGTTTTCATTCTGAACAATGGGAAATCATTCTTAGGAAAATTTGACCCCAAATCTGATGAAGGAGTGTTCTTAGGCTATTCTAGTGTGGAAAAATCCTTTAGGGTGTTTAATAAGTGGACTTTGGTGATGAAGGAGATAACTCATATGGTATTTGATGAATCTGATCCTAAGGAGTCTAGAGTTGAGGAAGAAGAAGAGATAGGAGAGATTACCCAAGGAGTTAAAAATATAAATCTGGAGGAAAGGGTAGAACCTGAAAATACTTTGCCTGGAGATTGGAGATATTCTTCGAGTTATCCTAAAGAACTGATTTTAGGAGAACCTTCTGAAGGTGTTAGAACTAGGCATAGACTTAGGAAAGAAGTAAACCATTCTGCCTTTATCTCAATGACTAAACCCACCAACATCAATCAACCCCTTTCTGATGAATTTTAGATTTTAGCAATGAAAGAGGAATTGAACCAATTTGTAAGGAATATTGTTTGGGAGTTAGTAGAAAGACCTAAAAATTAAAGTATAGTGGAAACTAAATGGGTTTTTAAGAATAAGATGAATGACTATGGTGTAGTGGTTAGGAATAAGGCAAGATTGGTAGCTAAGGGGTACAATCAAATAGAAAGGATTGATTTTAAGGAGACCTTTTGCCCCTGTAGCTAGATTGGAAGCCATTAGAGTGCTACTAGCCATTGCCTGTTATAAGGGATTTAAGCTCTTTCAAATGGATGTCAAGAGTGCCTTTTTGAATGGGGTAATAAAGGAAGATGTCTTTGTTGAGCAACTCTGAGGTTTTGAGAATTCCCAATATCCTAATCATGTTTACAAATTAAAAAAGGCCTTATATGAATTGAAATAGGCACCCAGAGCTTGGTATGGGAGGCTTAGCTCATTCTTATTAGAAAGAGAGTTTATAAAGGTGAGCGTAGACCCCACCCTTGTTCTTAGGAAAGTAGGAGATAATCTACTCATTATCCAGATCTATGTTGATGATATATTTTTTGGATCTTCTGATAAAATTTATGTGATGATTTTTCTAAGATAATGAGTAAGGAGTTTGAGATGAGTATGATGGAAGAATTATCTTACTTTTTTGGGTTTAGCATAAGGCAATTGGATGATGAAACCTTTCTGAATCAATCAAAATACACTAAGGACATCTTGAAGAAATATGAAATGGATAAAGCTAAGCCAATCAATACTCCCATGAGTTCCACTGTTCAGTTAGATAAAGATTCAAATGGAAAATCTATTGATCAGAAGAAGTTTAGAGGAATAATTGGATCACCACTTTACCTGACTGCTAGCCGACCTGATATTATGTTTAGTGTTTGTCTTTATGCTAGATTTCAAGCTGATCCTTAGGAATCCCACCTGACTGTAGTTAAGAGAATCCTTAGATATCTCTTAGGGACCACAAACCTGGGAATCTGGTATCCTAAGCACAAAACTTCTTTTGAGATTATTAGATATTCTGATTCTGATTTTGTAGGATATAGGGTGGATAGAAAGAGCACTTTTGGAACTTGTCAATTCATAGGACAATCTTTAGTCTCCTGGTCCAGTAGAAAATAGAACTTAGTTGCACTTTCCACTGCTGAAGCTGAGTACATTGCCTTAGGAAGTTGTGTGGCCCAAGTCTTTTGGTTGAAGCAACAAGTTTTAGATTTAGGATTACCTGTTGGCACAATTTCAATTCTATGTGATAACACTAGTGCCATATATATCTCTAAGAATCCTATCCAACATTCAAGAACCAAACACATTCACATAAGGCATCACTTTATTATGGACCATGTTACAAAAGGGGACATTAAGCTACATCATGTAGCAACTGAAAATCAATTGGCTGACATTTTTACTAAACCACTGGCCTTTGACTCATTCAGCATTTTGAGGACCAGATTGGATGTGATTGACATAAATGTATGAATCTGATGACTGCTGATTTTTGAATTTCCTATTTTTCATTTTATTTCTATTAGTTTTTTGTTTGAATTGATTATATGTTTATAGTTTATTTTTATTCTCTGCTGATTTTCTTTTTATTGATTATTGTTCTCCTGATTTGAGTATTTATTTTGATGTGATTTCCTACTTGATCCTAATTTACTGTATTTCTTCTGAATCAGATCACTGCTCACTTCTGCTGATAAACTGGATTTTTAACTAAGTGTTTTGCCTTGTTGTTTTTATTCGAAAGCTTATATGTAGTGATTGACTTCTCTAAATCTGTTAAAGGGAAAAAACATTGATGATTGTTTCTCTTCCTCTAACTCCTTTAGTGGTGTATTATTTCTTTTGGATAAAACTATTCTTCAAAATTAAAATGTTAATTTTTGAAATAGAGATCTATTTTATCTTCCTACAGTAATTTACCTCATATGAATAGTATTTTCAAAGCTTTAAATCAGTGTTATATTTTCTTAATGTATGGTTTTTATTTTGTGAATTAATCCTCCTTACTATAAAGAGTGATTTTTTATCTTCTCTTATGTCTAGAAGGTAATTTCACAACTGAGATTTTTTAATGATTATGAAAGGAAGCAAGCGTATAAAAGATGCGCAAAGAGCGCCAAAATGAAAAGAGGCACAAAATGAGCCCAAAGATGAAAAGATACACAATATCACTAAATTGAAAAATACACAAAGTGTATCCAAAATCAAAAGATGCGCAGTACTCCAAACAAATTGAGAAAGAGGCACAAAATGAGACCACAAAGAAACAAGCTTTCTTACCTTTCAGATCTTTAAATGTCTTAGAAAAATTCATGCGCCACTTAATATTTTCAAAAGCTTGAGATTGAAAATTATGATTTCTGATTCCTTACTTCATAATACTATTTTATCAGATATTTTTCTGGAACAAGACTTGAAAGGATCTCTTTTCGAATTTAATTTCTTTTCTTCTGAATTAGACTTTTGATTGAAAGGAATTTCAACCTGTAAGGTGCCGAGGGTGGAATTACAAAAATCGATTTTCTAACTTTTTTAGATTTCAGCATCGTTGAGTTTCTTCTTATTGGCTTTTAAATTGAAACTCAAGGGAAAATCTTGGTTTACTGGAGCTAATCGATTTTAAAAAAAATTTGATTGTTTTTACTGTTATTTTCTTATTTCTAGGTTGTTTTGTTTTGCTTTTTCTTCCTCCTTTTTTGCGATAACAAAAGGGGGAGTTGTTTTTTAAGCTACTAGTAGTTTCTTTTATTATTTTATGTTGTAGTTGTTTCTTTTATTGTATTTAGTGTCATTATTTATCAATGATTAGTAAAATTTGTAATGACAAATCTTCTCTCATATATGCATTGATTACTACTATCTATTTTATTTGAAACTACTGAATAAATATTTGCCATCATCAAAAAGGGGGAGATTGTTGCAAATCTGGATTTAAGGATTATAGTTTTGATGATAATAAATATTTCTGTGTTTTATTTTTGAATGGCTAACATTTCAGGTACAAAAGATCAAATGTAATTCAAGCCAACTCAAGATCAGGTTTGCGTGTGTTTAAATGTAATTTTTTTCCCTTTCTTGTGTCAAATGTAATGTAATTAATCCCCTAGCTAAGTAACCTTCTACACACACACTCAGGGGGAGAGTTTTAGTGAGTTAGAGTTTCTATTTCAAATTTTGTTCACATCATCCTAGACGATATACATATCATCCTGGATGATCCAGTGAGAATAGAAACCCTAATTAGGACAACCATGTTAAGTCGGTTTGATTAAGCAGATCATCCTGGATGATAGACCTATTGTACAGGATGATATGCTCAAATCAGAAATTCTCAGCCGCTAGATTAAATTAGGTAAGTTTTTAGTTTTAGAGATTTTATCTGATCATCTCGAACGATACATATATCATCCTGGACGATCCTTTACAATCATGCCTAAATTTTGGTGATTAAGGAAAGAAATTAATATTTGATTGATACGACCATATCATCTTGGATGATCTCAATATCATCCCGGATGATACTTAACAAATCCAGACCATCCAGAGCATTTCACCTAGACGAACCAAACTATCCTCTGTAAGATATGCCCGAGTTTGAACTAATCATACGGGATGATGTAAATATCATCCCAGACGATCAAGTTAGTTTCAATCGTACAACATGTTTTGTGTAGGACGATCCGAACTATGTGCAGGATGATTTTGGGTGTTTTGAACTAATCGTATAGGACAATAGAGATATCATCCTAGACAATCAAGTCATTTTGAGATCGTCCAGCATAAGTTTCCCTGGATGACCCGTGCTGTCTTCTCGATGAAATTCCTGATTTATACTAATCATCCCGAATGATCGCAGAATCATGCAGGATGATCTGAACAAATTTTGTCTTCTAATCATCTAGAGAAACCAGATTGTCCAGGCTGATATATGTATTTTTACACTGATCGTACAGCACGATCCTTCGATCATCCTGGATGATATGTGACGACCAGTTGAGATATAGGGCAATTTTTGAGCCCTCCTATTTAAGATCTTTTTCTTCTAACAAGATCTATCTTTTGCCACTTTCCTTACTAGAGAAAACCTAGAGAGAGAGAGAGGATCTTGTGAGGGGGAGTTTGTGAGGTGTTCACAAAGGTTGCTCCAATCAAGGATCTGAGTCATCTTCTCCGATCGTCGTCTCTTATCTTATTAATGTTTTTGTGGTAGGATCATCCACAAGAAGATCTAGATTCTCTGCCTAATTCAAGAGGAAGAGAAAGGAGTTCAGGTTCTCTGCCTGCTTCAGGAGGAAGAGAAAGGAGTCTAGGTTCTCTGCTCGCTTCAAGAGGAAGCGAAAGGAGTTCAGGTTCTCTGCCTCACCGGGTTGGTGGAAAGGAGTTTTGTACAGGCTTCTCTATCTTACTGTGGGAGCAGAAGGAGAGTCACTTAGTGTTAGTGCAGTACCCGGAGGGGAGGCTCCGAGGAGTGGACATAGGTCAAGTTGACCGAACCACTATAAAATCTGATGTGTTCTTTCTGATTATTTTTTACACTTATTTTTTTTGTTAGTGATTGCGTGATTGTGATTATTATTCTGTTATCGTTGAACATCTGCACATCAACATGAAACTGTAATTGGTTTTAAAATATTCAAAAAGATTTTTCTAAATTATTGTTTGCCTCGGTACTAGTTCATAAGGGCTTAACATCCCTAACGAACTTTCATATGCTTCATAGTTCAATGAATTATTAGTTTGCATGTTTAGGAAGAGTCTATTCATGGAAAGCTTGGATTAGCTTCAGTTCTCGCCATCCCTTACATACAACCCTTATGTGTGAAACCCGCTGGTAGTAGCAACAATATATGTTAATGATGATGAGGAGGAGAAGGAGGATTGCGATAGATCTTTGCTGTGTTATTTTTCTTTGATTTTCTTTGCTTTGCTTGAGAGAGAGAGAGAGAGAGAGAGAGAGAGAGAGAGAGAGGGAGAGAGATGAGTTGATATTGATGTAGTTGTTTTTACTTTGTTTGTTTTTCATTTTCTTTGCTTTAGAAGTACATGTGAGGTTGATGTTGTTGAAAGTTTTTGTGGATGGATTGTGCAGTAGTGCACAAGTCAATGTAGTTGTAGTTGAGTACATTTCATTATTGTAAGCCTTTTATACTTTGTATCATTATTATCCAAAGGCCATGTTTAGTATTTTCTTTGTTCAATTAATTACATGTATAACTTTAGTATATTTTGTTGTTTATTGTATATGTTGTTTATGCAATTTTCCTTATCAAGTTTTCTTATTTGCTTAACTGTTTAAAATGCTATCCATATATTACACTTTGATAGCTAAGTTAACCAAATTAAAAATAGTAATTAAAAATTATTTAAAATTAAAAAATAATAGAAAACTATAGGTGCTAAATTGAATGAACAAAGAACAACAACTTCTAATTTAGAAATCATCACATACAACAAAGAAAAATTAACTAAATTAGTACTTAATTTTTTGACTTCAATGCTATAGCACCTAAGCACTGACTATTGATTATAAGATTGAATAACTAAGTTTAGAAATAGGAAGTACGTAGATGAATTTATTAAATTCATTATGAACTTAAGTATTTAATTAGTAAACTTATATAATTCGTACATAATTCTAATTTACAATCACTTGAAGGAATAAAGCTAATCAGGTATTCAAAATCTTTATTTTAGTACTCATGTGTGTTAAAAGGAAAGAAATGAAATTAAAAAAAGATCAAAAAAAGAAAGAAAAAAGCCAAATAAAAATTAGTATTATAACATCATAAATTTGTTTCTAAGGATGTTGAATTCCTAAAAGAATCTATAACTTAAACTATAAAATGAGAGTATAAGTAAGCTATTACATATGAAAGGTTTATAAATGAATTTAAAATTAACTAATATATGACCAATTCCTAAATTATAAGCTATTCAACATAAATCAGTAGTCCAATTGCACTCACACTTGTAGTGGAGGAGTTCAAGTCGGATATTAATGAAGATGTTTCCTTAGGAAGCTTTGTTCATGGTTGTTTAAATTAAAATTGCAACACTTTGATCACTTCAATTCACATCTAAATGATATATTAATGTCTTACATTTTAATTAATTTTAAATCACAAATATTTTTTATATAGAATAATGAAGCTAATCAAAGGTGTAAACAAAATTTCTTGAGGACAAACAAGTGTTTAAGCTGCGGAGAATTTGTTAAGTGAAAATTATTTAGTATTTTTATTATGTTAATTTAACTAAAAATATTTGTTTAGTTTAGGTTGTGTAGAAATATCTTAGAAAATGGAGCAAAAGTTGTAGTTTAGAACCAGCATCACAATGCCATAAGTATTAGCATTGCAACATCTTTAAACCTTCGGCACCAATTTTGGACATTATAGTGCCAAACTCTAAAAAATTTTCACTAAACTTAGCGCCCTAGCAAATTGAAGGGTGGCGCCATAACGCTGAAAATCAACATTGCAACATCATAGTCTCAGAAAAAATTACAAATAATTCAATATTGGAGAGCCAACATCAAAGCACTGCATTGTTGGATGACATTAGCAAGCACCACAACGCCCATCTTTTGCAACACCATGGTGGAGCAATTAAGGAAATGAAGTGGCATGCTGACTCAACCAAAAGTCTCACCTGTTCACTCAATAGCCACGTTGGATCAGCCTAATGTTGCAGCAGTGTAAATTTAGCAGTGTTGAGGTAGTAATTCATATTATAACGTCATGGCTCCACCTTGTTGAGCGATGCGGCACCTAAATCCATTTATGTATCAAGTATAATTAGTTTTTCTGTTATTTTTGTGGCTGTTTTTAGAGAAGTCAAAGGAGAATTTGAGAGAGACCAGAGAATAGTGAGATACATCATTTAGAGTGGCTGGTCAATATTGTAGTGAGCAAATAAATAATTTGAGAGAATGGAGCACAGAGAGCAAAGTTATAAGAAGAGATTCACTTAGGGAAGTTTCCATCTACAAGATCTATTTGGGATTCTTCATTGCGGGTGATATTTCCTTCATCTTCTTTACTTGTACTTTCTTTCTTGAGCAAATAGTATAATTTGTGTTGTTCAATTTTAATTCAATGGTTGGCTAAGCTCATAGATTTAGATTGATGATGTGAAATCCTTTATAATTCCTACTATAGACTCTTGCATTTTATAGTATGAATGGTTATTTTTAATATCTCCAACTCCTTTTTAATTTATTCAGTGATCATGTATAAAATTGACATCGAGTGTGATACATTGCCTCGATGGAGAAATATTGGATAAATTAGGAAAATTAAAATGGAAAGCTTGTATGCCTAAACATATGATATTTAATATTATAGGCTCTATAGAGATAGAATAATTATAGGAAGGCCATAAATATTTCTTTACATCCTTATAAATTTGACAGAGATCTAAGGATGCATATGCTCTGACTCACAACTATTATAGTGGAGTCAACTTAAGAAAACTTAGGATATTCATTTTTATTAGTCCAAAACCCTTTATTTACTAGTATCTTCATTATTTCTTACATTTCTCATCAGAGAGAGAGAGAGAGAGATTATGTTGCAAATCTAGATTTAAGGAGTATGATTTTGATGATAACAAACATTTATGTATTCTATTTTGATTGGCTAACATTTCAGGTACAAAAGATCAAATGCAATTCAAGCCAACTCAAGATCAGTTCCGCATGTATTTTAATGTAATTTTTCCCTTTCTTGAGTTAAATGTAATGTAATTGATCCCCAAGCTAAGTAACCTTGCACACATACACTCAGGGGGATATTTTTTGCGAGTTAGATTTTCTGTTCTATTTTGATCACATCATCGTAGACGATTGAAATATCATCCTAGACGATCCAGTAAAAATAGAAACCCTAATTAAGACGACCATGTTAAGTCAGTTTGATTAAGCAGATCATCTTGGATGATAGACCCATCATACAGGACGATATGTTAGGCAAATTTTTATTCTTAGAGATTTGGTCTGATCATCCTGGATGATATATGTATCGTCTTGGACGATCCTTTACAATCATGCCTAAATTAGTCTGGTGATTAAGGAAAGCAATTAATATTTGATTGATTGATCATATCATCCTGGACGATCACAATATCATCCTGGACGATACATGCAAAATCCTGACCGTCCAAATCATTTCATCTAGACGACCCGAATAATCCTCTGGATGATATGCCCGAGTTTGAACTAATTGTACGGGACGATAGAGATATCAGCCCGGATGATCAAGTCATTTTCAACCATACATCACATTTTGTACAGGATGATTTTGGTCCATTTTGAACTAATCATACGGGATGATAGGCATATCATCCCAGTCGATCAAGTCTTTTCTTCAAATTGTCCAGCATTTTCACCTGGACCACCCGAACAATTCTCGGGATGATTTTCTCGAGTTGAACTAATCATCCGGGACTATCGCAGCATCGTCCCGGATGATCTGAAATAAACTTATCTTCTAATCGTCAAGAGAAGCCAGATCGTCTAGGCCAATTGATGAAGATTTACACTAATCATACAGGTTAATCCTTCGATCATTCTGGACAATCATAGATGACCAGTTGAAATTTATGGTAATTTTTGAGCCCTACTATTTAAGATCTTTTTCTTCCAACAACAAAAATCTTTTCACTTTCATTACCAGAGAGAACCTTAAGAGAGAGAGAGAGCTTGGGAGAGAGAGAGGATCTTATGAGGGGGAGTTTATGAGGTGTTCACAAATGTTGCTCTAAGTAAGGATCTGAGTCGTCTTCTCCGGTCGTCATCTCTTATCTTATTGGTGTCTCTATGGTAGGATCGTCTGTAAGAAGATCCGGGTTCTCTGCCTGCTTTAGGAGGAAGCAAAAGGAGTCCAGGTTCTCTGCCTACATCAGGAGGAAGCTAAAGGAGTCTAAGTTCTCTGCCTACTTCAGGAGGAAGTGAATAGAGTTCAGGTTCTCTACCTCACCGGGTTGGTGGAAAGGAGTTTTGTACAAGCTTCTCCACCTTGCTGTGGGAACAGAAGGAGAGTCACTTAGTGTTAGTGCAATACCCAGAGGGGAGGCTCCGGGGAGTGGACGTAGGTCAAGTTGACCAAACCACTATAAAATCTGGTGGTTTCTTTCTAATTATTTTTTGCACTTATTTTTCTGTTGATGATTGTGTGATTGTGATTATTATTCTATTATCATTGAACATCTATACTTCATCACAAAACTATAATTATTTTAAACATTCAAAAATATTTTTTAAATCATTATTTGCTCACAAATTTTTTAAAATTATCAATTCACCCCCTCTTGGTTAGCCTCGGGACTAGTTTATAAGGGCTTAACATCCCTAACGAACTTTCAAGTTGTATTAGAGCGGTATTCATAAAATCAAATTTTAAAAAACTTTTGAATTTGATCCATGGCTATCTTTGGGAATGAAAACATCACTGAAGGTTATTCCATTACACAACCACCTTTATTTAATAACATACCTTTTGATTTTTGGAAAACTTGTATATCCACCTTTTTACAATCTATTGATTATCGCATGTGGATGCTTGTTAAAGATGGTTATGAAGCACCTCATAGACTTGTAAATGGCATTAAAAGAGAACATCCTTTTGTCGAATAAACTTTTAATGATCATGATTTAGTACAACTGAATGCAAAATGTTTGAACTATTTTTTCTATGCTTTAAAATCTGAGGATTACATGCATGTTTCCACTTGTACTACTGGCAAAGAAATTTGGGATAGGTTATACATTACATATGAAGGTACATTTGAAGTTAAACAGCCTAGGTTGAATATTTTACTTCATGACTATGAACTCTTTTGCATGAAACCTAGTGAATCAATTTCTGAAAGGTATACTAGGTTTACACAAATTGTCACCTCCCTGCTTGCCTTAGGAAGAGAGCTTACTAATTATGAGAAAGTTAACAAGATTTTGATATGTTTGCCTTCTTCCTATGATGCCAAGATTACTGCAATCACTAAATGTAAGGATTTAAATAATTATTCTATTGATAACTTACTTGGATCACTCATTGCTTATGAGCAAGGGGTGAACCAAAGACGGCTTGATGCAGGTGAGAAAAAGAAATAGAAAACTGTGGTGTTGAAGGCCAACGATATTGACACTGATTCTTCCTAGTCTGATAGTGATGATGTTGCCTTAATCACTTGGCAATTCAAAAGCTTTCTAAGGAAGAAACATAAAAACTTTTAGAAATGGAACAAAGGTAAGACTAGCAAAAATTTTATAGGTTCTTCTGATACAGTTTATTTTAAATGTAGGAAGCCTGGACATTTAAAGGCTGATTATCCTATACTTAAGGCTCACCCAAGCAAGGAGAAGGGTGAGGAGAAACCCAAGTTCATGAAGGATAAGAAGTGGATTCAAAAGGCGTTCTGGGCAGATTCTGCATTTGACTCCTCTGAGACTGAAGCTGAAGAGGAGACTACAAACTTATGTCTGATGGCGGATGATTATCTTGGTCAATCTGACCAATAAGAGGTATGTGAGCTAACCTATAATCAATTGCTTGATGTTTCTGAGAAAATTCATTCATCGTATATGAAACTTAAGAAAACCCATACCAACCTGAAATTGGATTTCTTGAATTTGCAAAAAGAGCATGATGTTTTGGTTAAAGATCATTCTACACTTGATAGTAATCACATGTCATTACTTGATGAATTTGATGAACTAAACAAAATGCATTCTGAACTAATTGTTGAGCATGATTCATTGAAAACATCACATGTTGATTTAGAAAGAGCTTTTAAAGAACTAGACATTATGGCATGTAACTTAACTAGTAGTGAGCATTATTTGAAATTTGAAATTACAAGTCTTAAAAAAGAAAATGAATTTCTAAGTATGAAAATCAGTGCTTTTGAGAAAAATGAAACACCACCTACTTTTGCACAATTTTATGCATCTCCACCATTTGCAAAATCTAATTCAAAATCATCAAAGCATATTTCATTCAAACCTAGGAAGAGGCACTATAACCCATGTAGATTAGTTAACCCTTTTCCTAGTATTAGATGTTTTTCTTGTGGCATGCTAGGATATATATCTCACACCTGCACTATTTACTGTAGTATATATTGGGTGTGGAGACCCAAATTGTATGTTTCACAGTACAGCACACATGCATTGTATTCTTCTTTTTATAAGAAGGAACCCAAACCTATTTTGGTTTTCAAAACTGATGTTTGATGATTTTATAGGTATGCTCTCACACAAGACCTCATGAGAGTATGTGGTAGCTGGACAGCAGATATTCAAGATATATGACTGGAGATGCAAATCAATTCATTTTGCTGGAGGCCAGGGCTGGAGGCAAGGTTACACTTGGAGACAACACCACTAAAAGGGTGGTAGAAGAAGGTATAATTGGTGATTCCAAAAATTTCATCATTGACAATATTTTTCTTATAGATAGACTGAAAAAATAACTTACTCAGCATCAGTCAACTCTATAACAAAGGATATAACATAAAGTTCCTGCCAACTTGCTGCATTATAAGCTTAAATGACAAAATTATTTTGCAGGGAAAAAGGATCAACAATATCTACATGCTGGATGTAAGATGCTTTAAAGCTGATATTTCAATTTGCTTAAAAACTACTATTGATGAGTCTTGGATGTGGCATAGGAGGTTATGTCATGCCAGTATGAAAACCTTAGAAGAGTTACTTAAAAAGACTTAGTTAGAGGTGTCCCTAAGCTTAAGTTCACTAAGAACCACCTGTGTGATGCCTGTCAACTAGGAAAACAAGTCCAATCCTCTTTCCACTCTATTAAGGACATCAACACCTCTAGACCTTTAGAAGTCCTTCACATGGATCTCTTTGGACCCATTAGCACTGCCAGCTTGGGTGGAAAAGTCTATGGATTTGTGATCATTAATAACTACTCGAGGTTTATTTGGATTAGATTTCTGTCACATAAGTCTAAGTCGTTTGATGAATTTAAATACTTCTCCACTTGGATTCAGAAGAAGTTAGGTTGTGAGATCTTGACCATCCATAGTGATCATGGTGGGGAGTTTGAAAATGAGAAATTTGGAACCTTCTATTAGGATCAAGAGATTAGCCACAACTTTTCAGCTCCTAGGACCCCTCAGCAGAACGGGGTAGCTAAAAGGAAGAATAAGATCTTAGTGGAAGCCGCTAGAGCCATGCTTGTTGAGTATTCATTTTCAAAATACTTTTGGACTGAAGCGGTGAACACTGCCTGTTATATGCTGAATAGGGTGAATGCTAGATCCAATCTGAATAAGACACCTTATGAGATCATTAATGGTAGAACTCTAAACCTGTCCAACCTCCATGTCTTTGGTTGCAAGGTTTTCATTCTAAACAATGGGAAATCATCCTTAGGTAAATTTGGCCCCAAATCTGATGAAGGAGTGTTCTTAGGATATTCAAGTGTGGGGAAATCCTTTAGGGTGTTTAACAAGAGGACTTTAGTGGTGGAGGAGACTACTCATGTGGTATTTGATGAATATGATCCTAAGGAGTCTAGAGTTGAGGAAAAAGAAGAGGTAGGAGATATTACTCAACGAGTTGAAAGTACAAATCGGGTGGAAAGGGTATAACCTGAAAACACTTTGCCTAGAGATTAAAGATATTCTTTGAGTCATCCTAAATAACTAATCTTAGGAGACCCTTCTGAAGGTGTTAGAACTAGGCATGAACTTAAGAAGGAAGTAAACCATTCTGCCTTTATCTCAATGACTGAACCCAATAATATCAATCAAGCCCTTTCTGATGAATTTTTGGATTTTAGCAATGCAAGAAGAATTGAACCAATTTGTTAGGAATGATGTTTGGGAGTTAATAGAAAGACCTAAAAATCAAAGTGTAGTGGGAACCAAATGAGTCTTTAAGAATAAGATAAATAATTCTAGTGTGGTGGTTAGGAATAAGGAAAGATTGGTGGCTAAGGGGTACAATCAAATAGAAGAGATTGATTTTGAGGAGACCTTTGCCCCTGTAGCTTGATTGGAAGCCATTAGAGTGCTACTAACCTTTGCCTGTTATAAGGGATTTAAGCTTTTTCAAATGGATGTCAAGAATGCCTTTTTGAATGGGGTAATAAAGGAAGATGTCTTTCTAGAGTAACCCCCAGGTTTTGAGAGTTCTCAATATCCAAATCATATTTTTAAATTAAAAAAGGCCTTATATGGATTGAAATAGGCACCTAGAGCTTGGTATGAGAGGTTTGGCACATTCCTTTTAGAAAGAGAGTTTGTTAAGGGGAGCGTAGACACCACCCTTCTTCTTAGAAAAGTAGGAGATGATCTACTCATTATCCAGATCTATATTGATGATATACTTTTTGGATCTTTTGATAAAAATTTGTGTGATGATTTCTCTAAGATAATGAGTAAGGAGTTTGAGATGAGTATGATGGGAGAACTGTCCTACTTTTTGGAGTTTAGCATAAGGCAAATGGATGATGGAACTTTTATCAATCAATCAAAGTATATTAAGGACATCTTGAAGAAATATGAAATGGATAAAACCAAGCCAATAAACACTCCCATGAGCTCTAGTGTCCAATTAGACAAGGATTCAAATAGAAAATCTTTTGATCAGAAAAAGTTTAGAGGAATAATTTGATCATTACTTTATCTAATTGCTAGCCGATCTGATATCATGTTTAGTGTTTATCTTTGTGCTAGGTTTCAAGCTGATCCTAAAGAATCCCACCTGACTGTTGTTAAGAGAATTCTTAGATATCTCTTTGAGACTCCATATTTAGGAATCTGGTATCCATGACACAGCACTTCTTTTGAGATTATTAGATATTCTGATTCTGATTTTGTAGGGTGTAGGATGGATAGAAAGAGCATTTCTAGAACTTACCTATTCATAGGATAGTCCTTAGTCTCTTGGTCCACTAGAAAACAAAATTCTGTGGCACTTTCCACTGCTGAAGTTGAGTATATTTCCTTAGGAAGTTGTGTGACCCAAGTCCTTTGGTTGAAGCAATAAGTTTTGGATCTAGGATTACATATTGGCATAATTTCAGTTTTATATAATAACACTAGTGCCATCTGCATCTCTAAGAATTCTATCCAATATTCAAGAACCAAACACATTGACATAAGGCATCACTTCATTAGGGATAATGTTACAAAAGGGGACATTGAGCTACATTATGTAGCAACTGAAAACCAACTGGCTGACATCTTTACTAAACCACTGGCCTTTGACTCATTCAACATTTTAAGGACAAGATTGCGTGTGATTGACATAAATGCATGAATCTGATGATTCCTGATTTTTTATGTTTCTATTTTTCATTTTGCTTTTAACTTCTATTTGATTTGATTGACTGTTTCACTTTAGATTTTTTCTTTTCCTACTAATTTTCGTTGTTTAATTTGCTTATTGGATTTGATTATTTCCTGCTAATTTTTATTTGTTGATTTTCTTTTACTGATTTTTGCGTGTCTCTTCTTCTTCATGTTTACTTTTATTTACTGTTTACTCTCTTTAGAATCATATCACTTCTCACTACTGCTGATGAACTGGATTTCTGACTAAGTGTTTTGCCTTATTATTTTTGTTTGAAAGCTTGTAAGTAGTGATTAACTCCTCTAAATCTATTAAAGGGAAGAAACATTGATGATTATTTCTCTTCCTCTAACTCCTTTAGTGGTGTATTATTTCTTTTAGATAAAAATCTTCTTCAAAATTAAAAAGTTTACTTTGAAATAAAGATCTATTTTATCTTCCTATAATAATCTACTTCATATGAATAGTATTTTCAAAGCCTTGAATCATTGTTATGTTTTCTTAATTAGGTAATTGCACTTATCATATGATGTATGATTTTTATTTTGTGAATTAATCCTCTTTACTGTAGAGTGTGAGTTTTTGTCTTCTCTTATATTTGGAAGGTAATCTCACAACTGAGATTTTTTAACGATTATGAAAGGAAGCAAGCTTATAAAAGATATGCAAAGAGTGCCACAATGAAAGAGGCATAAAATGAGCCCAAAGCTGAAAAGATGCGCAATGTCGCTAAATTGGAAAGATACACAAAGTGTATCAAAAAATCAAAAGATGCACAGTGCGTCAAAAAAATTTAAAAAGAGGAACAAAATGAGCCCACAAAGAAACAAGCTTTCTTCACTTTCAGATCTTTAAATGTCTAAGAAAAATCCATGCACCACTTAATATTTTTAAAGGCTTGAAATTGATAATCATGATTTCTGATTTCTTACTTCGTAATACTATTTTATCAGATATTTTTCTGGAACGAGGCTTAAAAGGGTCTCTTTTTGAATCTAATTTTTTTTCTTCTGAATTAAACTTCTATTTGAAACAAATTTGAACCTGTAAGGTAACCGAGGTAGGAGTTACAAAATTTGATTTTCCAACTTTTCTGGATTTCAGCATGGTCGATTTTCTTCTTATTGGCTTTTGAATTAAAAATCAAGGAAAATTCTATTTTACTAGAGCTGATGGTTCAAAAAAAAAATTTGATTATTTTTACTGTTGTTTTCTTATTTTTATTTTTCTTTGTTTTGATTTAATTTTTTTTCTTTTCTTTGTGTGATTTTGGGATCCCTGATTTTTCCTCTCCATCCCTTTCTGATCAGGATCCATCTCTCTATTAGGTTTCTATGTTGTGATGTTTCTAGTTTGTTTATTTTGCTTTTTCTTCCTCTTTTTTGTGATGTAAAAAGGGGGAGTTATTTTTTGAGTTACTAGTAGTTTCTTTTGTTATTATTTTCTTATAGTTATTTCTTTTGTTATATTTGGTGTCCATGTTTGTTAATGATTAGTAAAATTTGTAATGATAAATCTTCTCTCGTATGTGTGTTGATTACTCTTATCTGCTTTATTTGAAACTACTGAATAAATGTTTGTAGTCATCAAAAAGGGGGAGATTATTGCAAATCTGGATTTAAGGAGTATAATTTTGATGATAACAAACATTTCTGTGTTCTATTTTGATTGGCTAATATTTTAGGTACAAAAGATCAAATGCAACTCAAGCCAACTCAAGATCGGGTCCTCGTGTGTTTTAATATAATCTTTCTATTTCTTGAGTCAAATGTAATGTAATTGAACCCCTAGCTAAGTAACCTTGCACAAACACACTCAAGGGGAGATTTTTTATGAGTTAGATTTTCTGTTCTATTTTTAATCACATCGTCCTAAATGATCAACATATCATCCTGGACAATCTAGTGAAAATAGAAACCCTAATTAGGAAGACCATGTTAAGTCAATTTGATTAAGCAGATCGTCCTAGATAATAGACCCATCGTACAGGATGATATGCTCAAATCAAAAATTCTCAGCCGCTAGATTAAGTTAGGCAAGTTTTTATTTTTAGAGATTTGGTCTGATCGTCCTGGATGATACGTGTATCATCCTGGTCGATCCTTTACAATCATGCCTAAATTAGTCTGGTGATTAAGAAAAGTAATTAATATTTGATTGATACGATTATATCATCCTAAACGATCATAATATCATCCTAGACGATCGCAATATCGTCTTGGACGATCACAATATCATCCTGAATGATCGTAATATTGTCCTGGATGATACATGCAAAATCCTGACCATCTAGAGCATTTTACCTGGATGACCCGAACAATCATCTGGACGATATGCCTGAGTTTGAACTAATCGTACGGGATGATATAAATATGGGCCCGGATGATCAAGTCATTTTCAATCATACTACATGTTTTATGCAGGATGATTTTGGTCATTTTTGAACTAATCGTACGGGACGATAGGCATATCATTCTGGCCAATCACGTCTTTTCTTCAGATCATCCAGCATTTTCTCCTAGATGACCTGAATAATCCTCAAGATGATTTTCTCGAGTTGAACTAATCATCCAGGACTATCGTAGGATCATCCCGGATGATCTGAACAAAACATATCTTCTAATCATCCAAAGAAGCCAGATCATTGAGGCCAATTGGTGAAAACTTACATTGATCGTACAGGACGATCCTTCGATCATCCTGGATGATCTTAGACGACTAGTTGAAATTTAGGGCAATTTTTGAGCCCTACTATTTAAGAACTTTTTCTTCCAACAAGAAAAATCTTTTGCCACTTTCCTTATCAGAGAGAATCTTAAGAGAGAGAGAGAGAGCTTGGGAGAGAGAGAGAGGATTTTATGAGGGGGGGTTTGTAAGGTGTTCACAATGGTTGCTACAAGTAAGGATCTGAGTCATCTTCTCCAATCGTCGTCTCTTACCTTATTGGTGTCTCTGTGGTAGGATCGTGAGCAAGAAGATCTGGGTTCTCTGCCTACTTCAGGAGGAAGCGAAAAGAGTCCAAGTTCTCTACCTACTTCAAGAGGAAGCTAAAGGAGTCTAGGTTCTCTGCCTGCTTCAGGAGGAGCGAAAGGAGTTTAGGTTCTCTGCCTCACCGAGTTGGTGGAAAGGAGTTTTGTACATGCTTCTCCACCTTGCTGTGGGAGCAGAAAGAGAGTCACTTTGTGTTAGTGCAATACTCAGAGGGGAGGCTCTGGGGAGTGGACGTAGGTCAAGTTGATCGAACCACTATAAAATCTGGTGTGTTCTTTCTGATTATTTTCTGCACTTATTTTTCTGTTGATGATTGTGTGATTGTGATTATTATTCTATTATCAATGAACATCTGCACATCATCATGAAACTGTAATTGTTTTAAAACTTTCAAAAAGATTTTCTAAATTATTATTTGCTCATGAATTTTTAAAATTACCAATTCACCCCCCCCCCCTCTTGGTTAGCCTCGAGACTAGTTCATAAGGGCTTAACATTTCTAACGAACTTTCATCTACCTCATATGAATATTATTTTCAAAGCTTTGAATCATTGTTATATTTTCTTCATCAGGTGATTGCACTTATCATATGATGTATTATTTTTATTTTGTGAATTAATCCTCCTTACTATAGAGAGTGAGTTTTTGTCTTCTCTTATATCTGGAAGGTAATTTCATAACTGAGATGCTTTAACGATTATGAAAGAAAGCAAGCTTATAAAAGATGTGCAAAGAACGCCAAAATGATAAGAGGCACAAAATGAGCCCAAAGCTGAAAAGATGCGTAATGTCGCCAAATTGGAAAGATACATAAAGTGTATCAAAAAATCAAAAGATGCGCAGTGCGCTAAACAAATTAAAAAAGAGGCACAAAATGAGCCCATAAGGAAACAAGCTTTTCAGATCTTTAAATGTCTTAGAAGAATCCATGCGCCACTTAATATTTTCAAAAGCTTGAGAATGAAAATCAAGATTTCTGATTCTTTACTTTGTAATATTATTTTATCAGATATTTTTTGGAACGAGGCTTGAATGGATCTCTTTTCAAATCTAATTTCTTTTCTTCTAAATTAGACTTCTGTTTGAAAGAAGTTTGAACCTGTAAGGTGACCGAGATAGGAGTTACAAAAATTAATTTTCCAACTTTTCTAGATTTCAGCATGGTCGATTTTCTTCTTTTTAGCTTTTGAATTGAAAATCAAGGAAAATTTTATTTTACTGTAGCTGATCAGTTCAAAAAAAAATCCTATTATTTTTTACTGTTGTTTTCCCATTTCTATTTTTCTTTGTTTTGATTTAATTTTTTTCTTTTCTTTGTTTGTTTTTTAGATCCCTGATATTTCCTCTCCATCCCTCATCTTTTTCACTTTTTGCTCACATCATCCTGGATAGGATCTGCCTCTCTATTAGTTTTCTGTGTTGTGATGTTTCTAGTTTGTTTTGTTTTGCTTTTTTTCCTTCTTTTTGTGATGTCAAAAGGGGGAGTTATTTTTTGAGTTACTAGTAGTTTCTTTTATTATTTTTGTGTTGTAGTTATTTCTTTTGTTGTATTTAGTGTCACTGTTTGTCAATGATTAGAAAAGTTGTAATGATAAATTTTCTCTCGTATATGCATTGATTACTCCTATCTATTTTATTTGAAAATAACTGAATAAATGTTTGCCATCATCAAAAAGGGGGAGATTGTTGCAAATTTGGATTTAAGGAGTATAATTTTGATGATAACAAACATTTCTGTGTTATATTTTTTTTGGCTAACATTTCAGGTACAAAAGATCAAATGCAATTCAAGCTAACTCAAGATTGAATCCGCGTGTGTTTTAATATAATTTTTTCCTTTCTTGAGTCAAATGTAATATAATTGATCCCCTAGCTAAGTAATCTTGCACACACACACTCAGGGGGAGATTTTTTTTGAGTTAGAGTTTCTATTCTATTTTTGATCACATCATCCTGGATGATCGACATATCATCCTAGACGATCCAGTGAAATAAAATTCCTAATTAGGGCGACCATGTTAAGTTAGTTTGATTAAGCAGATCATCCTGGATGATAGACCCATCTTACAGGATATTATGTTCAAATTAGAAATTCTCAACCGCCTGATTAACTTAGGCAAGTTTTTATTTTTAGAGATTTGGTCTGATCATCCTAGATGATACGTGTATTATCCTGGATGATCTTTTATAATCATGCCTAAATTAGTCTGGTGATTAAGGAAAGTAATTAATATTTGATTGATATGATCATATCATCCTGGATGATCACAATATCATCCTGGACGATACATGCAAAATCCTGACCGTCCAGAGCATTTCATCTGGACGACCCGACCAATCCTCTGGATGATATGCCCGAGTTTGAACTAATTGTACGGGATGATAGAGAAATAAGCTTGGATGATAGAAAAATAAGCATGTTTTGTGCAGGACGATCCGAATAATATACAGGACAATTTTCATCATTTTTTAACTAATCGTATGGGACAATAGGCATATCATCCCAGCTGATCAATTATTTTCTTCAGATCATCCAGCATTTCTTCCTGGATGACCTGAATAATTCTCAGGATGATTTTACTAAGTTGAACTAATCGTTCGGGATGATTGCAGGATCGTCCCAGACTATCTAGATAAAATATGTCTTATAATCGTCCAGAGAAGCTAGATTGTCTAGGCCAATTGGTGAAGATTTACACTAATCATACAGGACGATCCTTCGATTGTCCTAGACGATCTTAGATGACCAGTTGAAATTTAGGGTAATTTTTGAGCCCTATTATTTAAGATCTTTTTCTCCCAACAAGAAAAATCTTTTGTCACTTTCCTTACCAGAGAGAACCTTGAGAGAGAAAGAGAGAGAACCTTCAGAGAGACAGGGAGAGAGGTTCTTATGAGGGGGAGTTTTTGAGGTGTTCACAAAGGTTGCTCCAAGCAAGGATCTGAGTCGTCTTCTCTGATCGTCGTCTCTTGTCTTATTGGTGTCTCTGTGGTAGGATCGTTCGCAAGAAGATCTGAGTTCTTTGCCTACTTTAGGAGGAAGCGAAAGGAGTCCAGGTTCTCTGCCTGCTTCAAAAGGAAGCTAAAAGAGTCTAGGTTCTCTGCCTACTCCAGGAGAAACAGAAAGGAGTTCAGGTTCTCTGCTTCATCGGGTTGGTGGAAAGGAGTTTTGTATAGGCTTTTTCACCTTGCTGTGGGAGCAGAAGGAGAGTCACTTAGTGTTAGTGCAATACCCGGAGGGGAGGCTCCGGGGAGTGGACGTAGGTCAAGTTGATCGAACAACTATAAAATATGGTGTGTTCTTTCTGATTATTTTCCGCACTTATTTTTCTGTTGATAATTATGTGATTGTGATTATTATTCTATTATCATTGAACATCTACACATCATCGTAAAACTGTACTTATTTTAAAACATTCAAAATGATTTCTAAATCATTGTTTGCTCACGAATTTTTTAAAATTACCAATTCACCCCCCCCCCCCCCCCCCTCCTCTTGGTTAGCCTCGGGACTAGTTCATAAGAGCTTAACATCCCTAACGAACTTTTAGATTACCCCTGATTTCATTTCATAGGATAAATATCATAGCTTGAATAAAAAGTACTAAAAATATTTATGTATAATATATAATTTCCTCATGGGATCGACACCCTCTCATTCACTTTACTACTTGATCGGCATGTGCACTTGTTTTTTTATTGCGGTTAAATACAAGCAAACATAAAACTAAACTCAAAGCACCCCAGCTCCCAAAAAAATGAGGTGGCTTCAATCTCAAAAATAGCTAGAAATGCTTATCAATCTCATATCCTTTTAAACCTGCCATTCTGACCTAAGACTCACTCAAACTAGAATACTAACCTAGCAAATGGCATCAATGAATCAGAAGTCATCGCTCTCACTCTACTCTAAACTATTACAGCCTGGAGTAACTTTATCCATCACCTGCTTTTTTATTTTTGGGTATTCTTAATGCAACAGCACTTAAATCTAAAGAAAAATAGAGGAATTTAATTATACAACTCAACTAACAAACAATAGTATATACTAGGCTTCTTTCCCTTACTCATACTATTTATTTCCTATAGCTCGTAAAAATGTCACCATTACTTTGATACTAACTATAATACCCTAGTACCTAATGGAAGGATTGGTTTTTCCTAAACCTATTAATAGTTAACTTAATCATGCAATAATAATAACCAGAGATACTAACATTTCAAATCATAAACACAATAAAATAAATTTCATTACCTCAAAATATAATTATAATAATTTAGATCATAGGAGTTTGTACATCAACCCATTTAGTGCTAGATTATAAAAATAGTACCTTTCTAACTTGAATCTAAATTCCTACTTCTACACCTGATCTACTTAGTAATGCCTTTATCTTATCCTGAAATAATAAAAGAATGAAATGAGCACAACTAACTTAGAAGACTTTCTATCCTAACCCCTTCAAGATATCATTAATCAAAGTATAAGTTAGAATTACAATGAAAATAAAATGTAATAACGAATTATTAAAGTGGTAGGGAAATAATAAAATGATAAACCATAACTTTCAAGGTTTCAAAGCATATTTAACATTTTAACTTACTTGCAAAGCCACATGTACAGATATTTTAAAATGCTTTATAGAATGTTTAGCCTCAGTGATTTACTTGCACTTGAAATTCATGTTTCACTAGAATTTATTCACAATTTCATAATCTCTAATATACATTTTAGATGTTTACATATACTTATTTCATTAACAAAATTATAATGCAATGAATATCATGCACATGTCCAGATGCTTACTTATATCTGACATTCACTTATGCCTCCCTTATTTCCCACACTTACATATAACAAGTGGAGCCAAAATCCCTATCACATCTACATCAGGAAAATGGGGACAAATGTTATATTTAGGGCCCTTGTAGTATAATATAAAGTGCACTTTCTAATATTTAAAATAGAATATCTCCAATGACATGTAATGCTTAATACAAAAGCAATGTGGCAGTACTCTATGTAATATTCAGAAAGTGCATGAATTGCTAGTGAAAACCACACTAGTTATAAATTAAATTCTCACTAACTTTTCTTTTACAATTTCTTTCAAAGAAATATTCACATGAATATTTCAGTACTTCTATATAATTACTGCATTTGTCAAAAGGCCTTGATTCAACAATATACCAAAAATATACATGTAGAAAAAATAAAAAAATTTTCAATGTTAAAAATCACATGGAGAAAACTTAATAAAACATGCGAAAAATAAATTTTTCATTCATAACATTTTATAAAATGGTAGAAATCAAGATTAGAGATAGAGATTCAGAAGCCTACCTTGTGCTATATAATTTACTTTAACTGGCGTGACGATCAAATCCCGAGCTTTGGCCGCCAAAATTCTTCCCTATCTTTCTCTTTCCTCTTCACTTCTCCTCTTTTCCTCCTCTAGTCTCTTACAAGGTGTTTGAGGGAGTATGTTTTTTCAAATGGTATTATATATTTTAAAATAATATTTTTACTATTAGCTTCACGGTGCTCCCAAAAGAATTTTCCAGATGCTCCCAGAATACTCTCACTTGAGACCCAATGCCATGGAAGTGTTTCCCCGGCACCACAGTGTATATCCAATCCTATATTTTTAATCCAAAAAATTGAGAGCTCAGTGCCGCAACACTGTCCACCCCAGCATCATGGTGCACACAAAGAAAATTTTCCAACTTGCATTTTGACTTCTCTAACCTAAACGAAAACCCCATTACACATTCAAAAACTTATAATTGCATATTACATAAAATAAAAATAAGTGTTTACCTGAAATAACTTAAATTACCTAAATTTCTAATGTTGGGTGTTATATCCCCCCCCCCTATAGAAAATGTCATTCCTGACATTTCAATCAGAACATATTTGGATACATATGCTTTATCTCAGCTTCCTTCTCCAAGGTGGCTTCCCATTCTAACATATGCTTCCACTAGACTTTAACCATTGAAATTTGTTTATCTCTTAACATCTTAACACTAAATGCTAGAATATGCTTAATCTCTTTCTGATAGGCTAGATTAGGCTGCACCTCCGTGTCTACTTCAAGAACTTTATGGTCGACATCTGAAACCCTTTTTTTAATACTTATATATGAAATACATTATGTATATCAAACATATGGTCTGGTGAAAATAATTAATAAGTAGATTTTCTAATCCTATCTATCACTTCAAATGGTATGATATACCTAGGACTTAACTTAATATTTTTTCCAAATATATTTACCCCCTCCATTAGACTGTCCTTCAAATATAAAAAATCTCTAACTTGGAATTCCAAAAAATTATTCTTAGGATCAAAATATTTCATTTTTCTATCTTGAGCTACATCTAATCTATTTTTAATCAGCCTAATTGTCTCAGTAGCGCTATCAACTAATATAGAACCTATAAGTCTTTTTTCTTTTATCTCAGCCTATGACAATGGTGGTCTACACTTTCTCCCATATAGAGCTTCATATGGAGCCATACTAATACTTATTGGAAGCTATTATTATATGCAAATTTGATTAGAGGTATATGATATTCCTTGCTTCCACAAAAATCTAGAATACATAGTCTCAATAGATCTTCTAAAATCTGAATAACTCTCTCAGACTGCCAATATTTCTAGGGATGGAAGATCATACTTATTGCAATTCAGGATCCCTAGCCTATGATTTTGATGATGACAAATAATATTGATTGGATTGTTACTTTTCAATTGAATATTTTAGATATTTCTTTTGTCTGTGAGCACTAACATTGCACGTAAAACATACACTGCTCAAGGCTATTGGAAGCTCAAAACTGGGTAGAATAGGAATGTCAAGTAAATAAAGTATGTATTTTTATTTTTATTTATTTTCTATTTATTGAGTCTGGCCACATAAGAGTGTAAGAAATTGGGTGACTGTTCACACACACAAGGGGAGTGAGAAAATTTTAAAAGTTAAAATTTTTTGTACAAATCATATTATACAACTTATAATCATGCTATACAATCAGTTAAAAAAAGAAGTGCTTAACAGCTAATTGAATAATTAGTTTCTATGAACTAATCATACTATACAATTTGGATCATACTATATGATTCGTTACAATCTAAAAATTCTAGTCGCCAGATAAATTAAGAGATTAAAAATTCAATTTTTAAAATAATCATACTGTACGATCTTATTCGTACTGTACAAAAATTTAAAATCTTACTTAAATTAACCTCTATAATTAGTCAATCAAATCATGGTTTAATTAATGATGGCATATCATATTGTATGACAATGTTCGCACCGTATGATTAACAAAGAATAAATTTGGTCATCCAAAGATCATGCCAAACAAAACCATAATTTTTAAACTAATCATACTGTATGATATTCATATTATACTGGACAACCTACTTGAAATCAAATAACTATGCAATACGATGATAGTAGTATGGGATGATTGACAGAGATGATTTTTAATCATCCCAGGAATCGTTCTGTATGAATAGAGAGAAAGCTAACAGATCGTACTGTATGATGTGTTTGAAAAGTTGAACAGTTTATCTGAATAACTGTTTACATTGTATTGGATGGGTCTAGCTATTGAACTGATCATACTGTACAAACTAAAATCATACTATACGAACAGTGACGTCTTACTTGAATTTTTAGGATATCTTGAAGCCCAATACTTTAGTAATGTTTTTGAGAATCTCTTAGTAATGAAGAGAGGATTGTGTGACTGTTGAAGATACTCTGAGAGAGAAGCTTTTGAAAGAAATATAGGGTTTGAGAGGAAGCAGAAGGTGAGGTTGAGCATGAGGGAGAAGAAGTGTGAGGGGATCACATGGTTGCTTCGGGCTAGCTACACCAATGCTACTTATATGGACTTGGTGAATTATTTTAGGCTCTCTTGGGAGAGAGGCTTCTAAGTCAAGTCCTCGAGGCTCTCTACTATCTCTAAGTGGGAAAAATAGGATTTGAGATTCTCTGTCTGTGAAAGGATTTTGATTCTCTACCATCTCCCGGAGAGAGAAAAAGGATTCAGGGTTCTCTACCTTCTCCAAGAGGGAGAAAATAATTCAAGGTTCATTGCCATCACCGGACGAGGTGACATAGCTTCCGGCACTCCGCCGCATCAGGTTTGGTGAAAGTGAGTCTGTAAAGGCTTCTCCGCCTTATTGTGGGAGCAGAAGGAGAGTCACTTTTCGTTAGTGTAATTCTCGGAGCAGAGGACTCTAGGGAGTGGACGTAGGTCAAGGTTGATCAAACCACTATTAAATTTATTATATATATTTTAATTTTCTATATTTTATTTTTTACACTTAATTTCTATGATAACTGCTTCGTGAAAATATGAGATTATTGTTCTTCTGTGTTAATTAGAATTTTATCATTAGCAATTTAATTTTTGTTAAATTGTTAGCTTCTGCATCGGGTGATCATACTTTTTATTTCAATGTTTTTTTGAAAATTTACAAAAAGAATAGAATTCCTGCTTAGGATTATTTAAATTACCAATTCACCCCACCCCCCCCCCCCCCCCACTTGGAGAGCCTCGGGCTAATTCTTTGAGGTTTAACAACCTTCTCAAACTTTCAAGTGCTATCAAAGCGGGTTTCAAAAAAAAGCTTTTAGAAAATTTTTGAAAAATGATCAATGGTTCATTTTGATAATCATAACACTGCATAGTGTTATTCAATAATCTATCCACCTTTATTTGAAAATATCCCATTCGATTTCTAGAAAATTTGCATGTCTATATTTTTGCAATCCATTGGCTACAGAGTTTGGCATATGATTCAATCTGATTATTCACTTCCATCTCATATAATTAATGGTGTCAAAACTTATATCCTCTTTACTGAATGGAGTTATGAGAATAGAGAACTCGCACAATTAAATGCTATGTGCTTAAATTATTTTTTTTTTTGTTCTTTAAAATCTAAGGATTATATGCAAGTTTCTACATACACTATAGGAAAGGAAATCTGGGATAGGTTATACATCACTTATGAGAGAACTTTTGAAGTTAAACAGTCTAGGCTAAATATTCTACTGCATGAAAATGAACATTTTTGCATGAAACTTAGTGAGACTATTTCTAAAATATACACTAGGTTCACCTAAATAGTGACATCCTTGCATGCACTAGGTAGAGAACTATCAAATTCTGAAAAAGTTAATAATATTTTACGATGCTGACCTAGCTCTTATGATGCAAAGATAACTATAATTATTTAATCTAATGACTTAAATATTTACTCGATTGATAATTTGTTTAGGCCACTCATTGCCTACGAGTAAGAAGTGAGTTAAACGCAAAATGATGCAGGAGAAAAGAAGAAGGAGAGAACTTTAGTACTAAAAGCAAATAATTCTAACAGTAATAGTTCTACAGCGGAGGAGGATGACGACATCACCTTAATGATAAGACAGTTCAGCATTGGAGCAAAGGTGAAAGCAACAAAAATATTAAAGTTTCCTCTGGCACTATTTGCTTTGAATGCAGGAAACCAAGCCACCTCCAAACTGATTGTTTGAACCTGAAGACTCACCCAATAAAGGAGAAGGGTGAAGAGAAGCCAAAGTTCAAGAGGGGCAAGCAAAATACATAAAAAGCTTTCTGGGTTGACTCTACCTCAGAATCTTCAGAATCGAAAGCAGAGGAGGAGATAACAAACTTGTGTCTTATGGCTAACAATAATCTTTATCAATTAGATCAAAATGAAGTATGTCAACTCTCCTATGTTGAATTACTTATTATTTCCAAAACTATTCATGATTCGTATAGGAAGTTGAAAAAGATGCATCTTAGTCTTAACACTGAATTGTTTACTTTGCAAAAAGAGCATACTAGTTTAATTACCAAGCATTCTAATTTAGATAATGATCGCATGACCATGCTTGATGAGTATGATGCCTTAAATAAGAAGCATATCAACTTAACTAATGCACACAAATCCTTAAAAACATCGCATATTGAACTAGAGAAAGCATACAAAGATTTAGATGTACGCGCAACTAAAATAGATGGTAGGGAGCATGCATTGAAAATTAAAATGTCCATTCTTGAAAGTGCAAACAAAGTTTTGGAAGCTAAACTAACTACACTTGAGAATAACAAACCACCACCTATCTTAGAACAATTTCATAGGCCCATAACATAACATGCATTGCATAAACCTAAGAAGAGGCACCATAACCCACATAGGTTAGTAAATCCATTTTCGGGTGTTAGGTGTTACTCCTATGGCATGGTAGGTCACATAGCCTGTACTTGTACAATCCGCCGTAGGACAAATCTAGTGTGGAGTCTGAAATTACATTCATCATAATATGTCATGCATTCATTTCGTTCACTTAAGCATAAGGTGGAACCCAAACTCATTTGATTTCCCAAATCTAAACTTTGAATGACTATGTAAGGTTGATATCATAAAAGGCCTAGTGAGAGCATATGGTACCTCGATAGTGGATGCTCGAGGCACATAACTAGTAATATGAAGTAGTTCATAACACTGAAGGCCAAGTCAGGAGGCAAGGTGACATTAGGATATAACACCACTAGGAAAGTGGTGGGCTCAAGTATAATCGATAATTCTAAAAGCTTTATTATTGAAAATATTCTTTTACTTGAAGGCTTAAAGCATAATTTATTGAGCATTAGTCAACTGTGTAATAAAGGTTCTGACATTAAGTTTCTTTCTAAAAAATGCATAATTAGTTTAAATGAAAAACCTATATTAGAAGGAAAATGAATGAATAATGATTACATGCTAGACTTGAACTGCATTAAAAATTCAAATTCTATATGTTTGAAAATAATAGTTAATGATTATTATCTATGGCATAGGAGACTATATCATGCAAGCATGAAAACTCTTAGGAAGATTACCTAAGACAACCTAGTTAGAGGCATACCTATATTAGACTTCACTAAAGACCACCTATGTGATGCTTGCCAACAAGGAAAATAAGTCATATCTTCATTTCATTCAATTAAAAATATCAACACCTCTAAGCCACTAAAAATCCTTCACATGGACCTATTTGGACTTGTTAGTACCGCCATCCTAGAAGGGAAGTCATATGGATTTGTAATAGTGGATGACTACTCTAGATTTACTTGGGTTAGATTCCTAGCATATAAAAGTGAGTCATTTGAGGAATTTAGAACTTTCTCCACTTGTATTCAAAGGAAATTAGGATGTGAAATTTCAACCATTCATAGTGATTACGATGGAGAATTTTAAAATGAGAGGTTTGAATCTTTATGTCAAGAGATTAGTATAGAATATAACTTCTCTATCCCTAGGACCCCTCAGTAGAATGGAATAGCTGAGAGAAAAAATAGAATCTTGGTAGAAGTTGTTAATGTAATGCTAGTTGAATACACTCTCCCTAGATACTTTTGGGTAGAAGCAATGAATACTGCTTGTTATATTTTGAACAGGATGAATGTTAGATCCAAGTTGAATAAGAAACCCTATGAACTCCTTAAGGGTAGGACACTCAATCTTTCCCACTTATATATCTTTGAATGTAAATGCTTTATCTTAATCAATAGAAAATCACCCTTAGGAACATTTGATCCCAAGTCTAATGAAGGAGTCTTCTTAAGTTATTCATCTATAGGGAAGGACTATAGAATCTTTAATAAGAGGACCTTTATAGTAAAAGAGTCTAGCCATCTTATGTTTGATGAATCAGATAGGACCTCTAAATCTTAACCTGAAGAAGATGAAGTAGAGGTCATTCAAGTGGTAGAAGCCATTTCTATAGGAGATATAGTAGAACCACTGGAGCCTTTGCCTAGAGATTGGAGATATTCTTCGAGTCATCCAAATAAATTGATCTTGGGAGACCCATCTGAAGGTGTTAAAACTAGGCATAGACTTAGGAAGAAGGTTAGTCATTCTTCCTTTATCTCTATAATAGAACCCACCAATATAGATCAAGCCTTATTTGATAAATTTTGGATCATAGTAATGCAAGAAGAATTAAATCAGTTTGTTAGGAATGATGTTTGAGAGTTGGTGAGTAGACCTAAAGACCAAAGTATTATAGGAACCAAATGGGTTCTTAAGAATAAAATGAATGACTATGGCATAGTAGTAAGGAATAAAGCTGGGTTATTAGCTAAGGGGTACAATCAGATTGAAGGAATTTGATTTTGGAGAAACTTTTTCCCCTATAGCTAGATTAGAAGCCATCAGGGTGCTCTTAGCCTTTGCTTGCTTTAAAGGATTTAAGCTATATCAAATGGATGTTAAGAGTGCTTTTATAAAAGAGATAATCAATGAGGATGTATATGTTGAGCAACCCCAAGGTTTTGAGAACTCAAAATTCCTAAATCATGTATTCGAACTAAAGAAAGCCTTGTATGGGTTAAAGCAAGAACCTAGAGCCTAGTATGAAAGACTGAGCGCATTCCTTCCTGATAGAGTTTTTGTTAAGGATAGTGTAGACACAACTCTCTTCCTAAAGAAAGAAGAAAAAGACCTAGTCATAGTGCAAATCTATGTTGATGATATACTATTTTGATGTACAAATAAAAATCTTTGTGTTAATTTCTCAAAAATTATGAGTGAGGAGTTTGAGATGAGTATGATGGGGGAGCTGAACTATTTTCTTAGATTTAGTCAAAAGTAGATGGATGATTGAACCTTCCTTAGCCAATATAAATACATCAAGGACATTCTTAAGAAATATAAAATGGACAATGTTAAAAAAATAGACACTCACATGATCTCCACCATATAATTAGATAAGGACTCAAATGGAAAGTTAGTATATTAGAAAAAGTATATAGGAATAATTAGATCACTTCTTTACCTGATTGCTAGTAGACCTGATATTATGTTTAGTGTTTATCTCTGTGGTAGATTTCAGGCTTATCCAAAAGAATCTAACTTAACTTCTATTAAGAGAATCCTTAGATGTTTCATAGGAACCCAAAACTTAGGAATATGGTATCCTAGATGTAGCATTTCCTTTGAAATCGGAGGATATTCTGATTCAAATTTTATAAGATGTAGGGTTGATAGGAAAAGAACTTCTGGAACCTACCAATTCATAAGATAATATTTAGTCTCCTTGTCCAGAAGAAAACAAAACTCTATAGCCATATCTACCACTTAAGCAAAATATATAGATGTAGGGAATTGTGTTGCATAAGTCATATGGCTTAAACAGCAAATCATGGATCTTGGACTACCTATAGGCACCATTCCAATCATGTGAGATAACACTAGAACCATTTGCATATCAAAAAATCCTATCCAACATTCAAGGACCAAATATATAGACATTAGGCACCATTACATTAGAGACCATATAATAAAAAGGGATATAGTACTACATTATGTAGCTACTAAACATCAATTGGCACATCTTCACTAAACCCCTAACCTATGACAACTTTAGCATCTTGAGGACTAGAATAAGTGTTACAGATATTCATACTTAAACTCAAGATAAATAAAACTTTATTATCATTTGACATCAGAAATTTCTATATGTTACAATGTTTGTGTTATTTTATTTGGTGTTTGTTGATATATGCATTATCATTTTTTGTTTTTTTTTTTTAATTTAAGAAAAAAGGAGTTTTTGATCATCACACACACACACTTTACTAGATCAAAAAATTTAAAATCCTAAACTTTCTTATCATACTGTACGATCCACAATTTGTATTGTATGATATGTCCACTTATTTGTAAATCACAGCTGTTAGCCAAATCAAAAGTTCATATGAGGTCAATTATTGGTGATCGTACTGTATGAACCCCCCTTCATACTATATAATGCACGTGTTAGAATCTTTTGGGATGAAATCAACTCGTTCGGTATTATCATTATTATATTTCATATTATATGAACCTCTATTCATATTGTATGATATACGTGTCAGAATCTATTAGGACAAATTCAATATGTTTGGTATGATCATAATTTTTATTTGTACTATATGAACACCTATTTGTACTATACAATGCATTTAGTTAAAATTCATTCAGACAACTCCTCGGGATGAAAGCAATTCCTTAAGATCTTCCAATACAATGTCGATCGTACTGTATGATTTGACCAACATTTTCTAACAAGTTATCCATATGATTTAACATCCCTGATCGTAATGTATGATATTAATTCATACTATACGATAGGCTTCAAATCTATAAATTGGAGAGTTTTTCAAAGGTATCAATCACTCAACTCATCCTTCCTTAAAACTCCTAACCTCTCCAATCTAAACTCTTTAATGGCCAGTGGAAGCAAATGCAGCAGAATGACCCACAGGAGCTCCTCCTACCCTCATCGCTTTGACAATCGATTTCTATCCGTGAGAGACGAAGAAGCCTACTATAGGTTCAAGGAGGCTCGAATCACCCCATCCAGAATGCTAAGTCAACCAGCTCTTAACTTCAAGGTGATGAACCTCTTTGCCTCTACCACTCTCCAATTCCTACTCATACTAGCCTTTCCTTTTAATTCTGAACTACTTTATGAATTCTTAGCCGACCTTAGGCTCAATATGAAAACTTTTACCATGACTTCAAATTTTTCTGACAACCCGTAGAGATCACTAAGGAAGATTTATGGGAGCATATCGGTCTTTCCACTGATGGACCTCAACAACAATCCCTGATCTCTACAACTAACTTTGACTGGAGTTTTGTAAACTTGAATATTAGGAATGTGGCCATAAATCAACATCAACCATTAGTCCACAACCTAAATCAGAATGCCCAAGTTATCTAGCAAGTTCTTAAAACCTAAATTATACCTAAATCTGGAGATCATGTTAACCTCACCCTACTTCTTTCCATAGTCACATATCTAATAATATCGAATACACAATTTTATGAAGCCCAGATGATCATTGATTACATCCAAAATATGACTTCTATTCGACATCCCAAAACCAAAAGAAAGTAAAATGTCGCATTAGTACTTATCATTGGCTTTGCCCTAAACAAAAAATACCAAGTCAACTATCCTGCTCCTCCTGATAATGTTCCCATTTTTATACGAATGCCTCATTTTGTATTCTTTTCCATGGGGGCACGAGCATGATGAGCCAGAGTTTGCTAAAAAGGGGAAGCTGCTCCTGCAGGTGGACCTCCATCACCACCAATACCACCACCTATACCTGGCTACCCTGCCTACCCTTAGGATGACATAATTAAGTGGCTTAAGTAATTAGAAACTCAACTGGACTATCATATCCAACAACAACAATAGTAACATGAGGAAGACATGGGCTTACTTGGAGAAAAGTTTTCTCACATTGAAGATCAATTTACCTTTTTACATAAATACTTTCAACAATAACCACCACCACCACATGATCAGGATCCATCTCTTATTTAGTGGTTTTTTATTACATTTACTTTTTTTATTCTTGTACTATTCACTTTGTTTGGTATTCCTCCTCTTTTTGGTGATGTCAAAAGGGGGAGAACATGTATGTTTTATTGTATGTTTCATTTTAATAGAATCCTATGTTTATTTTACTTTATTTTCTATTATCCTATTTTCTTTTTATCTTTCATTAAAATTAAAAAAAATGTAACCCCTAATTTTTAAATCTATCACCTAGTGAAGAGGGGGCTTAGGAGAAAGGAATTTTTAGCTTGCTTATCAACCAACAGTATTTTCCATCATCAAAAAGGGAGAGATTATTGCAATCCAAGATCCCTAGTCTGTGATTTTGATAATGACAAATATTATTAATTGAATTAGTACTTTTCTCATTGAATATTTTAGATATTTCTTTTGTCTGTGAGCACTAACATTACAGGTAAAACATACACTACTCAAGGCTACTCAAAGCTCAAGACTGGGTAGAATAGGAATGTCAAGTAAATAAAGTCTTTATTTTTATTTTTCTTTATTTTTTATTTCTTAAGTCTAGCCACATAAGAATTGGGTGACCATGCACATACACATAAGGGGAGTGAGAAATATTTTAAAGTTAAAATTTTTTGTACTAATCATATTATACGACTTATAATTATACTATATGATTAAATATAGAAAGAATGGCTTAACGGCTAATTGAATAATTAGTTTCTGTGAACTAATCATACTGTATGATTCGTTACGATCTGAAAACCTTAGCCACCAGGTAAATTAAGTAAGATATTTAAAATTTAATTTTTGAACTAATCATACTGTACAATCTTATTCGTAGTGTACAAAAATTTGAAATCTTACTTAAATTAATCCTCATAATTAGTCAATAAAATTATGATTTAATTAATAATAGTATATAATATTATACGACATTGATTGTACCATATGATTGAAAGAGATGAAATGTGGTCGTCCCAAAGATCGTACCAAATGAAACCATAATTTTTAAAATAATCGTAATGTACGATATTCTTATCATACTGGATGACCAACTTAAAATCAACTAACTATAATGTATGATGATAGCAGTATGGGATGATTGATAGAGATAATTTCTAATCGTCTCAGGAATCGTCCTGTATAAATAAAGAGAAAGCTAACAGATTATACTGGACGATCTTTGGATCGTATTGTATGATGTGTTCAAAAAGTTTAATAGTTTGTCTGAATAACTATTTACATCGTACTAGATGGGTCTAGTTTTTGAACTGATCGTACTGTATGAACTAAAATTGTAATGTATGAATAGTGATAGCTTACTTAAATTTTTAGAGTTTCTAGAAGCCCAATACTTAAGAAAAGTTTTTGAGAATATCTTAGTAGTGAAGAGAGGATTGTGTGACTGCTGAAGGTACTCTGAGAGAGAAGCTTTTGAAAGAAATTTAGGGTATTACAGAAAGGAGAAGGTGAGGTTGAGCGTGAGGGAGAAGGAGTGTAAGGGGATCACACAGTTGCTCTAGGTTAGCTACACCCTTTTTGCATCTATGGCCTTAGTGAGTTCTTGAAAGCTCTCTTAAGAGAGAGGATTCTAAGTCAAGTCCTTAAGGTACTCTGCCTTCTCTATGAGGGAGAAAAAGGATGTGAGGTTTTTGACCTGTGAAAGGATTCTGGTTCTCTGCCATCTCCAGGAGGGAGAAAAAGAATTTCGGGTTCTCTACCTTCTCCAAGAGGGAGATAAATGATTCAAGGTTCACTGCCATCACCAAGGGAGGTGACATAGCTTTCGGCACTCTGCCACATCAGGTTTTGTGAAAGTGAGTCTATAAAGGCTTCCCCGCCTTGCAGTGGGAGAAAAATGAGAGTCACTTTTTATTAGTGCAATTCCCGAAGCGGAGGACTGTAGGGAGTGGACGTAGGTCAAGGTTGACCGAACCACTATAAAAATTTTGGTGTGCTTTTTCATTTTCTGTATTTTATTTTTCATACTTAATTTTTGTGATAATTTCTCGGTGAAAATATGAGATTATTATTCTGCTATATTAATTAGAATTTCATCTTCAGCAATTTAATTGTTGTTAAATTGTTAGCTTTTACATCATGTGATCAAACTATTTATTTCAAAGTTTTTTTTAAAATTTACAAAAAGAATAGAATTTTTGCTTAGGATTTTTTAAATTGCCAATTCACCGCCCCCCCCCCCCCCCCCCCCCCCCTCCTGGTGAGCATCAGGCTTATTCTGTGAGGTTTAACAATGTTCTCAAACTTTCAAACTGAAATTCAACTTTGTCTCAAGACCTTCCTAAATACCACTCCATGGTTTTGAGATAAGCCTACCATCATGATTAGAAATAATAATCTTAGAGATTTCATGTAGCCTAATAATCTTCTTGATATACAACTGAGCCAACTTGTCAATAGGATCAAATTTCCTCATTGGCTAGAACTGACATAAATCTTTATAGAATCACCAATACTGCATGATGGCCTTGCCTTGACCTAGGAAAGCCCATACCAAAATTTATAGCAATTTCTTCTCACTTCCATTTAGGAATATGCAGTAACTTTAATAATCCACTAAATTTTTTATGTTCAGCTTTCCCCATCTTGCATGCTTCACATTTAGAAATAAATTCTTCCACCTCTCACTTCAATTGAGGCCACAAGAACGTACACTTCAAATCATGATACATCTTTTTACTACTTAGGTGAATAGTTATTGACCTCATTTTTGTATGAGGTCACTAGGATCCATCCAGACTCCTATATGTTAATCTAATGGTTGACAACTATCTAGTTGTCAATCATCTAGACTTCAATTCAATTATTAATCTAGACTTCAATCAATTCAACCTTCAATCAATTCAGACTTTAACTAATTTAAACTTTAATCAATCCAGACTTCAATTAATTCAAGTTTCAATTAATCAAGACTTTAATCAATCCAAACCTTAATTAATTCAAATTTCTATCAATCCAGACCTTAATCCAAAATTTAATCCATAACTTAATCTAGACCTCAATCCAAACTTCAATCCAGACTTCAGTCTAGACCTTAATCCAAACATCAATCTAGATCTCAATCTAGACTTCAGTCCAGACTTTAATCCAATCCACAATCAAATATCAATCAATCTTCAATCAAGTTTCAATCTTCTCTAATCAATCTTAATCATCCATTTAATTATGATTGATATGGATAATTAATATTCGATTAATCAAATTGAGAATCGTGTTCAAATCCAGAATTCCATATCAAAATCTAAGGTTAAAGGCCCTTATCCTGAAACCCTTTTTTAGTGATTTTTGAATCACTTAAAAACTCAGTCAAATGACCTCTAATTCATGATTTATCATTTGCATATTAATTAGGCATATCCTTAGGTTTGACTCTCTAAATATGAGCCTAATTTGAGGCCTCTGTCCCCAAAAATTGAATTAAAATTCAAATGTTATAAAACCTTCAAATATTTATAGCATATGCCACTAAACCAACCACTTTGTGGAATCTGATCTTAGGACCTTTCCCAAGACCTTTGATCATGTCCATATCTTTTGTTATGACATATTAAGCATTAAATTTGATTTTGTTGGACCCAGGTTGACCCACAGTTGACCAAGGGCCCAAATGACCAAAATACCCCTTAAGGGTAAAATTGGAGTTTTATTCAAACTTTAATATGGCCCACTCAAATCAAACCTTGAAGCCTTCTCTAATGCATCCTAAACACCCTTAGGAGTGTATTAGACCAAAATCTAGTCCTTGGTCAAGACTGGTTGACCAAGTCAACCTATTTTTGACCAAATTACTCTTAAGGGTTAAAATAATCATTTCAATCCAAATGACTTCACCATTGCTTGAAACCACCTCCATTGAATTCAAAATATCATTTTGACCGATTAGACCCAAACTTAGGCCTTGGTCTGACCTGGTTGACCAAGTCAACCCTGGTTAACCAAATGGCCCCCTAAGGGTCCAAATGGTCATTTTGATTGAAATGACCCTTCTAATCCAAGACACCACATCCATTGGTCTCCATTGATCAAATCAAACTTGTTGATCCCAATCCCAATACCTAGTTTGTCCTGATTGACCATGTCAACCATGGTTGACTAGATCAACAATTAAGCTCTATTCACATTCAATCAAACTTCAAATCAATTTTGAACCTCATTAAAACCCCTTGACCATCCTTCTTAGTGATTTGGACATATTTGGTCCCCCTGACCCAGTCAATAGTTTACTTGATCAACCAGACCCATGCTTGGTCAAATTTAGTCAATAGAGGGTTAGTTCACCATATATATTCAAATCCAATCCAATCAAACTTTTCAAACCTTCAAGACCATTTAATTACATGCCTTGAATCTCTCCAAACCTATCACAAGTCAAATCACACTTGATTTGATTTGGTCAAACTTCATTGAACTAGGTTAGTGTATGGTCAAATTATTCCATTCAATCAACTCAAGCTATCCAGATTTTATCAAACCTCAAATCAATTTCAATTCATATCTCAAACATGTTTCAATCATTGATGAGTCAAATCATAGTGAGTTTAACCAAGTCAATTCACTATGATTTGGTCAAACCCTCATTCATAAATATCCATGCATTCAAACTTTAATCTCCTAGCATCAAACTCCCTCAAAAACATCTCATCAAACCTCTCTACATGCCACTTCAGCAATTATTGACTCATTAACTGGTCAAATAGTCAACCGATGGTCAAGGGCCTTTTATGTGGTCAAATTTTCTTAAAGCATTTAATCCTTTCCAATCCAATTCATTCCAGCAATTTAAAGCTTCTCCAGAAGCTTCTTAAGCCTCACTCAAGCCCTAATTAAGCTTTAGTTTAATCTTAATCTCAACCCAAATGGTCTCATGCACAAATGAGGACAAAAGGAACTTTCCACTTCATTATCCTTGGATTGTCCTTTCTCCTACCTTCATAACCACCTGAAGCCACTTGTCATTCATCTAGGCTAGCATCCAAATCCATCATAGCCACCCATTCAATCTCTAGGGTTTTGATCTAGGCAAAGGGAAAAAATGAATGGATTGGCTCATTCTACTCCCATATAGCCTCCAGAGCTATTACAGCCTTGAAAACCCTTCCTCCTACTTCTCCAGAACTCCTCCCATCTTTCCTAAGCCCTTTCCCAGTCCCTCCAAGCTTCTAAAGCCTCCCTCAACTGGTGAAGAGAGAGAGATTAGAGAGAGAAATAGGATATTTGAAGATATCTTTCAAACCAGCTAGATCCAAGCCTTAGAGTTTTCTAGGAAGTTGAAGAGGGCCTCTCCAGCTTTCCAACAAGCCAAAGAAAACAAAAATCCATTGATTGGATTGTATATTATCTTAAATTTTAGGAAAAATTTTATTTTGAAACCACAAAAAAACTATAATGCATGGAGCCTCCAAACTCCAGGCATTGCAAGATTAGATCACCATTAATTTGTGTTTCTAATTTGGTCAATTTTGGGAGATATGAGCACTTGAAGTTTCTATTCAAAATGAACTAGGACCTGTCAGAATTTTTGGACCGTCTGAGCGAAGATTAGATAGTACAAATGAAATCAAACTGTGCATGTTTGGCCCTAGATTTTATTGCAGGTCTTAGCTCAGAATAGCGTGGTGACGTGGTGCAATCCTGGTGCTCCACATCAGCTAGCGCCAATCTGACGACTCTTAAGCATCCCTAAAATCTAATTTTATCAAATTTTGTGAGTTATTTAGGTTTATTAATGGGCTCATTAATAGGCTAAATAAATTCTGAGTTATTTAGGTTTATTCAAAATCTAATTTTATCAATTTTCTCATAATCCAGTGGTCAAACTGAACACAACTTTTGGTAAAAAATGTTTGAGTATCTTAGGCATCTCCTACATTTTTCTTAGGTCTAGATGCTCAAGGGATTGATGTGATGTTAATTAACAAAGTAATGGGACCATTTGGGATCTAAAACTAGTAGGATTAGACTGTCTAATTTTTATGATATGCTTTCATATGTTCCAGGGTTAGATAATCAGAGATTCAAGCCCAATTAAACACTTGTGACACCTAGGAAGAATAACTTCGGTCAAGGTCTAAATAACTTAGAAATTTTCTAAGAAATTTTATGTACACCCAATAGGGGTGACACTTAACAATATTAAACTTAGTGATATTTTACACCTTAGATTCAAATTTCATCAAATTTGGAGCAATTAGGTCAGAAAATTAAGCAAGTCAAAATTCAGCCCATTAATGAACCCAAAAATTTCAAAAAATTCAAAATTAATTCAAATTAAATCTAAAAAATACAAATAATATATCAAATTGACTATAATTAAACCCTTAACTAGAGAAAATTAAAATCCCCTTAACTGAACTTTAATTTTGAGCTTAATTCAATTTTTAAGAAAAATTAATACTTAATTAATTTAATTAATTTAAAATAATTAAAATTCCAAAAAAATCTCAAACACTTAAGAACGCCACCTTGGATCATTCCTGACCTTTGAGAGTGATTTCAAGAATTTTGAAATTAGTTTGAATCAAAACTCTTAAAACTTCTTTAATTAAACAATTTAAAAATTCAATTACTTGGTCAAACTTTGAAAAATCATAACTAATTTTAAAAAATTCTAAATTAAGTAAAATCAAAGGTATTAGGCTCCACTTAAGGTCTAACATTTATTAAAACTATTAAACCTTCGGAGTTAAGTTAAAGTCAAAAAGTCAACTTTTTAGTCAACTCTAGTTCAAATTTTAACTCTAACTTTAAAATTTTATAACTAAATCTAGAAAAATCTAATTTTAGCAAACTTAATGTTTAATTACTCACCTTAGGATCTAGAATTTAAGAAAAATATCAAAATTCTAGATTTCAAATTAAACCAAAAAGTCAAATTTTGACCCCTTAATTAAGGCATTAAAATAATTCAAAAAAATCCAAAATTCAATAATTAATTTTAAATTCCAAAAACATTAAATTCAAACTTTAAATCCAATAATCAATTAGTTTAATTAAAAATTATCAACCCTCAAATCTTAACTAATTATGTCACTCAATTAATATTGGTTACTACTACGTAACCCGGGCCTATGAGGCTATTAACTTAGCCCCAAGGAAGGTGAAATAAACTTCATGGCCCTAGTATAAACAAAGGTAGCAATCAATTAACATTTAAAATACATCTTTAAAATCAACATTAAGACATTAACACTTAAATTCAAATTAAAATCTTTTAAGCCTTTCAACCAATCAAAACTTCAAACAACTTTAAAAAACTACCCGATATAGGACATATCCAAACCATACAGCCTGTTTCATACACCTTAGATGATTTTCTAGAATAACTGACTCTAATTTTAGGCTAGGCCAGTGTTTACTTTTTTGTTATTGTGTGCAGAGTTTTTCATGGTTTTCACTACATGCTAGTTGCTAGAATTAAGTGATGTGATTATTTAAATTTTAATGCAATATGTGAATTAATGTGATGGGGATTAGATTATCCTTAGATAAGGAGCGATCTGGATAGTCACATAATATTCTATAGGTGGACATGTTCATGCAGGGCTAAATAAAAGGGGGGAAATTAAAAGTTTTAAAACTAACAAATTTTCTACATGTGCAAAATGCTAAGTCCCCTTTAAATTAAAAGAGCTTGGCCAAGCATGGCTGTGATTTAATTTAATGCAATATTTAACTACTTGGGATGTTAAAATTGATTTTATTTGCTTAGGATAACCTTACAGGTCATATTTGAGTCTAGTCTTTCTTTTAATTTTCAAAGTAATTTAATTTTAATTGAGTTGTAATATAAAGGTGGTATTTGAGGTGGGATACACATCCAACTCAGTCTAAAGAAGAGAGAACATTCCTTAGGGGAGAGTTCCCTTCCATTTAGATATCTAAGTTAGGATGATTTCAAATATCCAAAGAGAAAAGAAAACACCCCTTCAGGGAGGAGTTTTTTTCATTTAGATAGCCAGACCCGATGAATCCAAGGAGCTTGCAAAAGGATAAAGGAGTGAAGATAGAGGGGAATCCCACTCTTAAAATCACTTATGCCAGTATTAGGAGTAGAATCAGGGTTATGGTTAGTGGTACCCAGTCACTTTTAAATTTTACAAACCCTGAGTTGTAATATTAAGTGTCACTTGCCATATGGACATTACATTTGATTTAATAATTAATCGATTTATTTACATTGATTGTACAACAGAAATTGCCTATTTTTTAGATTTTTTTTAATTCCATGTCAATTTTGATTTAGCATGAAAATCATTTGAAGGCTCGTGAGGGTACAACAAAAAATCTTCTACTCAAATAAATTAAAATTTTTAAGCTCGCATAGAAACTCTAACATTTCAAGAAGTAATCTCGGGATTGCTGAGAGTTTTTCATGTTGGATAACTATGGCACCTCAAGAGGGGGGGTGAATTGGGGTTCTTAAAATTTTTAATAGAAGAAGGAAATTAAAATAATTTTAAAGCTATTTTATAATGAATAAATAAACATATAATTTTTATGAAAATGTTAAATAAAAATTGATGCAAAAAATAAAAATAAGAGGTACAAAATTTTAATGTGGTTTGGCCCGGATTCCAATCCGACCTATGTCCACGCTAACCAACTCTCGGGCTAGAATCCACTAATCTAGGTTTGCCTTGCAAACCTCACTTCTTTAAATCAAAGAAGTTCTTTACAACCTAAGTACTCTCCTACAGAGGCGAGTACAATCCAATCTAATTACAAATTAAACTTCACTAAGCAAAATGGCTTAGATCAAAAAAATAAAAAATATAATTTGATGTAAATAATACAAGCTCAAAATATCTTGCAATAAAGTAACAAAAATACTTTAGATGATCTTACAATTTAATTTTAATCACCTCACAACTTACAAATAGAATATTAAATTTGCTCACTTTAAGATAATTTATATTTTGAAAGAAATATAAATAATATTTTAAATGAAAATATTTTTTTTGCTAATTTAAACTATAACTCTTCAAATCATATAATACTTTAAAAAATAAATTAGATTTGATATGCAAATCTATGCCACAAAATAGAAAATAAAAATACTTTCTTTGTTATCTTTTATGGATTTAAAAGATTTAACATATAAAACATAAGAAAATATTCTCAACTAGTATTTAACCAAATGATAAATACTTTCAAGAGAACATGTATGCTGAAAACTAATAGATCAGTAAGTGAAAATTTAGAGAAAGAAAATAAACTCAAGAACTCTAAGAGACGTTACAGGATTTAATGTGTTAAAGCTTTCCAACCAAGATTTTGATCTCACAAATGAAAAGAGCTCTTGGAATGAAAATCAAAGTTTCTCCTCTCAAGATTTAGCAAATAAGGAAGGGAAAAGGAATGAAGAAAAATGCGAGAGTTTTACTCTTGAATTTCCCTCATATAAAGAGGATGAGGGGTATTTAAAGGGAAAGGGTAAGTAAAGCTAAATTTGAATAAAACTATTAATATAATATTAATTTATGATCTAAAAATATTATATTTGATAAAGAATACATTTATATTAAAGAAATATAAGTTTCAAATGGCTATAAAATGGCTAGTCACATGGAGAAGTTAGAAAGTCTTCATATACATCTAAAACAAGGCAAAAATGGCTACCCAGCAAATAATATTAAAATTGGCTAATGTTTAGAAAATCATCATAAATTTACTATTGTCCAAACGGGTCATATAACATATCAATTTATATCTACATAATTCAAACTAGCTAGCGGAATAAAAATTAGACCATGTTTCTATTAAAATAATATCATATTCAGTAAAATAAAAACTTATGCATATTTTTATATATTTAAAGATATATTATATATTCATATAATAATATGATATAATTTAAATTAAATTAATCACACATCAGTAAACAAGTCAATTTAAAATGAATACATAATAAAAGTTTTACCACATAAGATTATTATAATTATTTACCTTAATTAGATATCTTTGTATTTTTTTGATAAAATTTAATTAAGGAATCATATAGAGTTCTAAATTAATCTTATTATCCTTAATTAATAATATATAAATTATTTAGATAGATATTTAAATTATGACCAAATCAAACCATGCAAGCAAATATTAATAAACCACTAACATACTCTTACGATAACATAAAAATCTTCAAGCTTTTCATTCTGGTCCATCTTGAGTTCTTTTAGCTCAAATTTTGATTAAACTTGATTTTTGCAATGTAAATCCCATATAAATAATTATCATATACATCCATCAAATCATTACACCTAAAATACTTAACACATAAATTAGAACATCCAAGCATATATTTATTATCATCAAAATCTCTAGAATGGGTCATGATGTAGATAATATCAACATTTCTTACATTTATATTGAATTCTTCTTTTCCTTGTTATGCACCTCCCCACTTGCGGGTTCTTATAGACCACCTGACTTATTAGGGTACAATTCTATCAAAGTTGTGTAATCTCTAAGAAAAAAATTATTTTTTAAGTCTGATTTTAAAACTGCTTCATATTTAATTTATGCATTCATTGAGTCAATTAGCATGCATTGTATTATAAATAAATTAAAAAGAGTTAAATTTTAATTGCACTTTACTTTCAAGCATCAAATCACCCTACAGGTGTTAAGGGGCCAATTATGATCTACTCTAGATTTCAGCCTTAATTTCTTAAAACTTAATTAACAGCTTATCACTCTTTCATAAAAGAGATCAGACTCATGGATTTTAGCCCTTAGGAGGTTAGCTAGCTCCCCAATCCAGGCCGAGGTAAGTCCAAATTTTGTACTATATTAGCTAGGTTCAAGTTACACTTGTTGAGTTCCCAGTTTAGATCCACATTCTGAGGCTTATTTCAAATATTAAGTCCTCACCTTTCAAGAATGTAATCCCAACATTCTAATAAATTAATCAACTCAAATTAAATTTCTCTTCAAACTAAAACTTAAAGCCCAATATGTAGGGTAGATTGAGATGTTTCTAAAATATTTCAGAATCTTAAAACACCACCTACTTTTCTTCCTTTGACCTCCAAAAATAAGTGTTCAAACTTGACCCAGTCCCTATTGAGATTCAAGCCTCACTCCCTTGATATAAATCCTTAAAAATTCTAAATAAAATTTCTACCATTATATTAATCGAGAGTCTTCATAAGAAATTCAAGTTTCCTATGATGTAATTAACTTCGAGGGCTTGCGCTCGTAGGATATTTAAAGAACCTAGATCAAATTTTAAAATTTTAATTTATTTTTGTAAGGAAAATTAAAGTCAACTATTATTTTTGTCATATTCAAATGATTGATTGTAAATGATATCTTCTTTCAACAAGAAGATATGTCATTTTTTTATCAAGATTTTCATTATGAAATTAATGATCCTTTATCCAAATTATCATAGTCAAATACTAGTTCGAACATTATTTTGACCCTTTGGGGTCATATGTGGTTCTTCCCTGAATCTGACTACGATAATCAAGATTAACTCAAAGTTTTCTAATCTAAATCTATTAGGGAATGATATGTTCACTTTTTGAGGTGATATATCATTCATAATATCATATTTGATTTCAAAACTAAATTCCAGTAATTAAAATTTTCCCAAAAAAATTTAATTACAACTTGCTTTGCCTCTTTCTAAAGCATAGCATGCTTTTTACACAAACAATAGTATACCCAAAATAATTGGTTTTATGGAGAATCTCTCTTTTTAGATCACCACAATCCATGGCCCATAACCTGCTGCTAAAGCAAATGACACCTTGATCATCTACTTGTAATTCATATCTCTTCATAGATTGCATCTATTCTATCAAATGTGCATATTTTACATCTACTTTAAGGGCTTCTTTAATCTTATCTTGCAATGTGGGTTGGACTATCACTTGGGACATTACTCCAATGGACACATTTGATGGATAGACTACTTCTAACTCTGGCCTCTCTATCTCTTTTATTAGTACCTTCTTAGATGTAACCAAACTAGCTGCCACTCTTATTAATATCCAACTCAAAAGCATCGGCAACCACACTTGCTTTGCCTGGGTGATAAATAATATACAAATCATAATCCTTAATAATCTCTAACCACTTTATTTTCCTCAAATTTAATTCTTTCTAGGTGAAAGTATACTTAAAACTCTAGTGATCGATACAAATCTCATATCTAACACCATAAAAATAATGATGCCAAATTTTTAATGTAAACACAATAGCTGCTAGCTCTAAATCATGAATTGCATAGTTTTTCTTATGTGACTTCAATTACCTAAAAACATAACCCACCACCTTCCCATTTTGATACAACACACACTATAGGAAAACCTTCTATTACAGTCGGATCTTCTGGCAGAAATAAATACACCAGTGAAAGCGATGCACACGCTGGCAGATAATTTGCCAATAATTTAATGTTGTCATTTTTAATGGAAAGTCTGCCAAAATTTTGAAAGAGCTTCGTTAAAAACCTGAAATCCTTTTGAGCCTGATTGAATAATTAACACCAGGACAAACACCAGACACTCTTTCAATTTTTGAAAACTTCCTTCACACTTTGGTTTCCAATCAAATTGCATAGCCTTATGAGTCAACCTTATCATAGGAATAGAAATCTATAAAAAACATCTGACAAACTTCCTATAATATACCATTATACCCAAAACACTATAAACTTCGGTCACTCATATCGGCTTCAATCATTCTTTCATAGCTTGCACTTTCTGAGGGTCCCATATAATCCTCTCCATACTCATCACATGCCCTAAGAAATCCATAGAAGTCAACCATAATTCAAACTTAGAAAATTTAGAATATAACTTTCGATGCCTTAGAGTCTCTAAAATCAACTTCAAATAATTTACACGCCCCACTTTGAACTTTAAGTACACTAAAATATCATCAATGAATATAATAATAAACTAATCTAAATACTCCTTGAACACATAATGCATCAGATCCATAAATATTGATGGGGCATTTGTCACAACAAACGGCATCACAAGAAACTCATACTGCCCTTATTTAATATTGAAGGTCATCTTTGCCACATCCTCTACCTTTAACCTCAATTGATGATAGCACGATCTAAAATAAATCTTAGAAAATAAAGTTGCACCTTCTAACTAATTAAACAAATTATTTATCCTGGGCAACAGATACTTGTTCTTCACTATCACCTTATTTAGATCCTTATTATGCATGTACATCCTTAGAGATCAATCATTCTCTTTCACAAACAACATAGGAGCTCCCCGAGGTGATCCACTCAACTTGATAAAACCTCTATCAAAAAGCTCATACAATTGCACTTTCAACTCCTATAATTCTCTTGGTCTAATTCTATAAGGGGTCTTCGCTATTGGATTCATACCTAACTTCACTTCAATACATAACCCCACCTCCCTTATCTGTGGTAATTTAGGCAACTCTTCAAGAAAGACAGTAGAGAAATCTTTTAGTACTGGAGCATCCTTAAAGCCAGGAACAGCTTTATTCATATGTTTCATAAATGCTAGAAATGGAGCATCTCCTTTCTCTAAGCCTTATCCACTAATAACAAAGAAATTAGAGATGACAAAGCACTCCTAGCACCTAGAGAATAAAGCACCTCTCCATAAACACACAAACTCACTTGCTTCTTATGATAATCAATCTGAGCTTAGTACCTATTCAACTAATCCAATCCAACTATTATATTAAATTCATTCAAAGGTAACAAGATCAGTGTTGATGCTTACTTCCTACCAAAAATATCATGTTCACATATGTAGGCCTTACAAGCAAACATTAGACTCCCCATTGGAAATATGATAGATAACTCAAGAAATAAAAATATAAGAGTCAAACATAAAGCATTCAGAATATGCTCAGACATGAAGGAATTACTGGCACAAGAATCAGAAAAAACTCTATAAGGTCGCTCAAAAATATAAACCATACCAATTTCCACATTTAGGGCTCCCCTTGCCTCCTGTTGAGTTAGATTATAAACACTGGGATGAACCAGAGCTATACTAGCAACTAGAACAAACTCCTATTGAGCTCCGCTTACAAATCCACCAGATGATTAACCTCCAAATCTACCTCCACTATGGGTCAAAGAGGCTTCATTGTGCTTTCGATGGGGTTGGGTGCTGTTTCTAACTCTGAATGCCCCCCAACTTCAGGCCTACCCTTTGGTACTCTCTATAAATGTTTTGCCATATTGTAACCTTCCAAGCCACACCTAAAGTACTAACCTATTTATAGATAACATCAAACCGTATGCCTCCTCTCATAGAAACCATAAATGGGTGTACTACTAACATATATGAAGCCTTCAACACTTCCAAATGCTATATGTCCTCCCCTTAGAGAATTACTAACCTCCACTCTGGACTTCTTTTCACTCAATGCTCTCCACCAAACCTCTTTCTACTGGCATACCACCATTGTTGGGTGGATACCATATCATTCTCCACTAACCTAGCTCTCTCTATGAGTTCAAAAAGTCACTGATATTAAATGAGATCAAAGGATGCCTCAAACTATCTCTCAGACCTCACATAAATCACTAACAATTATGTTTAAGGGTGCTAACTAACTGGGGAGCATAACTGGAAAGATTTGTGGACACTGCCTTATACTACATCACTATCTTTCTCCTTTGCAACAGGCTCATAAAAGTCTCCTACATCTGATGCTTAGCTGATTGTAGTTTGAACTAGCTCTAAAAATTCTTTGCAAGCTCCTCCCAGTTGATCTCTACATTTGCTCTACCTTGCAATCTCTCCCTCTGTTATCCTATCTACTAACATTCTACTTCACCATATAACAGGAACACCACCAATGAAACTCTTCTGCCCTAAAGGAATTACATGCAATCAAATTACTTTTCTATCCTCATCAACCAATCCTCAACGGTTGGAGGCTTAGTAACACCCTAGAAATGTATTGGATTAAATCTCAAAATGACAAAAAATGCTTATTAACCTAATTTCTCTTTACACTAGCCATTCTACCCTGAGCCTCACTCAATCGCTAGGCCACTAACACAATAAATTGTATCATCAAATAAGAAGTTAAGGTTCCCACTGTACTCTGAACTATTATAGCTTGACTAAAACTCTATCCATCAGCTATTTCTTGGTCTTAGGGATTCATGATGCGGCAACACATAAATAAAAATGAAATTAGGAGAATTCAATTAGACTACATAACTAATAAATAATGGTATTACCAAGCTCCTTTCTGTTACTCACACTATCATTTCTAATAGCTCTAGTTATAATTTCTAATCCTTCCAAATCATTACTCTGATACCAACTGTAATGCCGTAGGATCTAATAGAAGGATTTATTTTTCCTAAACCTATTAGTTGTTAACTTAACTATCTAATACTAAAAACCAGAGCTTCTAACATATCAAATTATAAAAGAAGTAAAAACAATTTTCATGTTCTTAAAATATAATTAAAATAATCCATATCATAGGAGTGTGCATATCAACCATTTTAGTGATGGATTATAAAAATAGTAACTTGCTAACCTCGATCAAAAGTCCTGCTTCTACACTTGATCTACTCAATATGGCATTTATCTTTTCCAACATATTAAAAGAAGTGAATGAGCATAACTAGCTCAGAAAATTTCTTATCCTGACCACTTGCAGACATTACTAATCAAAGTAAAAGTTTGAGTTATAATGTAAATAAAATGCAATAAAAAATCATTAAAGTAATAGGGCAACAGTGAAATTATAAAACATAACTTTTAGGGTTTTAGAGCATACTTATCATTTTAACTTGTAAATCCACATGTACAGATATTTTTGAATGCTTCAATGAATGCTTGGTCTCAGGGATTTACTTTCACTTGACATTCATGTTTCGCTAGAATTCATTCATAGTTTCATAATTTCTAATATTTTTTTAGATTATTCCTTGTACTTATTTCATTAACATAAATATAATATAATGAGTATCATGCACATGTCCTGATGCTTACTTATATCTCAAATCCATTTATGCCTCCCTTACCTCCTACACCTATATATAGCATGTGGGGTCAAAATTCCTTCCACATTTGCATCTATCAGATGGGGCCAAAAGAGTGATTGTATATCACATAACCTATCACTCCTACTTTTAGTAAGTGGGGTCAGAATCACTCTCATATCTGCGTCAGGCAGATAGGGATAAAAGAGTATATTTAGGGTCATTATAACATAATAGTTAGTTCACTTTCCCACATTTTAGAATAAAATATTTCTAATGAATGTAATTTTAAATGCAAATATAATACAACTGTTCTCCATATACTATTTAGAAAGTATATGAATTACTAGTGAAAACCACAGTACTTATAAAATAGAATACCCACTAAACTTTTCTTTTCTAATGTCTAACTTTGAATTCAAGACTTTTATGTAATTACTGTATTTACTAGAAAAGAATCAATTCAACAATATAATAAAAATTTCGTACTAAAAAAACCAACCGATGAAAACTCAATTTTATATAGCTAAAACATTCATAATAACGAGTGCCTTAATATATTAAAAATCTCACGATGAAAACTTCATAAAACTCAAGAGAAATATATTTTTATTCTTTATTTTATTTTATAAAATAGCAGAAATCGAGATTAGAGATAGGGATTTTGAAGCCTACCTCAAGCTCTACAATTTCCTTAAATAGCTTAATGATCAAATCTTGAGCTTTGGTTGCAAAAATTCTTCCCCCTCTTTCTCTTTTGTCTTATCTTCTCTTCTTCTTCTCCTCTCTTCTCCGACAATCTGGATGATGGAATGAGTTTGGCCAAATAGTTTTAGCTTTTTTAATATAATATTTCCACTATTTTTACCTAACACCATGGTGCTCAATTTCCTAGTGTCACAATGCCCCTAGAGAATCTTCTAGATACTCCCAAAATATCCTCACCTAAGACCTAGTATCACAACGCATGCCCAAACTTTTTTTTTTTTTTCTAAAAATTTGAGTGCTCAAGGCTGTGGAACTATCAACCCCGGCACTCCAGTGCCCACAGAGAAATTTTCTAACCTGTATTTTCAGTTCTATGCCCAAACTAAAAACCCATTACATATTGAAGAACTTGTAATTTCACATTACATAAAATACAAATAAGAATTTAACTGAATTAACTTTAATTAATTGAATTTATAATGACGGGTGTTACAACTTATCCACTTACACTCCCATACTAATTTTTCATCCTCTTCCCCAAAAAAATCCACTAAGAAAAAGCCATATGGTCTGTTGGCCAAAATTTGGTTATATCTAACATGTTTGCTTTTAGACCCTTTTTAACCCATCCAAATTCCTTGAAAGCTTTTCAAAATTTATGTAGATACACTCTACTTTCATTTAAAAAAATTTTTAAGGCCTAGAGTTCCCACATTTTTGGACCCTAAATTCTAAATAGGAAAAGTTGTCGAGATTCCATTCACTTATGTATCCTAAATCAACCACCCATCTGGGGTCTAATCCTAGGCTACACTAAATTTAGTAATCCAAGGGGCCCTTATGTGGTCTAACCCTATGGTGTTGAGGAATCCTTCTCATTCTTGGTAGGCCTTTCTCGATCAGGATCCCATCATAATCTCATGAGATTTTTAACTCATCCTAAAAATTTATTATAGGTGATCAAGAATCCAACGGGCCCAACAACACATTTATTGCAACATGTAAGTTGAAATATATATAATATTAATCTCCCTATTACTAATTTATATAACTTATCATCAAAGCCTTGTTGTGAAATTAGTATAATTGTCACTCATGTAAAGGTCATATGCTGAACTTTTGGAACCCCTTCCAACTCTCAAGCCTATAATAGCCTTCAAACCGAACACTTCTATATCTTAATTGTAGGCATTTTTTCCAAAAAAAGTGCATACGTTAAAATTATATTATGAGAAGGAGCGTAATTACAGGTAAATATAAATAGAAGCAGAATCGCTAAATATTTTTCGGCAGTGTGTGTTTGTGAAAATTTTGCCAAATTTTTGGCGTCTTCTTAGGGGAGATTAGCGATTGGAGGCTGAGAGTTCGGCCAGATGTATTAAGGAAAATTAATTATTTATTTAATAATAAATTTATAATTATGTAATAATTAATTTAATTTTAGCTTAATACATTAATTAATTTAATTTTACCTTAAAAACTAATTTAATTAGTAGTATTATATAATTATATAATAATTAATTTATAATTATATAATTATTATTATTATTATTATTATTATTATTATTATTATTATTATTATTATATAATTATTGTACAATAATTATAATTATATAATAATTAATTAATTTTATCTAAATAAATAATTTAATTAATAGTGTAATATAATTATATAATAAGTAATTTATATTGTCATAATAATTAATTTAATTATATAATAATTATTTTATAAATATATAATAATTAATTTAATTATATATGATTATATATGATACATCCTCGAAAAATTATCTTGATCGGGCATGAATCTTGAGGCAAAACCAAGTTGGAAACTTTCAAAATTAAAATAGGGGCCATCTGAACTCCAATTTCAGCGAACTTACAGTCGAACTAAACGTCTCGGAAATACGAACCCAACGACACCAAATTCAACCCAATTCGAGCCTAAATGGATCCAAATCAAGGGCCTGAAACGCTATTGGAAGGTTCGAACCACAATTTGGATTACCAAACGATTTCCAAACACGACGTGCTTATAGGCGAATCGAGCGGCTCGACGAGACGAATCTAATGAGCAAAATATCGGCAAAATTCAATATCTCTAAGACCTTCAAATGTCCATCAAATAGTTCATAATCAAAGGATTCAACATCAGCCGTCCATATTACCCTCGATCTTCTATCTATTTATGGGTCATGCCACTCTATGAAATATATAAATAGACCCCTCCTTTCACATGAAAAGGGGCACCTAATCCTAAGGAGAAAAGAGAGAGATCGAAGATCTCTCTTGCCTCCTTGCTCCTCCTCGACCATTGTCGGAGTTTCCCCGGACCAACGCTTGACGCCCTGAGCTCCGTCGGACCACCGCTTGACGCCCTTAGCTCCGCCGGACCACTGCTTGACGCCCTGAGCTCCGTCGGGCCACCGCTTGACATCCTGAGCTCTACCAGACCACTGCTTGACACCTTGAGCTCCACCGGACCACTGCTTGATGCCCTGAGCTCCGTCGGGCCACAGCCTAATGTCCTAAGCTCCATCGGACCACCACTTGATTCCCTGAGCTCCGCCGGACCACCGCCTGATGTCCTAAGCTCAGCCGGATAACCGCTTGATGCCCTGAGCTCCACCGGACCATTGTTTGATGCCCTGAGCTCCACCAGACCGCAGTCTGAAATCCTAAGCTTCGTCGGACCACCACCCAAGGCCCGGACATTTATCGGACCACCACCTAAGGCCCGGACATCAGCTGGACCACCACTTGAGAATCGGACATCTGCCAGACCACCACCCAAGGCCCAGACATTTACTGGACCACCACCTAAGGCATGGACATCTACCGGACCACTACTTGAGGCTCAAACATCTGTTGGACCACCACCTGAGGCCCGGATTTCTGTCGAATCACAAACTAATGCCCGAACTTTCAAGAAACACCTAAATTTCAACCACACGATTGACATTTGTAATCTGATCGCCCTCAAAGGAGAGTCAGCCCACTATAACCTACTCAAGTTTTAGTGGAATCGTTTCAAACTGGGCCAGACCCCGTGGTTTTTCCCTTTTTCAAGATTTTTCACGTAAAAATCCTGTATTTTCTGTGTGTGAGCTAGATATCCGTGTAATGCTAAGACGTAGAATTCTAACTCTATTGCCGCGTATACTCTAGCCCGCAACAATATAATAATTAATTTTATTTTACCTAATACATCCGGCCGAACTCCCCGCCTCGACTCGCCGATCTCCCCTACACCGAATGGCCTCCTCGACTGAGTGCGAGCAGAAGACACCAAAAGCTTCGGTGAAATTTTCAATTTGTATAGAAATGCCAAATAATTTTACGTTTACTTCACAAACACATTGCGCCAACATATTTAGTGATTCCAATCCTATTTAAATTTACATGTAATCATGCTCCTTCTCATTATATAATTTTACCGTTCGCTCCTTTTTAAAAAAATTCCCTTATTTGTACTTTATTTTTTATATACAAAATGGTTGTAAAATAGAATATGGCTTCGTTTGGGACGGCTTTCTAACTGCTTCTTAAAGCAGCTTTCTAGCACAAAAATTAAATAGTCTAGCATGATTGAATCACTATTAATCAAATGTTATTTATTTCTCGTTATTTTGGCCTTCAATCTCCTATTCTTATTTTCATTCTCTAGATAATTCGATTTGTTAATTCCAATCATAGTGGTTTTCTAATTTCTATCTCGAACATCGGTGGCACTCTATTCTTACCATCTCAAACAGCTCATAATTTTTGCCCTTAATAGATGGGAGATTAGGAAACCAGCATGGCTGGCTTTGAATATTAGTAGTTGATGAATGCTATATGTTGATCATTTAAATGCATCAGAATATACTCAATGAAGTATGATAAATTTTATTAGTTGGCAATCAATTCGGCAATTGGTCGGATAACCATCATACATTAATGATTGATGGATTTCAATATTAGTTGTTGGCAAGCAGTAGACGACAGTTAACTAGGAAACTTAGAAGTCAAATGATAGTGATTAGTTGGCTTAGGCTTCATTTGATTGTCCTGCTCCTTTTCTAAAAGACAGTCTTAAAACTGTTGTTTAAGAAAATGGAGTTTTCAAAAGGAGAAGGAGATATCAAAAGCTTTTTAAAACAGTACAAAAATACAGTTCTTTAAAAAGCATTTCTGCAAAAGTGTCATAAACAAACATCTGGCAAAAAAAAATTATTCCGTTTCTGAACGGAAAAGGTAAAAAAACGCTGAAACAAACTGAGCCTTAGTAATTCTTTTGATGAAAAAGGAGGTTCGTGACCGATAAGATGAGCTTCATATATTCGTGGTTGGAGAAAGTTAAAGAGTTGTGATGATGGGCATCAATGTTAGTTAATGAATAATATCAAGCCAGAGACTAGAATTTGCTGCCAGAGAGTAGACCTTTGGAATTCTCCAAGTTTAGAAATTTAATTATCCACCAAAGACTTCTTTGAATATGTAGAAATATAATATATTTATAGATTATTAGAGGGATTCATGTGGTCATCTATGCCAATAATTAAAACAATTAATTAAAGAATTTGAAAATGTCTCTTAATTATTTGGATATCTTATTATCTTGATTATCTTATATTTATGTGATTTTTTTCCTTATTATTCCTCTCATTAGACCAATTATTTTAACTAAAGTATAAAAAGATTTGGAGGAAATTTAATTTCGTAGCTACCTCAAAAAAAATTTAATGATGCTTGATCTAAACAATTTAGATCAGGATCAATACATTTGTTATGTTTATTCCTTCTTTACAATAGTTAAATTTTTGGGTCATATAAATTTGATCATTTAAAATTAAGGTTTCATTTGGAACGGTTTTCTTACTGTTTCTTAAAGCAACTTTCTAGCAAAAAAAAACTAAGGCTTTGTTTGGGACGTCTTTCTTACTGGATTTTTGTACCAGAAAATCATTTTAAGAAGCAGGAAGAAAGCTGTCCCAAACAAAGCTTTAAAATTTTATAATAATTTTTTTTTTTAAGAAGCAGTAAAAAAGCATTTCCAAATTAAACCTAAATCTTGCTTGTGCCATTACTAACATGACACAAACACCCTCAGCTACCTCCCTTCTTGAGTTAGTCTTTGTTCGGAGAGCGGTCAAAATTGGGCTTCATATAAATATAATATTGTTGCATCCTAAAATATTCACGGCGGTAGAGAAATATATGTTTTAATATCTTAGTATTGTACGAAGATCCAGAACACAATCAGATAAGAGAGTGAGTGCAGTATTTATAAGAGACACCAAAATTTTTACGTGAAAACCCCTGAAAAGGTAAAAAACCACGGGGTCTGGCCCAGTTTGAATGAATCCACTAGTATTTGTAGTTGATTACAAATAAGGCCCTTCCTTGGGAGGAAGGCCTTGGCTTAATGTAACAAATATACATCATATGGAGAGCATTATGTGGTGGGAATAGGAAGAATTACTATTGACGTGTACATTTGGTCGGAAGGACCATAGTCGATGGGTGACAGAGGTCGGAAAGACCGTTTTCTGGCAACGAAGGTCGAAAGAACCGTAGTTGGCGAGCGACGGGGGTCGAAAGGACTGTATTCGGTGGTCGGGTGGAAGTCTGGTGTCAATCAGTGGCCAGGCAAAAGTCCAGCATCCCGAGCAGAAGTCCGACATCAATTGGTTGCCGAGTAGAAGTCTGGTGATGGACAAAAATCCAGTGTCAGGTAAAAGTCTGACGAAAGTCTGGCGATGGGTAGAAGTCCGGTAACCAGTGGATTCGGCGTCGAGTAGAAGTCCGGCGACAAGTAGAAGTCTAGTGATGGGTGAAAGTCTAGCATTGGATATAAATCCGGCGACGGGCGAAAGTCCAGCGACGGGTAAAAGTCCGACAAAAATCTAGCGACGAGCAGAAGTTTGGCGTCAGGTAGAAGTCCGATGAAAGTCTGGCGTCAGTAGATGACCGGGCAAAAATCCAACATTAGTTAGTGGTCAAGAAGAAATCCAGCTTCAATTGGTGGCCGGGCAGAAATCTGGCGTCAGTTGGTTGCCGGGCGGAAGTCCGACGGTGGTCGAGGAGGAGTCTAGTGGCAAGAGAACTCTTCATTATCTTCTTGCTTTGGTCCTCCCCCCCCCCCCCCAATGAGAAATGAGGGGTTTATTCATAGTTTTCTAAGAGTGGCATGGCAAGTAAATAAGGGGAAGATCAAGGGTAAATTGGGAGTGGTTTGAATGGACGACCAATGTTGAATCCCTTGATCAAGGATCGTTTATTAGGCATATGAATGTTTAAGTGATGTCAAAATTTGACAAACTTGAGCTCGTTAGATTCATCTCGTCGAGCCACTCGATTCGATTATATGCATGTCACATTTGGAAACTTTTTGGAATCCAAATTATAGATTGAACCTTCCAAATGTACTTTAGGTCTTTGATTTGGACTCATTTTAGCTTGGATTGAGTCGAATTTGGTGTCGTTGGGTTCATATTTCCGAGACGTTCAGTTCGACTGTAAGTTTGCTAAAATCAGAGTTCAGATGATCTCCGATTTAATTTTTGAAGCTTTCAACTTGATTTTCCATCAAGATTCATGCACGATCAACATAATGTTTTGATGATATATCAGATGCCCACCTATTTTCGAAAGTTGAAGCATGTAGAGTCCAAAAATATATATCAAAGCATTTAAATTGATCAAATCACAAAAAATATAAAAACATTTTGTTCCAAAACATTTAAAATAGTCAAAAATTAATTATAGAAGCTCCATTGAGCTCCAAAAGTGTCAAAATTGGATTTGGAACGTCAAAAAATGATTTCGGGGACTATAAAATGTCTGATTTAAACTGTCAAGGCCAAAAATTAGGCCCGAACGCACTTGGGCGGCTGAATGGCCGGCATTAACGCGGGGGTGGGTGAATAGTTGCGCCCCCTATGGGGCGCGTAGTTATGCAAAAAAAAATTAACAATTTTTGTTTTATTTTTTTAAGGGGGCGTTACAGCCGCCACCCCTCTTTCATTTTTTTAGGGCCCGCCGCACTCCTTTTTTTATTCTATGTAGGCCTCACAATTTTTTTTTTCAGAATTCCAAAAATTGTATAATGGGGCCCAAATAAATTCTAAAATCATATTTTAAAAATTTTTGAATAATTTTGGAGAAAAATTTCTCCCCTTTTTCAAACCTCCCCCCCACCCCACCCCACATTTTTCTTCTATAAATACCCCCTTAGGGCCAAGGAAAAAATGCTTCTTTTCTTCTCCTCCCTTCTCCCTCTAACTTTCTTATAGTTGAGACATTCCACTATTTTTTATAGGTGGCATCCCCTACTCAAATTCAATGCCCCTCTCTTTTGTAGAAGTTAGAATTTTCAATCTTCCCCTCACTTTCTTTTCTATTTTTCTTCTTACTCTAGAGGCTTTTCATTATTTTTGGTAGGTGGCATCCCCTACCCAAATTTAGTGCCCCTCTTTAGTATAGAAGAAAATTTTCAATCTTCCCCTCACTTTCTCTCCTATTTTTTCTTCTTACTCTAGAAGCTTTCTATTATTTTTTATAGGTGACATCTCCTACCTAAATTCAGTGCCCCTCTTTAGTGTAGAAGAATTTTTTTCCTTTTTCATTCTATTTTCTTCTAGCTTTTTCTTATATTAGAGGCATTCTTCTGTCTGAAATAGGCGGCATCCCTTATCAAGCTTCAATGCTCCTCTTTTGTGTGGAAGAAGCATTCTCCCCCTTCCTTTTTCTTCTCCTCCAATTTTCTTCTGACATTAGAGGCATTCCACTATTTGAGATAGGTGGCATCCCCTATCAAGCTTCAGTGCCCCTCTTTTGTATAGAAGCAATCATGATGAGAATTTATTCTCAATAGACAACTCTGATAGAAAAAGATCAACAACCATTGATATGCGAGGATGATTTGAAACTATCTGATGATAATGGTAGTCTGGAGGAGAAACAGTGATTATTTGTATATGAAAAGAATTTTAATGTTGTTTGAGCGGAAGCCTGTCAGCAATCGACAATTGAGTGGAAGTCTGATGTAGATCAATGGTTGGGGGAGAGCTGAAGGAGACAATTGGAGAGTGTGTTGCTAATAGTAGTCAAGCGACAAGCTGATGATGGCTGATATGATGTAAAATGCCAATGATAGATATCAGACGAAGGGCTGATGATGGTGGTGGTTTAGTTACATTATGCTAAGGCAATATTTATCCATACTGACATGTGAGGATATCAGATATCCCTGATTGAAGGGGTTGAAGCAGTGTGCCATGTTAGTAGTCTAGTGACACACTAACAATATCAATTGAGTGGAGGCCTGATGATGATTAGGTTAAAATCTTTCTTTGAAGAAAAAGTTGCAGGAGATGCTTCAATATACAGTACAGAAGAAGTCAATAGAATCCACCAATGATATTTAATATTTTTAAAGTAATTTGTTGCTTGATGACATTAACTTGTATGGATGATACTGATGTACTTTTAATTTCAGCTTCTAGTGAAAATAGATATACACTTGAATCTGTTGTAGAATTTTGTATAAGCTTCAATGATAATGTATATGAAATTGAGATTAATGTATGAGCTCGATGCTTATTTTTCATTTGAAAATGAACTTGTCCCCTAGAGGAAACTAAGTTGTTTATGCATTTTTGAGATACACTTTGATATATTGCCCCCGTGCTCTTGAAGGCTTTTTTAGACTGCTAAGGTCTTTATATGAGTGATAACTTTATCAGTCATTTATTTTCATAGAATCTTTCTAGAGAGAATGTTATCCACTCATAGCAATGGTCGATGATGTTGACTCTATGGAAGAGGTCCAGAGAATACACCAAGGGTTTATGACCTATCTGATGTTGTATGTCAGAGCACTGCTCAATGACGTTAACCTATATGAAAGGGGTCAAAAGAATCCACCAAAGATGTATGACATTTTCGAGGTTGTATGTTAGAGCACTACTCGATGACATTAACCTATATGATAGAGGTTGAGAAAATTAACCAAGGATGTATAACCTATCCGAGGTTGTATGTCTGAGCACTGCTCAATGATGTTAACCTATATGGAAGAGGTCGATAAAATCCACCAAGAATATATGATATATCTAAGGTTATATGTCAAAGTATTTCTCGATGATGTTAACCTATATGAAAGAGGTTGAGAGAATCCATCAAGGATGTATGACCTATATGAGATTGTATGTCAAAGCACTGCTCGATGACGTTAACCTATATGATTCGAATATATCATTTTGGATATTGGAAGAGTTGGAGAAATCTTCTTAATCACAGTTGTAGTCAAGGTTGCCCCCCAACCCATATTTAATTCCTAAAAAATTGATTCAGTAATAGTTGATGCTAGAATGTTAACACGAACGATTTTTTGAGGTTGGAACAAAAATTGCCCTCCAGTTGGGAACCACTTCCCAACAGATGGCGTCAAACTGTTGTGTCTTAGAATATTCTCAGCGGTAGAGAAATATAAAGTTTAACCTCTTAGCGTTGTACGAAGATCCAGCACGTAATTAGATAAGAGAGAGAAAGTGCAGTATTCATAAGAGACACCAAGATTTTTACGTGGAAAACCCTGAAAAGGAGAAAAACTATGGGGCCTGGCCTAGTTTGAATGAATCCACTAGTATTTGTAGTTGATTACAAATGAGGCCCTTCTTTGGGCGGAATGCCTTAGCTTGATGTAACAAATATACATCATATGGAGTGCATTGCATGGTGGGAATAAGAAGAATCTATGTTGACGTGTACGTTTGGTCAGAAGGACCATAGTCAATGGGCAATGGAGGTCGAAAAAATCGTTGTCTGGCAATGAAGGTCGGAAGAACTGTAGTCAACGGGCGACGGACATCGGAAGGATCATAGTCGACGCGCTACAGAGGTCGGAAGGATCATAGTCGGCAGTCGCGTGGAAGCCCGATGTCAGTCGGTGGCCAGGCAGAAGTCTACCATCAGAGCAGAAATCCGTTGTCAGTTGGTTGCCGGGTTAAAGTTCGGTGACGGACAAAAGTCCAATGTCAGGTAGAAATATGACGAAAGTCCAACAATGGGTAGAAGTTCAGAGATGGACGGAAGTTAGGCGTCAGGTAGAAGTCCGAAGAAATTCTGGCGACGGGCAGAAGTCCAGCAATGGGTGGAAGTTCGGCGTCGGGTTGAAGTCCAGCGAGGGGTGAAAGTCTACGTCGGGGAGAATTCTGACTATGGGCAGAAGTCCGACGTCAGTTGATGACTGGGCAGAAATTTGGCTTCAGTTTGTGGCCAGGCAAAAATCCGGCGTTAGTTGGTGACCGGGCGGAAGTCCGGCGATGGTCGAGGAGGAGTTTGGTGGCAAGAGAACTCTTCTTTCTCTTTCTTCTCTTCTTTCTTTGGTTCTCCTTCTTCCTCGCCCCCCCCCCCCCCCCCTCCCCCGGAGGGATCTGTTTATAGTTTTTTGAGAGTGACATGACCAGTAAATAAGTGGAAGATCAAGGGTAAATTGAGAGTGGTTTGAATGGACGGCCGATGTTTAATCCCTTGATCGTGAACCTTTTATTGAGCATTTGAATACCTTAGTGATGTTAAAAATTTGATGATCTTGGGCTCGTTGGATTCGTCTCGTCGAGCCGCTCGATTCGATTATAAGCATGTCATGTTTGAAAACTGTTTGTCAATCCAAATTATGGATTGAACCTTCCAAATGTGCTTTGGGTCTGCGATTTGGACACATTTGAGCTCGAGATTGAGTCGAATTTGGTGTCATTGGGTTCGTACTTCCAAGACATTCGGTTCGACTGTAAGTTCGCTGAAATCGGAGTTCATATAGGAGTTCAGATAGTTTCTAATTTAATTTTTGAAGCTTTCAACTTGATTCTCCATTAAGATTCGTGCACGATCAATATAATTTTTTGATGATATATCAGAAATTTGGTATTAATGAGTTCCTCCATTATATGAATTAAAAATTGGTTAAGGAAAGAATTCAAATTTATTTTAGAATCAACTCACCAAATTTTTGGCCAAAAATCAAAACTTGAAGGTAAAAACCAAAATTAAATATTATCGTCCAATGTTGTGTTATGAGATCCATAAAGAAGGTAAAAACCAAAATTAAATCGACCCAAAATAAGCCAAATCAAATCCTTAATAATATCCATCATGAAGACATAATTTATTAAATTATGGAGTTTATATTCGATTTGCTAGTTAGGTTGGGCTTTGTAGGTTCAAAAACAAAATATCATATTCAAATATATTCTTCATAAGAAAATTGGGTCGGAGGCAGGGCTTCAAATATTGAATCCGACCAGCCAGTCCAACCGGTTAAATCGTGAACCGGTTTGAAGGCCGGTCCAATTTAATATTAAAATCAGCTTTGTTTCAAACTGGCTAGTTTTGGCAAGAACCAACCATTCAAGTTTTTTAATATAAATAATTAAACAAAATATTTAATATTAAATTAATCAATTAATATAAATATTAATATAAAACACCTATATTGTATTAAGTAAACTCTTAAATTTTTATTAAAGACATGATTAAATATTAATTTCAAACAATCTCATATATCTTCATTATTCCATATAAGCTCTTCTCATGAGTGAAAGCAAAAAGCTATATAAACTATACAAAGTAAAACTTCACAAGTGATGTGGGACTAAGCCATACAAAGCAAAAAGCCATTTTTAGTTTCATATATACACTATACAACATTTTTTAACGATTTTTTAAATTATTTTTATAATATGAATAATATTTATTTTTTAGTTGATATTATTTATTTTTTTAATTGATAATATTTATTTTTTATCTATTTATTTTTTTATATTTTTTATTATATATATTATAAAGTTTATGTGGATTCATTTTTACTGGTCAAGCCGCTCGAGTAAAAATTATATGATATAAATTATAATATAAAATTTTAATTTTTATAATTTGAAAATTTTTTTTGTTTTTTTGGGAAATTTTTATTTTATTTTTTTAGTTAATAATATTTAGTTTTTACCAAACGAAATACTCTTATGTTAAAAAATTTGCAAAGGTTCAGGTTTTCACCTCTAAAAAACTTTTATGCCACCAAAAGAAATACTTTTATATTAAAATATTTAATTATATTTATAATTTTATATTATGAGTTTTTAAATAATTTATATTTATAAATTAAATCTAAATATGATATATAAATTAGCAATAATTTATATTAAATTATATAGTTGATATATCAGCAAAAAATTATCTTGATCTAGCACGAATCTCGAGGCAATTTCAGCTTGGAAGTTTCAAAAATTAAATCCAGGATCATCTGGACTCCGATTTCAGCAAACTTACAGTCAAACTGAGCGTCTCGGAAATACGAACCAAATGACACCAAATTCAACTCAATCCAAGCCCAAATGAGTTCAAATCAAGGACCCGAAGCACTATTGGAAATCTCGAACCGCAATTTGAGTTACCAAACGATCTCCGATTTTGACATGCTTATAGTTGAATTGAGCGGCTCGAAGATCATTGAATTCTGATATCCTTATGACCTTCAAATGCTCAATAAATAATTCACGATCAAGGGATTCAATATCGGCCGTTCATCCGTATCACTCCTTATTTGCCCCTGATGCCTCATCTATTTACGGGCTATGCCACTCCAGAAAAATTGTAAATAGCCCCTCATTTCTCTTGAGAGGGAACCCAAGCAAGAGAAGCCAAGAAGAAAAGAAGAGAAGAGAAATGTAGGAGGGAATAACTCCTCCTCGACCACTGCCGGAACCCCGCCGGAGCATCGTCGGAACACCGCTGGGGGCCCGAGGGACGCTGGAGCTCTGCCCGACGCCTGAGTAACGCCGGAATTCTCCCAAACTTTGGAGCGACGCCGGAATTCTTCCCGACCTCTAAATGACGTCAACATTTCGCCCGATCTCCAAGTGACGCCGGAATTCTGCCGGACACCCGAGTGACGTCGAAACTCTGTCTGGCCTTGTAACTGACTTTCAATACATGTAATCTGATCGTCCTGAATTTGAAGGATGAATTAGCCTCCTGTATTTCAAACAACACTAGTGGAACTCTTTCAACTGGACGTGGCCCCGTGGTTTTTCCCTTTTTTAGGGCTTTCCACGTAAAAATCCTGGTGTTCTTTCATTTTTCTGTTTGTGTGCTGAATATCCGTACAAAGTTAAGACGAAGAATTATTAAACTCTATCGCCGCATATATTCTAACCCGCAACAATAGTCATTATATTTCATTATTTTGTTAATTTTATTAATTTTTTATAATAATATTATCATTTATTACGTCATCCAGATCGATCCCGGTTCGACCGGTCGAATCGTGAACCTCTTCTTCTTCCGGTTCATTGTCCGGTCTGATTTTTAGAACCTTAGCCGGAGGTCTTCAAATTTGCAGCGAAAATATTTTAACAAAAGAGAAAAGGATAAATTTTTTAAACGGATCTGATAAATTTTTATATTAGTAAAATAAAAATTGAGATGGAAAATTTTTTAATTAGGCAAAATCGCTGTAAGCCAGACTGGCCGTTTATGCAAATATTTTATTTTAATTTATGTGCAAGCGGCTTTAAATTAAAGTAAGGATATATATAATTTCTAATTTATCTTAATTTTATTAATTAAATTTTTCTAACTGTTATGAATTTTAGCAACTTTAATTTAATAAATAAATAAGGATGCATATATATATATATATATATATATATATATATATATATATATATATATATATATATTTATATATTGAAAATTATAATTTTATATATTTTTAAAATTATGAATAATTACATTAAACTTCATAGGAGACATTATTTAGGCAATTTTATGTAAATAATACAATTACATTTATATTTAATTCTAGAGTATATAATAATATGGCAAACTAAAAATTTTAAAATAGATATATTAATAATTATTTTTATGACTGATATGTCACCAAAAATCATCTTGATCGTGCACGAATCTCGAGGAATATTCAAGTTAGAAACTTCCAAAATTAAATTCGGGACCATCTAAACTCCAATTTCAATGAACTTATTGTCATATTAAACGTCTCGAAGAGACAAACCCAACAATACTAAAATCAGCCCAATCCGAGCCCAAATGGGTCCAAATTGGGGGGCCAAAGCGTATTTGAAAGATTGAAAATCTAAATCGGATGACTAAATGATATCCAAATATGGCATGCTTATAGTCGAATCGAGCGGCTCGGCGAGAAGAATCCAACGAACCTATGATTGCTGAATTATGACATTATCAAGGGACATAAACACTTGAAAAATATTCTATGATCGGGGGATCAATGTGGGTCATCCGATGGATCAAGCACTACAAATCTGTCCTAGATCTTCTTCATATTTATGCGACATATCACTCTCAAAAATATATAAATAGAGCCCCACTCTCTACATGAGGGGGACCTTTTGGTTGGATGTTGAAAAGAGCTCCGAGACTTCAAGAGCTCCAGCACCACCCCCAACGAACTTCCATTGACCGTTGTCGGACTATCGCCTGGCTATCGACTGTCGTCACACTACCTCCTGGCCGCTGATCCCCGCCAAACCTCGGCCCAACCATTGTTGAACCACTGTCCAGCCACCGATTACCGCCAGACTACCACCCGGCCATCAACTGCCGCCAGACTTCCGCCTAACCATCACCGGACCACCGCCTGGTCGTCGATCGCCGATGGACTACCTCTTGTCCGCCAACTGCCCGCAGAAGTGCATTATTTGTAATCGACTACAAACACTAGTGAAATCATTTTAACTCAGCTAGACCTCGTGGTTTCCTCCTTTTTAGAATTTTTCCCGTAAAAATTTTTATGTCTCTTATGACTCTCGCACCCATTCTCTTTATCTGTTTATGTGTGGATGTTCGTACAAAACTATGACACTAAACTTCATATCTCTTTACTGCCATGAATTTTTCAGGACGCAACAATGTCTATTATATTGAGTTAAGAGGTATAAATTATTAAATAATAAAATAAGAGATAGAAATTAATTTTTTTCCAAGTAAAAAATCTTAACTTTAATATTTTTTGTAATTAACATTGTAATTTGTATATTCAAATATTGCTAGATATATATAAACTTTATAATTTATATGTATATTCTATGTCATATTGTTATATACTCTAAAACTATATATAAATTATTTTAATATTTAAAATTGCATAAATAATGTTTCTTATAAAATTTATTGTAATTATTTAAAAATATGTAAAATTATAATGTTTAGAATATATATTCTTATAATGTATTGATGTGAGTAGCCGTGTCGTTGATCAACGAGTTTGCCTAATTTTATGTTTAACTTTTATCAATTTATTTTACTAATATAAAAAATTATGAGGTGTATTTATAAAATTTGTCCAAGAAGAAACGGTATTTAGCCCTCCACATAGCCGTGGCTTTGACGGGCCAATAACGCGTGGTTACGACGCGGTCGTTGGAAACAGTAATGGTTGTACTAATTAATAATATAGTGAAATAATGATGCGAGTCTCTTTCAGATGTCAAGCTGAAGTTGAACGCACACGCCTAAAAAAAAAAAAATCAAGACAATCAGATTTGCCGTAGCAAGCCAACAGGTTTTAGGTCAAATGCGTTGGCTTGAAAGGCTCAACGAAGTAAATTAGTAACTAAGAATCAAGGCACAAAAAATAATAACTGCGTTTGAAATTATTTTTATTTTTTATTCTAAAATATATTTATTCATTATGTTTGTAATCTAGAAATTGATATTTTTTTCATAATTGTCACATAAGAGCAAAAAATTAAGAAAAATATCAAATCATTTGAAATAATTCTCAAAATATTTCGGGTTGTGAAATGTTTGTTTTTTTTATTTTTGCAAACTTTAATTAAGCCTAAAAAGAGTTAAATTAATTTTAAAAAGTAATCTCAATATTTTAAAAAGATCTTTCTATTTCATAAAAAATATATATCATGCAATTTACATGTCCAATGCTTATATAATTATTGTCATCAGATTTTGCATATGAAATGAATATTTATAAATATTTTGTGAATTTATTTTAAATTATTTAAAATTTTTCTTTATTATTATTGAAATTATAACATACAAGAAATTGTCCCTAATTTTTTTGAAATTTTCAAATGTAAACCCTGATTATTGGATTTTTGTGAAATAGAGGTTTAATGTTTTTAAAAAATTTGGTTCACAAGTGTTTTTGCTATGCTAGGGTTTTTCCTGCTCTAGCCGCTCTTCTTCGCATCGCCCTCCTCGTGACCACCGGTGGTTGATTCGGCTTCGATGAAGTCCCCTCTTCCTTCCTTCAGTGATTTTTTGTAGTGTTTTGTTTTTTTTTTCTTGCTCAGTTTTTCTTCTTTCGGCTGGCTTTGTCGGTTGATGGCAGTTAACCGTTTGAATGACCCCAATTTTTTTAATGGAAAGAACTCTTCTTGTTCTTTTAGAAATGCTTTATCTGGTGTTTCTCCATCTTCAAACTTCCCTAACCTCAAAATCTCCTCTTACTATGGGTTACTGTCACTGTGGATTTCAGAAGAGGAAATTCTTGTGCTTGCTGATCCATTTGAGTTTTCTTTGGTTGGCAAATTTTCAGGTTGGAGACCCTCTCTTGATGCAATCAGGAACTTTAACCTTAAGCTTAATGGTGATTTCTAGGTTACTGCTCTCAACCCGAAAAATGTGTTGATTAAGCTTGTTAATAATCTGGTTTATTGTAGAGTATTTGCTCATCGTTCTTACTTTGTGAACAATTATTTTATGAAATTGTCCAAATGGACTCCAACTTTTGATATTGAAGTTGAGTACCCCATTATTTCAATTTGGGTTTCATTTCCCAACCTTAGGCCTCACATCTTTTCTCTCTGAATCATTCATGGTTTTGGTTCTTTGTTTGGCCGGCCTCTAAAAGCTGATAATGCCACTTCTACCGGCTATCGGCCCTCTATCGTACGTGTTCTGGTTGAGTTAGATGTCACCAAACACTTTCTTGATAGGGTGTGGGTTGGTCCCAAAAACTTGGGTTACATTCAGTCTGTAGTTATGAAAGATTTTCCATCTCACTATTCTCATTGTAAATCATTGGGGCACTCAAAACTGGAATGTAGCATTTTACATCCTTATCTTGATAATTCTCCCACTGTTGTTAATGAGGGTGGCAGGGTTTTCTAATGAAGTGCATGAAAATGTTTTTGGCAATGTTTCTGTTGATTTACCTTTGCATGTAAATGTTGATCTTGCTGTTGTGGGTCATTTGGTTGATGAGCCTTTGAGTCATCCTTTGATTGGTGGTGATGTGGGGCATTCGGTTGAGCCCTAATTGGTGGTTTCGGATGCCCATCTGGTTCTTCCTGCTATTGTTCCTGTTTCGGAGAATATTAATGATTTGGCGTGTTCCGTTCAAGAGGCTTGTGGGGATATTAATAAGGAGGTTGATGACAATTTGGCTCTAACAACTGATGGTGAGTTTATAGTTGTTGCTTTACCTATTGTTATTGTTATTGAGAAGGATTCTATGGAATTTGTTCCTGCTTCATGTCATGATAATTTGGACGTGATAAACATAGGAGTGTGTGATATTAATACGGTGGTGTTGCATGATCCATCTAGCGATATGGTTATTGCTTCTCATGACTCACCCTTGGATGATTCCGAACAGGCTTTGGAGCCTAATATTGTGCTTACGAACGGGAATGTGCCATTAATTGATGTTCCTATTTCTCTAATTTCTAATGATGTTTTGAAAGCTCAATTGACTTTGAAATGATAAACAGTCATGTTGATCAATCCGATTGGCTGGATGAGTCCTTCTCATCGGCTTACAGCGGTGTTGTGGAAGATTTGGATGAGCATGTGGATGTGTTTTAGAAGATGTATAGCTTGAATGTGGGTCGAATTGTTCAAAAAGCCTTTTCCCATGGTAGTGGCAAACGTCGTAGGAGAAAAGCTAAGAAGAAGTAATTTTTGTCTTGTGTTGTTGGCTCACCTCTTGGTAGTTTTTCTTTCTCTTGGTTGGTGTGGTTTCTTGGTTGTGGGGCTTTGTTTTGCAGTATAGGCTTTTGGGTTGTTTGCTCTATTTGGGTGTTCTTGTTGGTGGCAAGGTTATGAGGTGTTGGCTAACTGTCTTTTGATTGGGGGTTTTGGGTTTGGAGTCGGTTGGGGTGTTCTCTATGTGGCTGGTCGGTTGGTCTTTGTTTTTGTTGGTTAGCATCCTCTTCCTTCCCTACAGGTTACTATAGCCTGGAGCTTATGGCGGAGCTTTGGCTATGTTGGCCCTGGCTTCTTTTTGGTTGTTGTGGCCTGGAGCTTCCGTTGGAGCTTTTGCATTGTTGGCCTTGGTTTCCTTTAGTTGTTCTTTGGTTTGCTTTGGTTTTCTCTTTTTATTTTGCTTATTTCTTGTAATAGGTTGGAGCAATGGCTCTTAAGTTTTATTTCAAATGCTATATTTTTAGGGAGCTTTTGTTTCATTAAGAACCTGTAATTTTTTCCCAATTAACGCATAGGCCCCTATGAGGGTTTTAACCCAAAAAAAAGAGCTTTAATGACTTTTAAAACATAACACAATGCATACTTCACCATGACATAAGATAATTATGGTAAGCATAAGTTAATGCATTTGAGGAATAAATAAAGCTTTGATTTTTTAGATCAAATCAGTTAATTACTTTAAAAAAAAATTACAAATTTAAAAATAGAGTATAATTTGCATGAGCATATTTTCCCCATATTCTATATTTATTTTGATGCATGTTTGGTTAAATCTTCATAAAGTTATATGTTATGGCGTACTCACAGTAAAATGCTTAAGAAAATCCTTGAAAAATTTCGATGAATGAATAGAGAATTTCATTAGCTTTCTAATGAGGTTAAGACATTCTACTTAAAATAATGACGAGTGTTTGAATTTCAAGATATGAGTTTCTACCATGATTGTCATAAGAACTATAATTGATCTTATCAAAATTATTGAAGTCATAGAAACTTTATGATCTTTCTAACAAGGCTAAGATTACAAACTTTGGATAAGAAATGAGAAATTTATGTTCAAAATAAGTTTTAAGGTGTCTATTTAGAAGATATAATTATCCTTTGCTAACAAACATCATTTGATTTTACCTCGAATATGCTCATCTAAATTGTATCAATGATCAAAATTAACATAATAAACCATTTCATGAAATGGGTCTTGATAAATAATTTTTATATGGAATATTCTTTTTTGATAGAAAAAGAATAGCCCCGGCCTTATTGTAAATTCAAACAATAATGGATCTTGCATTGGATATGATCATTCAACTCAAGCCAATAAAATGGTGCAATTTATTTTATAAAATGAAGCTCCTATAAAAAAAATTGTTACATGGATGAAATTTCAATCTTTGTAAGACTTATGTTGTTTTAACATTTTTGTTATTTCAAAATAATCACCTAAATTCCGGATGGTACTTCTTTGAAACGTATAATTGGTACCTCAACACAGGGCCTGCGTGCCTAGGCATTGGGTCAGGCACCTAAGCATTAAGCTCTCTGTCAAAATTTTATAATAGATTAGGTTAGGAGTTGGCCCTAATGCCTAGGAACCTTAGCGCCCAAGTTATCAAATTGTCCCCATCAAGCAATATGCTACAAGTATGGCTTACATTGCTCCTTTTGCACATCTTGAATGTAAAATTCTATAAAAATTCTTATTTTCTCTATAATTCAAATAATTTATAATTGTATAGTGGAATTATTGAATTTTCAACAAAAATATATAAAAAGCTACAAGAGAAAATTTATAGCAAAATAACACCTATCAAATGCGTCTACACTCAAATATTTGCTTGTTTCTAAACAAAACAAAAAGAAGAACATAATATATCAGGACATAAAAAACGAAAGGCCACAAGATTGTAATGGTACAAAATACTAGCTAAATCTTTATTGAACATATGGTGGTGGCTAGAGTCTTTGAATCATAAAGGAGATATAATCACAGTAGTTAAGTGCAATCTTTGCTAGAAACTCCGATGAGCTCGACAGAGGTGAGAAGTATTTATGCTTTGATTCACAACATCAATTTTGAAGATCAATCTTTTGCATTCAAAAGCTCTAAACTATCATAGGTTTAAAGTCATTTAGATATACAATTTTCATTTATAAACTTAGCTCATTATTTTCATTAACTCACCCTTTTAATTTCAATGACAAGATAAGTTATGCAATTCATAAGAGTGGTGCTAGAGTGAATTCGAGATTATACCAATCCTCATGAGAATAATACTTAACTCACTATTTTATTACTTAATATGACACGTGCACTTATGTAGATCTATGGGTGCAAACGAGTCGAGTCGAGTCGAGTTTAGACCCTTATCGAGCTTGGCTCGTTAGTTGGAAAGTGAGCTCGAACTAGAGCTCGAGCTCAAGTCGAGCTCGAACTCGAGCTCGTCTCACTGTAAACGAGCTCGAGCCAGCTCGTGAGCCATGGGCGGGAATTTTTAAATTTAGGCGGGATTTTAAAAATTAGGCGGGATTTTTAAAACTTAATTAAAATTTAGAAAAAAATTTGAAATGTTTAATATTTAAATAAACTTAGGTAGTTTTTATTAATTTTTTTAATATTTAAATTAAATAAATAAAATAAAACTATTTAAAAAATATAAATATTTATTCGAGCCGGCTCGCGAGCTCACGACACGAGCCGGCTCAAGCTCTAACTCGAGCTCGTTTACTAAACGAGCTCGAACTCGAGCTCGAGCTCGACTCGTGAGCTCGATAAGCTCGGCTCATGAGCCCATAAACGAGTCGAGCTTGAGCCGGCTCACAGGCCGGCTTGGCTCACTTACACCTCTATGTAGATCTAATGATAACGATAGTTGACAAGAGAGCTAGAGTTTACAAATTTACCAACCATCAAGTTTTTGGCACCGTTGCCAAGAAAAGTAGTTAATTATTTTTTTCCTCACTTTATATTACTTAAAGGTGCTAATTTAAAATTATCATCATTTTTGTTTAGCATGTTTTGTGATTGAACAGTTGTTTATATCTGTTATACTATTATATTGCTGCATTATTACTTGTTAAAGTGTAATGTTATCCTTAATTTCATATAGTGTTGCATTGTGATATTTGAAAGTGTGAATCAGTTGTTAGACCTATTGCTTACGTCCCTAGGCTAACCAAGAGGGGGGGTGAATTGGTCCTTTAGAAAATTACTCTTAATATTTTAGAAAATTTTAAAGCAAATCGTACAGTATGATCTAATTTCGTACAGTACGAACAGAGATAATTTTTGCTCTTTCATTAAACACAGAAATTCAACCACAAAGAAAATAAACTACGAAAAAAATGTGAAAAAATAAACAATGAACAAAAAATACCAAAATTTATAGTGGTTCGGTCAAACACGACCTACATCCACTCCCTAGAGATTCCTTCTCTAGGTATTGCACTAAACTCAAGTGACTCTCCTTTTGCTCCCACATCAATGCGGAGAAGCCTTTACAAACTCTCTTCCACCAACCCGGTGCGGCAGAGAACCGTCGTCCTTTCACTCTCCAAGTGCGGCAGAGAACCATCGTCCTTTTCACTCTCCAAGTTCGATAGAGAACTGTAATCCTTTTCACTCTCCAAGTGCGGCAGAGAACCGGAATCCTCTCGAACAATGCTCTTGCAAAATTCTCCAAGGAACTAGGAAGATGCTTGAAGAACAAGTAAAAGAAATCCTCATAATTGGATAACCTTGTGAATCCCCTCACAATTCTCTCTTGAAAGATCTCTCAATACTCACTCCCAAACACTCTCCCAATCACTCTCCTTAGACCTCTCAAAAGAATTTTCGCAGAAGGATCTTTCCTTCAGTCAGTTTTAAGTCATTTATATACTTGGGACAAGAAAAACTGTCCAAAAAACTGAATTTTCAAGTTTAAACCGTGTCGATCGTCCCGTACGATCGACGATCGTACTGTACGAATAGTTTAAAATATTGAACAATCCGTCTCGTACGAATAATGAGACGATTCGAACAGAGAGCTTTGTATGAACATACCGTCCCATACGAATTCCCCTTTGACGAATCGAATAGACCGCTTCGTCCAATCAGTTCGTCCCGTACGAACCCTTGGACGAATCGAACAGAGCGCTTCGTCCGATCAGTTCATCCCGTACGAACCCTTGGACGAACCCAATTTTGAGCAGTTCGTACAGCAAAAACTCATGTACGAATAGTATTCGTACTGTACGAACATGCCTAAGAAAATTTTCTTGCCATATGGGTTCAATATGGAGGACATATTCTACAGATCGTCCCGTACGATATCAAATCGTATTGTACAATTAGATTAAAAAATTTAAACTTTTTACTCCCCCATTGTGTGTGTGCCCAGTTATCCAACTTACAATCACACTCTCTCAGGCTCAAGAAAAAGAAAATTTACAGACTTCATTTACAGTGAACAAGTGAACTTGAAGTCTTCAGCAATCTGGAGTGTGAATTTCCTGAAAAATACTTTAGTACACACAATAAAAACTCAAATAATTGTTAGGAGAAGAATAAAATAAACAATAAACTTTTATAATAATCAAAAGTATAACTTGGATTAGATTTTACTTGAATAAATAAATGTACCCAAATCATAACAATCTCCCCCTTTTTGATGATGGCAAAATAATTATTGTTTGGTTTTTTAAAAAATGTCTCATAAGCTCTCATTTTCATCCACAAATGTATACTCCCCCTAAATAATTGATCTCCTAAGCTCCCCCTAAACCCTAAATGACACAAGGGAATTAGAGGTTAGAGGATCGAACAAGGAATACACAAGGGAAGAGTAGAAAAGATAAGATAAACCCTAAATACATACACAAACAAGCAAATGTACAAGCACACATACATGGTACAAGCATACATACATGAAAATATAATCAAACAAATAAAAAAACAAACAAACAATATAACACTCCCTCTTTTGACAACAACAAAAAGGGAAGACACTCAAAAAAGTTGTTGATTTGAAAAATATTGAAGAAAGATTGACTACAATTTAAAAATCACATTACAACAAGTAAAGATTCAAAAAGATCTAGATTGCATACAATAATGAGGAGAAGAAAAGTTGATCTATGATATTAAAGTATTAGACAGATTAAGTAACCACAACAATTGCACAGAAGATGAAATAAGATTACTAAAAATTCTAAATCAAAAGTGACAATCATTGAGTAGTGAGTTTGGAGAAAATGTTAAAGGAAAGAACAATTGGCAACATTGCGCATCTTTTTCATAATTTGGGCTAATTTTGTGCCTCTTGTCAAATTTGGCGACATTGCGCATCTTTTATGAAATGACACACTTTGTGTGTTATTTAATTGGTGATATTACGCATCTTTTATTGTATGACACATTTTGTGCATCTTTTCAAGCTTTGCTTTGAATGTAAGATTCTTTCCAACAACACTATCTCTTTATCACTTTTACAATGATGAACACTTTGATATAGAAATTATAAGTAATATTAAGACATCAATTATACAATGATTTTGGCTAAGTAATGCAAGTCTAAATAAAGATAAATTAAGATCTTCTAATCTACACCAAATCATAATGAAATCTAAATATTTTGAGAATTTAATTTTTATGCATAGAGTTTTTATTGTAATAACTTCTCAATTCACATTTTAGAAATCTGATCAACTACAGTCAAGTGTGTTAGTGAAAAAAAAATTCCAGTTAAAATGCATAAAAGCACTACTACATTTCTCATTTCAAAATGATTCAAGATACATCATATAATTACTGATAAAAATAAACATAATAGCAAGTTTTCTGGTGCAGCACATAGAAAAAAGATAAACTTGCTAACCTCTCATACAACTCAACAACAAATACATAACAAAGAACAACAGAGACAAACTACAAACACATCCAATCAAGCCAAACATAAGAAATACTAATAATCAGAGGGACCCTGATCTGGAGGAGGTGGCTGATGGCCAAATAGTACAAAATAGCTATTTAGCGTAGCAATATGATTGTTTACAGCATCAAATTGATCCCTAACCCAAACTCTATCCACGTTGTACTGATCATCTTATCTCTTCAAATGCACCTCCATGTCATCAAACCTTTGATCCATTCTCTCAAAACGTTGGACCATGTTTTGATAGAAATCCTGAGATGGTCTAGATGCAGTTGAGGGTGCAGCTGAAGGAGCAGAAGCAAAAGGAGGCTCATCATCTGAGTTGTCAGCAATACCTTCTTTCCCAAATAAAGCTCGAAAGGAAGCATCAGTGAAGTACAGTGGGAGTTCAGAAGGACCAGAAGGATGAACTAGGTTGTATTTCTTCTCTAGGATATAACACACAACATGTCCTAAAGCAATATTTTTCTTCCTCTTCACACTAGCCAAACCAATATAATAAAGATAGTAGATATAGTCTAAGATTAATTGGGCTTCATCTATAGGTTGGCCAGTCATAATAAGAAAAGTGGTTGAAGAAAGAAGTGGGGTCATATTAATCCGATCTACTACTTTAGGAATGATTAATGTCCTAAGCACATGCTGAATTATTCGTACATTTTGGTTTAAGGAATCTACCCGAGAGACATGTGTGGGTGTGCTTATACCTCTAAGAACTCTGTTTATTTCTGACCAATCATTTTCAGGTCTAGTGGAGAAGGTATGAGCCCTAGTCCCTTGAGTTCTCAGATTATATATTCCCCTAAATCCTCCTTGGTTATCACTACTTTTTGTTTAAGGATAAAAGAAGAAATGATAATGTGATCCTGGTTAAAGGTCATGTTGGCTAGGAACACATGAAACAGATCCTTGTTAAAAGCATAGATTAAAGTCAAGAGAAAAGAAAATTGGGTGGAGTCAAAAAGGGGCATTATAGCAAAGTGAATATTTTCCTACAACAGTATGCGGGAAGGGGTGATCTTAGATGCAGCATACCTAAGATATGCTTCATCATTCTCCTCACTTAGGAAGTTCTCATCCCAATTCCTTCTAGAAGCAGGACCCCTAGCAACACGAGCTCTCTTTCCACTGCCCAACATCTTTTCTCAAAGCTCTAAAGGGTTCTAGATAGAAAGTGACATGAAAGAATATGACCCTCCTTTATATAGAAAAAGCCTGAAATCGTACAGTATGAATAGACTTCATACAATACAAAATTATTTTCGTCCGGGATGAAAAAAAGTTCGTCCGGGACGAAAAAAAGTTCGTCCGGGATGAACGAAAGCAGTCAAAATGAAATGATTTTTCGTAAACTGCTTGTCCCGAGGCGTCCTTTCGTATAGGCTTTTTTGACTTCCTGATCGTACAGACAATGACGTGTTCGTTCGGGATGATCAGAAAATTTACGATCGTTCAAGCGACGATTAGGTTCGTCCCTCATGCGAAATGACATGTGGATCGTACAGATGAATGACATATTCGTACGTACGATCATTAATAATAACTGACTCTAACCGTGATTCCTCCCAATTCATACGAACGAAATGCATGTACGATGATGTAATCGTACAGTACGATAATGTCATCGTACAGTACAAATAAACAAAAAATAAACTCTCATCTCTCTAATCTTACATGCTTTCAACATTCATTCACTCAAGGAACAAAACACAACAAAACAAAAAAAAATTTTTTGATTTTTTTTTAAAAAGACAACACACAATAAACTAATAAAACATAAAATACAAGAAAATAAAACACATCCAAAGAACAAACAAACAAATACATATAAAACTACATTTATAGAATTTTTAATCAAGCATTAAGATCAATCACACCTAGCCTTGTCCTTAACATGCTAAATGTGTCAAAGGCTAAGGGTTTTGTGAAAATATCAGCAAGTTGATCTTTAGTAGCGACATGATGTAATTCAATTTCCCATTTTGCTACATGATCTCTTATAAAATGATGCCTTATGTCAATATACTTGGTTCTCGAATGTTGTATCGGATTCTTTGAAATACAAATGGCACTAGTGTTATCACAAAAGATTGGTATGGTGCCAATTGAAAAACCCAAATCATCCATTTGTTGTTTTAACCAAAGCACCTGTGCAATGCAACTCTTTAAGGCAATGTATTATGCTTCAGCTGTAAAAAGTGCTACTGAATTTTGTTTTCTACTGGACCAAGATACTAATAAATTTCTAATGAATTGACAAGTCCCAGAAGTACTTTTCCTATCCACCCTACAGCCTGCAAAATCAGAATCTGAGTATTCAATAATTTCAAAAGAAGAACTGTTCTTAGGATACCAAATTCCTAAATTTTGAGTTCCCAAAAGATATCTTAAGATCCTTTTCACTGCTGTCAAATGTGATTCTTTTGGATCTGCTTGAAATCTAGCACATAAGTAAACACTAAACATGATGTCAGGTCTGCTAGCAGTTAAATAAAGCAAAGATCCAATTATACCTCTAAACTTCTTTTGATCAACAAATTTTTTCTTAGGATTCTTATCTAATAGTACTAAGGAACTCATGGGTGTATTTACTGGTTTAGAATTGTCTATTTTATACTTTTTTAGGATATCCTTAACATACTTAGATTGATAAAGAAAAGTACCTTCCTCATTTTGTTTTATGCTAAAACCAAGAAAATAACTCAGATCACCCATTAAACTCATCTCAAATTCACTACTCATTATTTTTAAAAATTCATCACATAAAGCTTTATCAGTTGATCCAAAAATAATGTCATCCACATATATTTATACAATGAGTATTTCATTTCCAATTCTTTTCAAAAACAGAGTGGTGTCCACGCTTCCTTCAACAAATGATCCGTTTAATAAGAAAGTGTTTAACCTCTCATACTATGCTCTAGGTGCTTATTTTAGTCCATATAATACCTTTTTCAATTTGAAAATATGATTAGGGTATTTAGAATTTTCAAACCCTGGAGGTTGCTCAACATAAACATCTTCTTCTATCACCCCATTTAAGAAGGCACTTTTGACATCCATCTGATACAATTTAAAATCTTTAAAATAGGCAAAGGCTAACAAAACTCTTATTACTTCAAGTCTTGCTATAGGGGCAAATGTCTCCTCAAAATCAATTCCTTCAATTTGATTATATCCCATTAGCTACTATTCTAGTCTTATTTCTCACAACTACTCCTGAATCATTCATTTTATTTTTGAACACCCACTTAGTCCCAACTACACTTTGATCTTTTGGCCTTTCAATTAACTCCCAAACATCATTTCTCTTGAATTGATTCAACTCCTCTTGCATAGCCAAAATCCAAAATTCATCCAAAAGTGCTTGTTCTATATTAGTGGGTTCAATCATTGAAATAAACACTGAATGGTTTACTTCTTTCCTCAAACCATGCCTAGTCCTTACTCCTTCACTTGGTTCTCCTAAAATCAACTTTTTAGGATGACTCCTTACAAATTTCCATTATCTAGGCAATTAGTTTTTCTCTTCTTTTTCAACCCTTTCTTCAACTTTTTGATCTTCAAGCTTTTGGGTTACTACCTCAACCTCATCTTCATCCAACTTAGACCCTTTACTATCATAAGATTCATCAAAAATAACATGTGTGGCCTCTTCAACTACCAATATTCTCTTATTAAAAATTTTATAGGATTTTTTAACACTTGAATATCCTAGAAAAATTCCTTCATCTGATTTTGGATCAAATTTTCCTCGAAGAGTTTTATCATTATTATGAATGAACACTTTACATCCAAAAACATGTAGATGCGAGAGGTTGGGACTTCTACCTTTAAGAAGTTCATAGGGTGTCTTATTCAATTTAGACCTTATGTACACCCTATTCAACATATAACATGCTGTACTAACTACTTCAGCCCAAAAATATTTAGGTAGTGAATATTCTGCCAACATGGCCCTAGCAGTTTCAACTAATGTCCTGTTCTTTCTTTCTACAACTTCATTCTGTTGAGGTGTCCTAGGAGCTGAGAAGTTGTGTTCAATTCCAAGAGATTTGCAAAAATTATTAAACATTTCATTTTCAAATTCTCCCCCGTGATCACTTTGGATACTAACTATTTTAAAACCAAGTTTCCTCTGAATCCAAGTGGCAAAATCTCTAAACTCTTCAAATGATTCACTCTTATGATTCAAAAATCTAATCCAGGTGAATCTAGTATAGTCATCCACAATAACATACCCAAATCTTTTTCCTCCTAAACTTAAAGTACTAATAGGCCCAAACAAATCCATGTGAAGAATTTCTAAGGGTTTGCTAGTCCTAATTTCCTTGATCGAATTGAAAGAGGATCTCACCTATTTTCCTAGTTGACATGCATCACACAAGTGATCTTTAGTGAATTCTAACTTGGGTACTCCTCTAACTAGTTGCTTTTGAGTGACTTTCCTAAGATTTTTCATGCTAGCATGACAAAGCCTTCTATGCCATAACCTTGATTCATCAGATACAGTTTTCAAACACAAGACAGAAGAAGGTTTAACATAATTCAAATCTAGTATGTAAACATTGTTAACTCTATCACCATTCAAAAATAACAGTTCCATTTAGACTAATAACACAACTTATAGGTAAAAAATTTATATGATAGCCCTTGTCACATAATTGACTAATACTCAACAGATTGTGTTTCAAACCTTCAACCAACAGTACATTCTCAATCATAAAGTTTTTTGAATTTCTAATTATACCTATACCTACCACTCTCTTGGTGGTATTATCTCCAAGTGTCACATTGCCTCCATTCCTGGCTTCCAGCAATATAAATTGATTTGTATCTCCAGTCATATGCTTTGAGCAGCCGCTGTCCAGGTACCAAATACTCTCACGAGGTCTTATGTGAGAGCGTTCCTATAAAATGATCAAACGTTCGTCTTGGGAACCCAAATAAGTTTGGGTTCACCTCTTGACAATTTTAAACCAGATGCATGTGTGATATGCTGTGATTTATGCACCTTAGGTCTCCACACTAAATATGTTCTATATTTAATTATACAGGTGTGGGAAATATGTCCTAAACTACCATAAGAAAAATACTTTATCCATGGAAAGGGATTCACCAACCTATTCTTCCTGAAAATTTTCTTCTTAGATCTTGAATCAGTGATGTTGTGGTAGATTTCATGAAACTCTTCAAGTTTAAGTGGATTTCTATTTTCTTTAAGTGTTTTTACCGGAACTTTATGATAAGCATTAACACTTTCTAGAATCGAATTATCAATCTTCAACTCATGTTCTCTAGAATCTGACTCATCCATAAAAGTCTTAAAATCATTTTCAAGTTCAGCGTGAGATGATTTTAAAAGATTATGCTGTTTGTTTAAATCATCAAACTCATCCAACAAAGTCATGTGGTTGCTATCAATTAATGCATTATCTTTTCTAAGGATCTCATTTTCTTTCTGCAGCTCTAAAAATTCCAAATTCAACTTAGCGTGCAGTTTCTTAAGTTTCCTATATGTAGAGTGTATGCATTCAGTAACTTCGAATAATTCTTCATAGCTTAAATCACATACCTCATCCTCATCTTAATGGTCGAGATTGTCAGCCATTAAGCACAAATTTGTAACTTCCTCTTCAGGTGCTATTTCTGACGAATCTAAAGTTGAGTCTGCCCAGAAAGCTCGTTATATTCTCTTCTTACCCCTTCTATCCTTCAATTTCTCCTCGGCCTTATCCTTGCTAGGATTTCCTTTGAGATTGGGGGAATCTGTCTTGATGTGTCTTGGCTTCTTGCACTCATAGCAAATGACTTCATTAGAAGCCTTAATATTCTTCTGGAACTTACCTTTGTTCCAATGCTGACATCTTCTCTGCTTCCTTTTTAGGAAACTTCTAAATTGCCTCGTCATCAGGGCAATATCCTCTTCGTCCGTAGGTAGTGACTGATCACTTTCATAGTCGTCCACCTTTAAAATAATATTCTTCTCCTTTAACTTCTCACCTGTATCAATCTATCTTTGAGTCACCGATTTCTCATAAGTAATTAGTGATCCAAGAAGATTGTCAACAAAAAAATGTTCAAATCTTTAGATTCTGTTATTGCAGTTATCTTTGCATCATATGTAGGAGGTAAACAACATAATATCTTGTTAACTTTCTCTGCATTCATCAACTCCCTACCTAAAGCATGCAATGAAGTGGCTATGTGTGTAAAATGAGTGTACATGTCAGAGATTGATTCATTCTGTTTCATGCGAAGAGGTTCATAGTCGTGCAAGAGAATGTTCAATCTAGTTTGTTTCACTTCATTAGTACCTTTATATGTGATGCAAAGCTTATCCCAAATTTCCTTTCCTGATTTATAGGCAGACACACGTATGTAATATTCTGACTTTAAAGCACAAAAGAAACTATTCAAACACTTAGCCTTCAGTTGAGCTAATTCACGTTCTTCTACAGTCCACTTTGCAAAAGGTGTTTGAACTCTTATTCCTTCTACAATCCTAGTAGGTTCAGTATAACCGTCTTGAACTAACATCCATATGTGATAGTCAAGTGATTGTAGAAAAGTAGACATGCGAGTTTTCCAAAAATCAAAAGGGATATTATCAAACAATGGTGGTCTAGTGATCGAGTATCCTTCCATAGTATTTCTATTTCCAAAATTAGCCATGATCGAAATTTCAAAAAGTATTTAAAATAGTGATTTTTGAAATTAGCTCTGATACGACTTGAAAGTGCGAATCAGTTGTTAGACCTATTGCTTACGTCCCTAGGCTAACCAAGAGGGGGGGGGTGAATTGGTCCTTTAGAAAATTACTCTTGGTATTTTGGAAAATTTTAAAGCAAATCATACAGTACGATCTAATTTCGTACAGTACAAATAGAGATAATTTTTTCTCTTTCGTTAAGCACAAAAATTCAACCACAAAGAAAATAAACTATGAAAAAATAAAATGCGGAAAAATAAACAGTGAACATAAAACACCGTAATTTATAGTGGTTCGGTCAAACAGGACCTACATCCACTCCCTAGAGACTCCTTCTCTAGGTATTGTACTAAACTCAAGTGACTCTCCTTTTGCCCCCACAGCAAGGCAGAGAAGCCTTAACAAACTCTCTTCCACCAACCTGGTGCGGCAGAGAACCGTCGTCCTTTTCACTCTCCAAGTGCGACAGAGAACCGTCGTCCTTTTCACTCTTCAAGTGTGGTAGAGAACCGTAATCCATTTCACTCTCCAAGTGCGGCAGAGAATCATCATCCTTTTCACTCTTCAAGTGCGGTAGAGAACTGGAATCCTCTCGAACAATGCTCTTGCAAAAGACTCCAAGGAACTAGGAAGATGCTTGAAGAACAAGTAAAAGAAATCCTCATAATTGGATAACCTTGTGAATCCCCACACAATTCTCTCTTGAAAGATCTCTCAATACTCACTCCCAAACACTCTCCCAATCACTCTCCTTAGACCTCTCAAAAGAATTTTCACAGAAGGATCTTTCCTTCAGTCAGTTTTAAGTCATTTATATACTTGGGACAAGAAAAACTGTCCAAAAAACTGAATTTTCAAGTTTAAACTGTGCCGATCGTCCCGTACGATCGACGATCATACTGTACGAATAGTTCAAAATATTGAACAATCCATCCCGTACGAATAATGAGATGATTCGAATAGAGAGCTTCATACGAACACACATCCCGTACGAACCCTTGGACGAATCGAACAGAGCGCTTCGTCTGATCAGTTCGTCCCGTACGAACCCTTGGACGAATCAAACAGAGCGCTTCGTCCGATCAGTTCATCCCGTATGAACCCTTAGACGAACCCAATTTTGAGCAATTCACACAACAAAAACTCATGTATGAATAGTATTCGTACTGTACGAACATGCCTTAGAAAAATTTTCTTACCATATGGGTTCAATATGGAGGACATATTCTACAGATTGTCCCGTATGATATCAAATCATACTGTACGATCAGATTAAAAAATTTAAACTTTTTACTCCCCCATTCATTGTGTGTACAAAGTTATCCAACTTACAATCACACTCTCTCAGACACAAGAAAAGAAAATTTACAGACTTCATTTAAAGTGAACAAGTGAACTTAAAGTCTTCAGCAATCTGGAGTGTGAATTTCCTGAAAAATACTTTAGTACACACAACAAAAACTCAAATAAGGAGAAGAATAAAACAAACAATAAACTTTTATAATCATTAAAAATATAACTTGGATTAGATTTTACTTGAATAAATAAATGTACCCAAATCATAACAATATTAATTTACATATTGTGTGTTATCATTGCATGCATAGTAGAGCCCAACTAGGAGAAATCTTGTTTGACCCAAAAATAGAAAATACCCTTTAAAATTAAAAAATCTAAACAAATAACAAAAAGACTTAAAAACAGCTAACCTAATCCAGTAGAATGACCAACCTTGACCACTAAGAAAATATGCAAAACCAATGATAGAGGGCATTCATCAAAGCATTATAAGACCTATCATCTGAGTCAATAACTTTAATCTTAAGCCTGCAATCATTCAAATGGTATAAAATTCATAACATGGGAGAACTCTTATAAAGGATCCAAACTTTTATATTACCAGTTTCTTAGAGGTATATGCAACATTTAAGTATAACAAAGTCTTTGATGATGCCGTTAGACTTAGACTGCTTCTATTTTCCTCAAGAGATAAGGCCAAAATATGGTTGAACTTGTTACCCCCAAGCTTAACTATTACATGGAATGACTTAGCTCATAAGTTCCTAGCCAAGTACTTCTCTCCATCTAAAATAATAAAGGCTAGGAGTGACACCATCTCATTCACTACATTAGATGGAGAATTATTATAAGAAGCTTGTGAGATGTTTACATAATTGCCTACAAAATTCTCACATCATGCCTTGCTCAATTGGCCTATCATTCAAATCTTTTAAAATAAACTTGTAGAATCTCTTAGATCATTCATAGATGTTGCTTTTAGAGGTTTTTTTTATGTCCAAACCCTTCAATGAAGCATATAATTTGATTGAAGAGATGTCTACCAATAAGTTCCAATAGCCTTTTGAGAGAGTAAACCCTATGAAATTGGCTAGTATTTATAAACCTGATGCCTTATCTATTTTGACTGTGCATGTAACTACTATCTCTAGGAAATTAGGCAATATTGAAGTTAGTACATCTTAAGGCACACCTATGTTAATATAGAAGAGTATTTATGGATCATCTAGTGACCCAACTTCATCAATGGTTGAATCTTTCAATGCCATCACTAAGAGACAATACAACCCTTACTCTAACACGTATAATCTAGTTTGGAAGAATCACTCTAATTTTTAATAAAATAATGATCAGAATGGGGGTAATAATGGAATTCTAGCTAATCCAACCATGTAGGGAAATGAATCCCTCCTTAATAACAATTTGGAAACCCAACTCATAGTTATCCTCCAAGATAAATGCAAATAACTAATTTAAGGATAAATTGCCTACCTTAGAAGACCTAATATAGTAAATGGGGACACAATCACAAAGCTTAGTCATTGTTACAAGGAACATTAAAAATCAATTAGGGTAATTACCTGATTCTTTAAATAGTAGACCCAAAGAACCTTCTAAAATAATATAGAGGTTAGTCCCAAGAAAAAAGGCAAGAAGCATTTTAAATTTATACAATTGAGGAGTGATGAGTTAGAGAAAGTGGTTCAGAAAAATGATAAGCATGAAGGAGATACACCTGTAGAGGAATTTTTAGAACTCACTTAGTTGGAAGAACAACCTCAACCTGATAAGGACATATATATACCCATAATAAAGGTTATTGAGAGGCCACCACCACCATTTCCCCAAAGGTTACTAAAGAAGAACCAAGATAGGTAATTCTCTAGATTTTTGAAAATATTTAAAAAGTTTGCCATTGAAATTCAATTTGTAGAAGCCTTAGAGAAAATTCCTAACAACTAAGTTCATAAAAGGCATCTTAAATAAGACAAGGAAACTAGGGGACTTTGAGTCTGTTGCCGTTACTAAGAACTATAATGCAATTCTGCAAAAGAAACTCCCTTACAAGCTTAAAAATCTTGATAGTTTAATTATTCATTTGGCTATATGAGATAAATTTTATGGAAGCACACTATGTGACTTAGGGGCAAACATAAATCACATTTCCCTTTTCATATTCAAGATACCTGACCTAGGAGAAGTTTAAGCCAACACTCTTACCCTTAAGTTAATGGACCATTCAGTCACTTATCCTAGGGGGTGATAGAGGATTAGCTCGTAAAAGTGGATAAATTTATCTTCCATTTTGATTTTATTATCTTGGATATGGAGGAAGATAAGGATATAACTATTATTTTTGGTAGACCTTTTTTGAGAAACGGAAGGGTCATGATTGATGTGCATAAGGTGAAGCTAACCACGAGGGTTCAAGACCAAAAAGTGACCTTCAATGTCCTGAAGTCTATGGTGCTTCCTAAGGATTATAGTGAGGATTATTTTCGAGTAGACTTAGTAAATGATTGTGTGTAGGATTTTATGGATGAGTATTTGATTGATAATTCATTAGAGTTCTCATTGTTCAAGATGACATAAAAAAGTTTTATAGGGATTTTATTCATCTGGTTAGTAAATCCCTTAGAGTTTATTGAGAGATATTAAACATTAGATACATTATATCTAGGGAAATCATTGAGACCATCGCCTATAGAGGCACTAGTTCTTGATTTGAAAACCTTGCCTTTCCACTTATCATATGCCTTCTTAGGAGATTCAAAATGCATGGGCAGTGGAATTAATTTATTGCTAATGATTGGGCCAGAGTGCAATCATTAGCATTAATTAACCATGGTGGTGATGGTTATACACTTTCTATCAATCCTCATCACCATTTCCACAGAGCCATCTAATCGCCTGTGATTTAGGATTGATGGATGAGATGCCATTGGACGGTGATCTGAATAGTTAGAATAACCACACAGTTCAAACTGGATGTAAAATAATGAGATCTAGGCTGTTGATCATGAGATCAACAACTAAGATCTTAAACAATTCATGGATGCTATTTCTATGAACCCTAAAGTATACTTTGCTTCATTTTTAAAAATGGTTGAATGAATGATTATGAAATTTTAAACAGAGCTTTATGGAGTGAAAGAAACAATGGGGAAGTAATTTTAGGGTTTAAAACATGTTATTTGCAAAATTATTTAAACCTAATGATTCTAAACTAGGTTTTGATGGTTACCTTAATAGGATGGATGTCAAGAGCTGTATAATAGCTTGTTTTAGTTTTTGAGAAGTCTACCAAAATTCTCCTGAAGAGCTCAAAGACTGAAGTGGTTTGGATTGTGAGCTACTTGACTTAGACGAACTTTAGATCTTGGGTGGTCGGGATGCCACCGGCAACTTAGAAATGGCATAATCTTGCTTGGGGATTGTGTAGGAGACCCTGGGGTGTTCAAACAAAATGACTTTTTTGTTCTCAGAAGCTGAGAGTAGTGAGTATGATTGGAATGAGCCTTTTGGTCCCTTTGAGTCAATTAAAAAACTCTATCTTATTTGGATGGATGGGATTATTTTGGATGCATTTTAGGATGAGTAACATGCGACCGAAAGTTAAGGAGGCAGGGAATTAAGTAGAGATAGGATAATGATATGTAAAGGCTATTTTGTCTTCATTTGCACATGGGGATGGCTTAGGAAAAGCTAGAGTTTAAGTTTAGTTTTGGGGAGATTTAGGAAGGTTCTAGAATAGTTTAAGGCTAATATGATGGGTACCTTTGGAGGGAAATGATTATACAAAGGGGTTTGACCATTTCAAGCCCATTTGAAGACTTGGTTGACTAGTTTGACTAGTTAACTAGTGAGTTTGACTATTGAGGTGGCATGCAAGGAAGTGTGAGGCAATGTTCTGAATGTTTGCATGAGTGAATGTATATGGATATAGGTTTGAACAAATTTAGAAGTTTGACCAAGTTAAACAAGCTATGACTTAGTTTATGATGAATTTAGAAATATTCACACCATGTAGTGAAGTGGTCTTGAGGGATTGAAAGGTTTAATTTGATTACATGGGCTGAATTGGCCCTACTTGGCTAGGTTTGACCAATCATAGGTAAAGTTGACCAAGTCAACTGTTGAATAGGTCAGGGTGATCAGTTAGGTCCAAATTACTAGGAGGATTAATAATGGAAGTTTGGTGAAGTTTAGAAGTGATATGGAGTTAAATTGGTGGTGGTTAAGATGCTGATGATCAATTGAGCTAGCTTGAGCTAGCCCAAATGGGTCTAACTGGTCAATAACAAGCTCAGGGAGCCAGTGATGCATGATTAGATGTATAGAGCTCCTAGTGAAGAAGTTTGGACCATGATTGAGGTCAGAGGTGGCCAGTGCACTGAGTTGGTTGATTGTAGTATGAAGCTACAATTACTTAGGTGATTTTAGGTTGGTGCATATTCATTGGCTATTAACTGTATAATTGATTGTAGGTCATTGATGACTAAAAATTGGATTGTAGATTGGATTATTATATCTTGATTGATTTATTAGATGATTTATATATTATTTTTTGATTGTATGGATTGTTCATAGATTGAAGGTTTTGGTTGATTTAATTTATGCAGGCTAAATGATTGACAACTAGAGGGTTAATAGTTGGATGATTGATAGCTATATGTTTGACAGTTAGATGGTGCTTGATGTCCTCACACAAAAATGATGCCGACAAACTCTAGTTAGAAGAGTTTGAAAGTTTATAAGAAAAGTATTTAAAAGCCCAGTAGAACCTTGAGTTATATAAAGCGAAGATGATCACATTATATGATGATTCGTCTAAGAACATTCTAAGTGGGAGACTTGGTCTTGGTTCTACGAAGACCCATTTTGGCTCATAGGAAGTTAAGTGGTAAATTTGAGCAAATATGAGAAGGTACATTCATGGTGGAGAACATCTATCAGGGAGAATCCTATCAGCTACTATAATGTAAAGGAAATCATCCTATGTTGCTTATTAATGGATGATATCTTAAGAAGTATTATGGCAAATGATGTATCAAAGGAAATTTTCAATAAGTAAATGAAATTTTAAAGTTTAAATTTCCTGTACTATTAATGTTTCAAAACAAGCTAGGTCCAGATGATAAGATTGGTTCAAAGAACTATACTAAAATGAATAAATTTTAAATTTTCTAAAGCCTATTTTAAATTGCATGCTTATTCTTAAGAGTCTTAAGGCAATAGTCTAGTGGGCGTGGTGGAGAATGAGCTATCCTACCTACATCCTCCTCTCCCTATATAGTAGAAAGGGGGTCGAAGCAGTTTCACCTAAGAGAGGAGAAGTGCGAGGAATGTGTAGTTCCTCAATAGCCTCAACCTTAAATTGCTCCATCATTTCAAACTCAAACATTTTTCTTTCTTTCAAAGTTTTCTTCCTAGTAATTCCTCCTCTGAGTCTTGCCAGCAATAGAACTGGAACCAACTTCAAAAATAGACAAAATTTTATTATTGACTTCAGATTTTAGCTTCTTATCCTCCATAAGTGGACACAAGGGCGATAACAACCCTCTTTTTTGAGATAAGAGTCAGACCCTGATCCTAAAAGGAGCTCCACTATAGGAGTATCCATTTTAGCAGGGTCTAAATCAACCAACTTGTTACCATTTACTAATAATTCAATGGTCTGAAATTCTAACCCAAACTAAATGGCCTTTCCACAGTCAAATTTCTCGATTGTTAGATTTTTATCAAAAGTGAAGAAAAGTTTTTTGGCCATTTTCTATGCATTTTTTAAAAAATAAACCCTAGTTAATATCTTCAAAATTGATTTGAATTTTAAATTTTGAAATCTCATAGTACTCATTAAGTTACTAGAGAATGTAACTACAATGAGTACCAATAAGGAAGAAAATTTTATTTTAGAGAAATTTAGATTTTCTTAGTTAAAAGATTTTATTAGTGAGATACTTCTAGATTTCTGACTCGGCCACACCAAACTTTCATCCAGTATAAGGGTACTGAAATCTATAGATACTCAATAAAGATTTTATTATTATTATTATTTTAAAAGAATTGGCTTAGCTCTCTCCTTTCACTAATTAACTTGGTAAAGGATGCTAAAGCCACATTCTTACTTGAAAATTTCCTCACTCAGCTATCTAACTTTTTATATGCTGATCATACTTACCCAAGGGAGAAATGAGTAAGGCAATCATCTGGAGAGAGGTATTCTCAAATACTAGTGATCAAAAAAATATTTAGCCACTACTAAAGATTGAGAGAGGAACTCTACCAAGAAGAGTTGCTAGAAAAATGTATGGGAAAATAAAATTTTAGTTTAAAATCCATACAAATTCGGGGTGCGCATATTCTTGTGATCGAATATGACATTGAGAATAAAATACTATTTTGAAAGGTAGACTAGGCATTCTACAATGGATTTAAGTACAAAAATAAGGTTTTGGAAATCATTCACTTTCATTATCAAATACAAATAGAAGAATAACATACTATCTCGAAAGATAGAAATATCTTTCTAAAATAATATTTAAAGATGAAAGTGGGCCTAAAAATTTTCCATTTTTGTTTTCAAATACAACAACGATCTTATCATATCACCTCGAAAGGTGAATGATATTCTACGAAGTGATTTAAATATAAAGAAGGGTTTTTTTTTTAAATCATCTACATTCTCAGAGATTTTCCCCTACCTTATCAAAAAAAGATAGGGTTTATTTTAATTTAGAGTTATTAGTTCCCCATAAAGGCAAGTCTTTATAGTTGATCACATATTAGGAGAATTAAATCTTCTAAGAATACTCTTAATTAAAGTAGTGGCAAAGATTTTCTTAGATTTTAATGATTAAAATAAGGTTGAGAGGTAAAGAATTTTCAAAGGGTATTGGATCAATTCAGAATAATTCTTTCTTGAGGCTAAAGAATTGAAGAGTAGGGAGCATTTTAAGATTATGGAATCACCCATAAACACTCTAATATATCCCATACTAGGCTTTAGTATTTTAGAGAGAAGGTTTTTATGTTTAAATTAGAATTTCATTAAAAATTTAGGATTATATTATTGGATGGTTAGGACTTATGATTTGAGATTTGTCTCAAAATCTAAATCTAGTTGTGTACTACATAATAGTAACGTGAACCTATTCAAAGTGTAGTTCTGGACTTACATCTTGCCTGGAGTAGAGTGCCAGCTAAACCACCTAATCATCTCATAATCATACTATATGATCTTATGAAAGATGGGTAAACTATTATTATTTAAAGTACTTTGAAGTATAGGGCCGATATTTAGAGAAAATCCTAAGTGGCCCTATATATAAATGGTATTTTTCTTTTAGAGCTAATGTAATTAAATTTTAATTTTAGTTTATTTCTAATGTGATGCATGTTAATTAAAGTGCCACAAATCATGAATACTTGAAGTTTTTAAAAACAATGCTTAAAAATAATTTTTCAAAAAACTAGACTTCCCTAAGTTTAGCTCCTCATCCTTATAGGTTAGATTATCTGAACTCTACCCACAGGTAGGGAAGTGTCTAAGACAAGGATAGAAATATAAAAAATATGCATGACCCTAGATAGTCTTCTATTTACTTTCTTAGAGTATTTAGTTTTCTATGTTATTTATTCCTAAATTTCATTTTTAATTTACGAGTAAAAGAATTTTTATCCCTAAGAGCCTAATTGAAATCCAGGCACATACAAATGTAAGAAAGAAACCTACGAGAAATATGTAATATTTACTATGTAAATAATTTAACAATCAAATTAGAATGTAAAATATTCAAAGTCCATGTGAAAAGTGTCACTTAATTATAAACCATGGTCTGCTGAAAATAAAGGTGACTAGGCTCCACCAACATCAACTTGGATTCTACATCTATGAAATGACGCAAGTGTTAAAATAAGACATTTTAATATTTCTTCTTCAACTTGGTTCTTTTATTAGTGTTCTTCTTAGATTCTCTTCCTTTCTTTCCTTCTTTATTGTATATTCACCCAATTAGATATCCAATGAAAAGATCTCCCTAATTAAGGATGTTCTTTTCTCTTTAGATCCCTAATCATTTGGGAAAAATACCTTATTTCAAACTTTTACAACTTTTTTACTTTCACTAAATTATTTAGTTAAAAAAATTAAAAAGACTCAGACTCCCTACACGTTGGTGAAGCAATTGAATATATAAAAAATATCAAAATCACATCGCATCACAATTATTTGCTCATTTTTTTAGCAAATTATATCTTAGCCATGCTTTTAATGATTAAAGGGCTAAGCAACAAAAAAACATGTAAAAAATTTGATTTGCTTTAAATCATGATTAATTTTATCCCCTTTTTATAGCCCTATATAAGCATGTACACCTGCAAAAAATATGATTAGTGGTAAATATATCCAGATCTCTCTTAACCTAAGAAAATCTAAATACTCATCCAGATCACATCATAAGCAACATGGAATAAACATCACAACATAATTATTATAAAATTCATCACATCAAATAATAATAACCAGCACTCATTCACATATACATCATTTTCACATTATATAAAGCACATGTAAAGATTAAACGCCTAACCTAAAATTAGAGTTGGTTGTCATAACAAGCCATATACAGTGAATGTAATAAGTTGTATGGTTTGGATTTATTATTGTTCGAAATTTTTTAAGGGTTGAATTTGGTTTGTTGAAAGCTAAGGGAATCATAGTTTAAGTTTTAACATTTTTTTGATGATTTGATAATTATTTTAGAATAAAATTTAATTGTTGAAATTCATTAATGATTGATTATTTAAGGTATTTTGATTAGACATTTAAAGCTTTTAACCTAATATATAGCTTCCTTATTGAAAGGATTTAAGTAAGATGTATGTAAGCCTCGAATAGCTAAATATTTTATTCTTAAATTTTTAATGGCTTTTCATGTTGAATAGTAATTACCTTTGTTAAATCGGGTCAATGAGATTTATTTCACCCTTCTTGGGGCTATGTTAATGGCCTTATAAGCATGAGTTACCCAGCGATTACCTATTTATTTAAGTTTGAAGGTTAGTTGGTGATTTTTAATTAGTTTAATTGGTGATTTTTAATTAGTTTAATTTATATGTACCTAAATTACTTTCTATTTTGGATGAATTTCAAGGGTATTTCAATTTTCATTTATTAAGCTCTAAATTTTGAGTATTATGACATTTAGTTTATATATATATTTTTGGCTAATTATGAATTTTTAAAATTTTTAGGTTAATTATGTGTCAATCTTGGGTTCACTAATTGACAAACAAAATATAATAAAATTTGAAACATACATTCACGAGAACATGTGCTTCAAACCCACCAAATTTGAAGCCATTAAGATCTCCCTAGGTTTCATAATTGATTACCAAAGGCAAAATATATCTATACCTTTAGGGATTTCTAGTATTTAGATTGGGTTAAGATCATAGGAATTCTAATCTTTACTCTAATATGCACAAATTACAAACAAATTAAAGCCTAATTTTAAGTGACGTGTGAGTTATGAGTTTCTAAAGTTTTGGATTAAAATATGACCCATAATATTGAAATTTCAATTCACCAAAATCTAAAACTCATTAGGGCTTAAGAAAATTAGGGTATGTAGGATAAACACCCTAGTACCTTATCCACATTTGAGCTCAATTGGATTATTGGATCATGAGTAATTAACAAAAATAGAATTTCAATCAAACATAAATTACTCACAATCCACTAGTCTAAATCAATTGAAATTAATTTTAAAATGAAATTAAGCTCAAGATGGTTCCAATGAGCCTAGGAACACTAAATTTGGGTAAGAATAAAATTTATGGTGAATTTTTAAAGTTCTTGAGCATTTTTTAAATATTGTAATACATTTATTTGAATTAGCCGCCGACACATGTAATGCTAATCATTAGTGTGGCGGTGTAGTGGCCTTTAGCCGTATGTCAAGCAACGACGTGGTAACTTATCCACATTAGCCTTAGATCGGTGGCATTCGATTTGATTGGCTAAATCAAATGGACTAGATAGTGACATGTTGCCTACGTCTAGTTCTTCGTGGCGCAAGTTCAAAACTCAGTACTTCCAGTGCGCATTCTGACTTGCCTTGAACCATCCGATCAGAATAGTTGGAATATCGGATGGCCAAGATTAATCCAGATCAGTTTGGTTCAAAATGTACAAAAATTTTAAATGCTCATAACTTCTTCTGCGCTCATCCAAATTCAATGAAATCTGAAACATAGCTTCATGGTACCCTAATTTTCCAATCCACAAAGTTTGGGAGTTCCATGCATTGAAATATTAAAAATAATTTTAAATTAAATTTAAATCTTCAAATGTAAAAATGCCTCTAATCAATGGATGTATTTCCTTATTTTTGGGCTCTGTGATATTCTCCACAACTTTCTTGAAGACTCTAAGCTCTGATTTCCACTAGATCAAAGTTATTTGTGTTTGAAGGCTTTTTCTCTCTATTCTCTCTCTCCTCTCAAATGGGGATTTTTGGAGCTAGGTAAAGGCTGTGAAAGGTTATGGGGAAGCTTGGGGAGCTATTTGGAGCTCAGGGAAAAAGGAATGAGGGCTTGACAAGCTGTGGATTGAGAATATTGCTTCATTGAACTTTTTACCCTTTTATACCAAATTCAAGCCATAGAGCCTTCACCAAGGGTTGAGATTTTTTTGGAGGCTTCCCTTGATATTTGTTACATAGATGGGGTTGGTGGGGGATAATCGTTTTGGGTAGGTGAAGGATTTTTGAGTATTGTGCACATGGAGCTAAATTGAGCAAATGGCTACTTGAGGTAGGTGAAAAGGAGCTTCTAGAACTTATTTGAAATGCTTACATCAACCGATTTAAGTTAGGTTGCCTTTGGGTCCATGAATTTTTGCTTTAGAGGCTTTGGGTTAGCCAAATTGGTTGACCCAGGTTAACCCATGGGTTGGGCTTATTAGATTTAATGCAATAGGCCAAGGAACACCTACTACAACCATTGGTGCAATTTAATTTAACAAGGATGGAGATTTGGCTCAAGAAAACCACTTTGGATCCACTTGGTTCAACCAATTTGGCTAAACTAGGTGGGTCCATAAGTTGAAAATTTTTTTAAGGGACTCACATTGATCTCATGGACTGCCCCCATAAGTTTGGTTTATTGATTTGGTCAAAATCTTTGGATTTGAATTTTTGAAGCATTTAGGTATGTTTTGGTCAACTCATAAGTTGACTTGGTCAACTATGAAAGTTTGATAAGGATATTAAGCATAAGTGAACTTGTCCCTAGGCACACCAAGAAAGGGGGGGGGGGGGTGAATTGGTAAATTTAAAAAAAAAACTAATTGCTTACTTCAAAAATAAAAATGATATTTTTGGATTTTTAATATTTGAAAACAAGTAACAATTATCACTTAATGCAGAATCGAACGAATTTATCAAAACAACGATGAAGATATTCTAATCGGTAGAATGTAGCATTGAGTAGGATTTTCACCAAGCAGTTATAACAAAATTAAAATGCAAAAGAGTAAAAATGTGAGAATTAAAAAATCAAAATAAACACACCATAGATTTATAGTGGTTTGGTCAAACAATGACCTACGTCCAATCCTCAGAGTCCTCTATGAGTATTTCACTATCACTATAGTGTCTCTCATTTTATCCCCACAAGAAGGCGGAGAAGCCCTTAGACAAATCACTTCCACCAAATCAGTGCGACAGAGTGCTAGAAGTTTTGTCACCCTCCTAGTGATGATAGTAGACCTTTAATCATTTTTCTCCTTCCTGGAGAAGGTAAAGAACCTCAAACTCCTTTCTCACCCTCTTGGTGATGGCAGAAAACCACGAACTCCTTTCTCACCCTCCTAGTGATGGTAGAGTACCACAAACTCCTTTCTCACCCTCCTGGTGATGCCAGAGTACCATGTCCTTGGGATAAAGAATTTCTTCCCAGAGCCACCCAAGAAACCTAAATAGACACTTAGCAGAACAAGGCAAGACACTTGCTTGGAGCAACTGTGTGAACCCCTCACACTACTTCTCCCTCACATATAAGCTCTCTTAGATCTTATTCTCAAAGCTCCCTCTCAAGAACACTTAGTAGCCAAAAGACTTGAAATAAGTCAATTGAGAGAGATTAAATGCAAGGCCTCACAAAAATCTCTAAATTTAATTCTGGTGACTCTGATCATACAGTACGATTATGGATTGTCAAGTATGATTAATTCAAAGTACTCCTATTAGTATTGTACTAAGAGCTAGATGTTGTATGATCAGTTCAAAGAATTAAGCTGATTATCTATGATAATTTAGATCATCGCCCAGTATAATTAGTTTAAATGACTTGGATTATCATCCCGTATGATTGGTGACGATAAATTATCATCCCATGCAAGAATTGGGTCGTACAGTATGATTAGTCAAATCATCCTATATGATCTGACTGGATCAATTAATCCAAAATCATCCCCTAATCATAGGATTAATTTAGGCAAGATTTAATTACATTATACAGTATGATACCTATCATATAGTACAATTAGTATAAAATTTTGAATTTCAACATATTGATTAAATTGTGATTGGCAGCTAGGATCCTAATTTTAACTGATCGTCCTATACGATCAATATCGTACAATATGATTAGTTCAACTTGCATTAATTATCATAATTAACCATTTTAATAATTTTTTGATTAGCAGAGCATACAATACGATGAGTTCAAAAAATTTACCTTTTGATATTGTCACTAACTCACTCCCTTGAGCATGTATGTGCATGGTCACAAGCTTAGTATACACCAATTATTTGATTTGACTCAAGAAAAATAAAAATACATAAGTATTAAAAATATAGATATTTTCATGGCATACTTAACCATAGTCTTCCCAATCTTAAGTTGATCATAAGTGTATGGTGGACCTGAAATATTAGTGCACCTGAAAAAAAATAGATATGCAATAATAACAATTAATAGGAGATAACATAGTACGTAATCCAATAATATTTATTATTATCAAAATCACAGAACTTAGGTCCATATTTACAACAAACTAGGTTTGACTAGGGGTCCAATCAATTTCAAATGATATTTGAGTTTGTTGGAAGTGGTTTTATGGTTTAGTGGGGTTTCCATGCATGAAATGAAATTTTAAAGGGTTAAGGGGCATTTTGGTCAATCAGGGTTGACAATGGCTTAGGGTTTGGCTCAATGCACTTCAAATCACATTAGAAATGTATAGGAAGAGGTTTTAGGGTTTGTTTTAGCTGAGCTATATTGAAGTTTAAGGAAAAATTTAGTTATTAGATGTTTTGGGGTTTTAGGGTTTTCAAGGTTTTGTGATCAACCATGGTCAACCATGTCCACCAAAAATTCAAAATCGGTTTGATGGATCATTATAATGATTATGAACATGATTAATTATTTTGTAGAGATTTCCAAGGTGTTCTATTAGAAGATGTAAGGTTTAGTGGCACATAGGCTGTAAATAATTAAAGGTTTTGAAACCTTTGGAAATCAATTTAATTTTGGGGGTTAGGAGGTTTGAAATGCTTCTAAATTGATATTATTGACCCTAGGGACATGCCTAATAAATATAAATTAATTGGTCATGAATCAAAGGTCATTTGATTGGGTTTTAAATGATTTGACATTTTCCCAAAAAAAATGTTTTTAGACCAAGGGTTTTTGGGTTTGTATTTCAACAATTAATTTTGGATTTTAAATTGGATTTCTGATTTAGATTGATCTGGGATTAAATTTGATTTGATGTTCTTGATCTCACACAAAATTGAGGTCAACATATGGAGAGTTGTATATGATGAATGACCCATATCTTGATATAGAGTCTTAGTTTGTGATCTTATTTTTTGCTTTTATCTTAGTTCTTCATCAATATGAAAAGATTAAGTCAAAATAATCAAATATAATTAATATGATAGCTTATTGAGATTCATACATATCCAAAAATTTCACTTAATTAACACTAATCCTAATGCAATATTTGAATTGAAAATTTAAAAAAGTTGGACCATATAAACACTAATTTCAACAAGTTTATAATTGAATTAAATGTCTCAATGTAATGAACCCATTGACACCACAAGTTATGTAATATAAGTCTAAATGAACCTTATTACGTCTTGGAATATTCACGGTGGTAGAGAAATATAAAATTTAACGTCTTAGCTTTATATGAAGATCTAACATGCAAAATAAATTAAAGATATGGGTGTAGCATTTATAAGAGACACCAGAGTTTTTACATAAAAACCCCTGAAAAGGGATAATAAGCATGGGTTCTCCCAGTTTGAATGAATCCATAAGTGTTTGCAGTCAATTATAAATTAGGCACTTTCTTAGGGGGAAGGCCTTAATTTAATGTAGCAAATATACATCATTTAGAGTGCATTACATGATGGGAATTAAAAAAAAAAGTATTGACATGTTTGTTTAGTCAGCATAACCAAATTTGGTGGGCAACGGAGGTCGAAAAGATCGTAGTCGGGTTACGGTGGTTGGAAGGATTGTAGTCAGCGGGCAACGGAGGATAAAGGACCATTTTCAGGCGATGGAGGTCAAAAGGACCAAAATTGGCATTCAATGAAGGTCAGAAAGACCATTATCTGGTGATGGGGTCAGAAGGATCATAGTTAGCAGGCGACGGAGGATGGAAAGACCATAGTCTGGTGATGGAGGTTAAAAGGACTGGAGTCAGCAAGCGATGGAGGTCAGAAGAATCGTAGTATGACTACGTAGGGCGAAAAGACCATAGTCGGCCGATGATAGTGGTCAGAAAGACTATTGTCTAGGGATGGAGGTCAGAATGACTATAATAGGCGGGCGATTGTGGATAGAAATATTGTTATTTGGTGACTAAGGTTGGAAGGACCGTAGTTAGATGGCGATGGAGGTCGAAAGACTGTTGTCTGGTGATGGAAGTCAGAAAGATCATAGTCGGTGGCAGGGTGGAAGTCCAGCGTGAGTCAGTGGATGGACAGAAGTCCAGCATCAGTTGGTGGATAGGTAAAAGCTCATGGTTAGTTGTTGGTCGAGCAGAAGCTCAGCATTACTTTGTGGCTAGGCAGAAGTTCGGCATTAGTTAGTGGCCGGGAAGAAGCCCGATGATAGTCCGATGATGGTCGGTTGTCCGATGGAGTGTTCTAGGCTAAATTTATAGGACATGTCACTATTAAAAATATATAACTAGACTACCGCCATCAATTCTATAATCTTCCAATCTTTGCGCCTGACTATGATCCTCTATTATCCATCACAAAACTATAGTCCTCGATCATTTATAACCTGATTGGAGTCCTTCCACTTTTATTGCTTGACTATGGTCCTCCACTTATCAACACTCGACTATAATTCTTTGACCTCCATCACCCTACTATGGTTCTCTAATAATTATTTCCTGACTACAGACCTCCATCACCCTACTTATAATCATTTTAACTACCATTACCTGACTACAGACCTCCATTACCCTACTTATTGTCATTTTGACTACCATTGCTTCACTACAGTCCTCCATTCTCTATCGCCTAACTATGGTCCTCTTGCTATCATTGCCTGACTACGGCTCATCAAATTGCTTCCACTTGACTACAATCCTTCATCTTCCTTCGCCCAACTACAACCCTTCATTCTCTATTTCCTTACTATAATCCTTAGACCACCATCGTTTTATTACAATCCTCCGACCTCCATTTTCCAACTACTATGACACTTAATAACTTAATCACCTACCATCACTAATATTGCCAATGCATGCTGTCACTTATAAGATCAATTCACACTATCAACATTTACTCTAACTCCTAATTTCAATACTAGGATTTATGTTGGATTTCTTATTATCTGGCCTTCTCTTCTTAAATGAGTACAACCAACTAAACAAACAAATGATCCCTTAAAAATGGCTCATATGCCACAACCTCTTCCAACTTCAATCGCATGATATTTTCTTTATATTGTACCAATGCATTCTCTCGATGAAGAGCATTATTTGTAATTGATGACAAATACTAGTGGAATCATTTTAATTGGGATAGGACCCATGATTTTTCACTTTCTAGGTTTTCACATAAAGGAGTACAACCAACTAAACAAACAAATGATCCCTTAAATTTAAGTTATTAAACTCTTTATCACTCTATCGTTGTGAATGTTAATAATTATCAATAACAATACATGAAAAAATAATTTTAATAATTATTCACCAAATAGGCTTTCAAAAATTTTAATAGCTAGAAGCATATAACATAATTGTCATTGGTGAAGTATTATATATAAATGTGGATGAATGCAATAACTAATATTTTAAATAAGGGTGTTTTCTTACATATCACTCAAAATTATACTATTTACATATTTAATATGTAACACTAAATATTTAATCACATAACTCTTATGACTTCAAATAATAACAAAATAACACATACACTATCAAAATTTCATGCATGATTGAGATCTCGTCACGATCATCATCCTCGTTGGCACACATCCAATTTGATTATAACCTTTAAAAGTCATTACAATTATTTAAGGTCTTTGCATACCTTGTGATCACTGTCAATCTTCCCACATAGCAAGCATTGTCACAACATCGCACACCATTGAGATCTATTGCCACCTCACAAGCTAAGAGTCTCATTTCTACGTTTGTACGAAAATCTCGATGCCCAGCTGAGAGGTCTCTTTTGGTGGTGAAAGCTCCATACTAGAGGGATCCAATTGTAACTTTCTTGATTTCGAGAGATCTATTGCAACTTCGTTTTCATTCTTATCATTGATGCCAAGAGTTTTATTATTTTTTTAACATTAAATTATGTAAATGTGAAGTTTATATAATACAATTGTGAGTGATTATATATATATGCTTAAAAAAAATTTATAATTATTCACCAAATAGTCTTTCAAAATTTTTAATATCTTGAAGCTTAGAATATAATTGTCATTGGTGAAGTATTACTTATAAATATGGATGAATGTAATAACTTATATTTTAAATAAAAGGGTTTGCATACAGATCACTTAAAGTTATACTATTTACATATTTAATACATAAACATCAATATTTAATCACATAACTCTTATGGATTCAAATAATAACAAAATAACATGTACTACCGTAAAAAAATTATACATTGTTGAAATCTCATCATGATGATCATCCAGCTTGACATATGTTGATCTGATCATAACCTTTGAACATCATCGCAATCTTTACCTGTCTATGTACCCTATGACCATTATTAATTTTCCCACATAGCCAGCTTGTCACAACATTGCAAGCCATCAAGATCTATTGCCACCTCACAAGCTAAGAGCTTCATTACTATGTTCCCATGAAAATCTTGATGCCCCAACTCAAAGGTCTCTTTTGGTGGTGAAAGCTATATCCTAGAGGTATCCAATTTTGACTTCCTTGATTTAGAGAGATCCATGGAAACTTTCTCTTTATAATAATTGCCATGACTTCCAGGGGCGGATCCAGCCTTCTTTTTCAGGGTGGGCAAACTCTTGCGGTGGCCAAGTAGCTCATTTACACTCTTGCAGTGGCCAAGTCTCTAAGGCATCAAGACCGCATTATCTCCTTTCATATCTAATGTCATCCGACGGATGTCCTTAGTAAAATAATCAAGTAAATAAATTCAATAATTATATGAATTAAATAGAGAAAGAGACAAACAAAGTTGCCAGGTGTAAAAGCTTTTTATAAGGTTTTTGATTCAGAAAAGACCAGCAATAGCTCAACAGATTAAAAAAATATGCCCACTTCTTGCACCAATATCAAAATAAATGATAAAAATTAAGATAAACAGGCCTACAACAAGAAGCAATCTTCCAAAATGAATTTTAACACATACCTTGTGCACAAGATTATCCTTCTTAAGAATATGCAAAATAGCAGGGCCTAATATCCACGATTCTAAGATCCATGCGAAGATCTTTATAAGAAATCCTGCAACCCAAGGAGCTACAACACCAAAGGCCCATGAGAGAGCTACTCATGGCACGAAGAAGAAGAAGAGGGAGCCAGGAGGAAAGCACTCGCTGAGGAGTCCTACATTGTGTCTATGATAGCTTTATACAGCTAATGAGTAGTGTTAGCATTTTGAGAAATCTCCTGCTAAGATGAAATGAGAGCTAGGCTATCCTATTTGCTTTTCAATTTAAGAAAAAAAGGGGTCGGTGGAGTATACTTGCTTGTCGAGAGGAAAGAAAAAAAGGGGTCGGTGAAGAGCAAGGCTTGCATCGCATAGGTGGCGGGAGGTCGGAACTGGAGGTCGGCGAGACCTTCAGGTTGGCTTGGCAAGGGTAGGAGGTTGGAGTCCTGTAGGCAGCCGCAAGGCTCTGGAGCTTCGGCTTTGGTGGGAAAACGAATAAGAGAGGGGAATTGGGAGATCCGGAAGGCAATAAGTTGTTGTTCCTACTCCCATTTCTGGAAAAGGGGAAAAAGAAAAGAAAACAACAAAGAGCAGCTGCTTTGGCTTCCTGCAGAGGTCACGACAGCACCTAGATGTCCATAATAAGAACAAGTAACCATTGTCTTTCGATACTTTAAATAAACCACAGCAGCAGGTGTTCCACACTTCCAGCAGGGATTTTTAGCTTTCAGAACAGGGCAAAACGAGACTAGAGGGACTGCAATTCTTATCTACAGGACTAGGGAAAAAGGCTTCGTGAAGGTTTCCCATTTTCAGTGGATACATTAGCAGCACAGGAGAACAACGACCACTAGCAGACTCCTGTGAGAATGACGACCTCTTCAACGCCGAAGGTGGGATTTGGGATGGATGGGCAGACAGGCGCCAGATGGGGCAAAAAATTATTTTTGAGGGGGGGCAGAATTCCAAAATTGCCCCCCTTATACATTAATTTTTTTTTTTAGGGTGGGACCCTGGGATGAATGGGGATCCGCCCATGATGACTTCTATTATTTTTTTCTAATGTTAAATATATTATGTAAGTGCGAAGTTTATAAAATATAATTTTGAGTAATCATATTATATATATATATATATATATATATAATATGATGCAAATAACAATTTACATAATTTCAACTCTTGCTATAAAAATAAAATTTAATAGTTCTTTGTAAGGTAAAAGCAGAACTCATCGTCACTCGATATAGAACTTGCTTCGTTGTTTCTGTTGAGGCTGAAGGATTCACCTTCATTTCTTAGGTTTCTTTGCTCCTTAGCCTTTTTCTTAGACGATTTAAATTCAGTTGAAATCAAAGAAAGAAAAAGAATCCCATTTGTGATTCTCTATCTCGTGGATCTAGATTATCTGCCTCTCCCAACGAATCGGCCGGGATCATTTTGGCTTAGGGGTTAGGGTTTGAAGGGTTCAAGATTTGTTCTTTCCCAATCAATTTCTATACTTTGTAGAGATGAGCTTCCAGGATCTGGAATCCGGCCGGCAGCTTCAGGGTAGGAAGAATCTCATCAACGGCAAGCAGGATCCAACACAGGCCGTAGCCGCCGGAGTGTTCCAGATCAACACCGCCGTTTCCACGTTCCAGCGTTTAGTCAACACGCTCGGAACCCCAAAGGATACACCTGAGCTTCGCGAGAAACTGTAAGCTTCCTCAATTCTAATCCGTCCTGGTTTCCCTTTTTCAAATTTGAAATACGTCTATCTGGTTGAAAGCATCTTGCTTCTGTTGTGGGAGAAATTGGGGAAAAAAGGATGTTGGTGAGCCTGTGCCGCGTTGGATTCCATCGTGTTGGCTTTGGGGTTGATTGGTCCGTAATAACTATTACTTGCTTCATCGTTTTTGGTATTTTTGTCTTTAGATATAACAATTCCGATTAGGGTTAATATGAAGATTTAAAATAGTTAAAGGTAGGATTTTGAATGAAAGAGATGAAGCCAGTGTTTCATAAAACTTGTAGTTTTGCTTATGAGGTTCTGGCCTTGTAGGTTTGGTTGGTTTATGCTTTCGTCCGCATGAATTAAGCTGGTATTGCTAAGGTGCAAGCCCTGATTTGTCCTTTGCCTTCCAATAAGATGGGACGGATTCAATCCCTTCGAAGAAAGCTTTGACCGTAGTAGATATAACATGTACGGACCTTGCACGGACAACATGATTATGCTATTCTGAACTTTTAGCGGGCAAACTAGTCTATACTGTTCTTTTAAAGAAGTTTGCTTAAAATGTTGTGAAGAAATCTGTGGTGCCATGTGCATCGGAATTGATCACACAACTATTCTTCTATTTTTTTGCTTTTTGCTGGTAGCCGCTTGTAATGCGCATGAATATATTTAGTTTAGAATTCCTTTAGATTTCATTAATGCAAGTGATTTTTTCCCCCTTATATGGCCTCCTGAAACTTTAATATTTTTTGTGGTTTCTATTTTTTTCCTGCTTACGGACCAGCATTCCCAGTTGTAATTAAAATTGAATAAGAGAATTCTAAAACAAGGATATATATATATATATATATATATATATATATATATATATATATATATATATATATATATATATATATATGATTAAATGTTGTTTTATAAGAGCTCAATAAGATGTAATAATCATTTTAAAAAGAAGGGAAGGGTATTCTTAAAACCGAAGGTGAGATGTGCAAAATGATTTGTGTTTTTTGAGGTGCTAAGCATGTAAACTTGTAGATTGAAATCCTGTGGGCTTCAAAAATTTCGCGCCCCAGCCTCTTCTTGCCAGCTTTTTTTGTTGTTGATGGGAAGAGTTTTAATGAGTTTAAGTTCTGGGTAAATTTAAAAAAAAAAAAGTTCTGGGTAAATTTTCAGAAGGCAGACGAAGTTTGGTGATAAGACACTACCAAGAGATTTCGCCCTCATTTTGCGCGGACTTTATAATTTGAGTTATGATTTCCTATAGGAGTAAGCCCCTATAGTTAATTACCCCTGCTGATAATGAGAGAGAACTTTCGATTAAGGCTAATCGTAAGATAGGTCACATAGGTTGTAAACACAACGTATAATAGCAACAGTTTTATAGTTTGAATTTGAATTTGAATTTTGAAGTTTATCACTATAAATTTAAAACAGGTGATGGGGGAACGAAGATGAGCCCGATCAAGATCCCATGGTTCCGTCGTCCCGGGTTGTCATGGTCCCTAGTCTACTTAGTCAGAGGAGGTAGTCAGCCCATTCTGACCGAAGGCATCTTATCGGTATCCATGAGTTGCTTTGTCTAAGAATATCTTATAGACTTGGAATAGTGTTTGTCTAAGGGGATACATTTGAATCCACCTTAGCTGACAAAAAGAGTTTTGTGCCTATTGAATATACCCTATGATTCATTATTCAAGAGTTTGATGTCGTTAAAGAACATACGAGCTTTGGCCATGATCGTAATATAATTTTGCCATTTTGCAGCAAAAACATCCAATTCGAGGGCATGTGTCATGCCCCTACAAGCAAGAGATTATTTGAGGATGAATCTTACTGATACATCCGACATGGCATTCGCTATTTGTGAGCTGAGGTTAATTTCAAATTTGCCACCCCTGATAACGGTTGCGGAAGATGAATGGGTTTTAGTTTTAAGTTTTGGAGATTAAATTTTGAAGTTTTTATAGGCTTTTGAGAATTGACCCCTCCGATTGAGATTTACTGTCAATATGACCATCATTAGGGTGACGCCAAAGTTACTTATATTTTTGTAGGAATTTGAGAGGTATTTTAGAAGTTTGCGGTCCCCTACGGTTGAGATTAGCTTTCAACATGACCATCATCGATGTGATTTTCAGTATTTTGTTGCAATTTAGGAGACATCTTATAATTCAAGTTATGTCAACTCCAATTCTTTCAAGGAGGAGGATGAGACTGGGAATATTTGACCCGTGGAACATTCTCTAACATTGGCATTCACAAATTTAGCTCATTTGTTGGAGCACATGCGAGATATATTTTTAACATATAGATTGGTGCTATTATGGAGGTATTGTCTTCTGTCCGCTTGTACAAGTATTGTGGATCCGATGGCATAGTTTAGTAGCACGTTGAGTTTCAATTGTCGTGCATTGGTAGTGCAGTTTAGCTCATTTCATCTTTTGCATGTTATCATTTTCTTCAGTATTCAACTCATATCATCTTTTGCATGTTATCATTTTCTTCAGTAATCGTTGTACGACGCATCAGGAGCTTTCTACTTGTCGTTTGCAAATAGATCGATTTATCTGGCATGTTAACCTGGCACCGCAAATTGACTACTTTTGTTTGCCAGTGCTCCATAGCTTTCATTGCAAATTGTCTATCATTACTTGTAGGTGAATCGTAACATTGCACTACGGGTTGTTTATCGCTTCATACAAATGTGCTATAGCGCACTTACAAATCTTCTGCAGTTGCTCGTAGATGTTTGCATTCATCACAGGCTTGTTGCCTTTGTCTCTAGGTAGTGTATCGCACTTACTGTAATCTTTTTACTCGTGCCTGTAGAGGATCCACCACACTTACGATACATGTACTCTATTTACTTGTTAGTAGGACTGCTATATGCATTATGGGCTTTCTGCCGTCATCTGCGGGTAAGCAGCGCCTAATGCATATCTTTTATTGTTGTCCGTAGGTAAACTACTGTATGCATTACAGTCCTTCTGCCATCACATGCAAGAAAGTTGCATGGAATGTAAATCTTCTGGTGCTACTTATAAACATTTGCATTTACTGCACTCTTCTACATTTGCTCGTAGATAGCAAGTTGTATAAATAATCAGACTCTTGTAGTGGCTCGTAGGTGTTTGCATTTATCATAAATTGACTGCCATTACTTGTAGGAGATCAATGTATTTTCCTAACACTGAATTGTTGTTGATTGTAAGGGTGTTGCAACATCTATTGCTTATCGCTGACTATCATTCGTAGGCGTATTATTATGCATATGACAAATCTTCCGTCATTGCCAGTAGGTGTTTGCATTCATCATATGTCACATTGTGTATGTCTGTAAGGAGTATTATCATTTACGAGCAAGTTTAGTGTGCTCATTTGCATGCTGATATGGGCTACCAGTCGAGTTGCATTCATTAATGATTTCCCTATGCATATTAACTGGCAAGTTTCTATGTTCGTTGCCCTCGTTCATAAACGAACTAATGCACTTGCCCATCAGCTAAATGTTGTTGATTGCAAGCATGTTTGGCTTTCTTGTGTTCATATGAAATTGGTACATTTGCTTGCGTGTCAATATTGATTGCCGAATGGGCTACATTCACTACTGGTTTCTTCATGTATGCTGACCGACGAGTTGCTAAATTCATTTGACACTGACTTTGTGTTCATAGGAGATTGTTGTATGCGTCTGCAAGCCGTCTGATATTGATCGCAGGTCCTTGGTCCCCGCCTGTAGGTGAAATTTGCACCATGTCCATTATTGTTTTCATAGGTTGGTTAGTGTTTTCATTTACAGGTTAACTGGGGATAACTGTAGATGGGTTGTATCCATATACTATCCTTTTAACAAGTTAGCATATTCATCAGGAGCCACTATTTGCAATATGGCCATTATATTTCCCTCAATTCTCTTTGATCATTGCTTACAAGCGAATTGTGTTTGGCAATTTATTTATTGAAAGATTATTGCTTGCATGATTAATTTTGTTATCTTGCAAAGTTATAGGTTTCATTTTAAATATTAGGTTTTGTTCCCTGTAATTATTTAAGTCATGTGCGTTGTTAGTTTAAATTTCGGCAGCCTCCCAGTGCCCCCTCCCCTCGAAGGGAGATAGGGAGGGCACTTACCCTTTCAAATCCACCCAGCTGGATAGGATTTAACGGCCGAGGGCTTCAGGGGAGGGAATCAACCCCGGTATTGATCTTTAAGCACTTGTTTGTACTTCGGTATTTCCTTGGAATTTTGGCAGCCTTTTGGCGCCCTCTCCCCATGAGGGGAGGTTAGGGAGGGCACTTGCCCTTTTGATCCGCTTGACCGGATCGAATCAATAGCTAAGGGCTTTGGGGGACATATCAACCCCGGAATTGGTTTTTAGTGATCCTCCAATTGTACGCAACCTACTAATTTTTATTTAAAATACACCTTTTTGTTTCCCTTGAAAATCCGATAGCCTTCCGGTGCCCCCTCTTCACGATTGGAGGTTGGGAAGGGCACTTGGCGGCTGGGATTGGACAAGATAAAGGCGGGAGTCGGGCTGGCAGCATGGAAGCAGTCAGGATCGTGAGGACTGTAATGCAGGTTGATGGAAATCGGTCGGGATCGGGCGTGCGAGATCGATGCAGGTTGGTCGGCGAAATCGGAAGTGGGATCTGAAAGATGGATCAACTGGAGTGGGATTGAGTTAACGAGAAGAGGCAGATGAGAGGCGGTTGGGATTCGTGTGTCCGAGATCGGGAGCAAGGGTCGAATGGCGGACTAGTTGCGACTAGGTATGCTAAAGCAGAAGTCTGGGAATGCAGGTGTGGGTCTTGGGTCGGAGCTGGTCGTGGTTGGCTTCGGGATCTTGATTCAATGAATGAAGATCGAAGATCGATCGAGAGAGGGCTTTAGCTGGAGCGGCTTTTGTGTGCAGAAGACCTACTTGTGGGAGGCTTTTGTGAGAATGAGGAAGAGAATGGGCCAAGCGAGAGTTATGTGTCATGGGAGATCGTGGGGAGCGGTTGCTGGAACGTGGATCTTGCGGTTTTCTTCGTGTGGGCCAGTTAGTTGGTTATAGGTCAACAAATCCTAAACATATCAATCTGTTATCTTCGAGAGAAGGGAGGAAAGGGGGAGTAGAGAGGTGTTGTGATTGTTTTTTATGATGATTATGTTGGAGGGTTGATATAGGGGGATGGTATAAGAAAGACTAGATCTGAGAAGACAACACATTAGACTAGGTGAAGTGCGATTTATGGTGTAAATGATTTATCTATTTAATTTGGATATGGATTTTATTGTGACAGATGAAACTCGAGGTATTCGTTAATAATGTGGGATTTATCTTTCCTAGCTTGCATATACAATTGTGCCACTATTAGGTACTAGATTCAAGTCTTGTAAAAAACCTCTTTGTAAATATTGGCATAAAGTTGTGTACATCAACCAATCCTCAATAGTTTTATTTGCAATTATTCTATGAGATAGGTACACCCTTAATGTGCATAGGCTAGTAGAAATTTCCCTCTTCATGATAGAAAAAGCCTTTGATTATGGGCTACAAGATTTATATTTTTGTGCAGTCATTGTGTGTAACCTAGTTTGGGGCTTGAGAGTAAATCCTATGAAGATCTTATGTTTGTGTTAGCAAATTTTTACTGAAGTGAATTATAGGTCTCTGGATGTTATGAAAGCTTTGTTGGTGACATGAAGCTTTGTTAGGAGTCATGAATTTTTTAATCCTCTGATCTTCCCAAAAAATTAAATCTTAAGGTAACTTGAATTTGATTTAATTTCATTTTAGGCCAAATCTTCAAGAACTTTTGCCTTGCATGGTTTTTATTAGCTAACTTCGGGATTCACTGCGCTGAGCCTTTTGCCATGGAGGACCTTGATCTATTGGATTGATGTTGTATGGTTTAGTCCAATTGTAGTATAGTTATGATCTCAGCTCATTGGGATGCTTATACCATAGCATAGTTTTCCTAATATGCCTCTAGATCTTTAAAGTAAAAAAAATGTAGGCACTACAGATCATGTGGTAATTTCGTGTGAGATTTCAACTGCCTAGAAGCATATGCAATCATTATTTTGCCTTGAACCAACACACAACCTAGGCTCATTATTTCGTCTTGCACCAACACACAACCTAGCTTTTTAAGAATAATATTCAATCTTTCTAGAAATAAGGCAAAATTTTTCAGGCATAACTACTGTTGTACATTGTTTTAGACACAGTTTATCACATAATCCTTTTCAAGCAAGCTATTGAAAAAGGTTGATGTAAAGCCTCACATTACAAGGATCAATGTAGGCTTGCTTTTCCTTTGCACAGTGGGTTGGATATTTAAGTTTCTGAACTTATAGGCCAGCCCTCTACAGTTCACACTTGATAGCAATGACCAAAAGTTCAGATTAGGCTATTGTGGTATTCTCAGTCATTTGTGATGCTTCAAGAAACTATTCATTTGTATTATAGTAACATGACCCCCTCTTTGTGCAATGTATAGTATGACAAGGCAACTAAACCAAAACCTTTCATATATGAGCAAAAGAATCAAGAGTAAGTAGGGAAGTCTAAAGATAGAATATGTAAACAAGAGTAAATTTATGAAACCAATGCTAAAAAGAAGTTCAAAAAGTGTGTATTGCATGGTCTATTCAGCTCTCTAGTGCAAAAATTTGAGCAAAGCCTCTTGTCCTCTTTGAACTCTCCCGTCCATTTACATTTATGCAATGAATTGAGCAAACTTGCAAATTTGTTATTTTATTTTATTGATACTATTAAAATGTTTCCCTACTTTTATTTTTAATCATGAGCATCATTAAACGTAGGAGGTGAGTTAACAAAACTCTTGGGCTTGTTTCCTAGAGAAGCAAGGCTACTACAATGTCCATATACAAGTACAAATATGGTTTATAAACTAAATATGATACTATCATTGAGTTGTGCTTTCAAATTTTAATTTAACATATACCATGAATGGGGAGCCTATTGGAAAATCATAGATTTGGAAAATTTTATCTTAACTCTTTGACAGATTTGTACTTTCTTTACCTATATTTTCTTACATTTGTCTTGGTAGAATCTTCTCTAATTTAGGTTGTTATTGGCAGGCACAAGACACGGCTGCATATTGGGCAGTTGGTGAAGGATACTTCAACAAAACTTAAACAAGCTAGTGAAACTGATCACCAAACAGACGTTAGCGTGCGTACTTGCAACTAGTTATTTATTTATTTATTTTCGACTTCAACTTTCTTCCTTCTGATTTCTTGCACTTGGAATGATGCTTTAGCTTTGCTCTTTTTTATGGTCTTTTCTTTCTAAATTAGTTGGCGATTCCTTGTAAATCCTATTGGTAAAATAGAAATTCCCATGCAATCGAAGTCTTTTTGTTGTTGTTTAATTCACGATTCTATGGGAATGATGATCTTAGTTGTTTCATAAATTGTTGAATGGTATTAATATAAGAATATGTAGGATTTGGATTCCTTAATGCAACTAATATGATACATAATATAATTTCATGTAAATGAAAATGAGGATTCACAGATAATAAGTCATCATTAAAATTCAACGACGTACATTTTTAATTTTAACCAAGCAATACTATAATTTAAAAGCATCTAATAAGTAGAAATGTATATAAAGTAGATAAAATAGAGAAAGGAATAAAATACTAAAGCAAGTAAAATCAAGTTTCTCGTCGGTATTTGAATTGACTTCTCTTCGAATTAGGCAGTGATCCCTATATTTCATCAAAAAAGATCAAACAATCAATTTGATTTCACAATATTAAAATTGGAAAGAGAAAATTTATTAAAGGAAAGTTGTTAGTTACATGACTTTGACCAATTATTTATAAACTTCTTATAACCTAGGCTAATGTATATTTTTGTCATAGAATTAATCTCAAAATATTATTAATTTTAATTTTAAATTTTATAATAACCAAACAACAATCTGTAAACCTACTTATACGCAATTCCCATTTATCCCAGAAGTGGAAGAATTGCAAGTAATTGATCAACAGAAATCTCCTCTAGCAAATAATCTCAAATCACACACATGAGATTCCCTCCATAGGTCACACGCCTTCTCTACAAATCCTCTAACATAAGACCATTGTTTTTTTATTTCGCTACACAAGTCCAATGTTCGTTACCCAAGCCTTTTTAATTGAAATTAGTAGATATGTTTAAACATGAAATTTTCAAGTTGCTACCACTGAAAGCTACTTCTTTAAGACTGCATATCCACATATATATAATTTAAAAGTCAACTGCTACATCATACCAGCTGCATCACCTAATGCCATACCGCATCAATCTACTTAGTTTGAAAACAATTGACTTTGATGAATTGAATTTTTTATTATCATAATGAAAATTTGAGCTTAAATTTTATGCATTCTATCAAAGTTAATATGTTACATCAATGGACTAGCTTTTATTGGAATCCATCATTAATAACGACCATTTGGTCATCATCTAGAATAGCCTCAAGAAAAAGGTTGATAGTGTGCCTGGTAGAGAATTGGATTTAGACTCACAAAGTAGAGGTGAAAAGAAAGAAAAAATCAAGATATTGATAGTAGGGTCATGAAATAAGGTCAAATTGGAATTGAGAATTAGATTTATGCCATAATTTTTTAGAATTTTCAATTTGTAGACATTTATTGAATGTGCTCCATTACTTTAAATGGGTTTGTCTTCATTGCATTAAATTTTAAATGTTCCTTATCAAAACTTTTCTGGATTTAGCCACACCCTAAAACTTATCATTAGGTTTAAATTCTATACAACTCATGTTTACATTACCAAAAAACTTATAATTGTCATAATTAGTAGTCTATTTTCTGTGAATAATTTTTTCAATTAGGCATATATGTTGTAAATGATGATGAAAACAATACAAGGAAATTAATGAAATGCTAAGACTAATATGCATCCTATGGTTTACTAGCAATGACCTATAACAAAATTAAAAGTAAAATAATTGCAAGTCTACAAACCTTTTAATTCTGTTGACTATATGGATGAACAACCTCTTTAAAAAGATGAAGCTAAATGGTTAAAAATTTAAAATATGAGTTGTGATGTATTATGTATTATTAAAATTGACCAAATAGATGAAGTTTTTTATTTTTTTTAAATTTCTCTTAAAATAGTCACTATTAATAAATTTTCTGAAATAGTTTATGAATATTCATTATAAAATTGTTCTTTAAATTTATTTCACTAAACCACAAGAACCTGAGCTAAAGTTAACATTTGTCTAATCATTCTTTATAGGAATAATATCATTAAATAATTTCATCAAATGTTGTATTTTCAGATTTTCTCATTTGGTTCATCAACTTAAATAGACAGCATTGGTTTTATTTCACATTGATGAATAGGCTCAATTTCAGGTTCGAATATGATCTATTGATTATTTTACTTTCAAACTCCAATTCTAACTTTAGTCAATTTTACATTCATGAACATGACCTATTGTAGATTCAAATTTACATTCAAAACCACCTTATGTAAATTTATTTTGTAACTTCAAGTCATTTTATGTATCTAAAACATGCTCTAATGAATTTTCATGAACTGTCTCTTTTTATTGGATGAATTTCAATTATGCATAATTTTTGTGTTTATATATTCTTCATATGCTCTTGAGTAGTTGTTATTGGACTTTCCTTAGGAATTCGCACTAGTGCACTAGTGCAGTAGCCTTCTATCGTGTCTCAATATACAAAGATTTAGGTAAAGCCCATGTAATTTGCTTTTGGTGAATTTTAACTTAGTTTGTTCCTAAACTCTCGCTTAAGATCTTTAATGAAGCAATTAGTGATAACGAAATAGTCTAAAGATAGATCATGCGAAGCTGCGGGATATACAAACCTTGCACTATATTCAAACAAATTTGAAGTTGATGCAAATTTGATGAAGGACAAATCAAGGTTTGAGTTTCCTAATTAACTAATATGATGTTTAATATGATATAATACATAGGAAATACAGAATTTTTAGATCATAAGTCACCATATAATTCAACAACTTATTGTTTTTAAATGTAAACAAGCAAAACTAGAATTCAAAACTAACTGATAATTAAACAATTGACATAATTTGAGAATTTCAGCAAGAAACTAGAAACATACAAAATCTGCAAGAACAATGAAATAATTTTTCAAAATTTAGATTTTCAATGTGTTAATTTTTTATCAAAATCAAGACTGCTAAACGATTTAATATCAAAAGAATTATATGAAATAGACAATGAACGAAAAAATCAAAGTAAAAAAAAAAAGGTCTCTTACAGGTATGAGGAGATCATTTTATCTTAATTAGGTATTCTCGCTTGTAGCACATTTGAATGAAGCACATGTTCAATTTGCACTCGTACGATTGAACTGGAATGATAAATTTTATCCAAGTCAAATGTTCTCAATTTCATGCCTCAAATCAGTTATATTTTGGACTCTTGATATGGTCGTCATGGGTTCTAAAATGTGGGCTCCAAAAATTCGGCCCCGGCCTCCGCCCGACTTGTTGCTTTCTTTTGAGGGGGGAGTTTTAACAATTTAAGTTCCGAGGTAAATTTTGGAAGGCAGATGAGATAGTAGATAAGACACTACCCAGAGATTTCGCCCTCATTTTGCGAGGACTTTATGATCTGAGTTCTGGTTTCCTATAGGCGCAAGCCCCTATAGTTAATTACCCCTCCCGATAACGAGAGAGAACTTTCGATTAAGGCTAGTCGTCAATCAGATACGTAAGGATATGTGCATCTGTCATATAGTAGCAGCATGAGTTAGGAATTTGAGGATTTCAGAATTTAGAAGATTGGAAGATTTGGAGATTTGAAGATTTGATATTTAAAATTGAAATTTCACCATCTTGCACTTAAAGCGAATGGTGGGGGAATGGATGATAGACCCGATCAAGATCCCATGGTTCCGTCGTCCCGGGCCATCGTGGTCCCTGGTCTACTTAGTCAGAGGAGGTAGTCAACCCAACCTGACAGAAGGATCCTTGTCGGCAGCCATGGGTTGCTTCGTCCAAGGGTACCTTGTAGACCCGGGGTGGGTATTTGTCTAAGGGGACAAATTTGAATCCACCTTAGCTAACAGAGGGCTTTATGCCCTATCAATCATATCCTATTGATTCATGTCTCAAGGATTTGATGCCATTGGGGAGCATACGGGCTCTGGCCATAACCATAATATAATGGTGCCATTTGGCGGCGACCACCTGGTTCAGAGGGCCCCGAGTCATAACCGTTTATCCTGCAGTGCCATTTGGCGGCGAAACTGCCGGTTAAAGGACTCGTACCACGTCCTTGCTGGCAGGAGATTGTTTGAGAATGGATCCTAGTGATATTTTCGACTAGGCGTTAGCTCTATGTAAGCTGAAGTATTCTTCAATTTATCCACCTCGGCAAACTGTTGCGGAGGGTGGATGGATTTGCTTTAAGAGGTTTGATAGTTGGATTTCAATTTTTAAATATCTGGAGTTGGAAAGATTTTTTGGATTTTGGGATTTTTCAGAAGATTGGGTTTTGTAGGGAATTTAGGATTTTGGGAGTTTTGTGGAGTTTTGGATTTTATGAAATTTGGAATTTTTGGGAGGTATTTAAAAGTATTTGTGAATGGACCCCTCCGGTTGAGTTTTGCATTCAACACGGCCATCATCGGGGTAACCTCAAACCTTGAGGTCACTTAAAAATATTTGAGGTTTGAGGGCATTTTGAAATATTTAAAGTTAACCCCTCCGGTTGAAATCTGCAATCAACGCGGCCATCATCGGGGTGTTTGGGGTTATGGATTGAACCTTGTCAACTCTGTTTACCTGCTAAACAGAAGATCGGGTTTTCATAGGCTTTGTGCCTCTATAAGTGAATTCTCTTGATTATAGGCCTTGAAGGCCTAATATGAACGTATAAAACAAATATCTCGGTAGATCTCGCGACCGTATATTTATTTAATGGTTCGAGTCGTGTCGACTCCTATCTACCCGTATAGGAGGATCGGGCTCGAACTAGAATTCACTTATTAACCCGCACAACATCCCTAGACGTCACGTGTGTACCAATAACATGCTCGCCGGGGCCCATGCAGGTGTTTGGGGGCATTTCATAGTTATTTATTGAACCTTGTCTACTCCTATCTGCTTGCATAGGAGGATCGGGTTCGAATTTGTTGACCCGCGCAGCATCCCTAGACGTCACGTGTGTACCAATAACACGCTCGTCGGGGCCCATGCGGGTTGTACTATACATCCCCTTATGTGTACCTATGTGTATACAAACTAAGGTGCATGTGCGGGGGTACTTTGAAATATCTGTAAACGCCTTCTGTCTGCTTTTACAAAGGTTGCAGATCCGGTGGCGTTGCGTCGTACGATCTCCACAACTGTTGCTGGTAGGCGGGTAGATGTTTTCATTCATAGATTGGAATTGACTTCAGGATACTGCATTTACTGAAGTCTTTCTACATCCACCCACGAGTGACATGTTTTACATACATCTGTACTTGTAGGGAGATTGTATGTATTGCAGATCTTCTGCTCTTGGTTGTATGCAAATTAGCATGTTTATTTGGTTGCCGAAGTGTTGTAAAGCAGTTGTTTCATCTGCTAAATGCCCTTCACTCCTTTGCATTCTGATTGACTTGAAGATCTCCAAAATTCATTGAGACATCAAATTCTTCTGTTTGGAAAAGGCTGGTATATTCACTTCTTGATAAGCTAGAGGAGAATTGACATGTCCTTTTAAAGTTGAATTGTTATCAATCACAACTAGAGGGCATTACTCATATGGAAGTTGTATCAATCATCTTAGGCGTCATTTTTAAACCTTCGGCATATGAGTACAACAAGCTGGTTCTTCTTGATGTTTTGAATGAATCAACAAATATATCGATTATACTCTGATCATTTGCTTTATGGGTCGAGCGTAGTGCGAATGAATTTTTAAACTTTTCAATCTTTCTGGGGAACTTTCACATTGTTAGTTGCAATAGATAAATGTCGAATAACCTCAGGAATTCTATAACTTTTGCCGTCAATGGAGATTATGAAAGCTTCTGAGCTATCCATTTAGCAATGGGCCTTAACTTGTTATGGTGCTGATCACGATTCCCTCCTTTAGCAAATGCATGATTGTTGAGAAACTACATACAATCATCATCCTCTAAGCCTTCTGATGTCAATATCTTTTTCTTCTTATTAGTCACTTTTGCAATCATCAGCACAGCATAATCCCTCAGAATTACTAGTGAGATTCTATTTCCCATATTTTCAAGAATCGGGGAGGCAAACACATTCCACTGCTTGTTTCATTCTACTTTTTCTCCTTCTGAATGTCACTTAGCACAAATTAGGGTTTCTTAGACATTATTTTAGCCTTGAGATGCCTCAGGTGCCTCCAAACCAGGTCTATGGTTTTTAACATATCTACCATGACTTTTTTTTGCATCAAAGTTATTAGAAACATTATCCCATTTTTCAAACTCAGATTTATTTGTTCTTTTATTTCCATAGACATGTTGCAAGAGAGTTATTCGTTCACATAGTTCCAGTCATATGATGACGTTTAGTTCGTATTCAAGTCAAGTTCAATATGCAAGTTCGAGCTCAAGTCCCACTTAGCTCAAATTTCGAACCCTTGTCATTGTTCACTTGATTCTTGCTTGTAGGTACGTTGCAAGTTATGTTGAAGTCTACAAGTCCTTCACTTGATTGTTAATGTTCATTGGAAAGATCTAGATCTTTAATCATCATTTGCATGCTCGAGTTTTGCTAAGTTAAAGTCCCCTTTCATGTGGTCCAAATTGAGTTCAAGTTCTCTTGCAGTTGAGTCCCCTTATTACTTGATTCGGGTTTGGTTCAAGCTTAGTCCATTTAGTTTCAAGCTCTGTTTTGAGTTTGAGTCCAAGCTTAGTTCAAGAGTCCACAAATTCAAATTCAATTCCTTTGTTCTGTCATTCGAATTCAAGTCCTCTGTTGTCTTGTAGAAGTTCAAAGTTTCCTTGTAGTTCAAAAGTTGTTATTTAATTCCAATTCAAGTTATAGTTCATTTGAGCTTTGTTCAGATTCATATTCACAAGTCATCTGTTCTTGTTTGAGTATATGTTCTTTTGAGTTCAAACAGGTCTGAGTGTAGTCGTATTTTCACCCGAAATTTCGGCAGCATTCCGGCATCTCCCCCGTTTAGGGGAAATTACGGAAAACTGGGCCTTTCCCATCACGCTTAAGAAAGCGTGTATGGTAGATGCCCTCTTTCGAGGACACCGTGGCCGTGTAAAGTCTTCAATCCCCCACCACGCTTAAGAAAGCGTGTATGGGTCTTCGACGTACCTGAAAAAAGAAAAGCATTTTGTTTCCCCGCAGGTACGGGTACTTAAGATCGTCCCCACCACGCTTAAGAAAGCGTGCATAGGGCCCACCTGCCTCGCCGTAGGTGTCGCACCGGGTTCCCTTCCCACCACGCTTAAGAAAGCGTGTATAGGCGGTTTGCCGGCTCGACACGAACGCCGAGGATAGGATTTTTGAGGTGATTACCCGCCTCGTTGTAGGCGCCGCACCGGGGTCCCATCCCACCACGCTTATGAAAGCGTGTATAGGCGGTTTTTCGGTCCGCCGCGAACTTCGAGAGCGAGAATCTGAGTTAGAATATTATACCTTTGCAAGCGTCGAGGTTGGCACGTGGATCGGGGCGAGAGAGACACAAGAGAGAAGAGCATTTCTATCTTTTTCTTTTCTTTTCCTTTTTTTTTGCAAGTATACTTAATTTATAATTAATTATAAATCAATTGTAATTAGTTATATTAAATCTATAACTAATTACATTTAATTTAAGATTAATTATAAATTAATTAGATTTAATTCATAATTAATTAAAAACTAAGTATAATTAATTATAGTTAATATATAATTAATTATATTTTATTTTAAAATTAATTATAAATTAATTAAACTCAATTTATAATTAATTTCAAAACTAAACATAATTAACCGCATTTAGTGTATAATTAATTATATTCAATTTGGAATTAATTATGAATGAAATAGTTTTAATTTATGATTAATTTAAAACTAACTATAATTAATTACATTTTAAAATATAATTAATTATATTTAATTTAAGATTAATTATAAATTAATTGAATTTAACTTATAACTAATTAAAAATTAATTACAATTAGTCATATTTGATTTATAACTAATCATATTTAATTTAATTAATTATAAATTAGCTGAATTTTATTTAAGATTAATTATAAACAAGTCATAATTAATCCTAAATAATAATAATAATAATAATAATAAGTAACTATTAATTAACTAAATAAAATAACTTAAAACCTATACCTAGAGATCGGGTGGAGCTTGCGGGTAGGGGAGATCGGTCGCAGATGGGGGTGCGGCTTGCGATTCGGCCAGGTAGGGAGAACTCCTTTCCCTCTCTCTCTCTCTCTCGGCGATCTTGCGAACAGGGCAGCGGCGGAGAGAGGTCGGCAGGGAAGAGGAGAAGGATTCGGAGCCGGGGTTGGAAGAATGGAGGGGTATTTTGGTCGGTGAAGGCTAGAGGTTCACGGCTTGGTGAAGTCAGCCGGCTACAGGAGGTCGGAAGTTGGTGTGGAGGTTGGAGGAGGAAGGGAGTTCGGCTGTAGGGTTTCGTGGTAAGGTCTGGTGCTGGCTCCGATTACAAGCCGAGAATGGGAAGGAGGTTGGAGATCGCGAGAGCTGCGGGAAGAGAGGGGTTTTCGGGTGTAGGAGCTGAGCGTGGGCGAGTACCGGAAATGAGAGCTTCACTTCTCATTTTAAAGCCGTGAGAGGAAGCTTTGTCGAGGCAGATCGCGCGTGGGATCGAGACAGACGCGATAGTTCGGCGCCGCTCGTAGACTGCGGCACTGTAGTGACGGGATTTCAGCAGCGATTTGGGGATGGGGCGTTACAGGTAATGATTTAGTCTAGTCTTTTTTTATTTCATTTCTTTTTTGTCTTGGATATCTGAGCAGAAGTCAACATAAAATATTAGAAAGAATTCCTAGTTATACATTAAAGTCCATTACAGCCAAATGATAGCCCACAAACCCAGTCATGTGTAAGTTTGATTTTCTTGAAGCGGAAAATATGTAGGCTGTAGATTCATGTAAATCCTGTTCAGCAAATCCACATTAACCACATTGAGCATCCTCTCTACAAGTCACCCATACCGTCTCCACAAATCCTCCAGCATAAACAGCCCTTCCTCGCTATCCACACAAATCTAATAACCACCACCCAAGCTCTTTTTTAATTCAAATTAATGGCCATGTCCAAACATGAAAAATTCAAGCTGCCACATATAGTTAACAGCATCAACTAATGTTGCACCATGTCAGGTAGGATTGCTTCTCAGTTTAAGTAACATACCGCCATCTAGAGGTGTCAATATTGGACCCGACCTGAAAACCCGACCCCAAAATTTCGGGTTTGGGTTGACCCGAACCCGAAGCGGGTCTGGTTCGGGTCTGGAAAATCGATCCGTTTGAAAACCGGGTCGGGTTGACCCGGGAACCTGGGAATGACCCAGATTTGTATAAACCTGCCCCGACTGCGCCGCTTGCCCCGGCTGCTCGCCTGCCCTGCGTTGCATCCTGAGGCCAGCGTCCCGCACGAGTTCCGCGTCGCGTCCCGCTTGACTTCCGCTGTTCCGCGTCGCGTTTGACGTGTCGTGTCCCGCTCGAAGGCTCGAATTCTACGTCGCGTCCAACGTCGACATGCATCCCGCGTCAATCGCCGGCCGCTTCCGCTGTCGCCGGCCGTCGGCCCACTGCTGCTGCCGGCGTTGTCGTGTCTGTGGGTTGGGTCGGGTTGACCCGAACCCGAAGCCGATCGGGTTCGGGTCCAAAAAATTGACCCGTTTGCAAAAACGGGTCGGGTCGACCCGAACCTGAATAGTGCCGGGTCAGTTTCGGATTCGACGCGAACTCGACCCGTGACCCGAAATTGACACCCCTACCGCCATCAAACATTCTGACAGGTCTTTTGGTTCTTCCTTGTTAAATAACATATATGCTATGCATGGCTAAATCATTATCCATTGATAGTATTCTTTCTTGTCGTTCATCATTGATTGAAGCAATGTTAACCTTCTTTTCCAATCAAATCTGCTGTTAATACTTGATCTAGTTCTTGTTAAGTAACCTGTGCTAACTTGGGTTCAAACCTTTTTGTTACCTATATGCTTGTTAATGATATCAGCTATCTTAATTGTTATTCTTTTTCATTTTGAACTTTGTGTGGTGAATGCCTGTACAGTTAAAAACTTATTTTCTCTTACATTTCCTACATAAGTATTTTTTATTTCTTCTTATGACTCAAAGGCCATGCTTGCTCCAATTTAGTCACTGCGATTTTACCATCTCTTATATTTCTCAAATATAACAATAATGCTTCAATGATGTTTCACCTTTTCACATGCTTAAATACTGAAATGGTTTCTGCAGCCTAGTAAGAAAATTGCTGATGCAAAGCTTGCCAAAGATTTCCAAGCAGTGCTGAAAGAGTTTCAGAAAGCTCAACGCCTTGCAGCTGAGAGGGAAACAGCATATGCTCCTTTTGTACCCCAAGCAGTTCTTCCTTCAAGGTCTCTACTGTACTAACTTTTCATTAAGCTGTTCTCAAGCTGAGTGAACTTTGTGGCATAAGATTTATTTATGAGCTTTATGACTATATCAATTATATGTTTATATTATTTTTGTTAATAATTTTGGATTATCCCTTCTGTTTTTTGAATATATTTAAGTTCAAATGACCATGGTAATATAAGAAGTGCTTTATAGTCATTCGGTATTAATTATGATTTAACAGAGGAACGACGGTAAGTTGCTCATGATTTCCAAGATTGTAAATGATGATTGTAAATGGTTTTTTTTTTTGCAGCGGACTATTTTCTTTCTTTTGTTTTTTGTTCCACGACTTAGGTATTGGTTTCTTATGTTATGGTATAAACTCACTGTAAATCTTTTCTTGATGAATACATCCATTTTAACTGCCCTGAAAACCTTGTTTTGCATTGGTACAAGTACGTCATAGCTTTGCTTAACCATTATGGTATGTTCCAATCCCGACGCACTGTAATTTGGAATATTTTGAAGGCATGCTTCGGGCATTTCTTTGCCCATTTTGCTGAAGAATATACCAAAGTGGTAGGGAGGGACGAATAATTTCCAAGCTGTTGGGTTTGCAGAAAATTTATGAATGTACATCTTAGATGACCTTTGGATAACTAAGCATTCTAGAGGATGCTTTCTTGGCAAAATTTACCCGACTGTCACAATATGCTAATAGTAATCTCCATGAGCTCTAATCTTGAGTAGGAAGTAATTTCTCTCTCCTTTTTACCTCTGAACCAGTCTCTCCTCCAACTAGGATTTGTTTTATTTGACAAAATTTAGTCAAATTTATTTTTTCTTGAGCTTTTCAAATTCTTTTCTATATTTAGATTTTAAGTAACTTAGAGCTGTTTCAAATCAATTTTTGTTTTTTTTGATGTTTTTTGTTTTGTTTCATTTTGTTTATGTTTTAATATAAAGTAAAAATATGATTATTATCCTAAACAAGTGTTATTTATTTTTATTACATATTCTATTAGATGTTGATGGAGGACGGTAATGATGCCTTGCGGCAGTCGTGTGGTGATTGATGTGAGCGAGTAGTTGCCAGGGTTATTTTTATTTGAAAAAAAAAATTGAAAACATTTAAAAGTTGTTTTAAGCATTTTTCATAATTGGTTGATTTGTTTTCAAAAACAAAAAACAAAAACAATTGAAAAACATGAGCCAATCATTTTTTTTTTGTAAATTGTAAAAAAACAAAGAGTGCTCCCAAACAGCCCTGTAATTGGTTGGATAGAATGATAATTACTATATAGAGCTTCTTGCCATCCAAATCTTATGCAGATCTCAGTGCGCATGTGTTTCCATTTCTGCATTCCTAATCTTTTCTGCCTATTGATCTAATCATATGGTTTCATTATTCATGCAGCTACACTGCAAGCGAGGTTGATGTCAGTTCTGAAAAAACACTAGAGGAGCGTGCTCTGCTGGTGGAATCTAGAAGGTACATGAGTAGTTTATGTTTCACCGAATATATATTTATTTACGCAGCATGATTTTTTCTTCGAAGTTGCTATCTCAAATGGTGAGGAACTCAATTATGTAGCTGAACAAAACCTACTACAAATACTAATATCTATCTTATTAATTTATTTTGGCATATTAAAATTGTTATCTTGGCATTCAAATAATGCGTTGAATTGAACTTCACATCAGTTGCATTGAACACCACATAAAATGGAGGATAGATTTTGTATTGTTTGGTTTAATTTTATCTACATGCTAGTGTAATTTGGCTAATAATATTGATCAGATAAACATTACCATCTATGAAATGCAATGCTTTTGGCTCAAGGTTATCTTGTTTAGACAATTTAATGTTATCTAAGATGAGTAATGATGTATATATTTTGTCATTTATCTTAGTCATTATATAACCTGATATAGTTGGTAGTAGATTTTGTTGTGTTGATGTCATCAACTTGGACTTGAATCTCATTTACAAAGTTGTTATTTAAATTTGTAAAACCAGATAGAATTTACTTATAATATAACATATCATAGATGGGCTTTCTTAATTTTGGCCATGGCATTTAGCTCAGTTTTTAATTTCTGCTCACCTTGTGTCATATCCCATAATTTCGTTGTGCAGATGCTTGATGTTGTTGTTGTTGTTCTCTTTGCAACACTGTTTTCCACATGCGTATGGCTAATATATTCGAGATTCTGTTCTAAATAAATGAATTCAGCATAGCTATGCCTGAAAATAACCGTGCCTGACTTATTCTTATTCATTCTCCACATTGTTTAGAATACTTTTATTTTTGCACGCATATAAAAAGAATAGTTTTTAACTCTTGTTATACAAATGGGTAGCTACATCTGTTCGTTTACGATTGATGGAACTCCTTGGTCTGCTGAATGCTTCCATGATCTGTTTGTTAATTATCAAATTTTGGGAATTTCAGGCAGGAGGTACTGCTACTGGATAACGAGATTGTCTTCAATGAGGCTATCATTGACGAGCGAGAACAGGGAATACAGGAGATTCAGCAGCAAATTGGTGAGGTGAATGAGATTTTCAAAGATCTTGCCGTGCTGGTTCATGGTCAAGGAGTTATGATTGGTAAATTCATATGTTTTCCTAGAAAAATCTTGGTTATTAGAGATCTAGTTTAGGTTTTTTTTATTGTTTTAATCAAGTAAAGAACCTCAATCATTAACTCTACCACCAAGCAATAGTTAACCCTTTTTATTTTGTAGCTTGCTGATTTGTCTTTTATGATTTTTTTTTTTTTTTTCATTTAGATGATATCGAGTCCAATGTTGAAAACTCACTGGCGGCTACATCACAAGCCAAAACTCAACTAACCAAAGCATCAAAGACACAGAAATCAAACTCATCTTTGGTATGTAAAAGATTGCTTTTTACGAATATTTTAACTGATGATGTTTTTTTGCATTTCTTTTCTCTTTTTATTTTCTTCTTCCAATGGCTTGGTGTTTGCTGCCACAGGCATGCTTGCTATTGGTGATATTTGGAATTCTCCTTCTCATTGTGATCATAATCTTGGCAACTTGATAGCCTGGGAGCTATGGGGATTTGATTCTTTGCGTACGATTCATTGCAGTTGATGTGTAAGAAACGTGCAAAGTTAACAACTAGTCTCATGTGACATGTGAGGGTCATATAGCTATAAGGTCGATTTATTTGGAAAAATATTCCAAGGATTTCACATGTCAGACATAGAACTCTCTATATAAATTTCTACGAGGAATGTTTTATCACCATTCATATTATAGCGAGATTTGTGTTCCTTTAGAATATATTCTATTAATTATAGAGGATTATGAAAGACAATTCTGAAGATAAAAATGAGTGGTGATAAGATATTTTCTTTTATAAAAATTTCTTATGGGATTCTGTTGGCATGTGAGCTAACTCTGAAGAGTGAAGGAGAGAGGAAATGTAAAGATGGAAAAGTAAGCATAGAGATGAATGAATTTTCTCTTTATTTCTCTATTTCTCTCACCCTTTTTTCACATACCATAGCAGCATAGAGAATTGCAGAATGGTTGTGTATGATGCGTGGTGGTTGATAAGATCTATTGATATCGTTTTATATGAAATTAGTTGTCTCTTGATTTACCTATTGAGCAGAGCAGCTTCGGCACTGGTTACTGGCTGGTCTTGCAAGCGGCCTCGAATTAGTTTGATACCCGTTAACTTGTTTAGTTAGATATATCATTTGCGGGTTAATAAATGGGTCAAATAATCTAACCTGAGTATAACCTATTTATTAAATAGGTTAATTTGAACCTGGATTATTGAGTCTTCGGATTGATGGGTTAGATCAATTATTGACACCTCTACGGCCAAATATGCGAAGGGTGTTCATCTCTTGGACTTTGCTAGGTGAACTTGTTCTCACTTCAACTCATTCCAACTGAAACAAATATATTATTTTTGCTTGATAGCAGGCCTGGTGATGTATTTTTTTTTAATATTTTTTTATTATAGTCATTCATGTACTGCTTAAATCTGACCTAAACTTAGAAATATAAAATATAGGGATGAGATAAACGTAGGTGGTATAAAAAATTCATATGTGCAAGCATACAGATTGTGCAAGTAACGTAATGGCGTATAGAATATTATCTCATGGGGTTTAAAAGTTAGTTACTAATAAAATTTTATTAATTCTAACTATATTAGAAGGTTCAAAATTAATCTACGTCGAAGTGAAATAAACTAAATTATTAATTACAAGAGTTTAAGATGACTAATGATTAAGAGGATTTTTGCAATAGGAAGGGTAATCTTTGGGTTAGACTCTACGAGAATATTGTCTATTGAAATTTATTTTGATTCAATTAATTTATTGAAATAAAGTTTTGTAATAGGATTCAAAAATTATTATCTATGATTCTCTTAAAAATATTACAAACTAATTCACTAAAATATGACCTATTAACCAAATGTAAAACAGAATCAAAGAGATTATATTAGCCAACAGGTAATATTTATATCATACAATTGTATATGTTACTTCAACGTTTGCGTCTCTCAATTTTAACAAAAATTAAGAATTTAGCAATTGTTGGCTGAAAAATTGCAATAACATAAAGTTTAGATTTAAAAATTCATTAAAAATTTGAACGAGAAATATCAAATGATTAAAGTAAAAGTAAGATCCAATATTCAACATTTGGTTATTGATACTTAATTGAAAATCAACTTGACCGGGCACAAATCTCAATTCATATTTAAATTTGGTATTTTCAAAGTTAAATTCAAGTTCACCCAAACTCCAATTTCAACAAATTTATTATCAAACTAAACATCTCAATGGGAGCCAATGACACTAAAGTTGGTCCAATACGAGCCCAAATCAAGGGCATAAAACATATTTGGAAGCTTCAAAATACTAATTGGATGACCAAATAATATCGAAATATAGCATGCTTATAGTCGAATCATTGACGACACAAATTCAACGAGCCTAAGATCGCTTAATTATGATACCATTAATGCACTTAAATGCTGAGCGAATGGTCTATGATCGAGAAAATCAATATAGTTTGTTCAATGGAGTGCTTTATATTTGCTCCCAATTTTCTTCATATTTTATGGGGCATGCTAATCTCAAAAATCTATAATTCAATCTCCACTACCCATATGCAGGGGAGGTTAGGATTTTGGGCTAGAGATTCAAGAGATCTAATACTTGAGGAATCTTGAAATTCCAATAGAGCACCACCACCACTGAACGCTTGCCACCCGGCCACCATCTTCAGACTTTCATTGGCCGATTGTTGTTAGACGATCGCCACTGCCATTGGGTCTTAGCTTTTCACTACCGCTAGGCCACCGCTTAACCACTATTGTCGATACTCCGCCTGACTACCACCGTTGGACCTTTGTCTTGCCACCGCCGTCAAAACCTTTCACCTACTATGATCCTCGGACCACGGTCACTCAACTATGGTTCTCTGACCTTTGCAGCTCTCCGACTACAGACGTCCAACCGCCATCACCCAATTATAGTCCTTCGACCTTAATCACATAACTATAGTTCTTTCAACCACCGTTTACTGACTGCAGTCCTTCTTACAAGCGTTGCTTATTGATTATAATCTTTCAACCTCCGTCTCTCCCTGAATAGAGTCCTTAAACCTCCATCGCCCTTTGACCATCCTTGTTTTACCTTTCAATGAATACAATTACTCAACTATGGTCCTTCTGACCTCTGTTACCCACCGATCATGGTCCTTTGACCACTATTGCTCAACAACGATCCTTTGACCAATCACCCGACTATAATCTTTTTGACCTCCATCGCTTGAATATGGTCATCTTACCTTTGCTTGTTGACCATGATCCTTTTGACCTCCATCTCCCACCGAGCATTGTCCTTCTGACCTCCATTAATCATCGACTATGATCTCTTATGATACCTCTGACCACCGTTCCCCATTGACTACGGTTCTTGAGACTACCATCGACCAACTATGATTCCTTCAATCTCTGTTTACTAAATATGGTCCCTTCAACCTCCATCAAACAAATACAATCCCTCTTACCTCCATCGTCTGACTATGATTCCTCTAACCACTATTGCTCGACTACGATCCCTATGATAAATATCACCTAACTATAGTTCTTTCACCTTAATCATCGAGCCATGATCCTTCTTAGCTCAATTACCCAATTATGGTCCTTCTGACCTCTATCACATGATTACTGTCCTTCTAACATACATTATCTGTTAACTACGATCCTTTGACCTCCATCATCAGCCGACTACAAGCCTTCAACCTCAGTTACCTAATTATGATCCTTCATACCTCTATCTTCCATTGACTACAGTACCATGACCACTATCAACCAATTATAATCATTTGACCTCAATCACCTAACTACGACCCTTCCGACCCTCCATTGTCTGATTATGGTCCTTTTAACATCTTTTGCCTGCCGACTACTATATTTTGACATCTGTTTCCCATCGATTATAGTCCTTTGACCTCCATCGTGCACCCACTACAATCCTTTATTCTCCATTGCTTGCCAACTACACTCCTTTGACCTTCATCGTGATATGAACACTATTGTCGAATCTTTCACAGACTATGGTCCTCAGACCAAATCACCTCATTATTATCCATGTGACCTATATCGCTTATCGACTACGATCCTTTGACCACCATAACTCAATTACAGTTCTTCAATTTTAATCATTTAACTAGCTTCTATTGCAAATCTAGATACATGTACTATAATTTTGATGATAACAAATATTATTTTATTTATATTGCTATCACTGCATATTTATTTTTGGTTGCCTTACCTACTAACTTTTTCAGGTCCTCAAAGATTACTTGCAAAATAAATCAGCTCAAGATTGGGTCTGCTTGTAATTTTATTTCAATGCAATTTTTTTCTTTCTTAAGTCAAATGTAATGTGGTGGATCCCTAAGCTAAGTAACCTTGCATACACACACTCAGGGGGAGAAACTTAGTGAGTTTGAGAGTTCTTCTGTTTTTGATCATATCATACAGAACGATGCAAAATCATCCTAGATAATCAGCTCAAAATAGAAACCCTAATTAGGGCATCCCTGATAATTAAGTTTACTTAACTAATTGTCTTGGATGATTTTTTATCATACAAGACGATCAGTACAAATCTAAAAATCAACCGCCAATCATATTTTAGGCAATATCTTATTTTTTATATTTTGAACTAATTGTATAGGATGATCATCGTCTTGAACGATCCATGATAATCATACCTAAAATAATCCTGTGATTAGGGATTTAAGTATGGTTAGATTGAACGATCTAGGATGATTCATGATTTTTCTTCTGAACGTATTGGACATCTCGAACGATTTATTAGGACGATACTTGTTAATTTAAACTAATCGTACAGGATGATCACAAGATTGTCCGGGATGGTAAGTACATATATTCTAATTGGCCTGAACATCCTGAATGATTCCTCAAGATGATATGCTTTAATTTGAACTAATCGACAAGACGATTGCAAGATCATCCAGGACGATAAGTACATTTAGACCTGGACATCCTGAATGATTTCTCAGGATGATATGCTTTGATTTGAACTAATCGTACAGGATGATCGTGATAAGTACATAATTGTTGCTATGATCATACATGCAACATAGATCGTCCTATATGGATGGGCTAATTTACACTGATCATACAGGATGATATACATATCATCCTGGACGATATTATCAGCAAATTAAAATTAGGGCACTTTTTGAAGGTTTTCTATTTAAGCTCTCTATTTGTCACTTTAGACAATGTTCTTTGCTATTGAGTCCAATCTAAAGAGAGCTTATAATAGGAGAAGGAGAGTTTGAGAGAAAGAGAGAGAGAATATTGTGAGGGGGAGTTTGTGAGGGGATTCACAAAGGTTGCTCCAAGCAAGGATTCGATCATCTGCTTCCTTCTTCATCCTTAGTTCCTTGGTGGCTCTTAGAAGACGATCATCAGCATCAGGTTGAGGTTCTCTGCCTACTCCAGGAGGGAGTAAAAGGATTGTCAGGTTCTCTGCCTACTCCAAGAGGGAGTAAAAGGATTTCTGTGCTTCTCTGTCATCCCAGGTGGGAGTAAAAGGATTCTAGGTTCTTTGCCTCATCAGGACGGTGAAAACGATTTTGTAAGGGCTTCTTCGCCTTACTATGAGGGAAAAAAGAGAGATACAAACTTATTAGTGCAATACCTGGAATGGGAGATTTTGGGGAGTGGACGTAGGTCAGATTTGATTGAACTACTATAAATCTGCTATATTCTTTCTACTTATTTTTTCGCATTTATTTTTGCTTGTTTATGTGATCTGATCTGTGATTGAAATTTTTGATTTTGATTATCTGCTTCCACTTAAACTATTTGTATTTAAAATATTCAAAAAAGATTTCAAAAAGATTTTTTTTATTATTTGCTTAAAAAATTTTTAAAATACCAATTCACCCCCCTCTTGGTTAGCCTTAGGCTAGTTCTATAGGGTTTAATACCCCTCACAAACTTTTAAGTGGTATCAGAGCAGGATTCATAAAATAAAGTTTTAGAAAACTTTTGAATTTTGATCAATGGCTAACTGTGGTAATCATAATACTATAGAAGGTTATTCAATCACACGACCACCTCTATTTGATAATATTCCTTTTAATTTTTGAAAAACTCGCATATCCACCTTTTTACAATTGATTGATTATTACATATGGATGCTTGTTAAAGAAGGATATTCTGCACCTTATAGATTAGTCAATGATGTTAAAACTAAATTTTTTTTGCTGAATGGACAAATGATGATAGAGATCTTGCACAACTGAATACTAAATATTTAAACTATTTTTTTATGCCTTAAAATTTAAAGATTATATGCATGTCTCCACCTATTCAACTGATAAGAAAATTTGGGATAAATTATGCATAACTTATGAAGGCACAAACGAAGTGAAACAATCTAGGTTGAGCATTCTTTTATATTATTATGAACTTTTTTGCATGAAATCTAGCGAATCAATTTCTGAAATATATACTAGATTTATACAGATTGTTACTTCTTTGCATGCCTTAGGGAGAGAGCTTATGAATTATAAAAAAGTAAACAAGATTTTATGATGTTTGCCTTCTTCCTTTGATGCAAAAATTACTGTCATTACTGAATCTAAGGATCTAAATATTTATTCAATTGATAACTTACTTGGATCAATAATTACTTATGAGCAATGGGTGAACCAAAGATAGCTTGATGCAGGTGAAATGAAGAAGGAAAAAAATTGTGGCCTTGAAGGCTAATGATTCTGATACTGATGGTTCTAGTTTTGATGATGATGACATTACCTTAATAATAAGGCAAGTTAAAAGTTTCCTATAGAAAAAACAAAAATATCATCAGATGTGGAATAAAGGTAAGAACAATAAAAATTCTAAAGCTTCATCTGATGTTGTTTGTTTTGAATGCAGGAAGCCAGGGCATCTGAAGTCTGATTGCCCAACTCTGAAAGCTTACCCAAGCAAGGAGAAGGGTGAGGAGAAACTTATGTTTAAAAAGAACAAGAAAAGGATCCAAAAGGATTTTGGGAAGATTCAGCATCTGGCTCGTCTGAAATTGAAGCTGAAAAGGAGGTAACAAATCGATGTTAAATGGCTGATGATTATTTTGATCACTTTGATCAAGAAGAGGTATGTGAGCTTACATATGATCAATTATTTAAAGTTTTTGAAATAGTTCATTCTTTATTTAGGAAGCTCAGGAAGGCACATGCTAGCCTAAAAGTTAATTTTTTAAATCTGCAAAAAAGAGCATGAAATTCTAATGAAAGATCATTCCACTCTAAATAGCAATTACATGGCTTCACTAGATGAATTTAATTTTTTAAATAAAAATCATCTTGATTAACTGTTGAGTATGATTCCTTGAAAATATCGTATGTTGATTTAGAAAAGGCTTTCAAAGAACTAGACACTATTGTATATGATTTAGATAGTAGTGAGTATGCATTGAAACAACAAGTGGTAAGCTATGAGAAGGTAAATGAATTTCTAAGATAATAGATCATTGCATTAGAGCAAAATAAAATATCACCTTTACCTGTAGAGTTTTATAAAATATCAATAAAACATGCATCATTCAAACTTAGGAAGAGGCACCAAAATCTACATAGATTAGTAAACCCTTTTCCTGGTGTTAGATTTTTTTCTTATGGCATGTTAGTATATATCTCCCACACTTGCACCATTCACCGTAGAACACATTTAGTGTGGAGGCAAAAATTACAAAATTCACAGTATAGCATGCATGCATCTCACTCTTCTTTCCTTCATAAGAGACTCAAACCTGTTTAGGTTCCCAAATCTGACATTTGATAATTTTGTAGGGGTGGTCTCACAAAAGGCCTCGTGAGAGCATGTGGTACTTGGATAATGAATGTTCAAGGTATATGATTGGAGATATAAATCAATTCATTTCGCAGGAGGCTAGGATAGGAGGCAAGGTAACACTTGGAGACAACACTACCATGAGAGTGGTGGGATCAAGTATAATTGGTAATTCAAAAAATTTCATCATTGATAATATTTTGCTTGTAGATTAATTGAAACACAATCTGCTCAGTATTAGTTAGCTCTGTGATAAAGGCTTCAACATAAAATTTTTGCTAACTTGTTGCATTATAAGCTTAAATGACAAAATTATTTTGCAGGAAAAAAAGATCAATAATGTCTACATGCTAAATCTAAATTACTTTAAAGCTGGTATTGCTATTTGCTTAAAATCAATTGTTGATGAATCATGGCTGTGGCATAGGAGATTGTGTCATGCAAGCATGAAAAATCTTAGGAAGATCACCCAAAAAGACTTAATGAGAGGTGTCTCCAAATTAGAGTTCACTAAGGACCACATGTGTGATGCCTGTTAGTTAGGAAAGCAAGTCAAATCCTCCTTCCACTCAATCAAAGACATTAACACTAGCAAACCCTTAGAAGTCCTTCACATGGATCTCTTTGGACCTGTCAACACTTCAAGCTTAGGAGGGAAAGTCTTTGGGTATGTGATTGTTAATGATTATTCGAGGTTCACCTGGATTAGATTCTTATCTCATAAAAGTTAATCATTCGAAGAATTTAGATCTTTCTCCACTTGGATTCAGAGAAAATTAGATTGTGAAATTCTGACTATTCATAGTGATCATGGTGGAGAGTTTGAAAATGAGATATTTAAAACCTACTATAAAGAGCAAGGGATATATCATAATTTTTCAGCTCTTAGGACCCCTCAATAGAATGTGATAGCTGAAAGAAAGAGCAGGGCCCTGATAGAAGCTGCTAGAGCCATGTTAGCTAAATACTCACTTCCTAAATACTTTTGGGCAGAAGCGGTGAATACAGCCTGTTATGTTCAGAATAGGATAAATCGTAGTTCTAAGACAAATAAAGCACCCTACAAAATTCTTAAAGGTCGGACACCCAACCTCTCTAACCTTTGTGTCCTTAGATGTAAAGTGTTTATTCTGAATAATGGGAAGTTTCAACTAGGAAAGTTTGACCCAAAATTTGATGAAAGAGTGTTCCTAGGTTACTCAAGTGTTGGAAAATCCTATAGAGTCTTCAATAAAAAAATCCTGATTATTGAGGAGACCACTCATGTTGTGTTTGATGAATCTGATAATTATGGAGGGTCTAGGGTAGAAGAAGAGGAGGTTGTAAAAGTCACCCAAGGAGTAAAATCTACTAATATGGAGGAAAGGGTAGAACCTGAAGTTATAATGCATAGAAAATATAGTTATTCTTCGAGTCATCCTAAAGAACTGATCTTGGGAGACCCTTATGAAGGTGTTAGAACTAGGTATGGACTTAGAAAAGAAATAAACCACTCTATGAATTCTAAATCCTAGCCATGCAAGAGAAATTAAACCAATTTATTAGGAATGATGTCTAGGAGCTATTGGAAAGACTTTATAACTAGAGTGTAATTGGAACTAAATGGGTCTTTAAGAATAAAATGAATGATTATGGTGTGGTGGTTAGGAATAAGGCATGATTAGTGGCTAAGGAGTACAACCAAATAGAAGGGATTAATTTTGAGAAAATATTTATCCCTGTAACTTGATTAGAAGCCATTAAAGTCTTACTAGACTTTGCCTGTTATAAGGGATTTAAGCTTTTCCAAATAGATGTCAAGAGTGCATTTTTAAATGGGATAATAAAAGAAGATATGTTTGTAGAGCAACCCCCTAACTTTGAGAATTCCCAATTTTCAAATCATATTTTCAAATTAAAAAAGACTTTATATGGATTAAAACATGCACTAAGGGCATAATATGAGAGGCTTAGCACATTCCTACTGGAAAGAGAGTTTGTTAAGGGGAGCGTTGAGACCACCCTTTTCTAAGAAAAGTAGGAGATGAATTACTCATTATTCAAATTTATGTTGATGACATATTTTTTGGATCTTTTGATAAAGATTTATGTGATAATTTTTCTAAAATAATGAGTAAAGAATTTGAGATGAGTATGATGGAAGAATTGTCTTACTTTTTAGGATTTAACATAAGACAAATGGATGAATGAACTTTTTTTAATCAATCAAAATATATTAAGGACATTCTGAAGAAATTTGAATGGATAAAACTAAGTCAATCAACACTCCCATGAGCTCCAGTGTTCAATTAAATAAAAACTCAAATAAAAAATTAGTTGATCAAAAGAAATATATATAAATAATTGGATCACTGCTTTACTTAAATGCTAGCTGACCTGATATGATATTTAGTGTCCGTCTCTGTGCTAGATTTCAAGTTGATTCTAAAGAATCCCACCTAACGACAGCTAAGAGAATCCTTAGATATCACTTAGGAATCCAAAACTTAGGAATATGGTATCCAAGGTATAATACTATCTTTGAGATTATAGGATATTCTGATTCAGACTTTGCAGGATGTAGGGTGGATAGAAAGAGCACCTCTAGAACATATTAATTCATAGGATAATCCTTAGCTTTTTGGTCCAGTAGAAAATAGAACTCAGTTGCACTGTTCATTACTGAAGCTGAATACATAACCTTAGGAAGTTATATGGCCCAGGTCCTTTGGTTAAAGTAATAAATTCTAGATTTAGGACTTTCTGTAGGCATAATTCCTATCCTATGTGATAACACTAGTGCCATTTGCATTTCAAAGAACCCAATTTAACACTCTAGGACCAAACACATCGACATCAGGCACCACTTCATTAGGGACCATGTTACTAAAGGAGACATAGAGCTACATCATGTAGCCACTGAAAACTAACTGGCATATGTCTTTATAAAACCACTGGCCTTTGAAACCTTTAGCACCTTAAAAACTAGATTAGGTGTGATAGATATTCATGCTTGAAATTGATGCTTTTTATTTATGTTTCTGCACTTAGTTTTTTGTTTGATTTGTTTATTTATTTCTTTTTATATATTTTTGTTTTTTTATTATTTATTTCATGTTGATTCTCTTCTTTTTTTGTTTGATTTATTTGTTTATTTCTTTTTATGTATTTTTTATTTTTGATTTTCTATTAATTTTCTTCAAGTTCTTAAGAATTAGATCACCGCTCACTATTGTTGATGAACTTGGTTTTTAAATGAGATTTTTACCTTATTTTATTTAGAAGCTTGTAAGTAGTGATTGACTCCTCTAAAATAGTTAAAGGAAGAAATATTGATGATTGTTTCTCTTCCTTTAACTCCTTTAATGGTGTATTTTTCTTTTTGAATCAAAATTTATTTCAAAATTAAAAAGTTGGACTTTGAAATAGAGATTTATTTTATCTTTCTATAGTAATCTATTTCATATGAATAGTATTCCAAATCATTGAATCACTTTTGAGTTTTCTTAATCAAGTGGTTGCATTTATCATATGAGTATGATTCTATTTTGTAGTTTACTCTTCCTTATATCAGAGAGTTAGTTTCTTTCTCTCTTATATTTGAAAGATAATCTCATAACTGAGAGTCTTTAGAGATTATGAAGGGAAGCAAGCTCACAAAATAAATGAAAAGAGATACAAAATGAGGCCAACATTGAAAAGATGCGTAATGTTTACCAATTAATTATAATATACACAAAGTGTATCAAAAATTAAAAGATGTGTAAAGTGCACCAAATAACTGAGAAAGAGACTCAAAATGAGTCCACAAAAGATATAAGCTTCCTTCCCTTTCAAATATTTAAAGACCTTAGAAGAATTCATGTGTTATGTAATATTTTCAAACACTTGAGATTGAAAATCATGATTCCTAACTTTACTTTGCAATATTATTTTATCAGATATTTTTTTTGGAATGAAGTTTGAACAGATTATGTTTCTTATCTTTCTTCATTCTTGAATTAGATTTTTTTTAAAAAAACTTTACCCTGCAAGGTGTCCGAGGTAGGATTTGCAAAAATTGATTTTCTAACTTTTTTAGATTTCAACATTATTGATTCATTTCTTTCAAGTTTTTAAATCTAAACTTTAGGTAAATTTGTTATTTACTAGAGCTGATCGATTAAAAAAAATCTTATTTTTTGTTTTAATGAATTATTTTTATCTTATTTTTATGTTTTGATATTCTCTATGATTTTTGAGTTAATTTTTTAGATCCTCCTTGATCACCACTTTTCATCATTCAATTCCTTAAAATTTTTATTCACATCATCCTAGATAATATCTACATCATCCTGGATGATATCATCATATCACTGCTCAATCCAAAACCAATAGCCGATCTAAATCTATTATTGGTAATTATCCTGGACGATACACCTGTTCGTCCTGGACGATTCACGTGGCATAAATAGTTGGATGATTTGAATGAAAGTTGGTATGATCAATTATGACTCATCATCCTGGATAATTCACATGTTCATCCTGGATAATAGAACTGGTTAATGATCATATGGACTGACTCCTCGGGTTGATCGTTTGTGTCTAATCATTCTAGATGATGCCTGATCATCCTGGATGATAAGACCACCGTTTTGGCCAATTGGCTTGGATGCTATTATTGCTTCAAATCATCTTGGACAATCTGGACAATGCTTTATAAACATGCCAATTTCAAGCTAATTTTCTCACCCCAAAACTCCTCTTAATTCCTAGCACTCAAATCTTCTCTATGGCTGGTGGCAAACATTCCAGAATATAGATAGGCAGTTCCTCTAGGGGAACTGTTGACCCCTGCTTTACTGAAGTAGCGGATCAAGCTGCTTATGCTCATTACAATTCTGTAGGGATTACCCCTTCCAAAGTGGTCAATCCAACTATTCTATCATATAGGGTACTTAATCTCTTCACTCATACATCTATTGCTTTCATTCTTATCCTTGCTTTTCCCTTTAACTCTGGGCTTCTATTTGAATTTTTTGTCAGTCTTCGAATCCATTCCACCTATACTTGCCTACAATCTTATGTGAATAGATGACCCACTAAAATCACATATCAAGACCTACATGAACTTCTTCATCTTTCCACCATTGGTGATAAGATTCACATCTTGCTCATCGATCCTTACTTTAATAGGAGTCATGTTAATACCCTCCTTAGGAACACAAATGCCCCTTTTCATGACTCTATAGCCCATTCTTTAGTAAAAGATACACCGACATCCAGCATGTTATTAGAACTTTTGTTATTCCTAAAGCTGGGGTTCGTATTTATATCACTCCCATCTCTCACCACTTACTATATAATGGCTCGTAGATATTTTAATGCCGCTGATATCCTAATTAGATACATTGAACATCTCACTAGCATTAGGGATCCCGGCCACAAGAGAAAACCAAATCTAGCTTTGGACACATCATTGCTTGTGTCCTTGAAACCAAGTATAACCTTCAATATCCTAACTCACCTGACTACCATCCTACCTTTTATTCCAAAAACTCCTTCATCATCCTCCACAGTACTTGCCTTCATTTAGAACATGGGGAGGATGTGGTAGAAGAAGAAGAACCTATTCCTGCTCCAGTTCCTATTTGCCAGCAGTCCCAGATAGATCAGTTGGTGGAGCAGTTTGACCAATGGGAGATCAGGTTTTACTCCTATGTTGTTGCACAGGAGCAGCAATATATAGAGGATGTTGCTCATTTTAATGCTTATGTAGCCTAACAGCAGCAGCAGCACGACCAAGATATGGCCTGATTTGGGGATCAATTTACTTCCAATCACAGTCTCTTTCAGCCACCACCACCACCTCCTCCACCAGATCAGGGTCCTTCTTACTTTATTTCTATGTAGTGCTTGTACTGATGTTCTTTTATGTACTTTGTTCTATTTTGTGTCTTGCCTCCTTTTTGTGATGTCAAAAGAGGGAGTAGTGTATCATTTATCTTATTTTACTAAAATTTATCTTACTTTATTTCTGTTCCTATTTTCTAAATATTTTTATTTAATTAAAATAAAAAAAATAATTTTGATATTGATTTGAAAATTCTAATAAATAAAGTTTGCCATCATCAAAAAGAGGGAGATTATTGTAAATCTGGATACAGGTACTGTAATTTTGATGATAACAAATATTATTTTTTTATATTACTATCACTATATATTTGTTTTTGGTTGCCCTACCAACTAACATTTTTAGGTCCTCAAAGATCACTTGCAAAACAAATCAGCTCAAGATCGGGTCTGCTTATAATTTCATTTCAATGTAATTTTTTTTCTTGAGTCAAATATAATATAGTGGATCCCCAAGCTAGTAACCTTGCACACACACCCTCAGGGGGAGAAATTTAGTGAGTTTGAGAGTTCTTCTATTTTTGATCATATCGTACAAGATGATCCAAAATTATCCTAGACGATCAGTTCAGAATAGAAGTCCTAATTAGGGCATCGTTGATAACTAAGTCTACTTACGACTAAGTTTTTTTAAAAAGTTTGGGACATTGTGAGTTTTGATCTTTTTAATGCGATTTTAGATTTCTTTGTTGGTAATTATATGCCTAAGATTTTTTCTTCTTATTCCATTGTGCTTATTCCTAAAAAGAATGGGGCTTCTTGTTGGAATGATTTTAGACCTATTAGTCTTTGTACTTTTTTTAGTAAAGTGATTTCTAAATTACTTATGAACCATCTTGCTCCTTTGCTTCCTAAAATTATTTCTCCCAATCAAATTGGTTTTATTAAAGGGAGGTCTATTTCGGATAACATATTATTAGCTCAAGAAATTTTAAATGACTTAGATGTTAGGGTGCCTGGTGTGTTGGATAACTATGGCACCCCAAGAGGGGGGGTGAATTGGGGTTCTTAAAATTTTTAATAAAAGAAGGCAATTAAAATAATTTGAAAGCTATTTTACAATGAATAAATAAACACATAAATTTTTAAGAAAATGTTAAATAAAAATTGATGCAAGAAACAAAAATAAGAGGCACAAGATTTTTACGTGGTTCGGCCCGGATTCCAATCCGACCTACGTCCATGCTAGCCAACTCTTGGGCTAGAATCCACTAATCCAGTTTGCCTTGCAAACCTCACTTCTTTAAACCAAAGAAGTTCTTTACAACCTAAGTACTCTCCTACACGGGCGAGTACAACCCAATCTAATTACAAGTTAAGCTTTACTAAGCCAAATAGCTTAGATCAAGAAAAAGAAAAATACAACTTGATGTAAATAAAATAAGCTCAAAATATATTGTAACAAAATGATCAAAATATTTGAGGTGATCTTACAAGTTAATTTTAATCACCTCACTACTTGTAATTGGAATATGAAATTTGCTCACTTTAAGATAGAATTATATTTTGATAAAAATATGAATAATATATTAAATAAAAATATTTTTCTTATTGATTTAAACTATAACTATTTAGATATAATACTTTTAAGAAAATTTAGATTTGAAATGTAAATCTATGCCACATAAAAGAAAATTAAAATATTTGCTTTGTTGTCTTTTATGGATTTAAAAGATTTCACATATAAAATTTAAAATAATATTTCTAACTAGTATTTCATCAAATGATAGATATTTTCAAGAGAGTATATATGATGAAAACTAATAGATCAGTAAGAGAATATTTAGAATAAGAAAACAAACTCAAGAACTTCAAGAGACGTTACTGGATTTAGTGCGTTGAAATTTTTCAACCAAGAATTTAATCGCGCAAATGAAAAGAGCTCTTAGAATGAAGATCAAAGTTTCTCCTCTCAAGATTTAGCATGTAAGCAAGAAGAAAGGAATGAAGAAAAGTGTTGGAGTTTTTCTCTTGAATTACCCTCATATGAAGATGATGAGTGGTATTTAAAGAGAAAGGAAAAGTAAAGCCAAGTTTCAATAAAACTATTAATCTAATATTAATTTATCATCTAAAAAATATTATATTTAATAAAAAATTCATTTATATTAAAGAAATATAAGTTTCAAATGGCTATAAAATAGCTAGTTACATGGATAAGTCAAAAAGTCTTCATATACATCCAAAACAAGGCAAAAATGGCTACCCAGCAAATAGTATTAAAATCGGCTAATGTTTAGAAAATCATAATAAATTAAATGTAGCTCCAAATAGATCCTATAACCTATCCATTTATATCTAAAGAATCCAAACAATCTAATGGTATAATAATCAGACCACATGTCGATTGAAATAATACTATATTTAGCAAACTAAGAACTCATGCATATTTTTATAATTCTAAAGATATATTAAATATTCATATAATAATATGATATAATTTAGATTAAATTAATCATATATCAATAAATTGATATGAAATAAGTTAATTTAAAAAGAATATGTAAAGCTTATTATATTTATTTACATTATTAAGTATCTTTGCATTCTTAATAAAATCTATGTAATTAATGAAGTATATAAAATTTTAATTAAAAAATTTTATTAGATCATTAATAATTTAGAAATAATTTTAATAGATGTTTAAATGTGAGTAAATTAAACCATGCAAGTAAATACTAATGAACCACTAACACACTCCTACAAAAAAAATCTTTAAACTTTCCATCTTGGTCCATCTTTAATTCTTTCAACTCAAATTAAAATTATCATGCATATCCATCAAAATATTTCACCTGAATTACTTAACACACAAATTAGAACATCCAAGCATATATTTGTTATCATCAAAATCTCTAGAATGGGTCATGATATAGATAATATCAATAATCTCCCCCTTTTTGATGATGACAAACTTATGTTGGGTATAGTTATAATAAAGGTACAAATTAACCTTTTATCATAACTTTTAAGCATTAGAAAAAAATATATAATAATTGATAAATATTTTTGAATGCTAATAAAAAAATAATTTTCCCCCTAAATATATGCATGTAAAAGAGTTATGACCAACATATATAATTCTTCTCCCCCTTTGAAAACATCAAAAAGAATTAAAAAAAATAAGAATTTTAAATGTTAGGGTCTAACATTCCAAGCATACGTCTTAACATGTAAAATCTCTCTTCAGCTAAAGGTTTTGTAAAAATATCAGCTATTTGAGAATTTGTGTTTACAAAATTTATATCCACATCACCTTTACTAACATGATCTCTAATAAAATGATGTCTAATCTCTATGTGTTTAGTTCGTGAATATTGTATAGGATTTTTTGTTAAACTAATTGCACTTATGTTATCACATTTAATAGGAATATTTTTAAGCTTAATTCCAAAATCTTCTAATTGTTACTTTAACCATAAAACTTGAGCAACACAACTACCTGTAGCTATGTACTCTGCTTCAGCAGTGGATAAAGTGATAGAATTTTGTTTTCTAGAAGACCAAGAAATGAGTGATGATCCTAAGAATTGACATGTTCTTGATGTACTTTTTCTATCAACCTTACAACCCGCATAATCTGTATCAGAATATGCAACTAAACTGCATGATAATAAGTTTTTGGGGTACCCTAAGCCTAACTTAGGAGTTCCTATCAAATAGCGAAATATTCGCTTAACTGCTATTAAGTGTAATTCTTTAGGATTAGCTTGAAATCTTGCACATAAACATACAGCAAACATAATATCAGGCCTACTAGCAGTAAGATATAAAAGTGAACCTATCATACTCCTATATAGCTTTTGATCTATTGGTTTTCCTGATTTATCTAAATCAAGTCTAGTTGATGGGCTTATAGGAGTTTTACTCAATTTGAATCTCTTCATATCAAAATTTTCTAATAATTCATTTATGTACTTAGTTTGACATATGGATGTGCCGAACTCTAGTTGTTTTACTTGAAGTCCTAAGAAAAAGGTGAGTTCTCCCATCATACTCATTTTAAATTCCTTTGACATTAAAGAGGAAAACTTATGGCACAAACTCTCATTTATGCTTCCAAATAATATATCATCAACATAAATTTGTATAATAATTAAATCATCTCCAATAGATTTGATAAAAAGAGTTGTATCTACCTTACCTTTTCTAAAATTATGTTTAATGAAAAAGTTACTTAACCTATCATACCAAGCACGTGGAGCCTGTTTTAAACCATATAAAGCTTTTTTTAATTTATACACATGATTAGGAGAATTAATACTTTCAAAACCTGGTGGTTATTCTACAAAAACATCTTGATCAATATACCCATTCAAAAATGCACTTTTGACATCCATTTGAAAGAGTTTAAAGTCTTTAAAACAAGCAAATGCAAGGAGTAATCTAATGGCCTCTAGTCTTGCTACAGGTGCATAAGATTCCTCAAAGTCAATTCCTTCTATTTGTGTGTACCCTTGTGCAACTAATCTAGCTTTATTTCTAATAATACTTCATGAGTAATCTAGCTTATTTTTATATACCCATTTAGTTCCAATTATATTTTGATCATGAGGTCTTGGGACTAACTCCCAAACATCATTTCTTACAAATTGGTTAAGTTCCTCTTCCATAGCAATTATCCAAAAATTATCTTGTAAAGCTTCATCTATATTTTAGGTTCAATTTCTGATAGAAATGCAGAATGCTCTACCTCATCTCTAAGATTTCTCCTAGTCTTACAACCTTGAGAAGGATCACCAATTATTAATTCTTTTGGGTGATTTCTATCATATCTCCATTCTTTAGGCAATGAATCATCCTCCTTTTCCTCCAAATTTATTTTCTTTATATTTTCAATATCATCATCATTCAAATCATTTCTTATTAAATCTATAGGATTTTCATCAAAAATTACATGAACGGATTCTTCAACAATTAATTTTCTCTTATTAAAAACTCTAAAAGATTTTCCAAAAATTGAATATCCTAAGAATATACCATCATCAGATTTACTATCAAATTTACCTAAAGGATCCTTATTATTATTTAAAATAAAACATTTACAACCAAAAACATGTAAATGACTAATCTTAGGTTTCTTTCCAAAAAATATTTCATAAGGGGTCTTTTTAAGAATATGTCTTAAATAAACTCTATTAGTAACATAACATGTTGTGTTTATTGCTTCTGCACAAAAATACTTTGGAAGTTTATATTCATCTAACATTGATATTGCTAATTCAACTAAAGTACGATTCTTTCTTTCAACTACACCATTTTGTTGAGGAGTCCTAGGAGCTGAAAAATTATGTCTAATTCCATTTTCATTACAATAATTTTCAAATGATTTATTTTCAAATTCTCCACCATGATCTGTTTGAATTCTATGAATCAAATAACCTTGTTCTGTTTGAATATATTTAACAAATTTTCTAAAATCATCAAATGCGTTATTTTTATTAGCTAAGAAAAATACCCAAGTATATCTTGAATAGTCATCTACTATAACAAATCCATAATTTTTACCACCTAAACTAGTTGTATTAATTGGTCCAAATAAGTCCATATGTAATAATTCCAAAGGTCTACTAGTAGAAACTATATTTTTACTCTTGAATGAACTTTTCATATATTTACCATGAATACATGCATCACATATAGAATCAAAATAAAAATTAATTTTTGGTAAACCAACTACTAAATCAAGTTTAGAAATTTTATTTAAAGTGTGAATATTAGCATGACATAGCCTTCTATGTCATAACCAAGCATCATCATTTGTAGATTTTATACAAAATAAATTTAAATTAATATCTTTTTTATTCTCTAAATCAATTAAATAAATATTTTTATGTCTATTTCCAATAAGTAAAATAGTTTCATTATTTCTAATAATGTAATGTGAAGCATAAAAAGAAACATTTAAACCTTTATCACATAATTGACTAATTGATATTAAGTTATATTTTAAACCAGAAACAAATAAGACTTTTTCTAAAGTAATAGAGTTCTTACATATGGATCCAATACCAATGATCTTTCCCTTTGCATTATCTCCATATGTGACATATCCTCCATCACTTGGTTCTAATGTAGAAAATTTTACTTTATCGCCCGTCATATGTCTTGAACATCCACGGTCCAAGCACCACATGCCTTCAATGATTTTACTTTGAAGGCATTCCTACAAAAGAAAATCAAATGTTAACTTTTGGAACCCAAATATTTTTGGGTCCACATTCTAAATGAGTAGTATGATATCTATTATGTATGGTATAAGAAGTACTTGTATTTTTTGGAACCCATACAAAAGATGGTTGTTTAGTATTTTGTGATCTACGAGCATAACAATCAAATGAGATGTGTCCCTTTCTACCACAATAATTACACCAAATATTAGTGTTTGCATATGGCTTTGCATGATGTCTATGTAACATATAAGAAGAATTTTTATTTAATGGTGTACTTGATGAAACTTTGTAATGAACTTGTGATTTCATGCATAAATCTAATCTTGCTTTTAAAAGAATATTTTCTCTTTCAAGTTTATACATAAGTAAAGAACGATCCAATAAAGAGCTATTTTTATTTTTCAAATCATCACATTCATTTTTTAAATCATTAAAAAGTATATCTAAATTTTTGTGCTCTTTTTCTAAAACATTATATATTTTTTTTAATTTTTTATATTCAATAACTAATTCATTAAATGCATCATCTAACTCTTCATAAGATATATCATTACATACCTCTTGAGAATCACAATCAGATTCTTCTCCTTCCATAAGACAAATGTTCACCTCTTCATATGATGAACTTGATTCATCTGAATCTGGGTTGGCCCATAGAGCTTTCTTCTTCTTCTTGAAATGCTTATTTTCTTTCTTGTCACTCTTTCTCTCTATATCCATCTCTTTCTTCTTTGAGTCAATAAGATCTGGACAATCTCCTCTTATATGTCCAGGCTTCTTACAATAGTAGCAAATAATCCCTTCTCCTGTAGGAAATTTCTTAGTTTGAAATTTATAATTTTTGAATTTCTTGTACCTTTGGTTTTTCTTCCTTAGTAAGCTTCCAAGTCTTCTTGAAAGCATGGCCACCTCATCGCTATTTTCATTAGAGCTTGATGAACTAGGTTCATCATTATCATCAACCTGTAAGGCAATAATTTTACCTTTCTCCTTCTCTTTCTTAGAAGAGCTATCCAATTTATCCCTTTGAGCTATAATCTGTTCATGTGCTATCAAAGAACCCAAAAGTTGATCAAGTGGATAAGTAGATAAATCTTTAGTCTCACTAATTGCAGTCACTTTAGCATCCCATTCTATGAGAATACATCTAAGAATCTTATAGACTAAGTCTTGATTCTTATATATTCTTCCAAGAGAATGTAATGTATTAATTATTTTCATAAATCTTGTATACATATCAAAAATAGATTTGGAAGGAGACATGCGAAATAATTCATATTCATGAACGAGTCTATTTATGTGTGCATCTCTAACCTCACTTGTACATTCATAAGTTATAATTAATTTATCCCAAATTTCTTTTGTGGAATTTAACATGGAAATTTTCATATAATCATCTAGAAGAAGTGCACAATGCAAAGTATTACAAGCCCTAGCATTCAACTCATCTAATTCCCTCTCTAATGCAGTCCATTCATCAAAAGGTTTTTCAATTTTAATTCCATTAATTTCTTTAGTGGGTGTATGATATTGGTGTGTAAGTATGTGCCACATACGAGAGTCTTGTCCTCTTAAGAAAGTACTAATTCTATTTTTCCAATAATCAAAAGGAACATTATCTAGCAAAGGTAGTCGATGAGTAGATTGTCCTTCGGGAAGTGAGCCCTTAGGAAAACCTTGTGCCATAGTTTATAAGTGGATCTACTCTAGGATGTTAAGCCAAAATAAAAAGAGCCAAGGCTCTGATACCAATTGTTGGATAACTATGGCACCCCAAGAGGGGGGGTGAATTGGGGTTCTTAAAATTTTTAATAAAAGAGAGCAATTAAAATAATTTGAAAGCTATTTTGCAATGAATAAATAAACACATAAATTTTTACGAAAATGTTAAATAAAAATTAATGCAAGAAATAAAAATAAGAGGCACAAGATTTTTACGTGGTTCGGCCCGGATTCCAATCCGACCTACGTCCACGCTAACCAACTCTTGGGCTAGAATCCACTAATCTAGGTTTGCCTTGCAAACCTCACTTCTTTAAACCAAAGAAGTTCTTTACAACCTAAGTACTCTCCTACACGGGCGAGTACAACCCAATCTAATTACAAGTTAAGCTTTACTAAGCCAAATGGCTTAGATCAAGAAAAAAAAAATACAACTTGATGTAAATAAAAGAAGCTCAAAATATCTTGTAACAAAATGATCAAAATATTTGAGGTGATCTTACAAGTTAATTTTAATCACCTCACTACTTGCAATTGGAATATGAAATTTGCTTACTTTAAGATAGATTTATATTTTGATAAAAATATGAATAATATATTAAATAAAAATATTTTTCTTACTGATTTAAACTATAACTATTTAGATATAATACTTTTAAGAAAATTTTGATTTGAAATGCAAATCTATGCCACATAAAAGAAAATTAAAATATTTGCTTTGTTGTCTTTTATGGATTTAAAAGATTTCACATATAAAATTTAAAATAATATTTCTAACTAGTATTTCATCAAATGATAGATATTTTCAAGAGAGTATATATGATTAAAACTAATAGATCAGCAAGAGAATATTTAGAATAAGAAAACAAACTCAAGAACTTCAAGAGACGTTACTGGATTTAGTGCGTTGAAACTTTCCAACCAAGAATTTGATCGCGTAAATAAAAAGAGCTCTTAGAATAAAGATCAAAGTTTCTCCTCTCAAGATTTAACATGTAAGCAAGAAGAAAAGAATAAAGAAAAGTGTTGGAGTTTTTCTCTTGAATTACCCTCATATGAAGATGATGAGTGGTATTTAAAGAGAAAGGGAAAGTAAAGCCAAGTTTCAATAAAACTATTAATCTAATATTAATTTATCATCTAAAAAATATTATATTTGATAAAGAATTCATTTATATTAAAGAAATATAAGTTCCAAACGGCTATAAAATGGCTAGTCATATGAATAAGTCAAAAAGTCTTCATATACATTCAAAACAAGGCAAAAACGGCTACCCAGCAAATAGTATTAAAATTGGCTAATGTTTAGAAAATTAGGATAAATTAAATATAGCTCCAAATGGATTCTATAACCTATCAATTTATATCTACAGAATCCAAACAATCTAACGGTATAATAATCAGACCACATGTCGATTGAAATAATACTATATTCAGCAAACTAAGAACTCATGCATATTTTTATAATTCTAAAGATATTTTAAATATTCATATAATAATATGATATAATTTCGATTAAATTAATCATATATCAGTAAATTGATATGAAATAAGTTAATTTAAAAAGAATATGTAAAGCTTATTATATTTATTTACCTTATTAAGTATCTTTGCATTCTTAATAAAATCTATGTAATTAATGAAGCATATAAAATTTTAATTAAGAAATTTTATTAGATCATTAATAATTTAGAAATAATTTTAATAGATGTTTAAGTGTGAGCAAATTAAACCATGCAAGTAAATACTAATGAACCACTAACACACTCCTACAAAAAAAATCTTCAAGCTTTCCATCTTTATCCATCTTGAATTCTTTCAACTTAAATTAAAATTATCATGCATATCCATCAAAACATTTCACCTGAAATACTTAACACACAAATTAGAACATCCAAGCATATATTTATTATCATCAAAATCTCTAGAATGGGTCATGATATAGATAATATCAACATGGTGGGAATATTATTTTCAAATTTGATATTGTTAAAGCTTATGATCATATCAACAGGAATTTTCTTTATCATGTTTTGCATTTATTTGGCTTCAATTCTGTTTTTGTTAATCTCATTAAACAGTCTATTGCAATTTTTTTTTCTTTATTATTATTAATGGTATAAGTCATAGTTTTTTTAAGTCCTCCCTGGGCTATGATAAGGTGATCCTATCACTCCTACCCTCTTTATCATTGCTATGGAGTATTTTTCTAGAGGTATTACCAATCTTTATGACAACTGCCCTAACAACCACTATAGAACTTTGGGTGATTTTCCTGTTTCTCACTTATATTTTGCCGATGACGTTATTATTTTCTCTAATGCTTCTATTAATCATATTAGTAAACTCATGAGGCTTTTGAATATGTTTGAGAAGTGTAGTGGTCTTTTTTGTCAATAAAAATAAGAGTTGCTTTATTGCTTCCAACAAGGTTTCCCATAATCGCATTGTCACTATCAAGAATAATACCAGCTTTGTTCAAGGGTCTTTACCTATTATGTATTTAGGGGTTCCTCTCTATAAGGGTAGAAAGAATACTTTTCTTTTTTATGATCTTATTACTTTGATGCAGAAGAAACTTCTCTCTTGGGAGTCTAATTTTCTTAGTTTTGGGGGTAGATTAACTCTTATCAAAAACATTCTATGTTCTTTACCTGTGTATTCCTTTCAAACCTTGCAACCTACTATCACTGTTTGTAATAGAATTGAGAAATTAATCAATAAGTTTTTCTAGCGTGGCTCTAACGTGAACTCTAAAGTTATTTGGTCTTCTTGGACCAAGTATTGCGGGGTTCTTAATGAAGGTGCGTTGGGCTGTAAAAACATATTTGATTTATCTCAATCTTTTTCCTTCAAATTGTGGCACAATTTCTATTCTAGACTTTCTCTTCAGTCTAATTATATGATTGATAAATATTGTATTGGTAAGCACCCCTCTATTTGTTCTTATACGTACGGTGATTCCAGAGTGTGGAAAAGGCTTTGCAACATTAAGTGGAGTGTTGAACCTCATGTTAAATGGGGGCTTGATAGAGCGAATATTTTTTTCTGGCAAGATCAATGGCTTGAAGGTAAGTCCATTGATTCCACTATTAATTCCTTCTCCACTGTAGCCACTAAAGTGGACTCTTTCATCATTGATGACACTTGGGACTATATTAAACTGGTTGAAACTCTTCATATTGATGTTGTGTCAAAAATTCTCAATCTGCCCATTAACATTGATTCTGATGATCTATTATTAAGTGATTTGTCTCAGAATGACATGTTTTATTTAATGGATGCTTGGCATGTGTTTAGGGAAAAAGTGTGTAACTAAGATTTATTCCATGATTTGGCATAAAAGTATCCCTAAAACCATTTCTATTTTTATGTGGAGAATTATGCATAATTATATCCCCACTGATGACAATCTGAGGAAAAAGGATTTTATTATTACTTCAAAGTGCTAATGTTATTACCATGTGGAAAACATGCATCATGTGTTTATCTCTGGCCTGATTGCTGTTAAAATTTGGTCTTATTTTGATGATATTTTCAATTTGAATCTTTTTAATACTAATATGTCTATTAACACTTTGCTTGATTCCTGGTTCATCAATTCCAAAAGTCACATCATAAATGTTATTCCTTTTTTGATTTTTTGGCATTTCTGGATGGCGAGAAATAACTCTATGTTTAATAATATTTGCATGGATGCTTCTTACATTATTCAGAATATTAAGGATAAAGTTTTTAAACTTTTTACTGTGAATCTTGTTACTTCTAAGAACTTTAGGAATTTTTCTTTTGTCACCCATAATTTTGGTATTATTCTGCATAACAGCTGCTTTTTGGAGGACCCTAATTTGGTGTATTGGATCAAACCTCCTCTTAATACTTTTAAGCTTAATGTGGATGTTTCTGTTAAAAGTGATGCTTTTGGGTGTGGTGGTATCATCAGGGATGACAAGGGTAATTTGATCATGTCTTTTGCTGGCCTGTTGGAGAAGTGTTCTGTCGTGAGGGCTGAACTTTCTGCCATTCTTAACGGTTTGAAATTATGTTTCTCGCTTGGTATTACCAATATTTGGATTGAGGTGGATGCCACTTCTATGATTCATTGCCTTATGAATCATACTAAGAGATTTTGTAATCCGGATCTTTTTTATCTTATTAGATAAATCGATCAGCTTTTAATGTTTATTAATTTCTCTATTTCTCATGTTCATAGGGAAGGTAATGCTTGTGCCGATTGGTTAGCAAATTTGGGTTGTAAGCTAGATTGTCTTACTGATTTCTCTAATTCTAATTTACCTAGGTTACTCAAAGGCATTATTCATTTGGATAAAATGGGGCTGCCATATGTCAGAAGATAGCCTTATTTTGGCTGGGTTGTTTGTCGTGTCATGGCTTTTGGTGATCTGTATCCTTATCGTTGTTAGTTAGTTTTGGTTTTGATTATGCCTCTTATGGGTCTTTCATTAATTTTCCTTATGTCACCCATTCTTTGGCTTTGGGTTCTATTTCTTCCTTTGATTTTCATGTGTGTGGTGGAGATAGGTTGGAGCTGTGACTGGATTAATTGATTTACTGATGGTTTCCCTATTTATTGCTCTTCTACTCCCAGGAGGTGTTGGGTGCCCTGATGCTTTTTTTGGGCTATGTCTGTTGTCCTGTTTGGGCGGCTTGTGGGGGGCTTTCTCAGTAATCACCTCATTGGTTTGGTTTTTTTTGTTGGTTTGGCCTTATCTTTGGGCCTTATGCTTACTAGAAGGTTATCTGTGCCTTATTCAGGTGATGGGGTATCGTAGTAGCTGGGTGTTCGCTATTTTTCACTTTATTATGAACCTGTACAATGGTAGGACCCTTTTTTTTTTCTGGGGGGTTGCTGGCAGATTTGGACTCTAATGTGGGTTATGGTTTCTTCTTTTTACTGGGGAATGTTTATGCCTGGTTTGTTTCTACCAATAATTCTATTGTGGTCTGGCTCTATTATATGTGTTTATGCTGCTAGCCGATTGGTTATGGGAGTAGGATTGAGCGGTACTGGGGTTATCCTTTTGATGGCTGCTTTGGGTGTCTCCTCCTGAGCTCTTATAGCCTGTCTATTTTTCTATTTTCCTTTCAGCGATTATGTATTGTGTTTTTTTGTGGGTTGGTTGTTCTCTCTCTTCGGTGTTGTCGTTTTAATCAGATTTGTTGGTGCGAGTTTCAGCTGCCATACATTATTTATTTTCTTGAGGATCCCTTTTTTCCCTGTGGTATTTGGGTGGGTTTTGTAGCGGTTTTCCAGAATTTTTTGTGCTATTCTGGTAGCTAGGTTGGCCGTATCCTTGGCTATCTCTTAGCCTTGTTGGGGCTGATGTTCAATTGATGTTTGGTTATGAGCATGGATTTCATTAATGTCATTATGACTTGTCGCATTGTTAGGTTGTATAACTTATTAAGCTGTATATTATTTTATTTAATCAATGTTATTATTTTTGGTTTTTCTTTTATGTTACTTTTAATTGCTTTATTTAGTGTCATTGCAGGTCTTTTTTATGGGTTTTTGGAGACTAGTTCTCATTTTGTGCAGGGCCCTATTTTGCTTAGACAAGCTGAGCTGATTGATTACTTTACTTTCCTTTCTACTATTTTGTTTAGAATGTTATTGGGCTATCTTGTAATCGTGCTTAGCGGGGACTCCCGGCTCTTAGGCTTTCTTTTTTCTTTTCCTTTTGTAGCTCTTTTGATTAGTAGCGAGTTGGAAGCCCCCTTAAGGACTTGTAATCCCTTTTTTCTAATTAACACGTAGGCTCTACTGGTGGGTTTCAACAAACAAAAAAATATTTACTTAACTAATCATCTTGGATAATTTTTTATCGTACAGGATGATCAGTATAAATCTAGAAATTAGCAGCCAATTATATTTTAGGCAATATTTAATTTTTTATATTTTAAACTAATTGTATAGGACGATCATCATCGTCTTGGATGATCCATGACAATCATGCCTAAAATAATCCTATGATTAGGGATTTAAGTATGGTTAGATTGAACGATCATATCGTATAGGACGATCGATAGATTGTCTAGGACGATTCATGATTTTTCTTCTGAACGTATTGGACATCCTAAACAACTTATCATGATGATATTCATTAATTTTAACTAATCGTACATGACGGTAGCAAGATCATCTGGGATGATAAGTACATTTGTTCTAATCGGCCTGGACATCCCAAATAATTTCTCAGGATGATATGCTTTGATTTGAATTAATCGTACATGACGATCGCAAGATTGATCGGGATGATAAGTACATTTGTTCTAATTAGTTTGGACATCCCGAATGATTTCTCAGGATGATATGATTTGATTTGAACTAATCATACATGACGATCACATGATCATCCAAGATGATAAGTACATAATTGTTGCTCTGATCATACATGCAACATAGATCGTCCTGCATAGATGAACTGATTTACACTGATCATATAGGATGATATACATATCGTCCTGGATGATATTATTAACAAATTGAAATTAAGGCACTTTTTGAAGGCTTTCTATTTAAGCTCTCTAATTATCTCTTTAGACAACCTTCTTTACTGTTGAGTCCAATCCAAGGAGAGCTTAGAATATGAGAAGGAGAGTTTGGGAGAAAGAGAGGGAGAATATTATGAGGGGGAGTTTATGAGGGGATTCACAAAGGTTGCTCCAAGCAAGGATTTGATCATCATCTTCCTTCTTCATCCTTGGTTCCTTAAGTGCTCTGAGAAGACGATCATCAGCATTAGGTTAAGGTTCTCTGCCTACTCTAGGAGGGAGTAAAAGGATTGTCAGGTTCCCTGCCTACTTCAGGAGGGAGTAAAAAGATTTCTGTGGTTCTTTACTAACTCCAGGTGGGAGTAAAAGGATTATGGGTTCTTTGCCTCACTGGGATGGTGAAAAAGATTTTGTAAGGGCTTCTCCGCCTTGTTGTGGGGGGAAAAAGGAGAGAGACTAACTGATTAGTGCAATAACTGGAATGGGAGGTTCTGGGGAGTGGACGTAGGTCAGATTTGACCGAACCACTAAAATCTGTTGTGTTCTTTTTACTTATTTTTTTATATTTATTTTTGCTTGTTTCTGTGATCTGATCTATGATTGAAATTTTTTATTTTAATTATCTGCTTTTGCTTAAACTATTTGTGTTTAAAATATTCAAAAACATTTTTTGTTGTTTGCTTAAAGAATTTTAAAAATACCAATTCACCCCCCCTCTTGGTTAGCTTTGGGCTAGTTTTATAAGGTTTAACACCCCTCACAAACTTTCAGCTCCTTGTAACCTCTGTCAAGTAACTACAGTCCTCTGACTTCTGTTGTTTAACTACAGTCCTCTGACCTCCATCGCCCAACTATAGTCCTCTGGCCTCCATCACCAAACTATGGTTTTTTGACATTCTTACTCATTGGTTATGGTTCTTAGACCTCTGTCGCTTATTGACTATGATCCTTCTGACTAATATTATTCAACTATAATCTTTCTAACCAGAGTCACCCGTTGATTATGATTCTTGGGCTATTATCACCTGACTATGATCCTCATACCACCTTTGTTCAACCATGGTCATTCTGACCACTGTCATTCGATGACTATGGTCTTTCAAATATCCATTGCCCAATGCCTATGGTCTTTTTGACCTCCGTTGGCAAATTATTATGGTTTTTCTGACCTTTATAGCTTGATGACTACAATCTTTCTGACCTTAGTTGCCTGAAAAATATGCTTAATTCAACCTCTTTTGCTTGTCCACTATGGTCCTTCTGAACTCCATTTCTCGTTGACTATGGTCCCACCGACCACCATAGCCAAAAAATTGCCCCTCCAACCTTAGTCTCCGAACTATGAACATTTTAACTTCCATTGACTAGATATGATCCTTTTGACCTATGTTGCTCAATGAATAAGGTCCTCCTAGCCTCTATCGCCTATCAACCAAAATCCTTCCATTCTCCCTCACCCACTGACTATAGCTAGCAACCTTTATCAGAACTATAATGGTCAATTTGACCAATATTGTCCAACTACGATCCTTTTAATCTTTGTCACTAGTCGACTATGATCTTTCTGATCTTAGTCTCACACTGACTATGGTCCCCCTAACCTCTATCACTAGAGAATGGTCCCTCTAACCTTAGTTTCCTGATAACAGTCCCTTCAACCACCGTTGCTTGACTTTGGTCCTTCCAACCTTTGTTACCCCATAACTACAATCTTTTCGACCTCCATCATCAACCAACTAAGGTCCTTCTAACCTTTACTTCCCATTGACCATGATCTTTTTGGCCTCTATTGCCCACTGACCAAGGTTCCTTTAACCTCTGTTGCCTGTCAACTATGGTCCCTTCAACCTCCACCCACCAACATGGTCCTTCTAACGTCTATTGCCCATCGACTATGATACCATTGACCATCATTGCCCAACTATGATCCGTAAGACCATCATTTCTATATTATGACCCCTATGACCATCGTTGCCTGACTATAGTCCCTTTGGCCTCCATTGACTAAGTATGATCCCTCCAACGACCATCATCCAACTATGGTCTCTCTAACCACCGTTACCTAATTAAAGTACTTATGACCATCAATGCTTGATTATGGTCCCTTAGACCTTCATTGCTAGACTATAGTTCCACCAAACTTCACCAATAGAGTACAGCCCCTCCGACCTTCATCGATCGAGTATGGCCCCTCTAACCATAATTACTCTACTATAGTCCTTTGTTGGTGTTGAAGGCTTTTGAAAAGGATCAGTTTTCTTTGGGAAATTTTAAAATTTACGTAAACCTTTTAATTCTAAAATTGAACATCTCATTAAAAAAGATATACCATCTTGGGAAGTGGTAACAAACTTTCAAAATAGGGTTCAGATTTAGAATTACAAATCCCGTCGTGAATATCGTGACCGAATTTAAGAGAGATCTTTGTATGCCCCCGAAGGGTCAAAATGAAGTTCAAACAAATATCTAGCTATGATAGTCTAGAAGGATTATAGTTAGGTTCATATTTGAAGTTTTATCAACAAAGGATATATCTCTCCAAAGGGAGAAAATATCATTTGTTATTAATTCTACAAATATAACATAATGATCGTTAATGTTTTAATTTTCCCAAAGTAGAATAATTGAGTTTTGAAAATAGATTTTGAAGATTGATGTGGGTTCTAAATCTCCTAAGAGTGCAAGCCCTCATATTTAATTACATTGTAGGAAACTAAAGTTTCCTATGAAAACTCTAGATTAAAATAATGACAGAAATTTTATTTAGAGAATTTCTAAGAGTGATGTTAAGGAGGTGAAAATGAAATTTTAAATAGGATTGGAGCAAGATTGAACAGTTATTTTTAGGTTCAAAGGAAGAAGGGTAGGAGACACTTTAGGATTCTAAAAATAATTCAAAAGTATCCCAACCTAAGCTAAGTGTTGGGCTTTAAATTTTAGATTGAGGAGAATTTTAGTTTGAGTTGAGTATTTCATTCAAAATTTGGGATTATATTCCCCGAGGTTGGGGTCTTATGATTCAAAATCTGCCCCAAATCCTAAATTTAAATTAGGCATCAGACCAAAATAGCCCGAACCTAACTAATGTAATGTAAAATTTGGACTTACCCCAGCTTGGATTGGGGAGCCAGCTAATCACCTATGCGATTAAAATCCATGAGTCCAGTCTTTTAATATAAGAGTGATAGGATATTTTTGTTAAAGTTTTTAAGAGTTGGGGCTGACATCTAGAGATTATCCTAAGTGACCCCTTGACTTATATTGGGTGAACATGCTAAAGACAGATGAAATTAAAATTTAGACTCTTTTTATTAGTTTCTAATGCAATGCATGCTGATTGACTTGATTAAACATATAAAATGGAATGAAGCAGTTTTAAAAAGGCTTAAAAATAGTTTTTATCCAAGAGATTACACAGATTCTCCTTGACAAATTTACACCCTCACAGGCTAGGTAGTCTACTAGAACCTGTGAGTAAGGGAGGTGCCTAACAAAGCAAAAGAAGAGTGCAGCAAAGATGTTTATGAGAACTCCCGACGGTCCCGGGCTTACTTCCTAGATCGTTAGAGTTTCTATATTATCTTAAAAATTTTATTTTTTATTTTAATAGAAAAATTTTGGTGTACCCTCACGAGCTTCTACGTATCTAGGCTAAATAAAACATAACATGAAAATGCTAAAAAACTAAGAAAAGTAGGCAATTAAATCAAAGAAAACATATCAATATAATTAATTCCTTAAAGTAAAGTCCGTAAGTAAATTCCCTATTTATTACAACCTAGGGTCTACAGAAATTAAATGTGGCCGGGCACCACTATCAACAACCCAGATTCTAAACCTAGAATAGACGCAAATGACTTTGAGTGGGATAATCATTATCTTCAACTCCTCGGTCTTCTCTTCCTTAGATTCCTTGGATCTTCATAGGTTGATACCCAAATAGAAAAGAAAACTCTTCCCTCAAGGGGGAACGTCATCCCTTCCACTTTGGGTAGTAGAATGATCCAAATTTAGGCTTCCAAATGGATAAGGACTATCCCCTTAAGGGGTATCCTTTCCTCTTTAGAATCCAATCTTTGGATCTATGTATCCTAACTCAAATGTATAACTTTCACAACTCAATACTTCAAATGAATTACATTAATATAAAAATAAGAATTTTAGACTCTTCTATAAGGTTATCTTGAGCATTTAAATATAAAACATATCACATGCAGTTATATATATATATATATATATATATATATATATATATATATATATATATATATATATATATATATATATAAGTAAACATACTTGACCACACTCTTTTTTATTTGGGGGCTAACAACTGAAGTACCTATAATAGTTATATTTATTATTTAATTGGCCCCATTTATTGCCCTGTATGAGCATGGCCACCTGTAAAAAACTCAGTGAGTATCTAGATTGTTCCTAAGATAAGAGTAAACTATCTCCCATCACATCAATTCACAGAGTGCAGTAAAGAAAGTAAGTAAACACATTAATCAATTTTCAATCACAGCTTCCCATAAAATCTCAAAAAATTTGGCACATAGCAGAAAAGTAAACACTGGCCTAGCCTAGGCTAGAGTTGGTTGTCCTAGAAAACTATATAAAGTGTGTGCTAAAGGTCGTGTGGTTGGGGTAAATCCTAAGCTAGGTAGTTTGTTGAAGTTATTTAATATTCGAGTTTAGTAAAGGCTAAAGGAGAATTTTATATTTGAATTTAAGTATTAATATATTAAAGTTTGATTTGGATGCATTTTAATTATTAAATAATTGTTATCTTTGTTTCTCATCAAGGCCATGAAGTTTATTTTACCTTCTTTAGGGCTAAGTTAATAGCCTCGTAGGCCTGAATTACCTAGTAGCAATCGTGGTTGATTAAGTTGATTTAATTTGTTTAAAATTTAGGGATTAATAATTATGAATTAGATTAATTAGGGACTATTTTAGAGATTAAGTTAATTTAGTTTGTTATCAATCAGTTTATGGCGTTGTGCCACCAAGCTCGAGGATTCATTCCTCCTCAGGACACGTAGCCCCTCAGCCCGGACTAGTCCATCCTATAAACCAGATTGATATAACTCAATTAAGAATTTTAATTTGGTTAAATAATTAAGAGTGATTTGATTTTAATATTTTACACTTCGTTGAATCCATTCGTGGTGTTGTGCCACCAGGTTCGAGGAGCCAGGCCTCCTTAGGATACATAGCCTTGTAGCCCGGAGTAGTCCATCCAATAAACTTCATCTTTGGAGTAGTTGTTGTGTATTAAAATATTGGTTGAGTATTTTATTAATCAAATTAAAGTTTTCTAAAATTTTAATGAATTATTTGATTTTTTGAAATTATTGGAATTATTTAATTATGTTAATTAACGGGGGCCAAAAGTTAACTTTTTAAATTAAAGTAAACTTTGAAAGTTTCAAATTTTTAACAAATATTATATCTTATGACGAGTAGTTAGACTATTAGTATGCTCAATTTAGAGTTCTCTATAAAAAGTTATGATTTTTGAATTTTAGACTTAGACTTGAACTAAGGTTGACCGAAAAGTTGACTTTTTGACTTTGACCAAAATTTGAAGGTTTGATATTTTTAGAAAATACTAGACCTTAATTGAAGTTGAATGACACTATGTTTGGTCAATTTGAAATTTTCTATAATTAGTTATGAATTTTTAAAGTTTTCTTAATTATTTAAATTTTAAAATTGTTTAATTAGGAAGGTCTTAGGAGTTTTGATTCAAACAAACTCCAAACTTCATGGAATCACAACCAAAGGCCAGGGATGACCCAAGGAGGTGTTTCCAAGTATTTGGAATTTATTTAGGATTTTAAATGTTTTTAATTAATTAAAATAATTAATTATTAATTTTCACTAAAAATCAAATTAAAGTCAAATTAGAAAGTTGGTGATGAGACTTTTATTTTTCCTAGGTAGAGGACTAAGTTCTGATCAGTTTGATATTATTTATATTTTTTGGACTTAATTTGAATTTATTATATTTTTTGAATTTTCTAGGTCCCTAAAAGGGCTGAAACTTTAGATAATTGATTATCTAACCTAATGACCTCCAAATCAAGTCAAATTTAAATATATGGATGAAAATATCACTATGTTCACTGTGGTTAAGTTTCACCCCTATTGGTTATGTGTACAATCCTCTAGAAATTTTTAAAAATTTTTAGACATTTCCTTAATTATTTTCTCTAGGTGTCAATAAGGTTCAATTGGGCTTGAAATTTTGTGTACCTAACCGTGGGACATATGCAATCACACCACAGAAAATATGCAACATAATTCTAAATATTGAAAGAGTTATGAATTTTCAAAGTTTTGGGTCCAAAATAAACCCATTACTTTGAAAATTCACATCATAGTAATTCAATGGGTATCTGACCCTATGAAAATTATAGTGTATGCCTAAGATACCCAAATACCTTCTACCAAAATTTGGGGCCCAATTGACCACTGGATTATGAGAAAATCATAATAAACAGGAATATCTCATAATCTAGTAATCAAATCAATTCAATTTTAATTTTAATAAATATTACAATAAATTCCCTTTTTAATGAGCCCAAAAACACTGAATTTGGTGAAAAAATGAATTTACTGTGAATTTTCAAAGTTCTAAGCTATTAATTAAATTATTTAATTAATTTTTAATTAAAACAGTGGCGACAGCTGAGAGAGCGACACGGGGTAGCACAATTCGAATTGACCAGCATTCAAATCCAAGGTAAATAGAGTGTGGTCTAGCTTATCTTGAGCTGTCCGATCTTGATCAAGAGGGAATCAGACGGCAGTGGTTGATCAAGCCCGTTTTAAGTTCAAAATTGAGCTAAAAATTCAAATATTCATAACTTTAAAAATACACATCCAAATATATTGAAATTTGAAACATAAGCTCATGATGATCTAATCTTCCAATGCTAAGAGTTTGGAGGCTCCATGCATTGTAAATTTTAAGCAATTTCAAATTTAAAATTTAACTAAAAGTTGTGTTATATCACCAACCAATGGATGGAGTTTGACTATCTTGAGCTCGTTAGAAAGCTGCAGTGATCTTCTACAACTTTAATGAATACACCAAGAGTTGAATCTAGCTAGATTGAAAGTTATGTTGGAAAATTCTATTTCTCTCTCTAAAATACTCTCTCCTCACTAAAATAGTGATTTGAGGCTTGGACATGGTGGGGAGAAGCTTGAGAAGGCCTTAGAAATGGTTGGAGAAGATGGGGAAGAGTTTTGGAAGGTTGGAGGTTGGAGGAGAGTTGGGGGAGTGTTGGGAGAGAGTTAGGGGAGAGTGAATAATTAAGAATGAATCCCTTAGGTCAAGTTTTCCCCCACTTTTACCTTGGATTTTGGATTGGATGGTTGAGATTTGATTTATGGTGGTTTGGATGGGTGACTAGTATCCCCTAAGCTGCCCAAAGCCAGGGAATAGGGTTGGTATTTGAGTGTGACTTCCCTTGGTCCGGGGAGATGGACCACACCTTTTCCCTCATTTAGCTAAACCCAAGCCAAGCCTTGTTTAAGGGGCTAGTTTAATCTCTATTAGTGGAGGAAATGGGTCACTTTCCATCAAGTTTGAGCAGGTTTTAGACTAAGCCATGGATTGGCAAGGTGGCTTGGTGATGTGGCCATGATTTGGCCTCTTTCCATAGGCTTAAAATGGGTTTGTTGACTCATTAACCTATTGACCAGTCAATGATGACTGTGATAGGCTTGGAGAGGGTCAAGAGAGCTGTAGGAATTAATGCTAAGAGGTTTGGAGTCAAGGGATTGGAGCTTTGAGCAAATACATGCAATTAGAGAGGGTTTTGACCTCTCCAAATGGGTTGACCAAGTCAAACCTAAGGAGTTTTGAATTAAACATTTTTGGACATACAAGGATGTTTAGTTGAATGATTTTGATGGGTTAAATTGGTTTAAAATAGCTTGAATGGTTGAACTTGATAAGTATTGGGTTAAAGGGTTAATTTGGTCAACCACGGTTGAGTTATTTAACATGGTCAAACCAAGAGTTGAGTTTGGATAAAAAAAGCTCAAATGAGTGTTTTGAGATCAATGGAGGCAGTTTCATATATTGGTGAGGTCATTTGGTTGGAAATGTGTGTTTAAATCCCTTAAGGATATTTTGGTCAACTATGATTGACTTGGTCAACCAGGTCAAACTAAAATATGAGTTTTGGTCCAATGTGTTCCTAATGATGTTTAGGATCCATTGGGGTAGGTTTTAAAGGTTGGTATGAGAAGGTGATGTTAAATTTTTGGGAAAAAGACCAAAAACCTCTTTAAAGGGCATTTTGGTTATTTTGACCCATGGTCAATCCTGGGTCAAATTGGATATGAGAAAGTATAGTTTCCTATTTAAGAAGTCATAAAAAGATAATGAATGTGATTGGAGAGTTTGGAAAGGGTCCCAAGGTCAAATTCCACTGGATGGTAAGTCCAGTGGCATAGGCTGTAAATATTTAAATATTTTACAGTCTTTGGGAAAAGATTAAGTTTGAGGGGCTAGGAGTGTTAGATTGAGCTCAGATTTGGATGGTCGACCCTAGGGACATGCCTAAGCAATATACAATTGATAGACTCTTTATCAAAGGTCATTAGGCTGGGTTCCAAGGGATCTGAAAATTATCCTAAAAAGGGTTTCAGGACCTTAGTCCTTAGCCCTTGGATTTGATTTGAAATTGGATTGGATTTTGGATTTGGAATGATTGGTGTTGATGTTAAATTATTCATATCAATCATAATCATAAAGATGGTTAAAATTGATTGAGCTTGAGTGAGGGCTAGATAGGTTATTGATTGAAGATTGGGTTGACTGTTGATTGAGGGTTGTATTGAGAATTGATTGGATCTCTATGGATAACAAGTGTACAACTGTCCTCCATTGGATCACCAATTAGGGGATTGAAAAAATTCTTGATGGCCTCATATAAAAATGAGGTCAACATCCCTTTAACCACCATCACCAGACTAAATTCCCGAAAACCATTGTCGCCCGATTATAGTCCCTTTGACCATCAATGCCTGACAATGGTCCCTCTGACCTCCATTGCCTGACTACAATCTCTCAGATTAGCATCACCTGAATAGGATCCTTCCGACTAAATAAATAATGATCTCTTAAGAATAATTCTCATGCTATTAAATTCTCTAACTTTAACCATGTAATATACTATATACAATGAATATTACCACATTATGTCAATGCCTTCTCTAAGGAAGGGCATAATTTGTAATCAACTATAAGCACTAGTGGAGTCATTTCAATTGGGTGAGGCATCATGATTTTCCCATTTTTAGGGTTTTTCACATAAAATTTTTAATGTCTCTTATGACTCTAGCCCTACACTCTTATTTGTATGTGTGCTAGATATGTATACAAAGTGAGGACGTTAAACTCTCCATCTCTCCACTGTTGTGAATATTCCTACACACAACAGTTATATTATAACCTCTTGATAGAGTGTTTTGAACATAATAGAATTAAAAATAGATACTATAAGCATTCATACTAATTTGTAGAATGAAAGAGAAGAAATAATTCAAATTTAAAAGCTTAGTCTATATATTTCTTTTAGTAGTTAATTAGCCTTCTCCTTTGGTAGAAGTCTCCTATTCAAAGATCCCTAACCCTAAAGTTTTTGTTCATATTTAGCCTCCTAAAAATACCAAATTCAAATTTTGCAATCCAAAAAATATTTTTTTAAGTGTGACAAATTATTGTCTAAGCTCTGTGTTGTTAATATCAGTGACATGGAGCAACCCTTTCTACCTTTAAATGTTGCAAAATATACAAACACAAGTAATGTCGTACAAAAAAATTCTCTACATAAAATACTTGCAGATAGCAGGCCTGGACCCATGATGCTAGAATTGGCATTGTGGCGCTAGTGAGATATTAGGTATATTAGAACAATCTTGAAGATGGCATCCTGGTGCCATTACTGGTGTTATAGTACCCTTAGCATTCTAGTGCCAAATTTTGATCACTATTTCAATTAGTCTTTAAGATATTTGCTCAACTTCCAATTCCTTTCCTTGTCATTTTTATTTAAAAATTATTCAAGAATTTTAACAACCACTAAGAATCCATCAAATACCAACATAATAAAAAAAATTAAATTTGGAGGAGAAATTCTTGATAAATATAAAAAAAATATAAAAAATACATAGATTTAATAAGCGAATATAAAAAAAACCTTTTACAGCAGATACCCTCTAACTTTAATCTTAGTTAGTTCTTAAGTAATTCAAAGTAATCTAAAATGTGCACATAATGGAGTAAACATGACACTAACATTATTTAGTGGGATTTTTCCTTGCCAACATTAAGCACTCAAACATATTACATAAACTATAGTAACAAAAAGATTTCAATTCTCTCTCTAATATAAAACCTTAGCTAAGAATTCAAAGTTTTCTGCTCATTACAATTTAAATAATTGCAAGATAATCAATCAACATACAATCAAATTGCAACCATACAAAATACTATGATAAAAAGATTCTTTGAGAACAGTCTTAATTCATAGGCTTAGTTTTAACATTAACCTCCACTAATAAGATTTTAATTAAATACAAATAATCATTATGACTTCAAAGTGGATGATCAAATTTAAAGTGAAAGAAGTGAAGATGGGAGAAAGCATTCCTAAATATTTTTTTATTTTGGGAAAAATGATGGTTAAGCCCAATTTCATTATCTATGAGAATAATTACAAATTGATTGCACCATTACCAAAGATATTAAGCTACAAGAGCTACATCTAAAAATCATAAAGCTCACCATATGATTAGAATACTCATCAAATGAAGAATGGGCAGAAAACCAAAATGTGAGCTATATATGTAAGCTAAAAGAGCAGAAAATCATCCTGGGCCTAGAAAGGTAGAGGTTCTTTCAGCAAATATAAGGATGTTTGTAACTTGAAGCATCCCCATGTTGCCAAAAATGACCATCCAAGGGAAAGGTTATCTATAATAGGAGTTTATCATCATCTGGATGATATCCTGAAATTCCCAACAGAATAATTACATCTGTGCATCATATAAATATACATGAATACACAACCATGGAAAGTAGCAGGGCCCAAAAAATTCTCCCAGGTAACCATTTAAGAGGATATAAAATTCAATCCAAAAAAGGAATTGAGGCATTATAAGTGCTCCAATAACATTCTTAGGATCTCCAAGTTTTTCCATTTGGCTACCCTAAGATGAACAGCTTTTTTAATTTTAAATTTAACAATAGAGTTGCTATCATAATATCTACCAAACCTTCATCTATTTCTATCTCTCTCTATATATGTATGATAAACCAGATAGAAAAGAGTCAAAAGATAATAGCTCTTAAGAAGTCTACAAGCTTGCAAATCAAAGACATAATCAAATACTTGTAGGAGATTAGGCCTAAGAAGAAAGCTATTTATAGTTAGCAAATTGGTCACAATAGATAAAGAAAAATTACATTCAAACTATAGACAATGAACAATTTTTTATGAAGAGTAGTAGAGATTGCAAGTTTGATCCAAATTAATATAGAATTTTAATAGCACATCCATAGTTTTAAGACCTCTAATCAATGTCATCCATGTAAAAAAAAACCCTTAAAGCACAGTGTTTATGTTACACAAAGTTGCACCAGTTAACTTTAATAAACTCCATATATAAGTCATATAAGAAAGGCTTAAAATAGAAGCTATCAGATTCACACCAAAGTATGCAATAGGGAGAGGGGTTAGCAAGTCAAAAGCTCATGGTAGCCTAAGAGATCTCAAGAGGAATAGCTGAAGGCAGCTTCCAAGAATTATTTTTATAATATAATTAATCAAAATAATAGAAGGTAATAGTTGTGATAGAAGGATAGAATTCAATGCTCCCAAAGGGATTTACCATTACACTAAGGATCCCAAATGAGTGACAAGTGCCTATCTGGAGAGACAAAAAAAGGGAAGTTGGCCTTAGCTTTAAGAGTAGTAGTAGAAATGCTAATGCAAAAATGGGTAGGCTTTTGAAGTAAAAATTTTTAAGGAGAGAAATAATTTTGTTTCAACCAGGAAAAAGGGGGCTCCCTTAATTATAAATCCTTCAAATCAGGTAGTAGTTGAAAGCATGATGTAAGGCTTATATGTTTGGGATACCAATTCCACCAAAGTTTCTAGGTCTACATGTATCTCTCTAGGAAATGAGATGGAGTTTCCTTAATGATATGTTCCCATGAAAAAAAAAAGGAATCTAGCATATATCTTGTCAATGAATTTGTAGCATATTTTAGGTATAATGGAGCCTCTAATATAATAGGCTAAAGTGTTCCATATAGTGAAACAAAAGAATTGGAACCTCCCTATGAAAGAGAGCAATTTTGCTTTCTAGCCTTCAAGATAATGTGTAATGTTCTAGAGGAGCGAAAAAAAGTTAGAAAACTGTAATCTTTCGTAAGAGATTAGTAGCCCTCGGTAAACCAAGGGGGGACCAATCAAGGGAATTTTAATGGCTTGAGCAATATGAGCCACATTTGTAGTGTTAGGGGGAATAATAAAAGAACTTTTGTTCTGATTGATATGCAGTCTCAAAATGGCAGCAAAAATATTTAACATTAAATTAAGAATCTCAATATTTAGCACATGAGCTTTGCTAAATATTTAAAGATCATTAGCACAGAGTAAATGTGTCAATGTCCTTTCATTCACAAAGAACCCTTCAAAGCCATTGCCACAAAAGAGGAGTCCAATAAGTTGGAGAGGGTATCCATTACTAAGTAAAATAAGTATGTGGAAAGCATGTAGCCTTACCGCAAGCAAGATGAAGAACTAAAGAACCCCTCTAAGATACGATGAATGCATATAGAAAGTAAACATCATTGATACAAGTCTTAATCCATGAAATAAAAAGGGAATGAAAACCTTTCTAAGCCATTCTCTTTAAGAGGAAATTCTTGAATAAAGTGCCAAAAGCTTTATGAATACTAAAATTGGAACAAAATATTTGCTGCTAAGATTTTGTTTGAATTCACCTAGGAGCTTAGAATCCAGAATGATATCATCTATGGAAATCCTTTTTTGGAACAAAACAAGCTTAACTAGTGTGGATAATGTGGGGCATAATAGGTTTAAGATTTTTAGCCAAAAGTTTGGATAGCACTTCGTAGAAGGTGTTTCATAAGAAAATAGGTCTAAAGTTAGTACTTATTTTCGCTTGATTAGTTTTAGGGATTAATGCAATTGTAGTGGCTTTGATGCATTTTGAAAGATAGCCCTTTTAAAAAAGGACCCAACATATCTGCATAATTGATTACAAAATATTGACCGTCCACCCTTGAAAAATTCAGATGTAAACCCATCCAGGCTAAGGGCTGAGCATGAGGGGGAGGAAAATGGTCGTTTAATATTCTCATTAATAACATGTGCAATAATGGAGCTAGCAAGATGTGGTGGAATGATCGACCCAAATGGGATGCTATCAATGTCTTCAGTAGGAGGGGAAGCATTAAAATATTTTTTAAATGTGAGATGTAGCTATTGAAGGTTCCAGAGAGGCAGAACCACCAAAATTCAAAAATAAAATAGTTTTGCTATAATTTTGGCTCATTCTGATCCTTGTATAAAGAAATTTAAGATTGTCTTTCTTATTAGTAAGCCATTTAGCTTTGGCTCTTTGAATAATCCAACATGCTTAAGAAGAATAGTAGTTAGATAATTTCACATTAAGATATTTTGGTTGGGCATTGATATTGGTAGTTAAGGGGTCATGATTAAGAAGATGAAGATAGATATCTTGCTTGCTTCGAATGCCAGCTAACTAGATAGAGAAGGAAGTAGTAGAACCCTAGGATTTGGATTTAATGAGAGTTTTAAGGTTTTTAAGCTTGAGGTATAGGTTAGATATTGGATTACCACATTGGGGTTGAGAGAAGATAGAGATAAGTGCATTTTAATTGCTCGAGCTGTGATTCTAATAATTATTAAAGAGAAACCTATGTTTGTTAGCCTTGGAGGGGTTAGAATGTAGGATGAGAGGAGAACGGTTAGAGCACTGAGGTGCATAAACTTTATAAAAAGAATAAGGGAATTGTTCCAACCACTTATCTGTTGAACTCATTATTCGAGGTCAATTTCCCAGAATCAATCTCTAGCACTTAGGTTTTCGTAGCGTAGTGTAGACGTTGCCTTTAGGATTCCCCTTAGGTGGATACCTAATAATGTAGCATTGACTCAACTTTATAATTCAAACTAAATACAACCTAGTTCGACACATCTCGAGTGGATCAAAATCAAATCAAATCGATATTGAACAAAACCCATGCATGATAGACAGTTCAGTTAGAGTCGGTTTAGCCATACCACCCATGATCTCCTGCTCTCTTTATTTACATGCCCCAAGTCCGCTTCCCCCTCCTTTCTCTCCCATTTGTAAGAAATGAACCCCCCAGCAGTCACTCTCTACAGTTTGCAAACCCCCTCTCCTCGATCCCTGCTCTCTCGCCTCCTCTGCCCCAGCTGAAGGCAAGCCATCCTCCCTCGTCTCTCTGGCCCAAAATCAACCCAAGCTGAAGACTCCCCTCTCTTGTCTGACTCTAGGCATGTGAAGCCACCCGATGACCTCTTGACCTAACCTCATCTATGCCTCCTTTTTGTTGCAATTTGCTCGGCCGAGAACAATGGAAAGTGGTAAACCCTCTTTCTCTTATTCCCCTTGATCTTCTTCTCCATCTTTCTTTTACAATTTTCTTCTTCTTTCTTCTCCATACCATTTTCTTTCAAATAGGTAACCAAAAAATTCCTGGAACTATAATTTTTTCGTTCAAAATGCATGGAGTAATTTATATTATTTTATTTCATGTATTTTGTTTATCTTGGAAAATAATTCTCTATGCAATAGGGTATGTTTCTTGATACAAGATTGCCAGAGAATCTTAAGATAATGCAAGTTTTGAGGCTTTATCATTTGAAGTGTTATAAAGCATGCAACAACTAATTAGCTTTTCCTTTGTAAAGTATTTCCATCTATCATTCGTAAAGTAATTTGGTATTTTCAAGAAGATGGGATGGTCCTTTTGTTTTCCACTATTTCTTGATTGAGAAGTTTCAGATACTACATTCTACTAGTAAGAGAAGGGATAGGTTCTCTTAAAAAAAGGAGGATAATAAATCAATGATGTTTCAGTTCATTATCTTCATGAATGATATCTTGCATTATCTTTCGCTTGTTTGGCTTGCTGTTTCTCTCATGAAATTGATAAAATATCATGGAATTCACACTTTCCCTCATTGAAGATATGATAAATGATAGGATAAATTTTATTCAGGAATGAAGCACTTGTATCTTGAGACTGCATTCATATGATAAACACGTTATTTTGAAAGAGGGTTTTATGGATTAAGTTGTATGCTTTACATTAGAAAGATGTATGAATCTTTGGGAAGAATGAAATGGCATCAAATATTCTTTCTTGTGATTACATGTTGGTATAATTGTTAAGTTGATAAAGTGGTATACTTGTTTAAGGTTTAGCACTATATGCTACATCAAAAATTGATTGTTTCGTGTTTTGTTGGAAAAGTTTATTGGGACTTGTATGCAGTAATAACATTTTCTTAAGTACAGTAGAATGTAATTGGGTTAAATACTCATGTACATGTGTCTTATGCTTTAAGGTTTTAGTTCTATCCATGTATATGTGACATAAAAGGATGTTGAGTAATCACATTGGTGGTACTCTTTGAATTTTGGAAACAAATCTTGAAGTCTATTGTAATTGTTTTGATACGTTCAACCTCACATGAGTATTTAGGTTGTGTTATGATTTTGTAGAGGTGAATAAAGCGATTTGCATATTCTCATATGGTGGTTTGAAATAGAAGTTTTTTTGGCGAATCTCAAGGTGGGGCCTACGTGTTAATTCAGAAAAACGATTACACATTCCTTAAAAGGACCTCAAGCTCACTAATGCTCAAGAGGCTACAAAAAAAAATCCCAAAAAAACCTAAGAGCTTGAGTTCCCAACTAAGCAAAATTACAATGCAACCTAGGTACATTCTACGGTGTGCAAGAGAGAGCACCCAAAAAATAGGAAAGAAACAAAAATCCTCCATGAGCTCCAGCTTCCCATCCAGGAAATCAACACTACAAGCATCTGCACTATGAACAATCTGCAAAAAGAGATAATAGACAGGAAAGCAAAAATAGAAATAACAGCAATAGCTAATAGGATGATAGATCCAATAGAAAATCTAATTACCACCAATAGCTAAAAAAGAAAGAGAGAAGGATAACCACCTCATAATCGACCAAACCAAAGATGCAGAATAAAGAGATTGATCAGAACACTATACCGCCACCAAGTGACATAGTTAGCCATTCCAGGGCCCTGAACAATAATCAAGTGGAAACTAACCCCAGGAACAGCAAGAATAGCTAGAAGTCCCGAGCCAAAAAGCCCAAAAACCAACATAAAAAAGAAGCATATGAAAATGTTAAGGATACCCAACCGAGCAGACAGGACCACACCCACAGAGCCCAGGAAATAACCAAGAAACCCTAGCCAAAAACAACCACTAGAAACCAACCCAAGTAGTACTATTAAGCTCAAACATAAGGCAAACCATTTTTATCTAATCTTAAAAGGCCTTTCAGAGGAGCAGGAAGGGTGGTGACCGGAAGGTCAGCCATACACTCCAAGCCACACCCCCATCTAGCAAGCCAATGAGCTCATGCATTACCTTCCTTGTAGACAAAGGAAAATGAGCAGTTCATAAGTCTCAACAACTTGTTAACATCCCTCATAATATAAAAAAGATTAGCAGTACACACAGTTTCCTCCACAATGTTAAGAAATTGAAAGCAATAGTTAGAGCCAACTTCAATACAAATATTAGTTAATTTAAGAGAATTGCATAACCTTAGGCCATAGAGCATAGCGAAGATAATAGTATAGTTAACATCACAATTTTGTAAGGGACCAACAAAGCCCAAAATAAAGTTACCATAATAATCCCTGATGACCCCTTCATAACCCGAAAATGAATCCATGATGGCACCATTTACATTCAGCTTATAAGAGTTACTAGGGGGTTTGGTCCAATAAATGAACCTAGGTTCATTCGGAAGATTATCCACCTCCAACTTAAGACCTAAACCAGATGCAACAAAAAAATAGTTTTAAAAGTTCTTGACAGAGAGTAACTTAGCAGAATAAAGAGCCACAACCTTGTCCTTCACATTCTGGATAATCCTATGATAGTTCATAAGCACACCATTGAAACAAGAATTATTCCTATCCAACCATAAATACCATAAGATAAGGGAAGGAATAACATTTTTGATATGGACTTTGGACATAATAAGTCAAAAATGAAGCATAGCCTTAATAGATAATTTGGCATTAAAATAATTCAAATGGAAAATTTCATCAAAATAAGTCCAAGTTTTCGCAACTAAAGGACTAGAAAGAAACACATGATGCATATTATCCACATGATAACAACACTAGCACTTAGACGGTAAAATAAAACATCTTTTAATTAAGTTATCATCCATAGGTATGAACTTATGTAAAATTCTCTAAATAAAAACAACAACCGTGGAAGGAACACTTTTATGCCAAAGCATAAAAAAGATCTTAGAAACTTCATGCTTAGATCTGAAGGAGTGCCAAGCTTCCTTTAAGCTAAATCTGCCATCTTTAGTCAAACCAGATAAAAGTAAATCATCAGAGTTAGTTTTCAGAGGAAACCTCAAAATTTGTTGAATAATAGAATCAGAAAGAACATTAGAAAGTTTATCATAATCCCAATAATTTTCAGTAAAAAAATAATTAACCTTCACAGCCACAGTGGAAGAGGTATTGGTAATAGAATCAATAGATTGGCCCCCCCCAACCAATAATCTTACCAAAAGTAAATATCACCACCACCAAGGCCCTAAAGGATAAAAGGCTCAACAACTCATTTAATTTTGCAAAATCTTTGCCACACTTTAGAATCACCTTTGTTAAACCAGCAAGTAGTAGGATGTTTACCCCTATAATACTTGGTGAACATAAAGTTAGCCTAAAAGCTCAAATTTGAATGAAAGTTGTACCATAACTTGAAGGAAAAAGCATAAGCCAAATTATTCATCATTTTACACCCTAAGGCCCCTTCATCCAGAACACCATAGCACTTATCCCAAGAGGACCAAATAATTTTAGAATTGCTATTAGCCCCTTTCTAGAAAAATTTATTGAAAATCCTGTCAATCCTGTTATAAACCACCTGAGTAGGAAGTAGAGTTTGAAAAATATAAACAGGCAAAGAACAAATAACACTTTTGATGAGGATTAATCTACCCCCAAAACTAAGAAAATTAGAATCCCCGGACAAAAGTTTGTTCTGCACAGTAGTAATTAAATCATCGAAAAGAAAAGTTCTCTTTTTACCTTTAAAAAGAGGCACCCCCAGATACTTGATAGGAAAATGGCCATGCCTAAAACCAGTTAAATTTTTAATAGCCACAATATGATTATTAGGCACTTTCTTAGAGGGAATAAAGTAACACTTATGATTATTCAGAGTAAGACCACTCACCTTTTTAAATTGATGGAAAAAACTCATCAGTTCTAAAATAGAGGCTAGGGTAATTCTCAAAGAGGTTGGCAAGACCTCTAGATAGGTACTCAGTAGCAATAATGAAGAGAGAAGGAGAAATAGGTTCCCTTTGTCTCAGACCATGAGAAGCTTTAAAGAAACCATAGTATTTACCACTAACAATGATAGAAAAGTAGGGGTCTTCAATGCAGTTTTTAATAATTTTGATAAACTTCAAGTCAGAACCAAACAACATCATAATATTGTAAAGAAAATTCCAATCAATATTATCATAAGCCTTGGCAATATCAAGTTTGAAAATCATGTTACCACCTCTCACCTTAACATCAAGGTCTTGACAAAATTCTTGGGCCAACATAGTATTATCAACAATAGCCCGCCCTTTAACAAAACCCATTTAAAAGGGAGAAATAATTTTAGGCAAAAATGAAGTTAACCGATTGATAAGAATTTCAAAAAACATTTTATTAAAAAAGGTACACAAACTAATAGGTCTAAAGTCATTCCAGTTACTAATAAAGTTATTCTTGGGGATAAGCACAATAGAAGTAGAAGTAAAAAACTTAGGAATAGAATTATCAGCAAAAAATTCATTGATAGCAGAATAAAGATCCTCACTAATAATATGCTAAGATTTTTGAAAAAACTTAGTAGTGAAGCCATCCGGTCCAACAACCGAACCACTATTCATACCAATAACAATCTCTTTAACCTCTTGTAAAGAGGGATGTTTAGAAAGAAATTCATTATCCACTTGAGAAATAAGGTTAGGGATGATAGAAGGATTATCAATATTAACCGGACTGAAAACCATATTGAGAGGTTTTTGAAAGTGCTGGACAGCTAAATTAGCAATTTCCACACCATCCTCAGTAACAGAGCCATCATCACGAGTAATTTTATGAATATAATTAGTAGCACGTTTCCTCTTAACCAAAGCATGGAAATGTTTAGTATTGTTATCACCTTCAACAAGATGTTTAGCAACAGCTTTTTGTTTCCATAAAGTTTCCTCTTGAGCTTGTAATTTAAAAAGACATTCTTTAGCATCTCTCTGTAAACTAAAATTATCATCAAAAGGCACCAATTGACATTGAGTCTCAAAATTGTTGACTTTCTCTTCAGCATTCAAAATGTTAGAGAAAAGATTCTTAAAAATATTATGATTCAACCAGTTTAAAACTTGCTTAAGCCTTTTCAGTCTATACCAAAATCTCCTCATGCCAAAAATAGAGTTATCCGAATGTAAAGGAGCATGTCAATTTTCCTGAACCACTACCATAAAAAGTTATGAAGCAACCACATGTTTTGGAACCTAAATTTAGAAGGATAGTTAAAACATCTAGTGTTAAGCCTAATAAGTAAAGGGGAGTGATAAGAAAGGGTCCTGCTCAGATGCTCTACAGCAGTAGAATCAAAAGAATTAAGCTAGCAATCATTAAATAAAACCCAATCCAACTTTTGCCATAAGTGACCATGGTTCCAAGTGAATTTTTTACTAGAGAAACCAATATCAATTAAATTACAATCCATAATCATATTATTAATGTCCTCAATAGCATGAAAAATAGGGAGAGAACCCCCTATACGTTCAGATGGATTAGAGATAGTATTAAAATCCCCTCCAACAATCCAGGGTAAGTTACAAATACTATGAAAGTTAATAATTTGATCCCATAACACTTTTCTAGTATAACGAGAAGAAGCAGCATAAACAAAAGAGGCACAATAATGTAAGTTCAAACTTTCAATACTACAATGCAAAATTTGAGTAAAATCTCCAATAACATCTATACAAACAGGATCCTTCCAAAACATCTAAATTTTATTGCCCACATTCGAGATAATATAATTAAAAGCAAAAAATCTAGCCGTACCAAGTAGCTTAGTAGCTAAAATAAGTGGCTCAAGCAAAGCAAGAATAGAAACATAATAAATGCGACATAAGTTCATAACTCTTAACTTAGAAGAGGGACACCCAATGCTCCTAACATTCCAAATAATAGCATTAAACATTAAAAATAGGGGGCTAATGACTAGTATGCAATCAGGTGGATCTAGGAGATTGTAAAATAAAGTTCTTATGCTTCCTACCTGTCCTACTCTGGACCTTGGGAAAACTAGTGTTATTGTTATCTCTAGAAAAACATTTAACCACCATATCCCTATCCTCCGTGTTATTAAAGGCATCGCTATGATACTGAAAATTTAAGGGAAACTTACTATCATTATTCATACCTGCCTGCCCCAAGTCATGAGGTAGATCACCTTCCTCAATAATGGCTCCATCTTCCTCATTTGTTTTATTTCTCAATATATTACCACCATTAGCATTAACCACTCCGATTTGACCAATCTCCTATCTAACCTCCTGAGGTAACTCACCATCCCTGAAGGACTGTTCTTGTTCCACATCCTCCTTTCTAGCCAATCCAAAAATAACACTATATGCTTATCCTTCTTCCAAATTAAGAAGCTCATAATTTTGCACATTCTCAACAGGCTGAGATGTCAAAGACTTAGAACAGTTATTCGGATCCCTCTTGAAATTCATCTTAGGCAAATTTTTATTAGTAACACAAGGAATTATAGGATGTGAGGAAATAATATTTTGATTTGCATTAATACTATGCCTCTATTCAGCCACAATCTGAAGATCACTAGTTGAAGGAAAATTTGAGTTATTAATGACTACCTGATCAATAATTGGATCTTCATTACCAGTAGGGAGCAGTTCAGTATTAATTGAAAAATCATGTAATATCCCTTTGATAATGAGCTGCTGCTGAGCCAAAGCTTTCTCATCCAATCCAAGAGAAGGATTCTCCTTATCCTGAGATGCCATAAGATCCCTCACAGTATTTTCTTGCATTTATTTGGATGACTCCTTCTCCTTACGAAGATGCCGATACAGCCTATAACATTCATTAAAACCATGGCCATGTATTTTACAATGAGAACAAAAAATAGGAAGATTTTCAAATTCAACTTTTTGAAAATAGCCATTTAATTTTGAACCCAGCCAAATCTTTTTAAGATGTTTCTTGGACAAATCCAACTTGACTAAAATATGTGCCACCGACGGGCAAGAAAGAGAGGCAGTAGCCTGATCCGTTTGTAATGGCCTGCCAAAAATTGAAGCAAGACTAAACAAAACCTGGGAATTAAAGAAATGCAATCTCAAGTTTGAAAAAGAAATCCACATGGGAGCTATAGGAGACTGCTCACAAACATTAAAATCTGGAGTCCATTTCAGTAAGCGCATCTGATAAGCTTGGATATAGTAAGATCTCATGGAGAATATGCGACTATAATCAAGATCATTAGCGAGCTTGATCGCAATGTGTCTCTGATCTAATAATCCAATATGAAATGAATGAGATAGCTTGAGGTTCACAAAAAATTTATGAATAATAGTGAGATTGGGTCGCCGTAACATAAACTTCCCAACTAAAGTTAACACAAAAGGGGCAGCCAATTGAGAAACAATGAAATCCTCAAACATCAGTGCCAGACAACCTTTGAAGGAAGTCTAAAAAAAATGCAGTTTAGAAATGAAAGATGAAGGGTTAACCAGAATATCTTTGAAAGATCTATACTTGGCAATAGGAACTGAAGAAGGGGAGGGCATCAAAGACGGTGGCGTCATCATCACCCAAAAAATAAAAAGAAAAATTGACAACCAAAACAAAAGCCTAAAAAAAAACAAGCACGAAAGAGAAGAAAACCCCAAAAGAGCTGACCAAAAAGCGAAAATAGAAGAAAGCAGACGAAGAATGAAGATGGAAACCTAAATCGCCAAAAGACCTAAGGTCAAAGGCCTTAGGAACAAGAAAAAATAAGAACCAAAATTGAAAAAGAACCAAAAAAATGCGAATCTAATGAAGAAACTGAAAGTTCAATAGGGATGTTAAGCCCTTATGAACTGGCCCAAGGCTAACCAAAGAGGGGGGTGAATTGGTAGTTTTAAAAACTTTTTAACCACAAGAAAGATCTTTTTATAATTTGCAGCGGAAATGAATAAAAATAATAATAAAAAGATTAATCACACTTTTCACCCAAGCAGATAAAAAAAAAATAAAGTGCGAAAAATAATCAGAAAGAACACACTATATTTTATAGTGGTTCAGTCAATTTGACCTACGTCCACTCCCCGGAGCCTCGCCTCTAGGTATTGCACTACTCAACTCAGTGACTCTCCTTTTGCTCCCACAGCAAGGCGGAGAAGCCTTTACACAACTCCTTTTAACCAACCCGATGAGGCAGAGAACCCATACTTCTTTTGCTTCCTCCTAAAGCAGGAAGAGAACCCAGACTCCTTTCACTTCCTCCTGAAGTAGGTAGAGAACCTTACCTCCTTTTGCTTTCTCCTGACGCAGGTAGAGAACCTTAACTTCTTACTGACGATCCTTCTCATAGAGACACCACGGGACAAGAGATGACAACCAGAGAAGACGACTTGAATCCTTACTAGGAGTAACCTTTGTGAACACCTCATAACTGCCCCCTCACAAGATTCTCTCTCTCTCTCTCCCAAGCTCTCCCTCTCCCTCTCAAAGCTCTCTCAGGATAGGATTTTGGCAAAAAGTTTTTCCAATAACAAACAAAAAAGTTTAAATAGAAAGGCACAAAAATTTCCCTAAAATTCAACTTGCTGTCAAAGATCGTCAAGGAAGATCGAAGGATCATCCTGTACGATCAGTATAAATCTTTACCAATTATCCTGGAAACACACGCGGACCCGATCTTGAGTTGGCTTGAATTGCATTTAATCTTTTGTACCTAAAATGTTAGCCAATCAAAATAGAACATAGAAATGTTTGTTATTATCAAAATTATAATCCTTAAATCCAGATTTGCAACAATCTCCCCCTTTTTAATGATGGCAAACATTTATTCAGTAGTTTCAAATAAAGCAGATGAAATAATCAACGCACATACGAGAGGAGATTTATCATTGTAAATTTTACTAATCATTGACAAACAGTGACACTAAATACAATAAAAGAAATAACTACAACACAAAAATAATAAAAGAAACTACTAGTAACAAAAAAAAAACATCTCCTTTTGACATCACAAAAAGGAGGAAGAAAAAGCAAACAAAATAAACTAGAAACATCACAACATAGAAAACTAATAGAGAGGCGGATCCTGATCAGATGGAGGAGGAGGTAGTGGCTGAAAATAGCTATGGATGGTGGTAAACTGTTCTCTAAACCAAGCTATGTCCTGGTCGTGCTACTGCCGCTGCTGGGCAACATAGTCATTGAATCGTCTCTCATCCTCAGCGTGCTGTTGCTCCTGGGAAACCACGGAGGAGTCAAAACGGGCCTCTCACTAGTCAAATCACTGCACCAAGTGATCTATAGGTGATGCTATATGGAGAGGAGCATGTGCAGTAGGTGCAGTAAGCTCAGGAGCAGCCTCCCCCTCTTCTCCCTGAATATCTACTGCGGGCTCTAGATGAAGTCTAGTACAGTGGAGAGTATGAAAAGAGCTATTGGAGAAGAAGATAGGTGGGATTCTCTCGAGATCTGGATATTAAAAATTATATTTTGTTTCAATGGCATAGTGGCTGAGATGTCCTAAAGCTATATTGGGGAGTCTCCTGTAGCTCGGATCCCTAATGGTAGTTAGTTGTTCAATGTAGCGAAAAAGTAAATCAGTTGTATTAAAGTCATGATAGGCCATGATGTAGTAGGTAGTTATGGAGAGCAAGCAAAGGAGTGATATGGATGCGGTCCCAAGCCTTAGGAATGATGGAGGAGCAAAGGACATGTTGGATTATCCTAGCATCCTTGACTAGGGAGGAACAGGCCTGGTTGTGTTATTGGGCATTTGTGTTTCTAAGGAAGTGGTTGGCAACACTCCAATTAAAGTCAGGGTCAGATGCTAAGATATGAAGCTTATCGCCAGAAGTGGACAATTGAAGAATGTTATAAAAGTCCTGGAGGGTTAATTCTATAGGTCATTGATTAACAAAGGAGTGAAGGACGAAGTAATCAGAGATAATGCAAAGATTTGCAAAGAAAACCCTAAGAAGTTCAGTGCTGAAAAGAAAAGCCAGAGTAAGAATGAAGGTGAGGGATGTGTGAGTGAACAGATCAAGTACCGGATAGGTTAGGGTCCGTGGGTTCACAGTTTTGGAGATAGTGATCCCAACATCAAGATATCTTTGAAATACAGCTTGCTCAGCTACATCAGTAAAGTGGGGATCGATTTTTCCCTGGGAGGAACTAGCACCTTGTTGCCTGGATCTCTTACCACCAGCCATAAGAAGGAGATGAGTAGGACTAAAAAGAAGTTATGGTGAAAAAATGGATGGAAATTAGCTGTTTATAAATAAAATGGCCATATCATCCAGGACGATCGCAGGATCGTCCAGGATAATAGGAGCAATTATTGCCACAGGACGATTGGTCAAAAAGGTGATCCGATCATCTAGGATGATCGGATATCGTCCAGGATGATTATACACAGGCGATCATCCTGAGGAGTCCAGCCGGACGACCATTGATGAAAAGTATGATCCCGGATGATTAGGTGGATCGTCCAGGATGATATGTAATAAATGTATTGGATGAGCTGAATTTTAATCATCCAGCTGTAGACACATGAATCGTCCAGAATGATGAGGTGGATCATACAGGATGATCACCAATAATTGGTTCATATCAGCCATTGGATTATGGTGGGGATGATTTGAATGGATCGTCTAGGACGATGTATAAATCATCCAGGATGATGTCGGATCATCCAGGACGATGTGTGGATCATCCAGAATGATGTGAAGAAAAAAGTGAAAAAGATGAAGGATGGAGAGGAAAGTTCAGGGATTCCAAAAGCACACAAAAAAGAAAAATCAAAATCAAATAAAAAAATAGAAATGAAAAAACAATAGTAAAAATAATAAATTTTTTTAATCGATCGGCTCCAATAAATCAGAATTTTTTCATAGTTTTCAATTCAAAAATCAATAAGAAGAACTCGACGAACTGAAATCCAAAAAATGTTAGAAAATCAACTTTCGTAACTTCTACCTCGGACTCCTTATAGGTTCAAATTCCTTTCAAACAAAAGTCTAATTTAGAAGAAAAGAAATTAGATTTGAAAAGAGAGCCTTTCAAGCCTCGTTGCAAAAAAAATATCTGATAGAATAGTATTACAAAGTAAGGAATCAGAAATCATGATTTTTCGTCTCAAGCTTTTAAAAATATTAAGTGGCGCATGAAGTTTTCTAAGACATTTAGAGATTTGAAAGGGAAGAAAGCTTGTTTCTTTGTGGGCTTATTTTGTGCCTCTTTTAAAATTTATTTGGCGCACTTTGCGCATCTTTTAATTTTTGATACACTTTGTGTATCTTTTCCAATTTGACGATATTGCGCATCTTTTCAACTTTGAGCTTATTTTGTGCCCTTTATTTTTTTTTGACGCTCTTTGCACATCTTTTACAAGCTTGCTTCCTTTTATAATTGTTAAATAATCTCAGTTGTAAAATTACCTTCCAAACATAAGAGAGGACAAAACTCACTCTCTATAATAAGGAGGAGTAATTCACAGAATAAAAACCATACATCATATGATAAGTGCAATCACTTAATTATGAAAAACATCACAAAGATCCAAAACTTTGAAAATATTATTCATATGAGGTAGATTACTGTGGGAAGATAAAATAGATCTCTATTTTAAAAACTAACTTTTTAATTTTGAAAAAGATTTTTATCCAAAATAAATAATACACTATTTAAGGAGTTAGAGGAAGAGAAACAATCATCAACGTTTCTTCCCTTTAATAGATTCAGAGGAGTCAATCACTGCTTATAAGCTTCCAAACAAAAATAAGGCAAAACTCTCAGTCAGAAATTCAGTTTATCAGCAGTAGTGAGCAGTGATCTGATTTATAAGAAAAATAGTAAATTAAGAAAAGGTATGAAATCGCATCAAAATAAATACTCAAATTAGGAAAATAACAACAACAAAAGAAAATCACAGAGAATAAAAAATAAACAGGAAATAGATAATCAAATCAAACATAAACTAAATGAAAAATCAAAACAAGAAAATTCAGAAATTAGCAATCATCAGATTCATGCATTTATATCAATCACACTCAATTTGGTCCTTAAAATGCTAAATGAGTCAAAGGCCAGTGGTTTAATAAAGATGTCAGTCAGTTGATTTTCAGTTGCTACATGGTGTAGCTCAATGCCCCCTTTTGTGATATGGTCCTAATGAAGTGATGCCTTATGTCAATATATTTGGTTCTTGAATGTTGGATTGGATTCCTAAAAATATAGATGGCACTGGTGTTATCACATAGAATTGAAATTGTGCCAACAGGTAATCCTAAATCCAGAATTTGTTGCTTCAGCCAAAGGACTTGGGCCACACAACTTCCTATGGCAATATACTCAGCTTCTGCAGTGAAAAGTGCAACTGACTTTTATTTTTCTATGGAACCAGGAGACTAAAGACTATCCTATGAATTGACAAGTTCCAGAAGTGCTCTTTCTATCCACCCTATATCCTATAAATTAGAATCAGAATATCCAATAATCTCAAAAGCAGTGCTGTGCCTAGGATACCAGATTCCTAAGTTTGAGGTCCCTAAGAGGTATCTAAGAATTCTCTTAACAGCAGTCAGGTGGGACTCTTTGGATCAGCTTGAAACCAAGCACAAAGATAAACACTAAACATGATATCAGGTAAGCTAGCAGTCAGGTAAAGTAGTGATCCTATAATTCCTCTATACTTCTTCTGATCAATAGATTTTCCATTTGAATCTTTATCTAACTGAATATATGAACTCATGGGAGTATTGATTGACTTGGCTTTATCCATTTCATATTTCTTTAAAATATCCTTAGTGTATTTTAATTGATTCAGAAAGGTTCCATTATCCATCTGCCTTATGCTAAACCCTAAAAAGTAGGGCAATTCTCCCATGGTTGCACCCCTTAGCCACCAATCTTGCCTTATTCCTAACCACCACACCAGAATCATTCATCTTATTCTTAAAGACCCATTTTGTTCCCACTACACTTTGATTCTTAAGTCTTTTTACTAACTTCCAAACATCGTTCCTTATAAATTGATTCAATTCCTCTTGTATAGCTAAGATCCAAAATTTATCAGAAAGGGCTTGATTGATGTTGGTGGGTTCAGTCATTGAGTTAAAGGCAAAATGATTTACTTCCTTCCTAAGTCTATGCCTAGTTCTAAAACCTTTAGAAGGGTCTTCTAAGATTAATTCTTTAGGATGACTCAATGAATATCTCCAATCTCTAGGCAAAGAGTTTTGAGGTTCTACCCTTTCCTCCAGATTTGTATTTTTAACTCATTGGGTAATCTCTCCTACATCTTCTTCTTCCTTAACTCTAGTCTCCTTGGGATTTGATTCATCAAACACCACATGAGTTGTCTCCTCCACCACAAAAGTCCTCTTATTAAACACTCTAAAGGATTTCCCCATATTAGAATAGCCTAAGAACACTCCATCAGATTTGGGTTCCTAAGAGTGACTTCTCATTATTGTGAATGAAAACCTTACAGCCAAAGACATGGAGGCAGGAAAGGTTTGGAGTTCTACCCTTAATGATCTCAAAGATGTCTTATTCAGATTGGATCTAACATTCACCCCATTCAGCACATAACAGGCAGTGTTCACCGCTTCAGCCCAAAAGTATTTTGGAAGAGAATACTCAGCAAGTATGGCTCTAGCAGCTTTTACTAAGGTCATATTCTTCCTTTCAGCTACCCCATTCTACTGAGGGGTCCTAGGAGCTGGAAAGTTGTGGCTAATCCCTTGCTCCTCACAGAAGGTTCTAAATTTCTCATTTTTAAACTCCCCCCATGATCACTATGGATGGTGAAGCTCTCATAACCTAACTTCTTCTGAATCCAAGTGGAGAATGATTTTAATTCATCAAATGACTCAGACTTATGTGATAGAAATCTAATCTAAGTGAACCTTGAGTAGTCATCAATAATCATAAATCCATAGACTTTTCCCCCTATGATAGCAGTTCTAATGGGTCCAAAGAGATCCATGTGGAGGACTTCTAAAGGTCTAGAGGTGCTGATATCCTTAATGGAGTGGAAAGAGGATTGGACTTGCTTCCCTAGTTGACAGGCATCACACATGTGGTCCTCAGTGAATTTAAGCTTGGGGACACCTCTAACTAAGTATTTTTGGGTGACTGTTCTAAGGGTTTTCATACTGGCATAACATAACCTCCTATGGCACAACCATGACTCATCAGCAACAGTTTTTAAGCAAATTGAAATATCAGCTTTAAAATAGCTTACATCCAACATGTAGATATCGTTGATCTTTTTTCCCTGTAAAATAATTTTGTCATTTAAGCTTATAATGCAGTAAGTTGGCAGGAATTTTATATTGTATCCTTTTTCACAGAGTTGATTGATGCTGAGCAAGTTGTATTTCAATCCATCTACAAGCAAAATATTATCAATAATAAAATTTTTTGAATCACCAATTATACCTGCTCTTGCCACCCTCCTGGTGGTGTTGTCTCCAAGTGTAACATAGCCTCCATCCCTAACATCCAGCAAAATGAACTGATTTGTATCTCTAGTCATGTACCTTAAACATCCACTGTCTAAGTACCACATGCTCTCATGAGGGCTTGTGTGAGAGCACACCTACAAAATCATCAAATATCAGATTTAGGAACCCAAACAAGTTTGGGTTTCTTCTTATGAAAAGAAGAATGTAATGCATGTGTGTTGTGCTGTGAAACATACAATTTGGGTCTCCACACCCAATGTGTACTATGATGAATAGTGCAGGTGTGAGAGATATGTCCTAGCATGCCACAAGAAAAACATCTAACACCAGGAAAAGGGTTAACTAATCTACGTGGGTGATAGTGCCTCTTCCTAGGTTTGAATGAACCATGCTTTCATGATTTTGAATTAGACTATTCAAATGGTGGAGGTGCATTAAATTGTGCAAAAGTTGGAGGTGTTTCATTTTTCTTAAAAGCACTAATTTTTACACTTAGAAATTCATTTTCCTTTTTGAGACTTGCAATTTCAAATTTCAAATAATACTTATTACTATTTAAATCAGATGTATGTGATTCTAATTTCTTAAATGCAACTTCTAATTCAACATGCGATACTTTTAATGAATCATGCTCAATAATTAAATCAGAATGCTTTTTATTCAATTCCGCAAATTCATCAAGTAATGACATGTCATTGCTATCAAGTATAGAATGATCTTTAATCAAAATTTCATACTCTTTTTATAAATTCAGAAATTTCAATTTCAGGCTAGTATGAGTTTTATTAAGCTTTTTATATGATGAATGGATTTTTTCAGAAATATTAAGTAATTGATCGTAGGTCAGTTCACATACCACTTCTTGGTCGGACTGACCAAGATGCTCCCCAGCCATAAAACATAAGTTTGTAACTTCCTCTTCAGCTTCAGTCTCAGAGGAGTCAGATGTAGAATCTGCTCAGAAAGCCTTTTGAATCTTCTTCTTATCTTTTTTGAACTTGGGTTTTTCCTGACCCTTCTCATTGCTTGGGTGAGCCTTAAGTATAGGACAATCAGCCTTTATATGTCCAGGCTTCCTGCATTCAAAATAAATCGTATTAAAAGAACCTTTAAAATTTTTGCTACTCTTACCTTTGTTCCACTTCTAAAAGTTCTTGTGTTTATTCCTTAGAAAGCTTTTGAATTGCCTAGTGATTAAAGCAACATCATCGCTATCAGACCCAGAAGTATTAGTATCAGTATCGTTGGCCTTTAGTGCCATAGTTTTCTCTTTCTTTTTCTCACCAGCATCAAGATGTCTTTGGTCACCCCTTGCTCGTAAGCAATGAGTGATCCAAGTAAGTTATCAATAGAATAAGCATTCAAATCTTTAAATTCAGTGATCGCAGTTATCTTGGCTTCATAGGAAGAAGGAAAATATCTCAAAATCTTGTTAACTTTCTCATAATTAGTAAGCTCTCTTCCTAAGGCATGCAGGGAGGTTACAATTTGAGTAAAACTAGTATATATTTCAGAAACTGAGTCACTAGGTTTCATGCGAAAGAGTTCATAGTTATGAAGCAAGATGTTCAATCTAGATTGCTTAACTTCAGATATACCTTCATAAGTAATACATAGTCTATCCCAGATTTCTTTACCAGTAGTGCAAGTAGAGACACACATGTAATCTTTAGATTTTAAAGCACAAAAAAAATAGTTCAAGCATTTCGCATTCAATTATGCTAAATCATGATCATCAAATGTCCATTCAGTAACATGTAGTTCAGTTTTAACATTGTTAACAAGTCTAAAAGGTGCTTCATAGCCATCTTTAATAAGCATCCATATGCGATAATCTATAGATTGAAGAAAAGTGGACATGCCAGTTTTCCAAAATTAAAAGGTATGTTATCAAACAATGGTAGTCGTGTAGTTGAATAACCTTCAGCAGTATTATGATTACCAAAGTTACCCATGGATCAAAATTCAAAAGTTTTTAAACTTAATTTTTGAATCCCGCTCTAATACCACTTGAAAGTTCAATAGGGATGTTAAGCCCTTATGAACTAGCTCGAGGCTAACCAAGAGGGGGGGGTGAATTGGTAGTTTTAAAAACTTCTTTAACCATGAGAAAGATCTTTTTATAATTTGTAGTAGAAATGAATAAAAATAATAATAAAAAGATCAATCACAGATTTCACCCAAGCAGATAACAACAGAAAAAATAAAGTGCAAAAAATAATCAGAAAAGAACACACCAGATTTTATAGTCGTTCGGTCAACTTGACCTACGTCCACTCCCCGGAGCCTCACCTCCAGGTATTGCACTACTCAAATCAGTGACTCTCCTTTTGCTCCCATAGTAAGGCAGAGAAGCCTTTACACAACTCCTTTTCACCAACCTAGTGAGGCAGAGAATCCAGACTTCTTTTGCTTCCTCCTGAAGCAGGTAGAGAACCCAAACTCCTTTCGCTTCCTCCTGAAGTAGGCATAGAACCTTACTTCCTTTTGCTTCATCCTAAAACAGGCAGAGAACCTTAACTTCTTGCTAACGATCCTTCCCACAGAGACACCATGGGACAAGAGACGACGACCGGAGAAGATGACTTGAATCCTTGCTAGGAGTAACCTTTATGAACACCTCACAACCTCCCCCTCACAAGATTCTCTCTCTCTCCCAAGCTCTCCCTCTCCCTCTCAAAGATCTCTCAGGAAAGGACTTCGGCAAAAAGTTTTCTAATAATAAACAAAAAAGTTTAAATAGAAAGGCATAAATATTGCCCTAAAATTCTACTTACCGTCAAAGATCATCCAGGACGATCGAAGGATCATCCTGTATGATCAGTGAAAATTCTCACCAATTTGCTTGGACGACCTGGCTTCTCTAGATGATTAGACGACATGTTTTGTTCAGATCATCCGGGATGATCCTGTGATCATCCGGGATGATCCTGCGATCGTCCGAGACGATCCTGCGATTATCAAAGATGATTAGTTCAACTCAGGAAAATCATCCTGAGTATTGTTCAGGTCGTCCAAGAGAAAATACTGGATGATCTGAAGAAAAAGACTTGATCTTACGGAATGATATGCATATCGTCCTGTATGATTAGTTCAAAAAAGACAAAAATCATCCCATGCATTTTTCGAATCATCCTTCATAAACATGTTGTATGATTAAAATTGACTTGCTCATCCGGGATGATATTTCTATCATCCTCGATAATTAGTACAAATAAGCTTATATCATCCAACACATTGTACGGGTCGTCCTGGTGAAGTCATTTGGATGATGAGGATTTTTAACATATCATCCGGGACGATCTTACTATCGTCCAGGATGATGTGATCAATCAAATTAATCCTCGATTGCTTTCCTTAATGACCTGGCTAATTTAGGCATGATTGCTGTGAATCATCCAGGATGATTAGATAGTAAAACTAAGAAATTAAAACATGCCTAACTTAGTCTGGCAGCTGAGATTTTCTGATTTGAGCTTATCATCTTGTATGATAGGAGGATCATCCAGGATGATCGGCTTAATCAGACTGACTTAACTTGACAGCCCTGATTAGAGTTTCTATTTTTAATGGATCGTCTAGGAAGATATGATGGTTGCCCAAGTTGATGTGATCAAAAATAGAATAGATGCTCTAACTCATAAAAAATCTCCCTCTGAGTGTGTGTGCAAGGTTACTTAGCTAGGGGATCAATTACATTACATTTGACTCAAGAAAGGGAAAAAATATATTTAAACACACGTGAACCCGATCTTGAGTTGGCTTGAATTGCATTTGATCTTTTATACTTGAAATGTTAGCTAATCAAAATAGAACATAGAAATATTTGTTATCATTAAAATTATAATCCTTAAATCCATATTTGTAATAGAAACCACTAGGGTGCTTGTAGAAGGACATTGGTTTTATATATTATGTTGAAAGATTTGGTGTATTCTATTGTACTCTATATTCATGCATGAGAATTGTAATATGAGTTGTTACATGTTGTGTTTATGAAAAAGGGATGATGGAATTTTTCTTTACTGTCATGACAAGAAGCAAGTTGTTGTTAAGGGAAAGAAAAGCTAAGAATTTTGGGAGAGGTGAATTGTGTGTGTGTTGAAAGGAAAAGTTTGTATATCTTGGGAAAGTCAAATATGTGTTCTGGGAAGTGAAATGTGTTGAAGTGTGTGCACGTTGAAGAAGAGAAACACATACATTTTAAAAAAAAATGAAAAGTGTGATTTTGGAAAGGGTGAAGTGTGTAAGTGTGAGAAAGTAAATGTGTAAGATTATGTGGGAAATGTGTGTTGGAAAATAAAATATGTTAGAAAGCAAGATGAAATGTGTGTATAATTCAAAAAGTGATATGTGAGTTTCTTTGAAAAATGAAAAGTGTATGTTTAAGTGAAAATAAAGTGTTTGATTTGGTTAGGAAAAGTGATTTGCATGTTTTGAAAAGTGGAAAAAGTATATGTTGAAGAATGAAAATGTTTGTGATAGGGAATGATTGGTTGGTTGATTATTGGAAAGCAAAAGCTCTCTTTCTCTCTCCACCCCTCTCTCTCACTTTCTTCTTCCCCCTTTTTATGCCTTGAGGTGAATGTTAAAAAAATGCATAGTATGCATTCAAAAGTGAAAAGTTCAAAAAGCAATCAACCGAACTGGCGTGCAAGCCCGAAAAAAGGTACGTTTGGATTTAAATAACATTTTTTTTAATTATTTCAATTCTAATAATTAAATGTACTTCTAACCTCTATTTTATTCTATTTGTTTGTATAAACTATGAGGAATGATATCGATCAAATGAATAAAAGGAAACAAACTAAAGGTGTTAGTCATCTCTATCTAACAGGGTAGAGGTGCAAAGGCCAAATATCATCGGATATTGGCTCTGGTGTTTGTGAGTGTTCCAAAAATGTAGATAGCCTTAAGGCTCATAACCCTTGGTGTGTTTTGCGCTTTTCCAACCTTAGGGCCCCATAGAAACCATAGTTTTTATTTCATCATACATTTTATAATTGAAAATTTAATTTATAAGTTACTTTAATTCTACTATTCAAATTTTATTTTGTTATTTAGAACCCAAAACCCATTAGTTTGCATTCATGCGCATATCTAAAGGGTTAGTGACAACGATAATAATCCTACAAAATTGTAGTGTCATTTAAGGACAATAATTAAGGACAAGTCTTAGAAAACTTAGATTAAATTTAGGATTCATGTACCCTTTAGGAGGGAAACATTAAACGTAGAAAACTTAGTGATGCCTCACCCTAGGATTAGTATATACTATTAAACTTAACCTCAATCAAATTTAAATAATAATCAATTAATCATTAAACCATTTTTAAGAATTGGAAACTTCAACAAATCAAAACACTAAGTAATGCTAACAATTTATTTTATATAGGACATATTCAAACCACACAACCTACCGCATACACTTAAATTTGTTTGCTAGGACAACTGACCCTAGCTTTAGTTTAGGCCAGTGTTTACTTTCTTGATGCTATGTGATGGGCTTTCTCGTGGTTTTCACTACATGCTGGTTATAATGATTGATATATTTATTTATTTATTTTTTTCTAGAATCGGTGAATAGATGTGATAGATGATAGATTACCCTTAGGTTAGGAACGAGCTCACAGATTTGTTACAGGTGGCCATGCTCGTGCAGGGCTAAATTAAAGGGGCAAATTAAAGAATTAAATTGATGTAATTTTCTGTAGGTGCAAAATGCTAAGCATATCATCTAGAGTTTTGTGAGGGTATGAATAAAGTCTTTTCTACTTGAAACTTTAATAAAAATTTTAGGCTCACATAGAAATTCTAACGATCTAAGAAGTAAGCTTGGGACCGTCAAGAGTCAGTATATATGCATATTATTACTTTCTCTTCCTTGTTAGGCACCTCTCCACCTACGGGTTCTAGCAGACCACCTAGCCTATTAGGGTGCAGTTTTGTCAGGGGGATATTGTGTAATATCTTTGGAAAAATATATTTTTTAAGCCTAATTTTAAAACTACTTCGTAATTATTTTTTTTATTCGAGTCAATTAGCATGCATTATATTAGATACAAATTAAAAAGTCTAAAATTTTAATTCTATTTTACTTTTAAACATCATTTATCCTATATAAGTTGAGGGGTCAATTATGATTTGTCTTAGATGCTGGCCTCTAATTCTTCAAAACTTAAACAACATCCCTACCCATCTTTCATAAAGAGACTGGACACATGATTTTAAAGCTCCTAGGTGGTTAGCTGGCTCCCCAATCTAGGCTGGGATAAGTCCAAATTTGCACTTCATTTGATAGGTTTGGGTCACCACTTTGTAGTACCCAATTTAGATCTAGGTTCTGAGGTAGATTTTAGATCTTAAGTCATCACCCTTTAGGAAAATAATCCCAAATTTTTAATAAAATGTCAACCTAAAGATGAAAATTCTCTCTTAAAATATAAAACTCAATATATGGTAGACTAAGGTTGCCTCTGAGCTTCTCAGAATCTGATACCTCCTATTTTTTCCCTTTGACTCTCTATGAATTGTTCAACGTTAAGCTTACTCCTTAAAAAATTCCTACTACTTTTCATATCTTTTATTTTGTATCAAAGGGTATGAAATTGCCACTTTAATCAAGTGTTTTCTTAGGAGCACCCCTCCTAGATTGTAATTAACTATAGGGGCTTTCCCCTATTAGGATTTGAGAACTCCAGATTAAAATAAACCTTATTTTATTTCTATAAAATAAGAAAAAAATCTCTAGGAATGCAGATGTCTTTTAAAAACTCATTTTTAATTTTCAATATATTTGTAGAATTTTATTATTATCTTTTCAGATAATATAATATTCTACTTATTATATTCAATGTTAGTTATAAAACCCATTCTTATTTTTCTATGTCTTGAAGAATGTTATGTTCATCTTTTAAAATGATATAATGTTCTCCTTGTTACATCTAATCAAAAGAACAGATGGATTTTAAAAACCTTATTTCTATTTTTAAACACACTCTATAGATTTGCATGTTCATCTTTCAAAATGATAAGTTGTTCTTTGAATTGTGTTTGATCATAGAAATATCATTTTCTAAAACCCTATTTTGATATTGAATCTATTATAGAATATTGTGTCAGTCTCCCAAGACTATACTTTATTCTTAATACAGTATTCGATTATAAAATAGGAGAAGTCAAAATCTGTGTGGCGGCCTTAATTTTTCCCCCAATAGGTTTTTCTAGCGACTCCACTGGGGAATTAATTCTCTCTCCATCTTTAGCAGTTATTCATACCCTTACATCAGTAGTATACTTGTGCTTGCCATATGTTGTAACTACCCTTCTTCTGTCAGTCATATTATTCATTTCATTCTAGGGTAATTTAATCGGTATCTCTTAAATTTGTAAAATGAGATCTTATAAAACCCCTGTTAATTATTGACAGGATGTTTCTTTATGCCTCTTAATATAACTACTTAAAAAAATCTCTTTGCCTAGTCTTTAGTAGTATGTACAGTTATTTCTTTTAGTAACTCAACGTATTATTTAGATCAGGTCCAAAGTTTTTTTGAATCATCAAAATTTTAAACTTCTCCGTATCCTAGCTAACATGTTGCAGTTATATATTTTTGTAACTCGATATATGGTAGTACAAATCTTAAGGAAATTTGAGCTTCTAAATTAAAGTTTTCTCCTTATCTAACCAACATGTTATAATTATATATTTTTATAAAGCTTAATATGTGTGGTAGGATAGGGTCCAAAAGCTCAAACCTTCAAATCAAAACTTTCTGCTTATCCTAATAATATATTATAGTTACATGTCATTTATAGCTTGATATATTTGCTAGGATAGATTTCATAATCTTATTTATACAAGATTTTAAAGATTAAAATCAATTTAATTTGAGAAAAGTTTAAAGGTTCAAATACAAGTCAAGTTAAAAAAATAATTTTGTTAAAGAAAATAGCAGGTTGATCTCTCTTGAAAGAAATTTACCTCTATTTTCTTTAAATTGTAATAAAATGTTCATTGTGGTTGACTCCTCTAAACACTTAAAGAATAAGGCCTATGGTTATCAATGCTAAAAAGAAAAGTTTGTTCCCTCCCTCTCACCACTTAGGTGGATTGATGCCTTAGATGAAGGTATATCTAATCCTTTGAAACTTTAAAGCACAAAAGTTTAGTTAATTTCATTAGGTTTCTAGTAATCATCTGAATTAAATTCAAATATATTTTGAAATTTTATATTCAACCATGTTATGATTTTTCTAATCTTAGGATTGTATAATTATTGGTTGATGTATTGAAGTTTGAAAATCATTCTAAATTCCCTCATCTTTAACCTTCTTGTAGGTTAGAGTTTAAGATGCCTTTAAATCTTATTTCCTAAGGGTACTATATGGATACGATGATTTTTCCTCTATCATGTGATTTAACTTTGATAGAAAATAGATCTTAAGGCATGTGACAAAGATAAATGACCTAATCAATTATATAAAAGCCTTTGTTCACCATCTAAAGTTTTCTCTTATTGTGATATTTTTAAATTAAATCTTAGCTAGGTTTATTCTTAGCTTTATTACTCCATTTGAGAAAACTCATGAGCAATTCTTATTAGGATGGATCATCTTAAATTCCCATTTAAGTTAACGACTTAGGATAATTTAAGGTTCTTTATTATGGTTAACCCATGATATGGTAAACATTCCTCCTATCAGGTGGCTTTCCTTCAAAATTAATTGACACATCTTGAATTGATACTAAGTTAGTTGACTTCACAACATCTTTAAAAGTTTTCTTCTTCAGTAGTGATAAAAAAATACTATCATATTTGAGTTCACCCAATATCTTATCACTATAAAAGAAAGAAAGAAAGAAAGAAAGAAAATCCTTTAAATTAAAATCTATGTCAAACTAAAGTTAGAGTTAGAAATAAAAATCTTCTCCATTCTCTTGCTATCATATATCTTATAGGCTTTTTTGTATATTTATGAATCTATTTCATAATTTTCATAGTCAAGTTGTTCGTTATCATCATAGGATCAGGTTTGATTTATAAATCTATCCTCCTTGCACAAGAGGGTTAATTTTCTCCTCTCAGGATTGGAAGATGATCTCACAATCGAGAATGGTCTTTTCAAAGATTTGAAAGTTTGATAGGGATGTTAAGCGCTGATGAACTAGTCCCGAGGATAACTAAGAGGGGGGGGGGGTGAATTAGTTATTTAAAAATTTGAGAGCAACAGTAAAAAATCTTTTCGATGATTTGTAGCGGAAATAAGTAAAACACACAGACGAAAAGATCAAACACAGATTTCACCCAAGCAGATAATCACAGAAAACTAAAGTGCAGAAAGAAATCAGAAAGAATACACCATATTTTATAGTGGTTCAATCAACTTGACCTACGTCCACTCCCCAGAGCCTCCCCTACGGGGATTGCACTAAACCAAAGTGACTCTCCTTCTGCTCCCACAACAAGGCGGAGAAGCCTGTACAAAAACTCTTTTCCACCGACACGGTGATGTAGAGAACCTAACCTCCTTTTGCTTCCTCCTAAAGCAGGTAGAGAACCTCGGACTCCTTTCGCTTCCTCCCAAAGAAGGCAGAGAACCTAAACTCCTTTCGCTTCCTCCTGAAGCGGGCAAAGAACCCATATCTTCTTACGAACGATCCTCTCACAAAGAACACCAATAAGATGAGAGACGATGAATGGAGAAGATGACTCTGATCCTTGCTTGAAGAAACCTTCATGAATCCCTCACAAACTCCCCCTTACAAGATCCTCTCTCTCTCTCTCCCAAACTCTCTCTCTCTAGGGTTTCTCTATAAAGGAAAGTGACAAAAGATTTTTCTTGTTGGAAGAAAAAGATCTTTTATAGGAGAGCTCAAAAGTTGTCCTAAATCTCAACTAGTCGGCCAAGATCGTCCAAGACGATCGATAGATCGTCCTGTACGATCAGTTCAAAATCAGCTATTTCAGCCTGGACGATCTAGCTCTTCTGGATGATCAGTAAAAAAAGTTATTCAGATCGTCCCGTACAATTCTGCGATCGTCCGGGATAGTTAGTGTAAATTCAAGAATTTCGTCTAGAAGATCGCTCTGGTCATACAGAGAAACTTGTGCTGGACGATCTAAAAATGACTTGATCGTCTAGGATGATACATATATCATCCTATACGATTAGATCAAAAAGTGCCAAAATCATCCTAATCACCGCTCTGGATGTACAGCTGAAACACACTAGACGATCATGATCATCCCGGACGATCTTACGATTGTCCCGGATGATATAATCGTATCAATTAAATATTAATTGCTTTCCTTAATTACCAGATTAATTTAGGCATGATTGTACTGGATCATCCAGGATGATACACGTATCGTCCAGGACGATCAGATCAAATCTCTAAAATTAAAATTTGCCTAACTTGGTCTGGCGGCTGAGAATTTCTGATTTGAGCCTATCATCTCGTACGATGTATAGATCATCCAAGATGATCGGCTTAATCAGACAGACTTAACTTGGTCGCCCTAATTAGGGTTTCTATTTTTACTTGATCGTCCAGGACAATGGGAATATCGTCCTGGACGATCTGAACAAAAATTGGATAGAAACTTTAATTCACTCAAGCTCTCCCCCTGAGTGTGTGTGCGCAAGGTTACTTAGCTAGGGGATCAGTTATATTATAATTGACTCAAGAAAAGGAAAACAGTACATTTAGACACACTTGAATCCAATCTTGAGTTGGCTTTAGTAGCTTTTGATTGTTTATTCTTGAAATGGGTTAGGCAAGTAAAAATAGAATACAAACATGTTTGTCATTATCCAAACCAGATTTGCAACAATCTCCCATTTTTTGATGATGGCAAATATTAATGCAGTAGTTTAAAATAAAAGAACTAGGAATTAGCCGACGCACATTAAAAAATAAATTTCTTTCCAAATTTTATTGAACAATTAGAACAGTACAGGAAAATAACTACAGACGAAATAAACAACACAAGACAAGATCAATGCATAAAATAAAAACTACTATAACTGACTCCCCCTTTTGACATCACAAAAAGGAGGAACAGAAAAAATAATAAAAATAGAAAAATAACACAAAACACAAAAACATAAAAAATAATAAATTTTTTAATCGATCTGCTCCAGTAAATCATAATTTTTCCTTGATTTTGAATCCAAAAACCAATAAGAAGACAATCGACAGCGCTGAAATCTAAAAAAGTTAGAAAATCAATTTTCGTAACTCTCACCTCGGACACCTTGTAGGTGCACATTCCTTTCAAAACAAAAATCCTATTCAGAAGAAAAGAAATTAGATTCGAAAAGAGATCCTTTCAAGCCTCGTTCCAGAAAAATATCTGATATAATAGTATTACAAAGTAAGAAATCAAAAATTAAGATTTTCAAAACTCAAGCTTTTAAAAATATTAAGTGGAATACGGAGTTTTCTAAGACATTTAACAATCTAAAAGGGAAGAAAGCTTGGTTTGGGCTCATTTTGTGCCTCTTTTCAATTTGTTTGGCGCTTTGCGCATCTTTTAATTTTTTTTTGATACACTTTGTGTATCTTTTAATTTGGAGACATTTCATATCTTTTTAATTTTGGGCTCATTTTGTGCCTCTTTTTCAATTTGTTTGGCGCATTGTGCATCTTTTGTAAGCTTTCTTCCTTTCATAATCGCTAAAGAGTCTTAGCTGTGAAATTATCTTCCAGACATAGGAGACAAAAAAACTCACTCTCCATAATAAGGAAGAGTAATTCACAAAGCAAAAACCATACATCATATGATAGGTGTAATCACTTGGGTCAAAAAATCATAACAATGACTCAAAACTTTGAAAATACTATTTATATGAGGTAGATTACTGTAGGAAGATAAAATAGATCTCTATTTCAAAAACCAACTTTTTAATTTTGAAGAAGATTTTTATCCAAAAGAAACAATACACCATTAAAGGAGTTAGAGGAAGAGAAACAATCATCGATGTTTCTTCCCTTTAACAGATCTAGTGGAATCAATCACTGCTTACAAGCTTCCAAACCAAAAGAGAAGGCAAACATTTTTATTCACAAGTCTAGTTTATCAGCAGTAGTGAGCAGTGATCGGATTTTAAAAAGTGTAAAATTATAAACAAGAGAGATGAACCAGTGAATAAAAATAGGTAAAAAATCACATCAAAATAAATACTCAAGTCAAATTGACACCAAGACTAAAATAGAAATCAGCAGAAAAATAAAAAATAACAGAAGACAGATAATCAAATCAAATAGCTAACTAACAGAAACAGAATGAAAAACAGATAAATCAGAAATCAGTAGTCATCAGAATCAAGCATTTATGTCAATCACACTTAATCTGGTCCTCAAGATGCTGAATGAGTCAAAGGCCAGTGGTTTAGTAAATATGTCAGCCAGCTAATTTTTAGTTGCTACATGATGTAGCTTAATGTCCCCTTTTATAACATGGTCCCTAATGAAGTGATGCCTTATATCAATATGTTTGGTTCTAGAATGTTGGATTGGATTCTTAGAGATGCAGATGGCACTAATATTATCACACAGAATAAAAATTGTGCCCATAGGTAATCCTAAATCCAAGACTTGTTGCTTCAACCAAAGAACTTGGGCCACACAACTTCCTAAGGCAATGTACTCAACTTCAGTAGTGGAAAGTGCAACTGAGTTCTATTTTTTACTGGACCAGGAGACTAAAGACTGTCCTATGAATTGACAAGTTCCAGAAGTGCTCTTTCTATCCACCTTACACCCTGGAAAGTCAGAATCAGAATATTCAATAATCTCAAAAGAGGTGCTATGCCTAGGGTACCAGATTCCTAGGTTTGGGGTCCCTAAAAGATATCTAAGAATTCTCTTAATAGCAATTAGGTGGGACTCTTTAGGATCAGCCTGAAACCTAGCACAAAGATAAACACTAAACGTGATATCAGGTCGGCTAGCTGTCAGGTAAAGCAATGATCCAATTATTCCTCTATACTTCTTCTGATCAAAAAATTTTCCACTTGAATCCTTATCTAACTAAACAGAGGAGCTCATGGGAGTGTTGATTGGCTTGGCTTTGTCCATTTCATATTTCTTCAAAATGTTTTTAGTGTATTTAGATTAATTGAGAAATGTTCCATCATCCATTTGCCTTATGCCAAACCCCAAAAAGTAGGATAATTCTCCCATCATACTCATCTCAAACTCCTTACTCATTATATTAGAAAACTCATCACATAAATATTTATCAGAAGATCCAAAAATTATATCATCAACATAGATCTGGACAATGAGTAAGTCATCCCCTATTTTCCTCAGAAAAAGGGTGGTGTCTACGCTCCCCTTAATAAACTCTCTTTCTAATAGGAAGGTGCTAAGCCTCTCATACCAAGCTCTAGGTGCCTGTTTCAATCCATATAAGACCTTTTTTAATTTGTATACATGATTTGGATATTGAGAACTCTCAAAACCTGGGGGTTGTTCTATAAAAATATCTTCTTTTATTACCCCATTTAAAAAGACACTCTTGACATCCATTTGAAACAGCTTAAATCCCTTATAATAGGCAAAGGCGAGTAGCACTTTAATGGCTTCCAATCTAGCTACAGGGGTAAAGGTCTCCTCAAAATCAATCCCTTCAATCTGATTATACCCCTTAGCCACCAATCTTGCCTTATTCCTAACCACCACACCATAATCATTCATCTTATTCTTAAAGACCCACTTAGTTCCCACTATACTTTGATTTCTAGGTCTTTCTACTAACTCCCAAACATTATTCCTTACAAATTGATTTAATTCTTCTTGCATAGCTAAGATCCAAAATTCATCAGAAAGGGCTTGATTGATGTTGGTGGGTTTAATCATTGAGATAAAGGTAGAGTGGTTTACTTCCTTCCTAAGTCCATGCCTAGTCCTAACACCTTCAGAAGGGTCTCCTAAGATTAGTTCTTTAGGATGACTCGAAGAATATCTCCAATCTCTAGGTAATGTGATTTGAGGTTCCACCATTTCCTCCAGATTTATATTTTCAACCCCTTGGGTAATCTCCTCTACCTCTTCTTCTTCCTCAACTCTAGTCACCTTAGGATCAAATTCATCAAAATACCACATGAGTTGTCTCTTCCACCACCAAAGTCCTCTTATTGAACACCCTGAAGGATTTTCCCATACTAGAATAGCTTAAGAACACTCCTTCATCAGATTTGGGGTCAAACTTTCCTAAGGATGATTTCCCGTTGTTCGGAATGAAAATCTTACAGCCAAAGACATGGAGGTGGGACAGGTTTGGAGTTCTACCTTTGATGATCTCATAAGGTGTTTTGTTCAGATTTGATCTAACATTCACCCTATTCAACACATAACAGGCAGTGTTCACCACTTCAGCCCAAAAGTATTTTGAAAGTGAATACTCAGTAAGCATGGCTCTAGAGGCTTCCATTAAGGTCATGTTCTTCCTTTCAGCTACCCCGTTCTGCTGAGAGGTCCTAGGAGCTGAAAAATTATGACTAATCCTTTGTTCCTCACAAAAACTTCCAAATTTCACATTTTTAAATTCTCCACCATGATCACTATGAATAGTCAAGATCTCACAACCTAACTTCCTCTGAATCCAAATGGAGAAGGACTTAAATTCATCAAATGACTCAGATTTATGTGATAGGAATTTAATTCAAGTAAACCTCGAGTAATCATCAACAATCACAAAACCATAGACTTTCCCCCCTAAGCTGGCAGTGCTAATGGGTCCAAAGAGATCCATGTGAAGGACTTCTAAAGGTCTAGAGGTACTAATGTCCTTAACAGAGTGAAAGTAGGACTGGACTTGCTTCCCTAATTAACAGGCATCACACAGGTGGTTCTTAGTGAACTTAAGCTTAGGGACACCTCCAACTAAGTCCTTTTGGGTTACTCTCCTAAGGGTTTTCATACTGGCATGACACAATCTCCTATGCCACAACCAAGACTCATCAGCAGTAATTTTTAAGTAAATTGAATTTTTAGCTTTAATGCAACTTACATCCAGCTTGTAGACATTATTGATCCTTTATCCTTGTAAAATAATTTTATCTTTTAAGCATAAAATGCAGAAAGTGGGCAGGAATTTGATGCTGTATCCTTTGTCACAAAGTTGACTGATGCTCAACAAGTTGTGTTTCAGTCCATCTACAAGCAAAATATTGTCAATCATAAAATTCTTTGAATCACCAATTATACCTGAACCTTGCCTCCAGCCCTAGCCTCCAGCGAAATGAACTGATCTGCATCTCCAATCATGTGTCTTGAACATTCGCTATCCAGGTACCACATGCTCTCATAAGGTCTTGTGTGAGAGCACCCCTATAAAATCATCAAACATCAGATTTAGGAACCCAAATAGGTTCCTTCTTATGAAAATAAGAATGCAATGCATGTGTGCTGTATTATGAAAAAGGCAGTTTGGGCCTCCATACCCAATTTGTACTATGGTGAACAGTGCAGGTGTGGGAAATATGTCCTAGCATGCCACATGAAAATCATCTAACATCAGGAAAAGGTTTAACTAATCTACGCGAGTGATAGTGCCTCTTCCTAGGTTTATATGAAATATGCTTTGATGATTTTAAAATAGATTCTTCAAAAGGTGGAGGTGCATAAAACTATGTAAAAGTAGGAGGTGTTTCATTTTTCTCAAAAGCACTGATTTTAACTTTCAGAAATTCATTCTCTTTTTTAAGACTTACAATTTCAAATTTTAATGCACCATTGCTACTCTCCACTTCACATGCCAGATTATCTAATTCTTTGAAAGTCTTTTCTAAATCCACATGCAAGGTTTTCAATAAATCATGCTCAGTAACTAAATCAGAATATTTTTTGTTCAATTCATCAAACTCATCAAGTAAAGACATGTGATTACTGTCAAGTATGGAATGATCTTTAACTATCAAATCATGCTCTTTTTATAAATTCAGAAATTCTAGTTTCAGGCTAGCATGAGTTTTCTTAAGCTTCCTATACGATGCATGAATTCTTTCAGATATTTTAAATAATTGATCGTAAGTAAGCTAACATACCTCTTCCTGGTCAGACTGATCAGAATGATCATCAGCCATCAGACACAAATTGGCTTCCTCCTCTTCAGCTTCAGTCTCAGAGGAGTCGGATGTAGAATCTGCCAAGAATGCCTTCTGAATCTGCTTCTTATCCTTCCTAAACTTGTGTTTCTCCTCACCCTTCTCCTTGCTTGGGTGAGCTTTAAGTGTAGGACAATCAGCCTTAATGTGTCCAGGCTTCCTGCATTCAAAACAAATAGTATCAGATGAACCTTTAAAAGTTTTGTTGGACTTACCCTTGTTCCACTTCTAAAAGTTCTTATGTTTCTTCCTTAGAAAGCTTTTGAATTGGCTAGTGATTAAGGCAACATCATCACTATCAGACCCGAAAGAACTAGTATCACTCTCATTGACCTTCAGTGCCACTATTTTCTCCTTCTTCTTCTCACCTGCATCAAGCTGCTTTGGTTCACCCCTTACTCGTAAGCAATGAGTGATCCAAGTAAGCTATCAATAGAGTAAGTATTCAAATCTTTAGATTCAGTGATTAAAGTTATCTTAGTATCATACGAAGAAGGTAAACATCTAAGAATTTTGTTTACTCTTTCATAGTTTGTAAGTTCTCTACCTAAGGCATGCAAAGAAGTGACAATTTGAGTGAACCTCGCATATATTTCAGAAATAGATTCAGTAGGTTTCATGCAAAAAAGTTCATAGTCATGAAGCAATATGTTTAACCTAGACTATTTGACTTCAGTTATACCTTCATAAGTGATGCACAATCTATCACAAATCTCTTTGATAGTTATACAAGTAGAAACACGCATGTAATCCTCAAATTTTAAAGCACAGAAAAAATAGTTCAAACATTTGGCATTCAATTGTGCTAAGTTACGATCATCAAAAGTCCAATCAGTAAAGGGCAGTTCAGTTTTAACATTGTTAATCATTCTAAAAGGCGGCTCGTAGCCATCCTTAATAAGCATCCACATATGATAATCAATTGATTGAAGAAAAGTGGACATGCGAGTTTTCCAAAAATTAAAAGGTATGTTATCAAATTATGGCAGTCGTGTAATTGAATAACCTTCAGCAGTATTACGATTACCAAAGTTAGCCATGGATGAAATTCAAAAGTTTTTTAAAACTAGATTTTATGAATCTCACTCTGATATCACTTGAAAGTTCAATAGTGATGTTAAGCCCTGATGAACTTGTCCCGAGGCTTACCAAGATGGGGGGTGAATTGGTTATTTCAAAATTCGAGAGCAACCGTAAAAAATCTTTTCGATGATTTGCAGCGAAAATAAGTAAAACACACAGACGAAAAGATCAAACACAGATTTCACCCAAGCAGATAATCACATAAAACTAAAGTGCAGAAAGAAATCAGAAAGAACACACCAGATTTTATAGTGGTTCGATCAACTTGACCTACGTCCACTCCCCGGAGCCTCCCCTCAGGGTATTGCACTAAACCAAAGTGACTCTTATTCTACTCCCACAGCAAGGCGGAGAAGGCTGTACAAAAACTCCTTTCCACCAACATGGTGAGGCAGAGAACCTAACCTCCTTTCACTTCCTCCAGAAGCAGGCAGAGAACCTCAGACTCCTTTCGCTTCCTCCTGAAGTAGGCAGAGAACCTGAACTCCTTTCGCTTCCTCCTGAAGCAGGCAGAGAACCCAGATCTTCTTGCGAAGGATCCTCTCACAAAGAACACCTACAACATGAGAGATGACGAACGGAGAAGATGACTCTGATCCTTGCTTGGGCAACCTTCGTGAATCCCTCACAAACTCTCCCTCACAAGATCCTCTCTCTCTCTCCCAAACTCTCTCTCTCTAGGGTTTCTCTGTAAAGGAAAGTGTCAAAAGATTTTTCTTGTTGGAAGAAAAAGATCTTTTATAGGAGGGCTCAAAATTTGCCCTAAATCTCAACTAGTCGGCCAAGATCATCCAGGATGATCGATAAATTGTCCTGTACGATCAGTTCAAAATCAGTTGTTTCAGCTTGGACGATCTGGCTCTTCTGGATGATTAGTGAAAAAAGTTGTTCAGATCGTCCCGTACGATTCTGTGATCGTCTGGGATGATTAGTGTAAATTCAAGAATTTCATCCAAAAGACCGCTCTAGTCGTCCAAAGAAACTTGTGCTGGACGACCTAAAAATGACTTGATCGTCCAGGATGATACGGATATCGTCCTGTACGATTAGATCAAAAAGTGCCAAAATCATCCTGATCACCACTCTGGACGTTCAACTGAAACATACTAGACGATCATGATCGTCCCAGACGATATGATCGTATCAATTAAATATTAATTACTTTCCTTAATTACCAGACTAATTTAGGCATGATTGTACTGGATTGTACAGGATGATACTCGTATCGTTCGGGACGATCAGATCAAATCTCTAAAATTAAAACTTGCCTAACTTGATCTGGCGGCTGAGAATTTCTGATTCGAGCCTATCATCCCGTACGATGTATAGATCGTCCAGGATGATCGGCTTAATCAGATAGACTTAACTTGGTCGCCCTAATTAGGCTTTCTATTTTTACTTGATCGTCCAGGACGATCTAAACAAAAATTAAACAGAAACTCTAATTCACTCAAGCTCTCCCATTGAGTGTGTGTGTGCAAGGTTGAAAGTTCGATAGGGATGTTAAGCCCCAGTGAACTAGTCCCGAGGCTAACCAAGAGGGGGGGTGAATTGGTTATTTAAAAATTTCACGATAACAATGAAAATCTTTTCGATACGTAGCAGCGGAAACACATAAACAAGAACGAAAAGATCAACCATAGATATTCACCCAAGCAGTTAATATCAGAAAAGTAAAGTGCAAAACTGAATCAGAAAAGCAAACCAGATTTTATAGTGGTTCGGTCAACTTGACCTACGTCCACTCCCCGGAGCCTCCCCTCCGGGTATTGCACTAAACAAAAAGTGTCTCTCCTTTTGCTCCCACAACAAGGCGGAGAAGCCTGTACAAACACCTCCTTTTCACCATACGGTGAGGCAGAGAACCCGACCTCCTTTCGCTTCCTCCTGAAGCAGGCAGAGAACCTTCGAACTCCTTTTGCTTCCACCTGAAGCGGGCAGAGAACCTTCGAACTCCTTTTGCTTCCACCTGAAGTGGGCAGAGAACCCCGGATCTTCTTGCGAACGATCCTCCCACGACGAACACCGACTAGACGAAAGACGACGAGCGGAGAAGACGACTCCGATCCGTGCTTGGAGCAACCTTAGTGAATCCCTCACTAACTCCCCCTCACAAGATCTTCTCTCTCTCTCCCAACTCTCTCTCTCTCTAGGGTTTCTCAGGGAAGGAAGGCAGCAAAAGATTTTTCCAAATTTTGGAAAAAGTTCTTTTAAAGGAGGGCTTAAAATTTGCCCTAAATCTCAACTGGTCGGCCAAGATCGTCCTGTACGATCGGTAGATCATCCTGTACGATCAGTTCAAATTCAGCTGTTTCAGCCTCGACGATCTGGCTCTTCTGGACGATCAGTAGAAAAAATTGTTCATATCGTCCCGTACGATCCTGCGATCGTCCGGGACGATTAGTGCAAATAGAGGAAAATCGTCCAGAAGACAGTTCGGGTCGTCTAGAGAAATCTGTACTGGACGACCAAAAAATGACTTGATCGTCCCGGACGATTGAGACATCATCCTGTATGATTAGTTCAAAAAGACCCCAAATCGTCCTGAACACAGTTTGGGTCGTACAGCTGAAATGCACTAAACGATCATGATCGTCCGGGACGATCCTGCGATCGTCCAGGATGATATGATCGTATCAACCAAAAATAAATTGCTTTCCTTAATTACCAGATTAAATTAGGCATGATTGTACTGAATCGTCTGGGATGATACACGTATCGTCCGGGACGATCAGACTAAGTATCTAAAAATAAGAACTTGCCTAACTTGATCTGGCGGCTGAGAATTTCTGATTTGGGCATATCGTCCCGTACGATCCGGAGATCGTCCAGGATGATCTGCTTAATCAGACCCTCTTAACTTAGTCTCCCTAATTAGGGTTTCTGTTTTGGCTGGATCGTCCAAGACGATGTGAAAATCATCCAGGACGATCTGAACAAAATTTTAACAGAAACTCTAATTCACTCAATCTCTCTCCCTGAGTGTGTGTATGCAAGGTTACTTAGCTAGGGAATCAGTTACATTACAATTGACTCAATAAAAAGTAAAATCATACATTTGACACACTTGGACCCGATCTTGAGTTGGCTTGAGTGGCTCGCGGTCTTTTGTGGCTGAAACAGATTAGCCAAGCAAAACACACTGGAAACATGTTTATCATCATCAAAACCAGGGATCAGTTACATTACAATTGACTCAAGAAAATGAAAATAGTACATTTAGACATAGTTGGACCCGATCTTGAGTTGGCTTGAGTTGCTTTTGATCGTTTGTTCCTAAAATGGGTTAGGCAAGCAAAAAGAGAATACAAACATGTTTGTCATCATCAAAACTAGATTTACAACAAGATTGAGAAAGGAAGCCTCCTATAGAAAAAGAAAAAATGATATATATACACAAAATATGTTGCAAAAAAGAAAAAAGAAAAAATAGTAATAAAGAGATGACTTCCTTTCTAATCCTTGAATTTCAAAAGATCCATTTATCCTCTAATATTTTTTAACACTTAACTATGAGAATTTTGATTTAGATTCATCATTATACATTGATGCTTTATGAAATATACAAATATATATCATGCAAGAGATGTGAAAGAATTTAATTTCTATCTCCAATTCAACTCTTTTTGCATAAGATTTTAATTAAAAAAAGGAGAGAAATAGAAGAAGGAAACCCCAGTTTAGTTTGTAGGGAAACTTTGATCTGGGTTAATAAAATCTAAATTTTGAGACCTCTCTAGTTAGCAACTTGAGTAGGTTAGATCATATCTTCAAAGCATTATTAAAAAAAAAATCACGGAGATGATCAATCTAACTAGAATTATAATGGTGTTGGTTGTGCATTATTGGGCTTCACATAACTAAGCTAATAGAGATGCATAAACAAACTATTATCCAAATATCTTCAATTCTCTTTTGAACATCTCTCAATTTGAATGAGATTCTAGACATGGTCCTGGTGCTTAAGGATTTATAGTGATATTTATGAATATAAAAATCACTTTATTTAACTTACAATTTTTAAAAATGAACTAAGGGACACCCCTTAGTTGATTTTGATATGATTATCTATTATTCTCATTCATCATAAGTAGATGTCACATCCAAATTTAAATCTATCATTGACTGAACTAGGATGTTAGAACATGAGGGGTTCTATCCTTAGTGATATCGACGATATCTTTGTTTAAATCTTTGTCAAACATCAAACCAAAATTAAGCTGCAATTTGACCTGGTCCATGATTGACTAATCTTGTATGTTAGAATTAGAAGGATTCTATTCCTGATAAAGTCCATAATGTCTTCATCAAATAAATATAAAATTCAACTCAAGGTATATCTTCACTTTATCATAAACTAGAGTCAGAAGTTAGAGTCTAAACAACTCTACCCCCATTAAAGAATCTTTTCATAGCATTGAAATTCAAAATATTTAAAACTATAATTTTCTTTAAAGAAAGTTGTTAAATTTATGCTATTTGATTAAAACTCATTTTGGTCATATTCAAACTATTTAATTTAGAGGGAGTCAACCCATCCTTCATTGAGTTTTTAAATCTTTTCCCACCTGACATTTTCATTGGGTTAAGATGATTAAAACTTAAGTCATCACTTTTAAATATGATAAAAAAATTATTAAATAAAAAATAAAGCTTTCACTCTTTATTGAAAATCAAATTTTTCTTAATCATTATGAGTATTTGATATTCTTTGGTGCTTTCACTATAAAGGATGCTCAAATTTGCTCCTTGTTCTTTAACAAGTCATGCAAAACTTAGGATTTTCATAAGAAAATTTTATCATGTTGCATTTAGTTATCTTAAAACATGCAAATAAGAACTCTAAAAAATTTAGATTATTTTTTTTAAGTTACTCAAGACAAATTCAATTACATAATGAATGTTTAATCAAAAATTTTCATTCCTCCTCGAGTAGTCGAGACGCTTTGATAAACTTTTACTCATCAAAAATAATTGAACTACTCGCCCTCTTTCTCCTTTTGTTTTCTTCACATATGATGATCTGATATAAAAACATAATTCCCAGTGAAATATTTGTAAGTTATAAAGATCATTTATAGTGGAGGAGAAAATATATTTTTAATCTAAAGATTTTCAAGACTATCATTCTTCCTAATATTTTCTCTTCCCTTCTAGAAACTAGCATATAAAAAAACTTTTGATCTCTAGTAGAGCATTTGCAAGTTGTCAATGTCATTTATGATGGAGGGAAAAGATCCAAAACTTTAAAGAAATAAAAAATATATATTAAAGTACAAAACCCATACATCTGTCTTTAGGTCTAAGTCCGCTCTTACACCATCCTATAGACATCTGGCTTAAGTATGCTCTTACGATAGCCATCCTGTTTAAATCTATCTTTAGGTCTAAGTATACTCTTACAGCATCCTATAAACATTTGGCATAAGTTCTCTTTTATGACAGCTAGCCTATTTAAATCTGTCTTTAGGTCTAAGCCCGCTCTTATGGCATCCAATTGACTTTTGGCTTAAGTTCACTCTTATGGCAACCAATCCTTAAATCCATCTTTAGGTCTAAGCCCGCTCTTATGAAATCCTATTGACTTCTAGCATAAGTATGCTATTACGATAGCCATCCTGTTTAAATCTATCTTTAGGTCTAAGTCTGCTCTTACAGTATCCTACAGACATCTGGCATAAGTCTGCTTTTATGGTAGCCATCCTATTTAAATTTGTCTTTAGGTCTAAGTCTATTTTACGGCATCCTATAGACATCTGGCATAAGTTTGCTTTTACGGTAACCATCTTGTTTAAATCTGTCTTTAGGTCTAAGTCCGCTCTTATGGCATCCTATAGACATTTGGCATAAGTCCACTTTTATGGCAGCTATCCTATTTAAATATGTCTTTAGGTCTAAGTTTGCTTTTACAACATCTTATAGACATCTGGCATAAGTCCGCTTTTACGGAAGCCATCTTGTTTAAATCGGTCTTCAAGTCTAATCCTGCTCTTACGACACCTTATTGACTTCTCGCTTAAGTCTTCACTTACGGCAGCCAACCCTTAAATCCGTCTTTAAGTCTATGCCCGCTCTTAAAGCATCCTATCAACTTCTATCATAAGTCCACTTTTATGGCAGCCAACCTTATTAAATTTATCTTTAGGTTTAAGTCTACTCTTATGACATCTTATTGACTTCTAGCATAAGTCTGCTCTTATGGAAGCCATCCTATTTAATACTATCTTTAGATCTAAGTCCGCTCTTACAACATCCTATAGACATCTGGCATAAGTTCACTCTTATGACACCATTCTCAAAGTTAGGTATAAGTACCCACTTGGTGGCATCCTAACCTTCGTCCCAGGTATAAGCATCTTAAGCAGCATCATCTGTTCATTAAATTTTTAAATGTATAAATCTGATCCTCTATTGTTAGGTGTAAGTCCCTACATGGATTCCTTTTCATATGATTATCTAATCCTGTGAGGTTAGGTATGAGTCCCTACACTTAGGCATCCTTTCCTCATAATCATCCATTAGAGTTAGAGAACGCCGCTGGTTGTACCATCCATGTGTAAATCTTAGATCTTAAATCTGATCCTCTATGGTTAGGTGTATGTCCCTATATGGCTTCCTTTCCATATAATCATTCAATCTTCTGAGGTTAGGTGTGAATCCCCATACTTAGGCATCCTTTCCTCACGATTATCCGCTAGAGTTGGAGAACACCACTCATCACACCATCCTAGTGTAAATCTTAAATCATAAATCTGATCCTCTATGGTTAGGTGTAAGTCCCTACATGGCTTCCTTTCCATATGATCATCCGATCCTCTAAGGTTAGGTGTGAGTCCCCACACTTAGGCATCCTTTCCTCATGATTTTCTACTAGAGTTGGAGAACACCCCTAGTGGCACCATCCTAGTGTAAATCTTAAATCTGAAATCTGATCCTTTATGGTTAGGTATAAGTCCCTACACGACTTTCTTTCCATATGATCATCCGATCCTCTGAGGTTAGGTGTGAGTCCCCACACTTAGGCATCCTTTCCTCATGATTATTTGCTAGAGTTGGAGAATGCCCCGCATGGCACCATCCTAGTGTAAATCTTAAATCTTAAATCCGATCCTCTATAGTTAGGTGTAAGTCCCTATACGGCTTCCTTTTCATATGATCATCTAACCCTCTGAGGTTAGGTGTGAGTCCCCACACTTAGGCATCTTTTCCTCACAATCATTCGCTAGAGTTGGAGAATGCCCCTTGTGACACCATCTTAGTAAACTTAAAGTTTAAACCTTCCAAGATTAGATTCAATCTATTCTATAGGTTTCTCTCTTTTCTTAGAAGATGTCCTCTAATTTGTTGAGTTAGGTGTAAGTACCCATTTGATGGCGTCCATCCTTTTGAATTAGAAAGAAGACTTTAGTCTTAATCAAAATCACTTTTAAAATTCTTCCATTCATGTCAAACTACATTTAAATCATATCTTGACTTTGCCAAATGATACTAATCTCCTTAGTTATTATTTGCATTATTATCATTAACAACTTTTAAATCAATTTATTAATCTAAATCTTTCAATCAATCAGCTCAAATCTTTATAAATTTTTTATTCATTCTGACTATCTATAAATGCTCAAAATCTTTTCAGTTCATATACTTAGATCTTCAACATCAAATTTTGGATCTAGTTAATCATTTATGTCAACACCAATACGTATGATAAACTTTGGCAAGTTTAACATGCCTATTAGGGGTCCATTTATTAACCTCGTTATTCGAGGTCAATTTCCCCAGAATCAATCTCTAGCACCTAGATTTTTGTAGCCTAGTGTAGATGTCACCTTTAGGATTCTCCTTAGGTGGATACCTAATAATGTAGCATTGATTCGACTTTATAATTCAACCCAAATCCAACATAGTTAGACACATCTCGAGTTGATCAAAATCAAATCAATTTGATATTAAGCCAAACCCATGTGTGATAAATGGTTCAGTTAGAGTCGGTTTAACAAAACCACCCATGATCTCCCGCTCTCTCTATTTGTACACCCTAGGTCTGCCTCCCCCTTCTTTCTCTCCCATTCAGAAAAAACATACCACCCCCAGCTGTCGCTCTCTATAGTTTGTAAACCCCCTCTCCCCTCTCCTTTCTCTCTCGCCTCCTCTGCCCTAGTCGAAGGCAAGCCATCCTCCCTCATCTCTTTGGCCTGAAACTAACCCAAGCCGAAGACTCCCCTCTCCTGTCCAACTCTGGCCGTGTGAAGCCACGCAACGACCTCCTGCCCTAGCCTCATCTGTGCTTCCTTCTTACTATGATTTGATCGGCCGAGAATAATTGAAAGTGGCAAACTCTCTTTCTCTTATTCCACTTGATCTTCTTCTCAATCTTTCTTTTACATTCTTCTTCTTCTTTCTTCTCCATCTCATTTTCTTTCAAATAGGTAACCAAACAATTCCTGAAATAATAATTTTTTGGTTCAAAATGTATGGAGTAATTTGGATTATTTTGTTTTTTGTATTTTATTTATCTTGGAAAAAAATTCTCTTTGTAATAGAGTTTTTTTCTTGATACAAGAATGCCAGAGAATCTTAAGATAATGCAAGTTTTGAGGCTTTTTCATTTGAAGTGTTATAAAGCATGCAACGACTAATTAGCTTTTCCTTTGTAAAGTATTTCCATTTATCATTCATAAAGTGATTTGGTATTTTCAAGAAGATGGGATGGTCCTTTTATTTTCCACTATTCCTTGATTGAGAAGTTTCAGATACTACGTTCTACTAGTAAGAGAAGGGATGGCTTCTCTTAAAAAAAGGAGGATAATGAAGGATAATAAATCAATGATGTTTTAGTTCATTATCTTCATGAATGATATCTTGCATTATCTTTCTCTTGTTTGGCTTACTGTTTCTCTCATGAAATTTATAAAATATTATGGATTTCACTCTTGCTCTCACTGAAGATATGATAAATGACATGATAAATTTTATTCAGGAATGAAGCACTTGTATCTTGAGATTACATTCTTATGATAAACACATTATTTTCAAAGTGGCTTTTATGGAATAGGATGTATGCTTTACATTAGAAAGATGCATGAATCTTTGGGAAGAATGAAATTGCATCAAATATTCTTTCTTTTAATTACATGTTGGTATAATTGTTAAGTTGAAAGAGTGGTATACATGTTTAAGGTTTAGCACTATATGCTACATAAAAAAGTAATTGTTTCATATTTTGTTGTAAAAGTTTATAGGGACCTGTATGCAGCAATAACATTTTCTTAAGTACACTAGAATGTAATTGGGTTAAATACTCATGTACATGTGTCTTATGCTTTAAGGTTTTACTTCTATCCATGTATATGTGACATAAAAGAAAGTTGAGTGATCACATTGGTGGCACTCTTTGAATTTGGAAACAAATCTTGAAGTCTGTTGCAATTATTTTGATATGTTTAACCTCACATGAGTATTCAGGTTGAGTTATGATTTTTGTAGAGGTGAACAAAGTGATTTGCATATTCTCATATGGTGGTTTGAAAGAGAAGTTGTTGGAGCTACTAGAAGGACATCAGTTTTATATATCATGTTGAAGGATTTGGTGCATTCTATTGTACTATATATTCATGCATGAGAGTTATAACATGAGTTGTCACATGTTGTGTTTGGGAAAGAGGGATGATGGAGTTTTGTTTTACTTTCGTGACAAGAAGCAAGTTGTTGTTAAGGGAAAGAAAAGTTAAGAATTTTGGGAGAGGTGATTTGTGTGTGTGTTGAAAGGAAAAGTTTCTATATCTTGGGAAAGTTAAATATGTGTTATGGGAATTGAAATGTGTGGAAGTGTGTGCGCATTGAAGAAGAGAAACACATACATTTTGAAAAAAATGAGAAGTGTGATTTTGGGAAGGGTGAAGCATAAGTGTGAAAAAGTAAAAGTATAAGATTGTGTGGGAAATGTGTGTTGGAAAGTAAAATATGTTAGAAAGCAAGATGAGATGTGTGTATAATTTGGAAAGGTGATATGTGTGTTTCTTTGAAAAATAAAAAGTGTATGTTTAAGTGAAAAGTAAAGTGTTTGATTTAGTAAGGAAAAGTGATTCGTATGTTTTGAAAAGTGGAAAAAGTATAGGTTGAAAAATGAAAATGTTTGTGCTAGGGAATGGTTGGTTGGTTTATTATTGGAAAGCAAAAGCTATCTTTCTCTCTCCACCCCTCTCTCTCGCTTTCTTCTTTCCCTTTTTTATGCCTTGAGGTGAATGTTGAAAAAATGCATAGTAAGCTTTCAAAAGTGAAAAGTTCAAAAGGCAATCAACCGAACTGGTGTGCAAGCCTGAAAAAAGATACATTTGGATTTAATTAACATTTTTTAATTATTTTAATTCTAATTATTAAATATGCTTCTAACCACTTTTTTATTCTATTTGTTTGCATAAACTGCGAGGAATGGTACCGACCAAGTGAACAAAAGAAAATGGATTAATGGTGTCAGTCACCTCTATCCAACCGGGTAGAGGTGCTACAGTTGGATATCACCGGATATTGGCTCTGGTGTATGTGAGTATTCTAAAACCTTAGATAACCTTAAGGCCCATAACCCTTAGTGTGTTTTGTGCTTTTCCAACCTTAGGGCCCTGTAAAAACCATAGTTTTTATTTCATCATGCATTTTATAATTCAATATTTAATTTACAAGTTACTTTTATTCTGCTATTCAGATTTTATTCTAGTATTTAGAACCCAAAACCCATTAGTTCATATTCACACGCATGTCTAAACAATGATCAATTAATCATTAAACCCTCTTTAAGAATTAGAAACTCCAGCAATCAAAACACTAAGTAATGCTAATAATTTATTTTATATTGGACATATTCAAACCACACAACCTACTGCACATACTTAGATTTATTTGCTAGGACAACCGACTCTAGCTTTAGGTTAGGATGGTGTTTACTTTCTTGCTGTCGAGTGATGGGCTTTCTCGTGGTTTTCACTACATGCTGGTTGTAATGATTGATGTGTTTGTTTATTTATTTATTCTTGTAATCTATGAATTGATGTAATGGATGATAGATTACCCTTAGGTTAGGAACGAGCTCACATATTTTTTTTAGGTGGCCATGCTCGTGTAGGTCTAAATCAAAGGGGGAAAATTAAAGATTTAAATTAACGTAATTTTTTGTAGGTGCAAAATGCTAAGCCCCCTTTAAAATTAAAAGAGCATGACTAAGTGTGTCTGGTGAATTTAAATTTAAATGTAAATATATAACTACTTGGGATGATTTTATTATAACTGCTTAGGATAACCTTGTAGGTGGTTGTGATTTTCTTTTATATTTAAGATGTAATATAAATGTGTTTGAAAAGAGTTATAATGTGAAAGGGACTTGAAATTGGGATATCACATCCAACTTGGAATCTAAAAAGGAGAGAATATCCCTTATGGGAATATTCTATTCTATTTGGAAAGCCAAGTTAGGATAACTTTAATATCCAAAGGGAAAAGAAAATACCTCTTTGAGGATGAGTTTTTTTTTTTCATTTGGATATCCAGACCCCACAGATTCAAGGAGCTCACAGAAGGAAAGAAGACAAAGGAGAAAAGATAAAGAAAAGAAGAGATATCTCATTTCAAAATCACTTGCATCAGTCTTAGGATTAGAATTTAGGTTTATTGTTAGTGGTACCTAGCTACTTTACTTTTCAGTAAATTCTGGGTTGTAAATAAAATGGCACTTATCATATGGACTTTGGACATTACATTTTGGATAATTTAATTTGATTATTTACATTATTTACGTAGTAAAAATTGCTTGTGTTTCTAGGTTTTTCTTGCATGCCATATTTTATTTTATCTTAAACACGATCAAAGTTTTATGAGGGTATGAATAAAGTTTTTGTACTTGAAACTTTAATAAAATTTTTAGGTTCACATAAAAATTCTAATGATATAAGAAGTAAGCTCAGGACCATCGAGAGTCAGCATATATGTATATCTTTACTTTCTCTTTCTTATTAGGCACCTCCCCGCCTGTGGGTTCTAGCAGACCACCTGGCCTATTAAGGTGCAGTTTTATCAAGGGTATGTTGTGCAATCTCTAGAAAAAATTGTATTTCTTAAGCCTAATTTTAAAACTATTTCATAATCATTTTATGCATTCGAGTCAATTAACATGCATTACATTAGATACAAATTAAAATAGTCTAAACTTTTAATTCCATTTTGCATTCAAGGGTCATTTACTCTACTAAAGTTGAGGGGCTAATTAGAATTTGTCTTAGATATCATCCCCTAATTCCTTAAAACTTAAGTAACATCCCTACCCATCTTTCATAAAGAGATCAGACACATTATTTTAAATCACCTAGGTGGTTAGCTGGCTCCCCAATCTAGGCTAGGGTAAGTCCAAATTTGCACTTCATTAAATAGGTTCAGATCATTAATTGGTAGTACTCAATTTAGATCTAAGTTCTGAGGAAGATTTTAAATCTTAAGTCCTCACCCTCTGAGAAGATAATCCCAAATTTTTAATAAAATATCAACCTAAACATGAAAATTCTCTCTTAAAATATAAAGCCCAACATAGGGTAGACTGAGGTTGCCTCTGAGCTTCTAAGAATCTGGCACCTCCTACTTTTTCACTTTGACTCTCTAAGAACTATTCAACATTGAGCTTTCTCCTTAAAAATTTTCTACTTCTTTCCTTATCTTTTACTTTGTAATCAAAGGGTATAAAGTTGCTCCTTTAATTGAGAGTTTTCTTAGGAGCACCCCTCCTAGGATGTAATTAACTATAGGGGCTTGCCCCTATAGGGATTTGAGAATTCCAGATTAAAATTAACCTTATTTTATTTCTATAGAATAAGGGACAAATCAATAAAAATGCATGTCTTTTAAAAATTTATTTCTAATTTTAAATATACTTATAGAATTTTATTATTATTTTTTTAGATAATATAATATTCTACTTATTATATTAAATCTTATAAAAGATGAATTTTATAAAACTCTTTCTTATTTTTAGATGTATTGAAGAATGTTATGTTCGTCTTTTAAAATGATATAATATTCTCCTTGTTACATCTAATCAAAAGAACAGATGGGTTTTCAAAACCCTATTTCTATTTTTAAACACATTCTATAGAATTACATGTTCATCTTTCAAAAATGATATGTCATTTTTTGAATTATGTTTGACCATAGAAATATCATTTTCTAAAATAATATTTTGTTATTGAATCCATTATAGAATATTATGTCAGTCTCCCGAGACTGTACTTTATTCTCAATGCGGTATTTGATTACAAAATAGGAGAAGTCAAAATCTATGTGGTGGCCTTAATTTTCCCCCCAACATCATCATTTATTAGAACTATATCAAGCTTAATATGTACTTGGCAATTAGCTCTTTGATTGAACTAAGTATTATATAGAATAATAGAAACCAATTTATGCAGCAAAAAATAAAAAAATTCAGGAGTTAAAATCCCATAACTTACTATTACGTGTAGGATTAAGCCCATCTTTCTTAGAGTGTGACTTGTAATAATTAAAATCTCCAAGAATGGCCTAAAGCAAGGCAGAAGAACCATCAACAAGAGTTCTTATTGGTCCCAAGGGAGGAGCCTTTCTTCTTGAGAATTAGAGGCATAAACCACATATATTTGATAAGAAGGTAAGGAACCAGCCTTCACGATCCCATGTATCATTTGGTTGGAGATATGGGAGGGTAGGAAAGAGTTTTTAGTGATTTAATCTAGATCCTACTAAATTTAAGGAGATTAACATTATGGTAGCTGACCTCATTATAAAAAAGCTTATGGGAAGAGGAAAACAAATTATGTCAAGGGAATAAAACTGAATAAGGTCTTTGTAACATAGGACTTTTAAGAGCTATTAAAGATGCTAGTGTTCAAGATTACAGTAGGAAAAAAATTATTGGGATATAGAAGGTTGATTATATGCCTTCTTAGCATTTTTTATTCTTATAAAGTTTGGTGATTGTTAAGTTTAAATTGTTACAACTTAAAAATCAATAAAAATATGTTATTTTAATTCTGTTATGCAAAAAACATTTAAGAGAAGATAAAATTCACAAGTGTTAAACAAAACCATAGCGCCCACATATATAGCACCAAAACATGGACTTCTATAACACCCTAATTTATAATTTTAACAATGCAACACCGACCTCTCAAGAATTTTAGAAAACTTAGTGCCCTGATAGAGCCAAGGTGTGTGCCATAATGCTTTACAGCATCGCTGCATCATAAATTAGCACCACAGCACTAAAGTTAAAAATTTGTATGCTAGAGCCCGTATCATCATAATGCTATAGTGTTAGATTATCCTTTCAAGTGTCACATCACTCAATTTTTATAGCACCATAGTGGAGTAGTTACTAAAATGAGAATCCACACTGGCTCAGCCAAAATATGCACCAGTTTAGCTAGTAACCATGGCATATTAGGCCAACGCCATAGTAGAGCAGATATTATAGTGCCAAGGTGCTAGTTTATTTATTAACACCACAGTGCTAACTTATCGAGTTTTGCGGCTCCTGAACTCATTTTTGCACTCGTATAAATAGTTTTCAGTTGTTTTATTTGGAATGTTCTATTATTTTAGTGGAGTCTTATACTTTGTAGTGTCTCCTTCTAGTTTCCCCTTAGAGTAAAGTTTAAGGGAGGCTAGGTAAGTGTAAGATACTTTCATTTGGGAGATCTCAGCCTCTATTAAGTAAGTAATTCTATCATGAGAAGAAGAAGAAGAAGTGTGGAGAATATTAATTGATCCTTCTAGGTGATATTTGTCTTGTTCATTCCCCTGTATGTTTTTCATATGAATGAAATGAATGTGAGTTTGCTTCCTTTATTATCCATGTTTGGATAAATATCTAAGTTTTGGGCTAATGATGTAAATATATAATAAGTGCTAATATAGACACTTGTGCCTTAAATTCTTTCGTAGATATTTTCACTATCTCATATTCTTTATGTAATGTATATAATAGTCATGTATGTAGCTTATAATTAGTGCGATGTATAGCATCAATAGAGAAATATTAGAATAAATAGGAGTATTGAAATGAAATGTTGGCATACATAGACATAGGATGTTAAACCTTCAAGTTCTATTGAGAAAGCAAATTGTAGGAAGGCCCTAAATTCTCCCTTTTCACCCCTATACGATCGATAGAGATTTATGGATGCATATGCTCTAATCCATGTCTAAAATTAAGAGTTTTATTAGGAAAACTATGTTTACTTGCATTCATTAGTCCAAAATATTTTATTTTTATTAATATTAATTTTTTTTGCAAGTGTCTATTTCATGGAAAAACACTAAAAAATATCCATTTTTACATTCAGTAGGATAAAATGTATATTTAAACTAAATAATAGTAATTTAATTGCTATTAAGCAGAATAATTCCTCATGAGATTGATACTCTTCTCTATCGCTTTATTAGTTGATCAACATATATATTTGAGTATTTAGTGAGCTTTCATAAATTTTAAATTAAAGAAAACCTAAGCATATATCCAAATCAAATAAAAGCAACCATAATCCAGCCCCTTATTAAGTTTTTGGTAGCGTTGTTGGGAAAGTAACATGCGTATTATGATTTTAAATTATATTGTTGAAACAAGTGTATATTTTGACATGCTTGTATCCTGCATCTTTAATTTTGCTTTGACCATTAAAATATTAAAAATTTAAAGAAGTATTCTATTAATAATTTAATTTGTGATTTTTTTAGTTATTTTATCATTATTACATGCTTAGTAGATCTAATAAGGAGCCCTTATTATTTGATCATGAGTTAGAAAGGAACCTTACAAAAATTTGAAAAAATAAAAAGATTTTAGAGATGTGTGACCCAGCACAAGATCAGGGCCTTCCTATCTTTCTCAAAGAGTATGTTAATCCTATAGTATAAGGAATCCATTCGAGTTTCAAGAGATCTATTATCTTAGCTAATAACTTTATACTAAAATATGCCATAATTCAAATGGTTCAAAATTCTAGGTTTAGGGGAACTCCTATTTAGGATCCCAATCTATGCTTAGCTAGTTCCTTAGAAATCTATGCAATATTTAAGTATAATGGTGTTAGTGATGATGTTATTAGACTTAGTATGTTCCCATTTTCTCTAAGAGAAAAATCTAAAATGTTCTTGAATTCTTTGTCCCTAAGATCTATAGCCACTTATAATGAGTTAGCACACAAATTCCTAGCTAAGTATTTCCCACCTTGAAAAGCTGCCAAACTTAGAAATGATATCATATCTTTTTCCCTGTTTGAGGGACAATTAATTCATGAAAGTTGAGAGAATTTAAGGAAATGCTTAGAAAATGCCCTCACCATATTTTAACTAATTGGTTAGCTATTCAGACTTTTTATAATAGATTAGTAGGATCCCTTTGGAAAAATGTAGCAGTTGTATTATCTTTAATATTTAAGCTATTTGAGGAAGCATATAAATTAATTAAGGAAATGAATATAAATAATTTCTAGTTGCCTTTTGATTCAGTGAATCCCGAGAGTGTAGTCAGTATGTGTGCATTAGATCTACTATTTTGACTGCTCAAGTAGCTATAATTTTAAAGAAATTAGATATTATTGGAGTTTATTCATGATCGGGATCATCTATGCAATTAGATGATCAAGATTTGAATTCTATTAGTGATATTAGAGTTTTAGGGATTGAAAATGTGAATTTGATTAAAAAAATAATTCTTATTTTAATATATATAATCCAGGTTGGAGGAACCACCCTAATTTTAGTTGGTCAAATAATATTGGTGGTAATAATCAGTCGAATGCAGGTCAATCAAATCATAGAGAAAATTAGAATAATCCTCAATAACCTATAGGGAATTATAGACCTTTGTATCCCCCAGGCTTTAACCAAAACAATCAATTCCGAGAAAGGAAATCACCTTTGGAAGCGTTGGCTATTGAATTGGGAACTCAATTGTAAAGCGAAGCTACTTTGATAAAAAAATTGAAAACCCAATTTGGATAACTTATAATCTCTTTTAGTAGTAGACCCCTTAGATCATTGCCTAGTAATACTAAAGTTAACCTTAAAGAGAAAGGGAAAAATCTTAGTGGAAATAACTTGAGGAGTGGTAGTGATACACCCCAGCCAAAATGATATATCTAGGCAAGTCTAGTTGAAATATATAAATTTAATGCAGTATTGAGAGGCAAGCAAATTCTATTATATGTTTTTATTTTATAATTTATGTTTTTCTATTATATTTTGCACTTTGTGATATGTGTATGTGGTGTATTATTTGTAAACTTATTAATAATGATTTTGATTAAGTTAATAACAAAATTCCTTAGAAAAAATTATTGAACTAAAAATTGGACAAGCGCCGTAGCATTAAAATTTGAAGTTCCTCAGTGTTTGTAAGCCAAGCACCATGGAATTCAAAAATAACATTACAGTGCTAAATTCTCAAGAAAATTCTATAGATTGTCAATCAATAGTGCTATACCAATAAACACCATAGTGCTATTTTACCTTAACGAGAGCCTTAGTTCTTCTATCTTAAATGTTGCAGTGTTAGTCCATTATTTCTACAGTGATGCTGGTGGTGTATTCAATTATTTTGTACATTCATAAATTTCTTTTACATAATAACACTTCATTTTGCATTATAGTGCTGTTATCAACACCACATTATTCATCAAAATCATTATTTTTGCAGTTAAAGCATTATGATGGTGGTTTTTTACAACATCACAACGTTTGTACTTATCAAATGCCATAGCAGTTTATTTGGGGGTGAAAGGGGGTTTTGAAATGGTTAATCTCTTTTAGGAAATTTGAAATTGACTTTGAATTTTAATTTCAAAATCGAACAACCCATTAGAAAAGATATACTACCTCGAGAGGTTAGAATAAGATTTCAAGATGAGGTTCAGATTTAGAATTGCAAATTTCATCCCATATATTGTAGCCAAATTTAGAAAAGAACTAAATATGGCCTCGGAGGGTCATAGTGAAGTTTAATCAAATATTCAATTACAATAATCTAGATGAATTATCATTATTCTCATATTTGAAGTCTTATTAACAAATGATGTATCTCTGTAAAGGAATAAAATATCATGTATTAATGATTGTTTGAACATGACAATGACGATTGTCATTGATTTTGATTTTTCTTAAGAAAATTGATTAAATTTTGAAAATTGATTTATGAAAAAGTAGGTATGGGTTCTAAATCTCCTACGAATATAAGCCCTCATAGTTAATTACATCATAGGAGACTGGGGTCTCCTATGAATTCTCTCGATTAAAATAGAGATATAAATTCTATTTAGAGAACTTATAGGAGTGATATCAAAGGAGGTGAATTTGGAATTTGAGCTAGGAATGGATCAAATTTTGAACACTTATTTTTAGAGTCAACATGGGAGAGTTAGGAGGCAGTTAGAGATTCTAAAATAATTTAGAAGTTCCCCAACCTAATCTTAGTGTTGGGCTTTAAATTTTAGATTGAGAGAAATTTTAATTTGAGTTGAATAATTTTATTTGAAATTTATGATTATATTATCGGAGATTGGGGTCTTATAATTCAAAATCTGCCCTGAATCCTAAATTTATTTTGGGTATCAAACGATGGTGGCCCGAACCTAACTAATGTAGTGCAAAATCTGGACTTACCCCAGCCTGGATTAGGGAGCCAGCTAACCACCTAGTCAATTTAAAATCCATTAGTCCGATCATTATTATGAAAAAGTTGTAGGGATATTCTAATTAAAGTTTTTGAGAATTGGGTTGACGTCTAGAGCGGATCCTAATTAGTCCTTTGACATATGTTGGGTGACAATGCTTGAAGAGAAATACAATTAAAATTTTAGACTCTTAGTTTATTTCTAATATAATTCATGCTAATTGACTCGATTATATGCATAAAATGAGTATGTAGTAGTTTTAAAAAAAGGCTTGAAAACATTTTTCCCTGTAGATTGTCCAACATCTCCTTAACAAATATGCACCCTCAAAGGCCAGGTGGTTTGCCAGAACCCCAGGCGAGGAGGTGCCTAATAAGAATGAGAAGCAATTAATATATTTATACAAACTCCCAGCGGTCCCTAGCTTACTTCCTAAATCGTTAGAGATTCTATGTGAGCTAAAAATTTTAATTAGTTTTGAGTAGAAAAAATTTTTTAGCGTACCCTCACGAGCCTTCGCATATCCAGGCTAAAACAAAAATGACACAATCATTAAAAAAATTGTAAAAGAAAGCAACCCTATATGCAATTGAATTAAATCAAACACATCAATCAATTCAATTAATTCCTTAAAATAATATCCATAGGCAAATGCCCCATTTATTATAAACTAGAATTACATAAAATTAAAAGTGGCCGGGCACCACTAACCAAAAACCTGGATTCTAATCATAGGATAGACAGAAGTGACTTTGAGTGGGATACTCTATATCTTCAACTCTTCATCTTTCTCATCTTCAGACTCCTTAGATTCATCGTACCTGGATACCCAAATGGAAAAGGAAACTCTTCCCCCGAGGGGGAGGTTATTCTTTTTCCCTTTGGGTATTAAAATTATCCAAAATTGGGCTTCCAAATTAATAAGGACTATTCCCGTGAGGGGTATCCTTTCCTCTTTCGAATCTAATTTTGGATACATGTATCCCAACTCAAAGACTATCTTTCATAACTTTTAACTTCGAACAAGTTACATTGATATAAAAATAAAAAAATCTAGACTCTCCTGTAGGGTTATCCTTAGGATTTAATAATCAAATAAATCCCAAGTAGTTCTATATATATGCATTGAATTGAATAAGTAAACACACTTGTCCATGCTCTTATTTATTTGGGGGCTAAGTAGTTGAAGCACCTGTAGCATTTATAATAATTATTAATTTAGCTCCCTTTTATTGCTCTGCACTAGCGTGGCCACCTGCAGAAAATCCTATGAGCAACTAGATCTGTCCTAACCTAAGGGTAAACTATCACCCATCACATTAATTCATAGAGTGTAGTAAAAATAAATAAACACTCACATAAATTAAATTTTAATCATAGCATGCAATGAAATCTCAAAAAACCTAACACACAGCTATAAAGTAAATACCAGTCAAGCCTAGACTAGAGTTGGTTATCTTAGTAAATCATCTAAAGTGTGTGAGAAGATTGAGTGGTTGGGATATGTCTTAGAAGGGATGATTTGTTAAAGTTCTCTATTGTTTGAGTTTATTGAAGGTTAAAGGGTGAATTTGTGTTTGAGTGTAAATATGAATAAATTAAGGTTTACCTTAGGATGCATTCTAAACATTGATTGATCAAATGAATTTAATTAGTTAAAGATTATGGGTTTTATAAATTTTAATTAATTTGATTAGTTGCTGATTTTTAAGATAAAATTAATTTAGATTTTTACCAACCAGTTTGTGCCATTGTGCCATCAAGCTCGAGGAACCAGGCCTCCTTAGGACGCTTAGCCTTGCAGCCCAAAGAAGACCATTTGATAAACTTTACCTTTGGAGTGCTTATTGTGTATTAGAATGTTGATTAAATGGTTTTATTAATCAAGTTAGAGTTTCCTAGAATTTTGGTCAATTATTGAATTTTTTGAATTATAGAATTTCTTTAAATATATTAATTAAGGGGTTAAAAGTTGACTTTTAAAATTAAGGTTAGTTTTGAGGTTTCAGTATTTTCCTTAAATATTAGGCCTTAATAAGAGAAATTAGACTCTAAGTTTCTCAATTTGGAATTTTCTACAATAAGTTATGATTTTTTTGAAGTTTTGATGTAGTTTTGAACTATGGTTGACTGGGGAGTTGACTTTTTAACTTTGAGTTAATTTTGAGATTTTGATACTTTTAAAAAATATTATATTTTATTTAGAGTTGAATGACATTGATTTTGACTAAATTAAATTTTTCTAGAATTAGTGGTGATTTCAAAGATTAGGTATTTTTAGAATTTCTAAAATTGCCTTAATTAAGGGGACTTTTAGATTTTGATCCAAATCAACCCCAAACCTCTTGTTATCACCCCAAAAGGTCAGAGATGACCTAAGGAGGTGTTTCCAAGCATTTTTGGAATTTTTTAAATATTTTAAATTTATTATTTGAATTAATTATTAATTTTACTTAAAAATTAAATCAAGGTTAAATTAAAGATGATTTGAAGGGACTTTTATTTTTCATGTGTTGAGGGTTCAATTAGGATTAATTAGAGTCCTAATATGAAATTTTTAGATTTAATATTAATTTTAAATGAATTAATTAAGGTTCTAGGCCAAATTTAGAGAGGGATTTTGGGGTTCCTAGTTGGTGAACCAAATGGGTACCAAATCTTATAAAATTTGGACCATGAGATCACCTATTTTCAAGGTCCAAGCCCCTGAATTTGGGCCAAAATTGAACTCTCTAAGGTGGCTAGCCAAGCTACCCAAGGTGACCTCTAGGAAGGATCAGGATGATGAGGGCTTTCAATCTAATAATGGCATCACATTGGGTTGAAAGTTCCTTTCACACTTGACCAACACTAGCTAACTAGGGGCTCAAGAAGGGATTCTCACCTTGTAGAAAGCACCAATGAATGGGTTTTTCTATCAGGAAGCTTGAGGTGATGATGGAGACTTTTTCTTTAAACACTGAGGCCGAAGGATCACCAGAGGTATGACTTTGAGTAGAGGACATATGAACTTCTCTATAGTTCACTCGAATGGATGGATGGAGTAGGCTAGGAGACCGGAGAATGGGAGAGAAATGTTCAAGGAAGTTTGGACAGTGTTTTTAAAAAACTAGAATCAAATTTGGGGGGCTGGATAAGGAAGCCCTATTTAAATTCCTCCCGTGAGCTTGGACGGCCATGATGAAGTAAGTGGATGGCCAAATAGCTTCCAGCTAGTAGGGGACACCTCCTCATATGTTTGTGATCTTAAATCTAATAGAATGATCCTGTGGGCAGCCTTGGATGAAGCTCAAGATAGAGGGGACCACCATAAGCTTCTCCCATTCGCTCCAGCCACTATCGGCCACTAGTTGGGTCAGGTTGATCTGGAAAGGTTGATGGGGGTCTGGCAAGCTCTAGGATGAGCTCAATTAGGCATGGGAGAGCCCAATTCACTTGGGTGGCTCGGGTTGACCCAAACCTTTGGTTTGAACCCAACCTGGGTCAAGCCATGGGGTGGGATTTAGGTGGAAGGTGCATTGGGTCAAGGGGCACCTAATACACGAGTCAATTGGGCTTGTTCTAGTCTATAAAGAAAGAATACTCGGGTTAATTTGGTTTTGACCACTTTGGGCTAGCCTAGAGGTTGACCCAAGTCAACCCAAGGGCTGGGCTGAGTAGGGTATGTGTGTTGGACCTAGGGCTACCCAATGGAGGGATTGGCTGGGTTTAATTGAGTTTAGGTTGAGAAATTCTCAACCTAAGGTGGTTTTGACCACTTTGGGTTAGCCTAATTCACAATACATGTTGACCCAAGGGTTGGGTTAACTAGGGAAGGTGTATTGGGTCAAGGGGAACCCAATGCCACCATTGGTTTAATCCAATTGGGCTAGGGTTGGAGCTTGGCTCAAGGAGAACCCCTCTTTGGTCACTTGGGTCAAGCTAAATGGCTAGCCTAAGTGGGCCCAAGGCTTGAGTCTTCAAGAGGGGTCTCTTGAGGACTCAATGGGTCACCCCATAGGTTTGAATGGGTTTGTAGAGGTCTTGGTCAAAGGATTTGAGAAGGTAGGAGTGTATGGAAGGTTTGGTCAAACTTGGTTGACTTGGCCAACCAAGTTGACCTAAAGTTAAGGGTTGGGTCCATTGAGTTCAATTTGATCATATGAACTCAATGGAAGAGGTCCCAAGCCAAAAGAAGGTCTTTTGGTTGGAAATGGGTGCTTAAACCCTTAAGGCCCACTTTGGTCAAGCAGGGTTGACTTGGTCAACTAGGTCAAACCAAAGTGTAGGTTTGGGTCCAATGTGTTCTTAGTGATATTTAGGAATTATTGGGATATGTTTTGAAGATTTATATGGGAAGATGATGTTGAATTTTGGGGAAAAGACCAAAAACCCGTTTATAAGGCATTTTGGTCATTTTCACCCCAAGTCAACCCTGGGTCAAATAGGGTCCAAAAAAGTGTAGGTTACTGATCAACAAGTCATGACAAAGTTCATGAGTGTGGTTGGAGGGTTTGAAAAGGGTCCCAAGGTTAAATTCCACTGAATGACAAATCTAGTGGCATAGGCTATAAATATTTGAGAGTTTTGTAGCCTTTGGGAATCAGTTCAATTTTTAGGGCTAGGGACCTTAGAATGAGTTCAAATTTGGTGGGTTGATCTTAGAGACACATCTAAGCATGATGCAATTGATAGACTAGGTTTCCAAAAAGAAAATTCACCCAGAAACGATTTCAGCACCAAAGCCCTTAACCTTAGGATTTGTTTTGGGGTGTTGGATTTAGATTGGATTTTTAAATTTATTGGTTGAGTTTGAATTGTCCACAATAATGACAATCAAATGAATGGTTGGGATGATTGGATATGAATTGAAAGTTGATTGAAGGTTGGTTGAAAGTTGATCTTGGAATTTAATAGAGGGGTGGAATTAGTTTTGATTAGACTTGGATTTATTTTTGACTAGGACCTATATGGTTGAGAAGTGGACATTTTTCAGTCATTAAGTCACTAGCAAGAAACCCAAAGTGGGTCCTAGTGACCTCATAGAAAAATGAGGTCAACACAGTTCCTCTATTAAAAAGCTAGCACTTCATTTTCTAATGAGAGCGCTACAGCTTCACATATCCTACACTGCTACAACATTTGTTAGTTTGACTTGATTTCCATTTTATGTTTTTTAGCTCCTCAGCATTGATCTCCTCAGCACCGCAGTGCTATTATTGTTTATAAATAGGAACTCATATTTTAGAATTATTTCACTGCAATTTCACTTATTTTTTCCTCCAACTCGACATTTGTTGTGTTTTCTTTTGTATAAGAGAGCTTAGAACCAAAAATGTTTGGAGGAATAAACATGCTTCCTAATCCTTTGACAAATGTGGATTGATATTTGTTGAGGTTGAGCAATGCCATGATTTGATTGTAGTAAGCAAGCTGTTGATTTATGAGCATGGCTTTCAAAACCCAAGTGCTATAGTTAAACAAACAATTATAAACCAAGGTTGGGAGCAATTTTGTAAGGAGCATCATACCACTATTATTAATGTTGTTAGAGAATTTTCACAAATGTAGAGGAGGCTGTAGATAATAAGTGTTATGTGAGAGGTATGTTGGTGCCTTTTGGCTTAATTTCTATTAATCATCTTTACAAACTTACAGATTGTGAATTTGATATGTACACCCCATTTGGTCTAGCACCTTATGAACTTGAAGAGCTTTTAAGAGTTTTGTGTGGAACTAATAGTGTATCTAGTTGGAAAAAGAGAGAGAATAAAATTATCAATTTTATTACATAATTTCTAACCTGAACTTCTAAAGCTTGGCATTATTTTATTTATGCTTGTCTCTTGCCAAGAAAAAACATTAGTGAGGTAACTAAGGAAAGGGCTATGCTTAACTATGACATTCAGGTTGGTTAATTTATAGATGTAGGGAAGCTTATCAACTCTTCTTTGACATATATTATCTAGGGTACTACTTTTGTGGGCTTAGGGAATCCTTCCCTTATATATTCTTTATGTGTTAGTGCTAGTGTGAGGGGAGACTAGAATGAAGAAACACTTTTTCCAAGTTTTTCCCTTACAAAAAAAAAATAGAGAGCTTTAAGAATATAGGAACAGGTGATGATGAGGGAGGTCCCAGAGAGCCTAGGGTAATAGGTAGACCTAACACTAGTTAGAGTTCTAGGACTCCTATGTCTCTGGGAGAGCAGGTGGCTGACTTGACAAGCCAGATGGATGTTATACTAAATTTCTATGATGATTTGAAGGAGTGGTGAAGATGAGGGTTGCTCACTACATGGAGCATCAGGCAAATAACTACCAATATACTTCTAATTTTAATAATGCTTTGGTTGACATGTTAAGGAGTAGTCAATTTATTGAGCACCCTGATGTGTTACAGATCCCTCTAGCTCTTATTTATGATCCTTTTGTTTGGCATCCACCGACTATAGATGATAATGATGATGATGATGATTTTAAGGAGGACTCAGATCCTGATTGATTTTGATGACTATTTTTTTATTATTATTATGGTTGGATTGCGAGAGAGAGAGAGAGAGAGAGAGAGAGAGAGAGAGAGAGAGAGAGAGAGAGAGAGAGAGAGAGAGAAATTGTTGTGGATTGTTGGATGGTTATATTTTGTTTACTTTTCTATTTTTCATTTATTTTTTTAGCAGTCTTGGGGAGATCCTTATGGTAATTATTAATTTATAACTAAGAGAGCCATTATATTTCAAATTAGAAAGCATTGAGTACACATCTAGATTGGAGTGACCAGGAGAGTGGTGTTTTAGGCACTAGCTATCTTTATTGTTTTTAGTAGTTTGTATTCATTTCCTTGAGCTTTTATTATTCAATGAACGACATGTTATTTTAAGTTTAGTTTTTAATTATTCTTGTGTAATTTATTATTTTTTATGCAATATTTAAATTATATTTAAATTCTTGTTTATTCATAACTAATAAAAATTGTCTTCTACATAGCACTTGCACTTTGATTACTTATTTAGGTAGAATAAAGATGATAATTAAAACTTATATAAAATTAAGCTAATAATATAATTGTAGATTATAGTTTGAATGAACATTAACAATTCATAATTTGAAAAGCTTAATAATTAACTAATATATACCACTTAAGCTATTGATTTGCTTTGAATTTAGAAACTATACACTCATACACTAACTAACTAAATTAAAAAAAAAAAGAATAATTGAGTTTAGGGGAAAAAGTGTGTAGTTTAAATTGGAAAGATCATAGTAAACATAGAAATGGAATTAGTGACCTTATTAAATCCTTACATTAAATCAATTATGGTTGTAGAAGGATGAAAGCTAAATTGATATTCAAAATAATTAATATGCACTTTATAATTATGAAAAATGTGAAAAATATGAAAAAAAAAGGGAAATATGAAAAAGGTAAAAAGTGTTTTGAATAATTGTAAAAATAATTATGACCTTTCAAATTAGAATTATAACTTTGATCATTCTAAATTACTTCTAGACTATGATGTATTATCTTACATTTTAGCAAATTTAAATTATCAATTTTTACTTTAGCTATTATGTTAATCAATAGGTGATTTAACCATTGCTTAAGGACAAACAAAGTTTAAGCTTAGTGAAATTTGTTAAGTGTAAATTGTGTACTATTTATTAGATTAAAGCCAACAAAAATATATTATTTTAGTTGTGTTTGAGCATTAAATATTCATGAGAAGACAAAATTTACAAGTGTTAAACAACACTACAACAACCATATGTATAACAATATGGACATCTACAACACCCCATCACCTAATTTTAACATTACAATAACAACTTCTCAGGAGTTTTAAGAAATGTTAGTGCCTCAACAGAGCTATGGTCATTTTCGTAGCGCTTCACAACATGTTGTGCCAAAAATTAGCACCATAGCACTAGAGTCTCAAGAATTTGAATGCCGGAGCACCGATCATCATAATGTCATAGCACCAAATTATAATTTCAGCCATCACAATACTCAATTTTTATAGCATCATAGTGGAAATGTTATCAAAATGTGAGGCTACATCAACTCAACCAAAAGATGCACTGGTTCACCTAGAAACTGTACCAGGTTAGGCTAGTATCCTAGTTGAGCAGATGTTACAGTGTCGTGTTTCTATTTCATTTATCTAACTTGTCGAGCGTTGTGATGCCTAAACCCATTTTTATATTTATATAAATAGTTTTTTTATTTTTTTGATAGTTTTATCATTTTAGTAGAGTCTTTTACTTTATAGTGTCTTCTTCTAGAACACCCTTAGTATAAAGTCTATTGATTTTGCTAGCTAGCCAAGATCTTAGGAGATAGGAAGTTCAGGGACTCACACCCATTCCAAAATATAAAATTTTTTTCATTTTGAATTACCTATAGGTCTAAATAAAGGAAGCTTGGGGTCTCACACCTAAACATAAGACACTAAAGATGTCTAAGCTATGAAGGGGCCTAGTAGGCTTAAATCCAATACTAGCTTAGTCAAGATCTTTGGAGATAGGAAGCACAGGGACACATAGCTATTCCTAAAGATTGAAGGATTTTGATTTAATTTAATGCTAAGATGGTGCCACGAAGGGCTTTTTCCATCATTAGTGAGTTTAGCCTTATGGAAAGGAAGCATGGGGACTCACACCTATTCTTATAGGGCTAAAAGAATTTTGATTTGATACTAGGGTGGTCCACAAAGGGTTTGCTCCACCATTGGTGGCTTTAATCCTAAGGAAAAGAAGCACGGGGACCCACACCTATCCTTAAAGAATAAAAGAATTTTGACTTGATTTTTATTTCAGATAATTTAATTTAATAAGATTTGAAAATGATTATTTTTTTATTGATTTTAGGTTTAGATTATATCAAGCTTAGTATTTCTTATAGAAACGCCTATTTATCAAAATCATCGGGTGATTTCCTTTATAATCAACTATCTAATAACAGCCTCATTCATGGATTATCTCTATGATAAAAAGCCCTTTCCATGTTAGTTCTAACTTCCCACTGATCTTCTAATGGGCTTAAATAGGCCTTTGAAGAACTATGACCAAATCACCTACTTGAAAAGTTTAGGCTGCATTAACTATCATGAGCTTAAACAATTTATACTTTATTTAACTCTAGATTTTTCTGAGCTTGGAGGTGACACTCTTCAAGTCCTTTGAGCTCTTCTAACAGAAGTTGTGTATTTTATTCAGTCATAATTTGATTGTGTACAGTAATCTGTAGTGAAGGGATTTGCACTTCCAATGGTAGCATGGCCTTGGACCCATACACTAAGGTAAATAGAGTGGATTGGGTCTGAGTCCTATAAGTGTTTCGATAGTCCCATAAGGCTTCTACCAACCTCTCTTCCCAATGATGTTTATTTTCATCTAGGGTCTTTTTGATGATCAGTACCAAAGCTTTGTTGAAGGCCTCAACTAATCCATTAGCATGTATGTAATAGATTATCGAGTATCTCCAATTAACACAGTGGCATCTTGGAAAGTTATTTATCTTTATAGACATGAATGTGAACCCATTATCGAATTTGATTCTATGAGGAACACCGAATCAATACACGATATGGTCATAGAAGAATTTCTTAACATGGTGTGAGGTTACCTGGTGTAGGGGAATTGCTTCTGCCCACTTAGAAAAATAATCAATCCTAGCTAAAATAAAGCGATGACCCTTTGAAGAAGAATGGTCAATAGGCCCGATAATATCTGTGCCCCAACTCTTGAAGGGATAAAAAAGCGATTGTGAGATGCAACATGTTAGGCTATTGATATAAGACCACATCATGAACTTTTCATTAATGATAGCTTTTATATAATTTATGCAATAGTCAATAATGGAAGGCCAATACTACCCATGTCTTTTGATCTTCATTTTTATCTTAGATCCTAATTGATGAGCACCACATAGTCTAGCATAGACCTTGTTCAAGATCTTCAGGGCTTCATGCTTGCCTAAACAATGTAGCCAAATCTGATCAAACAATCGATCGTATAGGGTTTCATTCACAAGTGTGTATGAGAGGGCATATTTTTTGATTTGGTTGGAGAGTGATTTGCCATGAGGAAGTTTTCCTTCTTGAAGATAATCAATGAAAGACCATCTCCAATCACCTTCTTCATCACTTGTTGAAGAGGTAGATAAGATCTTAGAAGATTTCTTATTGATGTATTCTAAATCTATAGGAGCTAAACCCCATCAGCCCTAAACTTCTACATAAATGGAGTCCTCATCTGGATAGGCAAGTTCCTTTGTAAGCTTAACTAAAGCATCCACTGCAAAATTACTTCCACTAGGAATTCTATAAAAAGTTATAATGGGAATTTGCTCAGGAAAATGATTTATGTATTAATGGTGTTTTAGGAGTTTTGGATTCAAAACCTTATAGGTTCCTATAATTTGGTTGATAATTAATTAAGAATCCCTAAAGATTTTGATTTCTTTTATATATATCAATATTACAAGATCCAAATCAGTTATCAGAGCTTCATACTCACCCTTATTATTCATATAAGGCTATGATAAATGATATAAAAAAGCATCATTTAATTTTCTGGTGTTATGAAAATTAGGCCAATTTTAGAGTTTTTAGGAATAGTAGATTGTGTTCTATCTCATTAAAAAGATATTATGCCACAAAAATATAACTCTCAAACTTGATCATCATATTCCCTTAAATTTATGATTTTTTTGTCAAGTAGATCATTATTTAGGGGAGATTCTATCATAAGTGGGAGCATTGCAAGGAAATCCGCAATTGTCTAACCTTTCAAATCATGTAGGGGAATAGAGATTATTTTGAATGAAGTAATATCATAGACCACTGTGCCAGACATCCTGACAAAGTAGGTCGGGTCATAAGATATTGCAACAGGTTTACTCTTGAGATCAGACTTACTCGATGAGAAAGCATATAGGACCTTATGGGAGGTGAAGACTATGGGAAGGTAGTGCTTCTCAACAAAAGGACACCAAATTTTTGTTGGAGTGAGTCATCAACTAAGATAGTAGAGGGTATTTTCTTTTTCTACTTCATTTACTTAATCCAATAAGGTACTAAACGACTCATCCAAAGCTGTGGTATAGATGATAAGTGATTTCCCCGGAATAGGGGCTACTAATGCTGGAGGATTTATAAGATACTGCTCAATATTCTTGAAGGAATTTTGATATTTCTCATCATATATGAATTTAGAGTCCTTTCTAGCTAGGACAGAGAAAGGTTGACATCTTCTAGAGAGAGATTAGAATTGAACCTTTTTATATATGCCAACCTACCTTGAAGGGGCCTTAACTGAGTGTGGCTTTGAGGAGGTGCATATCTAAGATAGTTTTGATCTTAGTAGGATCAATTTCTCCTCTTTGATGCCTTACTACAGAACCAAAAAATTTCTCTGAAGTAACGCCAAAAGCACACATCAAGAGATTCATTTTGAGGTTGTAGCAGCATAACCGCTTAAGAATAATTCTCCAGTCATACAAGTGAGCCTCTTTAACTTTGTTTTTGATAACCAAATTGCATATGTAACATTCTTCCTTATTATGGATAAGTTCATTGAAGACTTGGGTCATAGCCTGCTGGTAGGTTGCACCAATATTTTTGAGGCTAAATGACATCACCTTATAACGAAAGATCCCTATAAGAGTTCTAAATGTAGTATTTCTCTCATCTTCTAGGGAAATCTTGATTTGGTTATATCCCGATGAGCCATCCGTAAAGGAGAAAATAACATGAGAAGAGGCAGTATTCACCATGAGTTTGGGTATGGGCAAGGGAAACTCATCTTTGTGACATGCCTTATTTAGATATTTATAGTCGACAAAGATTCAAATCTGACCATTTTTTTTCAAACTAGCATAATGTTGGCTACCCAAGAGGGGTACTACTCTTCTCATATAAATCTTGCCTTGACCAATTTCTTAATTTAAAATAACTTGCTATTTAATCTTCAGACCCATGCATCGAGGAGCTTGCTTAATTAGAATGGCATCAAGTCAAATTCTGAGTTTATGGACTACTACATTTAAGGATAAGCCCGACATGTAGTCACATAACCAAGCAATGCAGTCTTTAAACTCAGAAAGGAGTTTGATTAGATTGTTTGATTCATCTTCACTCAAATAGAATATAATGAAGGTAAGGCGAGGATCACACTTTGTTCTAAGGTTGATTTCTTTTAACTCATCGACTATCAATTTAATATCTTCCTCAAATTTAGGGGGTTCATCCATAACTTGTAGTTCATCTAAGTCATATGATATTTCCAAACAAAGTTTATTGAGAGAATTAACAGTTTACATAATGACCCTTTCAGATTCAAGATGATTTGTTATTATGAGATAATACTCATCGTCATCAAATGAACCAATGGTACCAAAGTTAATACCACTATTCAACTTTCTTTCATTTTTTGTATACCAAAGGCTTTCATGTACCTAGCTTGAAACTTGGTCCATTAGCCCAATGTGAGACCTTTAGAAACATAATTCCTCAGAAACAAAGGGAAATAGTCAAAAGGTAATTCCATTTATTCATTAAAATTGCCCTCCTCAAGGTTTACATTATCTTCATTCCTTGAGGTGGATGGACCAGGAAAGAACTTCTGGACTTTTCCTGCTTCATCACCTTGGTTAAGAGAGTCCTTAACTACTAACCCTACAATCCTATCAACGGAGAGAGGGGTTAAGGTTAAGGCTTTAATTCTTCTACTCAGCTTTTTGTACATTGTTAATTTAAGCTCATTACTTTCAGTTTTTGAAACATCATCCTCAAGATCACTATCTCGTTATAAAGTGATATTAAATTTTGGAGGAGGATTTATCTTTTTATAATCAAATGGAATCCTTGCACCTTATACTTTTGAGTCATCATCTAAACTTGTCTATACTTCAATATACATCAGGTGTGTTTTTCTTTCGGATGAAGCATGGCCTTAACCATGCTCTCTTTGGGCCATCCTCCCACCTCTTTGGGGGAATGAATTTAGAGGTAGAAAGATCACACCTTCATTGTCTTCTTCACTATCTACATCCTTTATTTCAATGCTTTGCTCTTTTTCACTTCCTTTTTCTTTTATCTTTTCTTTTAGCTTTTTTTCTTTGTTTTCTCCTCATTAATTATCATTTTACTTTTAGAATAAGTAGTGGACCCTTTAGTTGTGTGTTACACAGCATCCTCATAGATCTTGATCTCATGAATAGAGAGTGAATGTAAATCACCTTGACTCACATATTCAATATTATCTCATTGATACTTGATGCATTAGTGTAAGGTAGATGGAACCATCCTATATTCATGAATCTAAGATTTACCTAAAGATGCATTAATGGATGTTGCCGAATCAATTATATGAAATTTGGCTTCTATTTTTAGTTCTCTTATCTCTAATAAGTGTGTGATTAAACTGTAAGTCTTCACTCCAGTTCATTAAATCCATATAGCATCATCTTGTAGGTGCTGAGCCTACATGTATCTACTTTAAAGTATGCGAGAGTCTTTATATTAATAATGTTGATAGATTCACCCAGATCAATAAGAACTCTGGATATCATAAAATTTCCCATAGTTATAGAAATATAGAGGGGTAACCATGATTGGTGGTCCCTAAAAGTAGATCCTCATCAGAAAAAGGTTATTCCTAGGATTTCCTTAAAGCAAAAATCCACTTCTTGAGAAGTTATAGCTAACTGAGATAAACAAATCTCTAGGTTTAGAAGGACTTTAATTAAATATTCCTGCATTTCTTTTGAGAGAATGACTCTATTGTAGATGCTCAACCTAGCTGGAAATTTCCAAAGATGGGCTAAGACTTAATAATCAACCTTAGGAATATCTAGATCAGGACTCTATGCATTTGAGGAAGGATTTGGTTTTTGAGTGAAAGTTTGAATCAGATCATAAGATATGATTTATTTGCCTTTTTCTTTAGTTAGAAGCCTAGGTGGTAAGACTTTGCCACCACGAAGTTGTACATCCATAATTTCATCTGGATAATAAAATATAACTGGGTCTACACTATCCTAAGGTGATGCAACATCATTTTTTGATAATGAATCTAAATCTAAAAAATTTATCACGATAGGACTCATTTGGAAGTTAATTTTGGGGGTCTCAATATTTGATAAGATTTCAGGTTCATCATCCTCTTTAGAGGTCAAATTCGATGGATTAATTTTTTATGGATTTTCATCGATCAATGCTAGATTTTGATTTTGATCTTAAGTGGATTCTACTTTTACTTAATTTCATTATTAATCAACAAAATATAGGAAAAAGGGCTTTTCATTAATTTTGAACCCTTTTATTTTGATGGGGCAAAGTAAAAGTCAAATAAAGTTAGTGGGGATAGGGGTTTCACTCCCCCATCTGCCATCTAAATACATATCTCATCAAATAAATGTTTCCTCTCTATAAATATATTACTCCTTTTCTTTTTATTGATCATAGTAGTTTTTACAACTATTAGAGAGGAAATCATCTCAACGTCCTCTTGTGATGCCTTCATCTCAACCTCCAAGAACGAGCACTGGGCTTTCATCGGCAACTATTGAGAAAGTTGAAAAAAAATTGTTAATAAACTTTTTAAATACCAGGATAAAAAAATATCCCAATCAACTTCAAAGGATAGAGAAATGTTAGAATTATTATCTGAGATGACTTTGATGGACCCCTGATTAGGATCTACCAAGTATTCCTTTGGGATGACAATGTTACCTTGTTTAAAGTTTCTTTCAAGCCAATCTTTGAAGGTAAAGCAGTCTTAAATTGTGTGGCCCAACATGTGATGATAGGGGAAAAATTTGGATCATCCCTCTTATTTTCCTCTTTTAACTTCTTGGCCTCCTACAATATGAATCCTGCTTGCTTTAATAAATTTTTGAAAATCTTTCTTACCGACTCTCTTTTAAATGGATAGACTTTCACCATCTTCTCTTTAAAAGAAGTCAAGAAAGGATCCCTTGGAGTGTAAGGAGTTACCTAAAATGATGGAGATGGAGGATCACTTAATTAAATTTTCATTGGTTACTTTCCCTTATCTACGGTTAACATAATGGCTGACTTCTTCTCAAAAGACTTTTAAGATTTTATAGCTTTCTTGTCATCAAACAAATCCTTTAAGAATGACATCCAAAAATCCTCTTCATACAGGTTATTTTTCTTGTTAAGTAGTTTCTCAAAAGTCTTTATCGTGAACCCCTTCAAAAGGAATGTAATAGGCATGTGGATATTCTTTAACAAAATTTCCACTATATGTTACTCTAATAGCTAGGTTCACACTTCATTGAGAGGTTCTCCCATCTCAAGATATACTCGACCAGAAACTCCCCCAACTTTTGCTTTTCGACAACCATATCGTCCATGGTATTATGATGTTGACTTCTGGAGAATCTCTTTAAGAATAAACTCTCTTACTCAACAAATTTCCTTATTAAAACATTGGGTATATTGACAAAACATTCAAAAGTAATTCAAGAAAGACTGCTAATAAACTAGCGAAATAACAGAGCCTCTGACCCTCCAGCATTATAATAGCTTGCACAAAAATGGGCCAAATGCTATTTCGGGTTCTCTAAACCACTTTAAATGAAGGTGGCACGAAGACCTTTGGATAAGAAACTAAATTATATTCCTCAAGGTAAGGCCTACCCTTCAGAATAGATGCAACCTGTTGGGATTGGGCAAAAGCCTTGCTTACTTGATTCTCGATCATCTATTTTATATCTTTTTCGGTTGGTGCTGCAAGGACTAATGAGACTAGTAGGATTGATTATGGAATTTTTCAAATTAATTATGGCTTTTCGCTCTACTCATGCATTATCAGCTGTAACTACTTGGCTTGATGTTGTTAAGCTTAGGCTAGCTAATCTTGTATTTTTGCTACCCTCAATAATATCTCCTCTTTCTTTTTCTCAACATTTCTTATGTTTCATATTTCTCTCTGAACCTGATAGACACATCTAAATCTGAGTCTCCCACAGTAGACACTTTGCCTTTCTCTGGCTGAGCTCTACAAGGATCAACATCCCTAACTGATGATCTATTTCTACCATGAAGACACCACTGGAAGGTAAATCACCCTCACTAGCATCCATCAAAAGGTCATCTTGTTCAGGATCAAAGGCTTATATTGCCTTTTTCCTTTTTAAGATGTCACTGATATCTTGAACTATCTCATCGATGGGTCTCCCCTTAATAGACTCGGGATCAATGGATAAATAACCACTATAATCAATTATCATTTTAAATTTCTTATGCTCTAACTTCTTTATGATCTCTTGCATTTTTAGTTCTTGGGAGACATCGATGTACTCATCCATCATCTCATTATTAACTTCATCATTCTTATTGTCCACTACTTCTTCCCATTTGACTATCCTGGGATTAGTATTCATAAGGGTAGCATCCTTAATGAGTTGTGTGATTTCCTCCTTTGGAGATGGTGGAGAGTTATAAGGTAGTAACTCTACTCTATCTAGTGGGGTAAAAATCTCACATATCTAGGTAGGAACCCTGGAGACTATTACAGATGGCTGACTACTTTCACTCTTATTAACATTAGTAACAATATACTCTTTTTTAGGAGACTTGGACCTCTTGCCCTTCGCTTCTATTATTTTTCTTTTTTACACTGGTCAGACCATAATGGAGGCCAACCTTGGAGATTTCACATCATAGACCGTGGCCTACCACTATGTTGGTGGCTTTTCTTTGATCCAATGAGGACTATCTCTTCAGCCTTAGTAGATGAAAGGCAAGGTACCTAGCGGTAATCATCCACTAATATTGATATGGCAGGCTTCCTCATATACTTCTTGTTTATTCTATATAAATGAAGGGTCAAGACCACCACCTCAGTTCTCTCTTCTTTCATAATTTTATTTTGCAATCTATGGGATATCATCCCCTTCATTTGTTCCAGATACACCTCTTTTGTCTCACTTGCCTCGGTAGTACAAGTGTGGATGATATTCCTTAATCTTCTTTCTTTGAACCATCTTCTCCTTAGGAGTCTTCTTCACATAGTAATCCACAAAGCGTGGTGGAGAGTGGGCTATCCTACTAACTCTCTCCTTCCCTACTATAATAGAGAGAGGGTAGAAGCGGCTTCCCTTTAGAAGATACGTGGAAGTAGAGATAGGCAGCTCTTCAGCAGCCTTAGGCTCTTCCTCTCCTAAGGCATTCAATTCAGTGATTTTTCTAGCTTTGGTGATTTTCTCCTTCACCCTTCTCAGTTAATTTTTCTTATGGTCCTTGCTAGTGAAGGGGATGTTAGAACTTGTCACTATCTCAAATATTAATGATCTTTTAGTTGCCACAACTGACTTTTGTTTCTCATCCTCCCTAGTAGAGGGAATAATGGGCAAGGGGGAGACAAAGGCCTCCATTTTAATGATGGGAGAGTCAGTCCTTGACCATAAGGAAATGTCTATTATGGGGACGTCCTTTTATGTCCTAGTAGATAGGTTAATCATTCTATCCATTGACTGATAGCTTGAATGCCTAAAATCCCATTCTAAATTGGATAGTGTTCGCACATATGAGTTCTTTTATGGTCAGATCTCTATTAAGTGAAAAGATGAGTTTTCTAGCCATTTGAATTTTTTTTTGTAATTAAAAGAGAGGTGATTTGAGTTTATTAATGATTTTATTTCTTATCATATTTGTTAAGCTATGGGAAATATAACCTAATATATAGTGATAAGACATGAAAATTATTTATAATTTCATGAATTTAGGATCCAATCATACAAGTTAAGCTACGAGAAGATGTAGCATAACATATAACAATAAAATCTAGCTATCATTTCCATTTTATTCATTTTTAAGAGAATTTTGATTTTGAATTAAATTGATATTGATTTTTCTTCAAAATTTTGAACCCAACACATTGGGTTTTCAGCCAACATGAGATTCACAAAATTGATATGAAAAAACTGGGCGAATTGGCTTAATTAACTTGTGGTGAGATGTTAAAGTCCTATTTTGTTAGAAATTCCTTTACTCACCTCTCTTACTTGTTATTTTCTTTTCTTTCTGATGTTGTCCTTGCTCACCTAAGGAAGAAATGGGTAGAGGGGCCAACAAAAAAAAAGATAGTTTCAACTATTGATGTAATAAGATTTCTACCATTATTTAAGATGGAGAGAGAGATACTCCCCAGTGGAGTCGCCAAAAAATATGTTTGCTAATCTTTTATTAGAAAGTACAAATCCATTGTAATTATACTTTCTATACAAAAATTTTGTCATAGACTATAAAAATATCATTTCATGAATGATATATCACCTCGAGTGATGAAAATATGATTCTCTAATGGGTTCAAACTACGAAACTATAAACTTTTCCCTGATTACCATAATCAAACTTAGGAGATAATTACATATGACTTTGAAGATTCTAATTGATATTTAATCATATGTTTGGCTATGATAATTAGAATGCTCTATCATCAATTATTGTAGTCAAATCATCATAGAAAACTACATATGACCCCAAAGGGTCAAAATACAATTTGAATATATATCTAATTACAATAATCTAAATAAATTTATCATTAATTTCTTAATCAACCATCTCGATTGTAAATGATATATTTCCCTAAAGAGAGATAATATCACTTATTATCAATCACTTTAAATGTTAATGATCATCCTCAATTTTGATTTTCCTAAAGAGAATGATTTTCCCTCATTCTATTTATAAGCTAAATAGAGTGGGGTTTAATTTATCTGGGGTCTTGAATCTCCTACAAAGACAAGCTTCATAGTTAATTATATCATAGGAAATTTGAGCTTCCTACGAATACTCTTGATTAAAATAACGGTAGAAATTTTATTTTGGATTTTCAATGAGTGAAATGAAGACAATGAGGTTAGAATTTTTAAATTGGGATTAGATCCATTTTTGAACACATATTTTGGAGGCTAAAGGATGAGAAGTAAGAGGTGTTTTAAGATTCTAAAATAATTTACAAATATCCCAATCTGTCATATGTTAGGCTTTAAATTTTGGATAAGAGAAAGCTTTAGTTCAAGTTGGCATTTTATTAGAAGGTTGAGATCAAATTTTTGATGTTGGGGACTTATGATTTTGGGTCTACCCTGGATCCTAAATCTAATTTGGGCACTAAATAATAGTGACTCAATCCAAACTAATGAAATGAAAATCTGGGCTTACATTGGCCTTGATTTGAATGATAACTAAACCATATAGGCGATTCAAAACTATGAGTCTAGTCTTATGAGAGACAGGTAAAGTTTTTTATTTATGTTTTTAAGAAATTAGGGCCGACATCTAGAGAAGGTCCTAAGTGGTACCTTTACTTAGGTATGGTGGGATTATGCTCAATGCAATTAAATTTTAATTCTTTAGTTAATTTCTAATGCAACACATGTTAATTGACCTTTTATGATAAAATATATGATGAACTTTGAAAATTAGGCATAAAAATAAGTTTTTCTCTAGAGATACACAACATCCCCTAAATAGAGCTACACCCTAACAGGTCAGGTGGTCTTCCATGACCCGCAAGAGGGGAGTTGCTTAACAAGGAGAGAAGGAAGGATATGAATGTATTAAAAACTCCCAGATGTGCTCGGGCCTACTTCTTTGGAGCATTTATCTTTCTATGTGAGCCTAATATTTTTTTATTTAATTACAAGTAAAAGAATTTTTTTCGTTGTCCTTAAAAGCTTAATCATGTTCCAAGCTAAAATAAATCCCGCATGCAGAAAATAAATAAAGAAAAGCAAGCAATTTTTATGGCACAAACTATTTAGACAATCATCAACCATATAAAATATTGAAATTCCATATGTTAAGTGCCATTTAATTACAAACCAAGGTCTACAAAAATTATAAGTGGATGGACTCCATTGACAATATCCTGGGTTTTAATCCAATAGAATGACATAAGCTTTAAAATGGGATTTTTTTTTTGTTTTCACTTCTTCAGAACTTTCTTTCGGGCCCCCTGGATCCATCGGGTTCGGATATCTAATTGAAAAGAACTCATCCTATAAGAGGCGTTTCTTTTCTTTTTAGATTTCAAGCCATGCTAATTTGGATCTTCAAATGGAAGGAACTCCTCTCCAAATGGGATTTTTTTCCTCATTGGATTCTAAATTGAATATTAATATCTTATTTTAAATTAAATTTCACAACTCTTTGAAATTTAAATTTATATATGAAAATTTTAAATAACTCTATACTCCATACAAGTTATCTTAGGCAATTCATTTAAAATTAACAAAAGTCCCATACATCTATATAATCAACTGCTCACATTTGACCAAGTACATTTACTTGGCCATACCTTTTTTTAATGTTTAGGGGGCTAGACATTTAGAGCACCTACAAAAATTTATGTTGATTAAATTTTAATAGCCCCTTTTTTATAGTCCTACATAGGCATGGCCACCTGCAAAAAACTTTGTTAACATCCAAATCATTCCTAACCTAGGAGAAATCTAGCACCCATCACATCATATCAAAAATAATAAAGTAAAATCATCACATCATAAGCAACTTAAATCATATCAATCTTGGAAATTAGCATGTAATAAAATCTACGTTAAAATTACATCACACAAAAAATAAATATAAAAGAATAATAACCTATCTTAAAAATAGGATTGGTTGTCCGAACAAGCCATTTATAGTGTGTACATCAAGCTGTGTGGTTTGGATGTACCCTAAATGGGTTATAATTTAAATTCCTCTAATGCTTTATTTTTGTTTGTAGGTCAAGCAAAATTTAATTTAAGATTAAATTTTATGTTTTCATGTAGATTTTAAGATGAGTTTTAGGTGTTAAGGTTGATTAATTATTAGTTCTCTAAGGTCCTAAATTTTAATTAGGTGTTTTAGTCATTAAGCCTAAAAAATTTAAGACACTTATGCCCTCCAAAATAGAATTTACATAAGGTATGAAAGCTCATATTTATTAGTGATTTAATATTAATTACTTACGATGAACAATAACTGTCTTTGTTTACACCAAGGCCAGAAGGTTTATTTCACCCTCATTGGGGCTAACTCAATAGCCTCGTAGGCCCGAGTTACATAGTAGTTATCTTTAGGTGTAGGTTTGATTTAGTTTACTAATTAATTTATTTAGGTTTGTGATTATCTTGTTAATGATTTATTAAGATTATCATTTATGATTTGTATTTCATCAAATTCATTCGCGACATTGATACAACGGGCATTAGAACCCAAGGCCTTTATAAGACACTTAGCTCCACAACCTGAGGTAGCCCATCCTAAAAATTTCATTGATAGATTACTAGCTATTCATTTTAATGTTATAATTTAATTTAATTGATTAAACTGATAATTTACCAAAAAATTGGGCACTTAATAGATTTTGGATTTAATTGAACATTTTAATCTATTAAATAAAGGGTCCATTTCTTGACTTCTTGATTTACACTAAGTTTTGAAGTTTTTATATTTTTCATAAATATTAGACCCTATGATGAATAAAATTCCACTAAGTGTATTGGATTTGAATTTTTTTTATAATTAGTTATGAATTTTCAAAATTTAAATATTTTATTAAACTAAGGTTGACCAAAATATTAACTTTTTTATTTTTAATGAATTCTAGAGATTTATTATTTTTCATAAATATTAGACACCAGGATGAGTTCAATGCCTTTGAGTTTGCTAAGTTTAGAGTTTTTTATAATTAGTTATAAGTTTTTAAAGTTTATTTAATTAATTGAATTATTTACTTACATAATTAGAGGGATTTTCTTATTTTTGTACAAAACTGATTCCAAATCACTTGAAATCTTCTCTAAATGTCAGGAGTAACTTATGGGGATGATTCTAAGTGTTTAATATTCATTCAATATTGTATAAAATTATTTATTTTAATTAGTCTTCTTTATTAAATTACTATCAATTCTAAAGACTAGTGATAGGGATTTTAATTTTCCTTGATTGATTATTTAATTATGAATATTTTAAGCCCTACTTTGTATTTTTTGATTTAATTTGAATTTATTATATATTTTTAAGTTTTAGTCCCCATAAAAGGGTTGATTTTTATTTTGCTTAGTTTTAGGGTCAAATGAAGTCAAATGAAGGTAAGATTTAAACCTGCGATTTTTTATATCACTAAGTTCACTAGTTATGAGTTTCGCCCCTATTAGGTGTGTGTAAAATTTCCTAAGACTTTTTTAAGTTCTCTAGACAAATCCCTTAATTAGTTTTCCTAGGTGTCACTAGTGTTCCAATGGGTTTGAAACTTAGTTTGGCTAACCCTTACACATACACTAGCACACCGCAAAAGGAAAATCCTATCTATATGAATAATTATAAAATTTTTAAGTTATGGGAAGAAAATTGACCCATCACCTTGATAAATTATTTCACAGCAATCCTAAGCATACCATGACTAAAAAAGTGCTGGGAGTGTATAAAATGCTCAAAAATCTTCTACCAAAATTTGATTCTAGTTTGATCACTGGATTTTGAGAAAATTAAAAATAATGTACTAAATAAATGCAAATATCTCAAAATCCATAGATCAAATTTGTCAAAATTAATTTTATAAATACTAGGTATGAAGACCTTTCCAACGAGTCTAAAATCACTTTAATAGGTGGAAAAATAGATTTATTATAAACTTTGGAAGTCCTTAGCATTAAAAATAATTTTTTAATTCAATTTTCATTAAATTTGGTAGCGACACAGTCATTGCTACCTCCACCATCGTCTGACATGTGGCAAGACATGTCGCGCACAACGATATGCCACTTAACCATGTCAGGTCAATGTATACGAATGTGGCAGATCCAATGGCCAGGATACAACTATGTCGCCCACCACCGTCCTGAATGGCAAGCATTCAAGCCTCAACACCTTTACGTGCGCTATTCTATTGATCTGGGCCAACTGATCGGACAGCTCAGATTGACTAGTTTGATTTAGATCAAATTGAACTAAATATAGAAATGCTCATAACATTCAAAATACTCATCCAAAATTGATAAAATTGAAACATAAGCTCTTGACACCTTAATCCTTCAATGCCTAGAGTTTGGGGGCTCCATACATTACAGATTTTGAGCAATTTCAAAATAAAGTTTATACTTAAGATATAAATATCTTACAAACTAGTTGATGTATTTATGTATTCTTGGGCTTATTTTGACCCATTTAACTAATTTTTTATGGGGTTTAACCATTTTATTGACCAAATTTTTATTTTATTGACTAGTCAACCAGTCAAAGTTATCTGGGATAGGTTTAATGCTCCAGAATTAAATTTGGAAGAATATTTTATCTTTTTAATTAATCAACTAGAGCTTTTAAATAATAAATTTATATATCCAATGAAAATAACTAACAATTACATACCTTAAAATATTACATTATATTTAGTCTCCTAAAATTAATATATAATAACCAGGAGATTAGTATAATCACTAATCTATCATAAGCTCCTAAATACAAAAGAATAAGGGAAAATATAAACAAAAATAAAAAAAACCAAAGGATCTCTATCAATCTCACTCAAAATGGTCCTGACCCCTTTCCTGACCTAAAATCAATTAAATCAGATATAATGAGCTAAAAAGTCCAACAAAAAACTAAAACTCTATTACTATTTTAAATGCATGGTAAAATAATCAATACATATATTCAGTCTAGTCAATATCAATCATCACTTAATATGGGCAATAAAAATCTCAAAAATTAATAATAACATTAATATGATTAGTGAAATCAAAAGAGATCTATCAAACTATAAGAGATAAGGTAAAGAGTAGTGTCACCTAATGAATCATCTCAGTATGCTATGCTATATTATATCATTAATATTAGTATGAGCTATCAATCTATCAATTAGTTTAATGCACTATTAATAATTTTAATGTACTATCGAGTAAATATCATCATGACTATAATTATGAAAAATAAGGCATGACATTCAATTTTAATATGATTTTTTCTTTTATATATCTATTATTTGTCACAGCTCTCAAATCTATCAATTTTCACAAGTGGCATGTAATAATGATTTAAGCATCGTCACCCTCTCCCTATCGGTGTAATTCAGTTAATCAGTTACAGGTGACAACTAGGATTACACCACTAACCTTTTATTTAAAGGAAAGCTAGTCATCCAACCCTCCTACATAGGATATTATATTTTAATAGCCAACCCATATTCATTATAGTGTTAATAGTCAACCTTCCTTGCTTATATTCAAATGCTTTCTTTTTTCCATGCAATATAAGTTAATATCATGTGCGAAAAATAGAAATATATAAATACATGAAAATCTGTCAAATTTGTATATAATTCACTTACTTTAAAAAAGTATAGCTTTCGACTTATCTAGTGAAAATTTAATATATTCCTATCAAAATGCTCATATTGATGAGAACTATCACTTACTAAAAGTTATGCGGTGAAAGTTTTATCAATATGAACTTATCATTATTTTTTTGGTAATGGAAATATAAATTTAATCAGAAAAATACAAAAAATATAAAATTATTTAAATTAGAGATAGAGTAATTATTCCTTATAGTGAGAAATAAATTTTCTAACTAGAGAGACTGACAAAAATTGCACTATGACTCCAAATCCTATCTTTCTTTTTATCTCTCCTCTCTTTTCTCTCTTAGATTCCCTAAATCCTCTCTAGCTTGAGAAATGAAAAAAACAAAAAACTAAAAAAGATTTTTAACGAAATCTGTTTAGTGGTGTTTGATATTTAGGGTTAAAATAATAATATAATAGTAGATAATTTTATATTTTAATTAATTATCAATATAAAATTCAAATAAATTCTTTTGGAGATTTAAAAATTATAAAAAATATCTATAAAATAGCTTATTTTATTTAGAAAATATTAGTGAAATCAGTTTACAAAATGGACACCTGACGGTCCCAAGATCCCCACTTGTACCGATAGATGTCAATTTCTTAAGGATTTGCACTAGTGCCCAAAAATTACAAAAAAAAATTATTATAATTAAAAAGACTAATATCTTTATTATGAAAAACATGGTTTTAAAATTTGGCTTAAAATGACTTTTTAAAAAATTATTTGGTCATAATGCAGGCTATTACAATCTCTCCACCTTAGAAAAATATTACCCCCGATATTTCCACATAGAAATAGATCAATAAAGATAAATTTAATTCATAAATCCATCAAAACAAATCAATATGATTCCAAACCAATATCAAAATAAATAAATCAATTGAAATCACTTCAAAATCTTCAAAATAATACATACAATCGATCATGAGTTCATTTAAAATAATCATACTCCCATATGTCATTCAAGCACAATATACTATGTAAACTATTAATCAATCAATTCAATGATTAAAAATTTTACCAGTGGATCCTCCAGGTGCATTCCTATCCTCATGCTGGATTAAACTGTAAACTTTGGGTGTATATGTGGCAGTGTTAGTGTAGTAGACTATATATGTCCTCCTTAATTTTCAACTACCCTTGTTCTATTTGTCTAGCACAAAGACCCTTCCCTATATTCTCTAGATCCCATGATTCTCTATCTATAGACTTGCCTAGCTTGCTCCCCTCTAAAGCCTATGATCCTATCCCCTGTCAAATGATCCACTATATTTCTTACCACATCAGGCACACTCTAGTACACCCATATTGGACTTAGATGTAGATCCTTTTGTGCTCTCTAAAAATATACCTCTCTTCCATTGCTCTCTCTTCTAGTTATATCATCTCTGATCTCTTCTTGCTCATATCCTATCTGAATAATGAAAGAGACAAGTCATTCTCCACCAGTCTCACTCTATCATACAACTCGAAAAATTTCCTAATCCTTAGTGGTACAAGTGGATGCCTCAATTCATCCTTTAATCCTCTTAGAAACTTATAACATTTTTTGTAAGCAATACTGATCAGTTGAGGTACATACCTAGCTAGTGCAATAAACTGCACCTCATACTGCATCGCTGTCCTATTCCCTTACTCCAATCTTATGAAAGCCTCCTATATCTAGTGTCATACTGACAGAGATACAAACTAGTCTTTAAAAATAGTAACAAATGCTATCCAGGTGATTTTTGCATTCATAATTCCTTGGAATTCTTTCCCGCTGCTATCCTATCCACCATATCTCTACTTCTCCTTCAAATAAGAACATAACAAGTGGTACTTTTTGATTCTTTGGGCACTACATGCTATCAAATATTTCTCTATCCTCAACAACTAGTCCTCTTTCGCCAGTGACTTTATAGCTCCCTTAAACAATAGGGGCTTTATCTTATGGAACATCTATAGATGCATGCTCCATTCTGACTCCTTACGTCCAACATGTCTACTAGTATCACTCATAGCTATTGATCTCATTTTTATAAATTCAAAATCAATCACTGAATTTGGATACCATTTGGTCCACTATCTAGGTAACCTAAGTTTCACCTCCATAAATGACTTAGTATCTTAATTAAACAAACCCTAATTAATTCAATTTAAATCCCAAAAAATATGAAACAAAATTCTAATTGTTCACAATAAAAAATTGTAAATAGAGAAAACTAAAAGCACCATAACCAGACATCAAAGTTGGCCTTAATTTAATAATTATCGATAATTGATAATTAATTAAAATAAATAATTATAAATTATTAAAAATGCCAAATAAATTCCAAAATCTTAAAAACCCTCCTACAAGTCATTCCTAACATTCAGAAGGGATTTCAAAGGGTTCTAAAAATATAAATATTTAATAAATGAGTAAAATTTTAGCAAACCACTAATCTAATCAATCAAATAAATAATGAACTATTAAAAATGACTAGTCATTAACTTAAACAAAAAATCTTTATTAAACAATATTGGTTACTACTAAGTAACCCAAGCCAAGGAGGCTATTAAGTTAGCCCCAAGGAGGGAGAAATAAACCTCTCAGCCCTAGTGTAAACAAAGATAATTACCATTTAACAAATAAAATTCATCCTAAAATGAATATAAAAATACTAATATTTAAACTCAAATTAAAATTCCCTCACCCTAAAACAAGTAAAGTAAAACATTATAAAACTTTAAACAAAATTCCAACCCAGGAGTCCAAGCTACACTGTTTGGTATGGATACTGTAGATGGTATGTTAGGACAATCAACTCTAGTTTTAAGCTAGGCCATTATTCCTTTATATTTTCTTTATATATGGCATGAATTTTTCATGAATTTTACATGATTTTCCTTACATGTTGGTTTGTATAGTTTTATTTGTTCAATAATGTTTTGATGTGGTATTTAAGTTATAATTTTTTATGGATTGATATGATGGGCATTAGATTTCTTTTAGATTAGAAACGATCTGGATGCTAACAAAATCTTCTGCATATGATCATGCTCATGTAAGGCTAAGAAAAAGGGGCTAAATAAATATTTTATTAACCAATTTTAGAGGTGCTAAATTAGCCAAGCCCCCTAAACTGAAAGAGCATGGCCAAGTGACTGTGAGTAACTCTAGTGTGAGTAATAAAATTATAAATGCTTATGATTTTGATGATTTTTATATAAACTACTTAGGATAACGTACATGTTGAATTAGAGTCATTTTTTATGTAAATTTAAATTTTAAAGAGTTGTGAAAGTTATTTAAAATGTGATGTTTAACATCTAATTTGGAATCCAATGAGGAAGGAAACACCCCTTCAGGGAAGAGTTCCTTCCCTTTGGAATTCAAATTAGGATGATTTGAAACCTAAAGAGAAATGAAACACTCTCTCCAAGAGAAATTCTTTTCAAGGATTCAAGGAGCCCGAAGAAAGGAGCAGAAGAAGTGAAGACAAAAATATCTAATTTTAAAAATACTTGCATCATTCTATAGGATTAAAATCTGGATTGTTGTCCGTGGTTCCTGGCCACTTTGAACTTCTGTAGACCCTGGGTTATAAATTAAGTGGCACTTGCCAAATCTATTTTAAATATTTTCTATGATTGATGATTTGTTTAAATTGGTTGTGCACTAGAAATTACCTATTTTTCTAAGTTTCATTCTTGCATGAGTGATTTGTTTTAGTCTAAAAAATGCATTTAGGTTCTTAAGGATAATGAGAAATTTTTTCTACTTACAATCAAATAAAATTTTTAGGCTAACATAGAAAGATGAACACTCTTTACGAAGTAAACCCAAGAACACCTGAGAGTTCTCATGCATTCATATTCCCTTCTCTCCTTATTAAGCACCTCCCGATCTGCGGGTCATGGTAGATCACCTGGCCTATTAGGGTGCAACTCTATCTAGGGGATGTTGTGTATCACTAGGGAAAAGCCTATTTTTTAAGCCTAAATTTTTAAGGTTCATCATATATGATTTTTCCATTTAGAGTCAATTAGTATACATTACTTTAGAAACTAACTAAAAGTAAATAAAATTTTAATTGCATCGAGCATAATCACCCTACATAAGTAAATGGGTCAATTAGGACTTTCTCTAACCATCGACCCTAATTTCTCAAAAACATAAATAATGAGCCTACTCATCTTTCATAATGACAAGATACATAATTTTAAAGACCCTATGTGATTTAGTTGGCACTCTAATCCAGGTTGAGGTAAGCCCATATGTGCATCTCATTAGTTAGGTTTAGGTCACTATCATTTAGTGTCCAATTTAGACTTAGGATTTAGGGTGGACCCAAAACCATAAGTCCCCAACATCAAAAATTTAATTCGAACATTTTAAAATCAGCTAAGTCCTTTTATATCACTATTTGAAAATTCTAAAAGAAATTTCTACCATCATTTTAATTCAGAGTATTTGTATGAAACTCAAAATTTCTACAATATAATTAACTATGAAGGCTTACCTTTGTAGGAGATTTAAGACCCCATAGATGTTCAAATTTTATTCTATTTAGCCTCTAAATAGAATGGGGGAATAATGATTCTCTTTGGGAAAATTAATATCAAAGATAATCATTATTATCATATTCAAACAAATGATAGTATGTGATATCCTCCCTTTTTAGGAAGATATATTATTTACTATTAACATGCTTGAATATGAAATTAATGTTAAGTGTATCTAGATTACTATAGTTAGATACATATTTAAACATCATTTTGACCTTTCGAGGTTATATATAGTTTATTACGACAATCTAACTATATAATTGATGATAAAATATTTAAGTATCATAGTCAAATATATGATTGGATGTCATTTTGATCCTCCGAGATCATATGTAATCCTCTCATATACTTGATTATGGTAGTCGGGATAAAAACTTATAGTTTATAATCTAAACCCATTCAGAAATGATATTTTCATCACCCAAGGTGATATATTATTCATAATGATGAGTTCGGCTACAAAACTAAAAAAAAAACCTAAAAGAATTATGTTTGAATTTTCCAAAAAAAAATTATAACTACAATTGCTTTGCACTTTTTAACAGAGTTAGTAAAGAATAGACTATGCAAGCATACTAACTAGCTGCATCAAACTATTAGAACTCACTAGAGATATTACTGCACTCTGTCCATTCTATGTATCCTGATCAAAATGATCCATTTATCCACTAATAAAATTCTCTTTCCTAATTAATAACATAAACTCAACATACATACATATGAAAAGAATCAGTCAAATATAACTTCTACCCCACTCATAAATCAATTTTTATATCTCTGGTTATAATCCTTTTCTTTCAACAACTACTCTGATATAAATTTATAATGCCCCATAATCAAATTTGAAAGAATTATCTATTTTATCTTTTTAATTAATCAACTAGAGCTTTTAAACAATAAATCAATATATCCAAAGAAAATAACTAATAATTATATACCTCAAAATATTTCACTATATTTATTCTCTCAAAATTAATATATAATAGCTAGAAGATCAGTACAATCACTAATTTATCACAAGCTCTTGACTACCAAAGAATAAGGGAAAATATTAAAAAAAAATGAGGATCTCTATTAATCTCACTACAACTGGTCCTGACCCCTGTCCTGACCTGGAATCATTTAAATCACATATAATGAGCTAAAAAGCCTAGCAAAAAATCATAACTCTATGATTATTTTTAATGCAAGACAAAAAAATCAATATATATATATATATATTAAGTTCTAGTAAATATCAATCATCACTTAATATGAAAAATGAAAATCTCAAAAATTAAAAAATAAAATTAATATGATCAGTGAAATTAAAAGAGATATACCAAATTATAAGATATATAATAAAGAGTAGTATCACCTAATAAATTATGTCAGTATATTAAGCTATGTTATATTAATACTAATGTCAGTATGAGCATCAATCTGTCAATCAATTTAATATACTATTAATAAGTTTAATATATTATCACGTAAATATTATCATGAGTAATTATGAAAAGCAAGATATGAAATTAAGTCTTAATGTCAAATTTTCTTCCGTATATCTATTATCTGTCATAGCTCTCAATCTGTCAATTTTCACACATGGCTTTTAATAATCATTTAAGAGTCATCTCCCTCTACTCGTCGGCATAATTCAGTCAATTAATTATAGGCTACAACTAAGATTCCACCACCAATCTTTTCTTTAAAGGAAAGCCCATCAATCCACCCTCCTATATAGAGTATTATATTTTATGAGCCAATTTGTATTCATTTTACTATTTACATCCAGACTTCCTTTCTTACAAGCAAATTCTTTCTTTTTTCTATGTAATATAAGTCAATATCATATACAAAATACAGAAATATATAAACAAAGGGAAATCTATCAAATTTGTATACTATGCATTTACTTCAAAAAACTATATCTTTCAATTTAACCAATAAAAATTTAATATATTCCAATAAAAATGCTCATATTTATGAGGTGTATCGCATACCAAAAGTGATGTGGTGAAAATTTTACCAATAAAAACTTATTCTCATTTTTCGGTAACTGAAATATAAATTTAATCAGAAAAAAAAATAAAAAATAAAATTATTAAAATTAGAGATGGTAATTATTCTTTATAGTGAGATAAATAAATTTCCCAACTCGACTAACCAACAAAATTTGCTCCATGACATCCAAATCTTATCTTCTCCTCTCTTTCCTCTCTTAAATTATCTAAATATTCTATGGCTTGAGATATGAAAAAAATAAAAAAACTAAAAAGGATTTTTTTTTAAATTTGTTTAGTAATATTAGATATATTGGATTAAAATAATAACATAATATTATTTAATTATATAATTCAAATAATTATCAATATAAATTTTATATAATTTCTTTTGGTGCTTTAAAAATTATAAAAAAATATCAATAAAATATCTTATTTTATTTAGAAAATACTGGTGAAATCAATTTGCAAAATAGTCACCAATGATTCCAAAATCTCCACTTATACTGATAGATATCAATTTCTCAAGGACTTGCATTCGCGCCCAAAAATTACAAAAAAATATTATAGTTAAAACACAATATTATCTATCTTATGAGAAAGATAGTTTTTCAAATTTGGCTTAAAATGAAACTTAATTTTTTTTTTATTTGGGTCAAAATACAAGCTATTACATCGGTCTTGGGGAGTTTGTGCTTATTGTAGGAATAAATCTCAAGAGGTTTGGAGTTAACAATTTAATGTTTTCATGAAAGGTTGACCACATGCATGAGCTTAGCCACTCAAACTGGGTTGACAAAGTCAAACTAATAGGGGTTTGGCTCATAAAGGTGTAGGGTATGTATGTAGCATTCAATGAAATGATTTTGAGGGTTCGATTTGGCTTGGGTTAAAGTTTGGCTCAAGAATAGCACCTCTTGAGCACTTGGGTTGAGCCATGTGGCTAGCCAAAGTGGACCCAAGGGTTGGGTCGCCTATGAATGCTTCTTAGGGTCACAATGGATCATTCTAAGATTATAAATTAGTTTTGTAATACTTAGAGGGTTGGATTGTAATTAGGTTTAAGTGTATAGTTTATTTTGTCAACCATGGTTGACTTGGTCAACCAAGTTAAACTAGGATTGGGGATTTAGTTTAATACATTCCAAATGATATTTGGAATGCATTGGAAGAGGTTTCATTGCTTAGTTTGATTGGGTCATATTAAAGTTTATGGGAAGGTTTGATTTTCTTTAGGGATTTTGGGGTTTTGTGGGCCATGGTCAACCAGGATCCACCAAAAGTTTAGTTTAAAGTTTAACATATCATGAGAGTGATCATGGGCATGTTTAAGAGTTCTGGTAGTTTCCCAAGGTAAATTTCACAAGGTGCATGGTCTAGTGACATGGGCTATAAATATTTGAAAGTTTTGTAGCCTTTGAAAATCAATTCAGTTTTGAGGGTTAGAGGGCTTAGATTGCCCTCAAATTATGAGAGTTAACCCTAGAGACATGCCTAATCAATATGCAATTGATGGATCATGAATTAGAGGTCATTTGATTTTATTTTAAGGTTATTGAAAAATCACTCAAAAAGGGTTATGGGACAAGGGGTTTTGGCCTTGACTTTGGGTTTGGAGTTTTGGATTTGGTTTTGGTTTTGGATAGTCAACCTCATATAAAAATGCGGTCAATAATACAGTACAACTTCATCCAACTACAAATTTTGGGGGTTCATTTGTTGGCCCCACTTTTTATGAAGTTGATTATCCAAAACTTCAAACCCAAAGTCAAGGCAAAAATCTCTTATCCCATAACTCTTTTTGAATGATTGTTTAATCACCTCAAAATCAAACCAAATGATCTCATATTTATGATTTGTTAGTTACATAAAGCTAGGCATATCCCTAAGGTCAACTCCCCAAATTTGAGAGCGATTCAAGATGTCTAACCCCAAAAATTAAATTGAATTCTAAAGACGATAAAACCATCAAATATTTATAGCCCGTGCCACTAGACCTTGTATTTTGTGGAATTAACCTTGAGAACCTATCATAAAGAAAAATCCCTAAGGGAAAATCAGACATTCTCATAAACTTTAACATGGCTCAATCAAACTAAGCCAGGACACCTCTTTCAATGCATTCCAAACATCATTTGGAGTGTATTGAACTAAAACCCAGGTCCTGGTTTGACTTGGTTGATCAAGTCAATTATGGTTGACCAAAGTGTCTCTTAAGTATTTAAACATGTATTTCATGTAAGAAGACCTCACCATTACATAAGACCACCTCCATTGAATCTAAAATATCATTTTGAACTTATAGGACCTAGCCCCAACCATTGGTCAAACTTAATTGACCAAGTCAACCATGGTTGACCAAACCAATCAAACACTCAAATTAGCCCAAATTCAATAGTATTTCCAAACTAATTTGGCATTTTGGGATTGTACATTGAGATTGCAAGAACCATTCATAGGTGACCTAACCCTTGGGCTCACTTGGGTTAGCCATATGGCTTGATTCAAGTTCCCAAAAAGGGGAAATTATTAGGCGCGGAGACCGAACGTAGCTTTAAGTTTGGAGTCCAATAAAATCATGACATGTGGTCTATACACATGGAAATTGATTTTTATTTCACTTTTTATTTTTTTCTTGCAAGCCCAATCGACCCAGCCCAAAATATTCATGTTCAAATTTAGGGTTTTAAAATTGGCGCACTTTTTTTAAATGAAATACCATGAAACATCTATATTTTTTAGGATTTTCACTTAAAAAATATTTCATAGATACTGAGAAAGAAGAAAAGAGGAAAAGTCGATGAAGATGACGACTGGTTTAGAGGAGGAAAAGCTGATGAAGATGAGAACTGGTTTGGAGGAGGAAAAGCAGGTGAAGATGAAGATGAAAACTTGTTTGGAGGTGGAGAAGTTGGTGAAGATGAAGGTTTGTTTGGAGGAGGAGAACTCGATGAAGATGAAGACTGGTATGGATAAGGAAAAGACGATGAGATGAAGATTGGTTTGGAGGAGGAGAAGCTGATGAAGATGAAGACTAGTTTGGAGAAAAAGTCGATGAAGAAATGAGGAATAATAGTTTTTCTGTACACTTGGGGAATATGTAATTTTGAAGTATTATTTGTATATTGATAGTTTTTTTTTACACTTAGGGGGAAGATGAAGATGCTTTGTTGTATTGTTGTTTTTTTTTTTCATTTCAGATGACTATTAGAAAAATAAAGAAAAGCTCATTTTCTGCTTTCATTCATGTGATGTTTTGTTTATTTTGAACTCTAAGTACTAATGCTCGATACCACTCGAAACTGCTCTGTTCTAATGCTAAGTATGCTTAGTATAGCTCGGTATCGCTTAGTACCAACGCTCAGTTCTGCTCGATACCGCTCGGTATCGCTCAGTACCAATGCTCAGTACTGCTCGGTACCACTGCTCGGTACCACTCGGTACTGTGCAGTATTGCCCGATATTTCTTAATAAATACTACTCGATACTACTCAGTACTGCTCGATACTGCTCGGTATTTCTAAATAACTATATATTTCTTAATCGGATTTCTTACATTTAAATCAATATGATTGTTTATTACATCTGAATCAATATAATTTATACATAGTAGTATCGAACAGAATTTTTTCGTTAATATCAATTCAATGTTTATACCGACATCTTAATCAATATGATTATTTCTTACATCCGAATTAATATGATTGATACACAGCGGTACCGAACAGAAAATTTTCCTTTAATATCAATTCAATGTTTATACCGACATCTGAATCAATATGATTGTTTCTTACATCTAAATAAATATGATTGATACACAGCGGTACCGAACATAATTTTTCCTCTAATATCAATTCAATGTTTATACCGATGAACTCTCAGTACCGCTTAGTACTGCTCGGTACTGCCCGATATTTCTTAATAAATACTACTCGGTACTGCTTGGTACCGCTCAGTACTGCTCGGTACTGCTCTGTATTGCTCTATACTGCTACGTACTATTCTGTACTGCCCAATATTTCTTAATAAATACTACTCCGTATTGCTCAGTACTACTCGGTACTGCTCGGTACTGCTCGATACTGCTCGGTACTACTCAGTACCACCCAGTACTGCTCGATATTGCCCGATATTTCTTGATAAATACTACTCGATACTGCCCAATATTACTCGGTACTGCTCGGTACTACTCGGTACTGCTCGGTACTGCTCGGTACTACTCGGTACTGCTCGATATTTCTAAATAACTATGTATTTCTTAATCAGATTTCTTACATCTGAATCAATATGATTATTTCTTACATCTGTATCAACATGACTGGTACATAGCATATAAACTAGTAGAGAAAACTTTAAAGTTTCTATAACACTTATTTGTAAAAAAATCTGAGAGTTCTTTAACGTTAACAGAAATATTACAGAAGTATGTGTTCTCCCTCTAGTGCATATAAATCACAGAGTACAAACGACTTACGAACTTTGAAAATAAATAAAAATATTACGAACCCCACCAGGGGGTGCTGTCCCATTGGAACCCCAACATATTCCCTAAATGTACAGAAAAAAACTATCATTCCTGTAAGCTGTTCTTCTTTCAACTTCAACTATTCCTCTTCCTCTTCCTTGATGTCTGCATGGCGTCATATTCATCGTCTTTCCCTCCTCCAAACCAATCATCATCTTCATCAGCTTTCCTCATTTCTTCTTTCTCAGCAGCTATGAAAATGTATATTGAGCTTAAATCTTAAAAAATATAAAAGTTTCGTGGTATTTCATTTTAAAAAAGAGCTCCTATTCAAAATCATAAAATTGAATAGGAATATTTTGGGTTGGGTCAGTCGGCCTTGCAAGAAAAAAAATAAAAAATGAAATAGAAATTAATTTCCATGTGTATATGCTACATGTCACAATTTTATTGGACTTCGGACGTAAAGCTACGTCCGGTCTCTGCACCTAATAATTTCCCCCCCAAAAAGGGTTTTTCTTGAACAAAATTTTTACCCAATATAATCAAACCCTTAAAATCATTTCATTGCATGCTCCATGCATAACTAACACTTTCATGAGTCAAACCCCCATTGGTTTGACTTGGTGAACTCATTTGAAGTGGTCAAACCCATGGATGTAGTCAAACTTTAAATCAAACTCCAAAACCATAATCTCAAACCTCTTGGAATTTATTCCTACAACATGCATGACCTCTCCAACTCTTATCCCAGATAATATAGACTTGTTGACTAGTCAGCAAGTCAAAAAAACTTCCAAACATGGTCAAATGGTTAAGAATTGCTAAGCAATCCATTTCCCTCCAAACTAGCTAACAAAACCCACTCAAATAAACCCTAAACCCTTTCTACATAACTCTCAAACAAAGCTTAATTCCTAGTTTAACTAAAAATGACAAGAAGTGGTCCCCCACCCCTCATGAGATCTTAACCAAGTCACTCTCATTTATGTAGCTTTCCCCTAGCTTTTAACCACCTAGGATAAGTGGCGAGCATCCAATATATACCTCTGATTAGCCCTAGCCATCCAAACAAAAGCTAGGGTTCAAAATGACCAAAAAGAATGAAAATACTCTTTATAATCTATCTCATTCTCTAAGCTTCCTCCAGCCCAAAAGTTCTTCTCCCTTGCCTCTCCAAAACTCTCCCCAAATTTTGTAAGCCTTCCCTCAACTCCCCATAACTTCCGAGGTCTTTACTTGAGAGGAAAGAGAGAGAGAAAAAAAAAGGATAATTTGGGGTTATCTTTCAATCTAGCCCAAACTAGTTCTTGGGGTCTTCTATAAAGTTGAAGAGGACTTTTTTATGATCAAAATAAACCCAAGATTGAAGAAATCCATCCACATATTAGTGATATATCTTAGTTTGAAGTTTAAACTTCAAGTAGCATTTTCTCCCAGATCTCAATACATGGAGCCTCCAAACTCCAAGCATTGAAAGATCTAGTTATGTAAATCCTATGATTCAAATTTTATCAAATTTGGATGGTTAAATCAAAAGTTATGGGCATTTGAAGTTATAACTCATTTTTGAACTATAGAATTTGATCAGATCAAAACAATCCAACCGCAATACATGCGCGATCAGGTGTTCCATGCATGTTCAAATGAAAAAACCATCTAACCATTTTCAAAACCATGCATGCGGTTTGAATTGAGGGTGATGTGGCTCAATCATAGTAGTCCGTGTTGCCTGTCGTTAATCTAAAACTCAATCGAGCTGCTAATGTGGCAAGTAGATGAACCACAGTGCATCATGTATCTTGCACATGTCATTGAGTTGCTGCCCGTGCTACGTGTCGCATCTAGAGCCGTCACCACCTTTTTTAAAAATAAATTAAAATTTTATTTTAATTGCCCAGAACTTCAAAAAATCACAAAAAAATCTAATTTCCCACCAAATTGAGTATTTTTGGACTCGTTGGGATGGGCTTAAGCCCTTCTTTTTTATAAAAATATTTTCAAATCATTTTGATCGTAGTATTGTAAGAAATTTAAGCATGTTTAAAATTAATTTTTTAAATTTTCTCACGATCCAAAAGTCAAACTGAGCTTAATTTTTGGTTAGTTTTTTAGCATTTTATACACCCCTAATAATTTTTATAAGTCATGGTATGCTCAAGATTGCTGTGAATTAAATTTTCAAGGTGATGGTTCCATTATGGACCCATAACTTTGAAAAGTCATAATTATCCAAATAAGTAAAAATTTTCTGTCATTTTTTGTGTTGTGCTTGTGCATGTGTAAGGGTTAGTCAAACCAAGTTTCAATCCTATTTGAACAATATTGACAAATAGAAAAAATAAATAAGGACAATGTCCTGGCAACTTAAAAATTATTTAAAAAAATTCAACATACACTCAATAGGGGTGAGACTTTAAACCAATAAGCTTAGTGAAATTAAATACCCCAAGATTTAATTTCACATTGGTTTGACCCCATTTGACTCTAAAACTAAGTAAAACTAATATTTGCTCTTATATTGGGGCAAAAATGTCAAAAAACTATAATAAATCCAAATTAAATCAGTAAAAGATAAATAAGGCTCAAAATGATCATAATTAAATACCCAATGAAAAATTTTCAAAAGCCCTATCACCAGCTTTCAGAAATGATTATAATTTAATAATTAATAAACTACAAAAATTAATTAAAATAAATAATTAAAAATAATAAAAAATAGAAAATAAATTTTAAATACATTAAATCATCTCTATAAGTCATTCCTAACTTTTGGGGAAGATTTTAAGTGATTTGGAGTTAATTTGGTATAAAACTAAGAAAGTATCTCTAATTAAGTAATTATATAATCTTTTAAATGCATAAACTTAAAAAATTCATAACTTATTATGGAAAATTAAAATTGAGCAAACTCAAAGGCATTGGATTTATCTCTAGGTCTAATATTTATGAAAAATATCAAATCTTCATAATTCATTAGAAATAAAAAGTCAACATTTTGATAAACCTCATCAATAAAACGCCAAAACTCTAAAAATTCATAACTAATTGTAAGAAAAATTAAATCCAGCAAACTGAGTGGCATTTTACTTATCTTAGGGCCTAATATTTATTTGAAATATAAAAACTCTAAAACTTAATGTAAATCAAAAAGTCAAGTAAGGGATTTTTTATTTAATGCATTAAATTATTCTAAAAAATACCAAAATTCATTAAATGATCAAATTTTCAATAAATTATCTGTCTAATCAACCAAATTAGATAATAATAGTGAAGTGAACAACCAACATTCCATCAATGAAGTTTTTAGGGTAAACTAACTCAAGTTGTGGGGCTAAGTGTCTTGAGGAGGCCGAGGGTCCTCGTGCCCATTATGAAAATGACACGATCGAATTTGATGGATTGCAAACCATAAAAAATAAGCTTGATAAATCATTAACAAGATAATCAAAAACTTAGATAACTTAAATAATAAAATAAATCAAGCAAACCCAAAGATAATTGATGCGTAACCCGAGCCTACAAGGATATTAAGTTAGCCCCAAGGAGAGTGAAATAAACCTTATGGCCTTGGTGTAAATAACAATATTTATTATTTAACCAAAATAATTAATAATAAGTTACTAATTAATGGAATCCTCCACACCTTATGTAGATTCCATTTTGAAGAGCATAAGTGTATTAAATGTTAAGGCTTAAGAACTAAAGCACCTAATTAATATTTTGGACATTAGAGAACTAATAATTAACTAACTTTAACATTTATAATTTATTCTAAAATGAACATTAAAATATCAAACTTAAACTCAAATTAAATCTTCCCTCAACCTACAACAAACCAAAGAAAATATAATAAACCTTCAAACAACAACTGACCTAGGATATACCCAAACCACATAGCCTCATACACACATTGTAGATGGCTTGTTAAGACAAACAATCCTAATTTTAGGCCAGGCCACTATTCTTTTTTATTTGTTTTTTCTATGTGATGTGAATTTTATGTGATTTTTCTTGCATGTGGGTTGCCATAGTTCAACATGATTTGTATTGTTACTTATGATGTAATGTTTTCTTTTACCATGCTTCCTATGATGCGATATATGATGGGCACTAGATTCTCCATGGTTATGAACAATCTGGATGCTAACAGAGTTTCTGTAGATGGTCATGCTTATATAGGGATATAAAAAGGGGGCTAAATAAATTTTTCTGTAGGTGTTAAATTGGCTAAACCCCCTAAAAAATTAAAAGAATTGCCAAGTGAAGTTATTGGGTCAAATATGAGCAATTAATTATATATAAATGCTTAAGATTTTGGAAATTTTATATGAGTTTTCTAGAGTACCATGCAGGGAGTATAGCTTCATTTTAACTTTTCATATATAAATTTAAATATAAAAGAGTTGTGAAAGTAATTTAAAATGAGATATTTAGTTTCCAATTTGGAATTCAAAGAGGAAGGCCCTTTGGGGAGGAGTTCCTTCCATTTGGAGATCCAAAATATGATGATTTAAAATTCAAAGAGAAAAGAAACACCTCCTGTGGGGAGGAGTTCTTTTTATTTGGATATCTAGACCTGATGGATCAAAAGAGCCTGAAAGGAAGAAGCTGAAGAAATGAAGACAAAATATCCCACTTTAAAACTTGCATCATTCCCTAGGATAAGAATGAAAGTTTGTTGTCAGTGGATCCCAACTACTTTTAATTTTTGTATACCTTAATTTATAATTAAGTGGCATTTGCCACATGGCTTTTCATATTAATTGGATATGTTGATATTTGATGATTTTATTTAAATTTCATGATTTAGAAATTGTTTGTTGTTTACGGTTTATTACTTACATGCAAAATTTGCTTAAGCCAGGATTTCGTTAGGCTTTTAAGGACTAAAAAAATTCTTCTACTTATAATTAATTCAAAAATTTTTAAGCTCACATAGAAAGATAAAGGCTCTTAAGAAGTAAGCTCCGTACTGTTTTTCATGCATACATACTTTTCTTCTCTCCTTCCTAGGCACCTCCCTGCCAGTGAGTCATGGAAAACCACCTAACTGAAAGTATATGAGGGGTGTTAAACCCTAAAGAACTAGTCCCAAGGCTAACCAAAAGGGGGTGAATTGGTAATTTTAAAAATTATTATGCAAAATAGAGATTTTCAAAAATCTTTTTGAATGTTTTAAAATAATTACAATTCAACGATGATGTGAAGAAGTGTAATAAAGTAAGACAACAAATTCAAACACATGATCACCAACAGAGAAGTAAAGTGCATAAAATAATTAGAAAAAATACACCAGATTTTATAGGGATTCAGTCAACTTGACATATATCCACTCCCTAGAGCCTCCCTTCCGGATATTGGACTAAAACTTAGAGACTCTCCTTCTACTCCCACAGCAAGGCGGAGAAGCCCTTACAAAACTCCTTTTCACCAACCTGGTGAGGCATAGCCCTTAGACTCCTTTTGTTTCCTCCTGAAGCAGGTAAAGAACCTTACCTCCTTTCACTTCCTACTGAAGCAGACAGAGAACCTTGATCCTCTTGCGAACAATCCTTCCACAGAGACACAAAGACAATAGACGACGTCCGGAGAAGATGACTCAGATCCTTGCTTGGAGTAACCTTTGTGAACACCTCACAAACTCCCCCTCACAAGATCTTCTCTCTCTCTCCCAAGCTCTCTCTCTCTCTCCTTCTCAAACCTCTCTCAGGAAAGGATAGCAGCAAAAAGATCTTAACAGCAGAACGAAAGAGATCTTAAATAGGAGGGCTAAAAAATTATCCTAAATTTCAACTAGCCGTCAAATATCATCCAGGATGATCCTTCGATCGTCTTGTATGATCAGTGTAAATCAGACCCTTTTAGGCCTGGACAATCAGGTTCATCTGGACTATCAGAAGACAAATTTATTCATATCATCCGAGACAATTAGTTCAAATCAGGAATATCGTCTAGAAGATAGTTCGGGACATCCAGGAGAAAAGCCTGGATAATCTAAAGAAAATGACTTGATTGTTCAGGATAATAAGTATATCGTCTTGTACGATTAGTTCAAAATTACCCAAAATTATCCTCCACATTATTCGAGTCGTACAACCAAACCATGCTAGATAATGTCAAAATAACCTAATCATCTGGGATGATATTTATATTGTCTTGTACGATTTGTTCAAAATCGGGAATATTATCTAGAGGATTGTTCGGGTCATCTAGGTGAAATACACTAGATTGTCAGAATTTTCAATTGATCGTCCAGGACGATCTTACGATCGTCCAAGATGATATGATCGAATTAATCTGACCTTAATTACTTTCCTTAATCACCAGACTAATTTAGGCATGATTGTAATGGATCATCCAGAATAATACACATATTTTTTGGGATGATTAGACCAAAATTTTGAATATAAAAAATATGCCTAACTTGGCCTAGCGGCTAAGATTTTCTTATTTGAGCATATCGTCCTATATAATGAGTATATCATCTAGGATAATCTGCTTAATCAAACTGGCTTAACATGGTCACTCTAATTTGGGTTTCTATTTTCAATGGATTATCCAGGACGATATGAAATTCATCCAGGACGATTTAAACAAAATTTGAACAGAAACTCTAACTCACTAAAACTCTCCCCTAGAGTGTGTGTGTGCAAGGTTACTTAGCTTGGGGATCCATTATATTACACTTGACTCAAGAAAAATAAAAAATATATTGAACTTAAAACACACAGAGACTGACTCAATCTTGAGCTAGCTTGAATTATAATTGATCCTGTGAACTTGAAAGATTAGACACTCAAATAGAAACAAAAATATTTGCTATCATCAAAATCATAGTCCTTGGATCCAGATTCGTAACACTAACCTATTAGGGTGGAGTTCTATCTAGGAGATGTTGTGCATCTTTTGGGAAAAACTTAGTTTTATGACTAAGTTTTAAAGTTCAACATATCATTTTTTAAATGCAAAGTCAATTAACATATATTGCATTAAAAATCAATTAAAATTAATTAAGATTTAATTACATTAAGCATAATCACTATACACAAGTAAAGGGGCCAATTATGAAATTTTCTAGATGTTGGTCCCAAATTTTTAAAATCTTAAATAATATGCCTTACCTATCTTTCATAAGATCAGATTCATGATTTTAAAGTGCCGAAGCTATTTAGCTAGCATTCTAAGCCAGGCCAATGTAAGCTAGAATTATATTTTATTAGTTAGGTTCATGTTACTATTACTTAGTACCCAACTTAGATTCAGGTTTTGGGGTGGACTCAAAATCTTAAGTCCCCAACATTAGAAATCTAATCCCAAATTTTTAATAAAATATCAACTCAAACCTAAAATTCCTCTCATCCAAAATTTAAAGCCCAATATAGAATATATTATGGCATTTTTTAATTATTTTAGAATCTCAAAATGCCTCTTAATTCTCATCTTTTGGCTTCCAAAATAAGTGCTTAAAATTTTTGATCGAATCCCATTTGGAATTCCAACATCCCTCCCTTCACATCACTCCTTAAAAATCTAACAAGTATTTATATCATTATTTTAATCGAGAGTATTCGTAGAAAGCATGAACTCTCTACGATATAAACTATGAAGGCTTGCCTTTATAAGAGATTTAAAACCTCAGATAAATTAAACTTCATCCCATTTAGCTCCAAAATAAGATGAGGGGAAATCACTCTTTTTGGGAAAATTAAAATCTAAGTTGATCGTTATCATCATATTCAAATGGTCAGTGATAAACGATACTTTCTTTCCTCAGGAAGATATATCATTTATTATTATACATCTAGATTATCATAGCTAGATACATGATTAAACAATATTTTGAATCAACTATATGCTAACACGAAGCTAAGCTTAAGGTTCCCACCCAAGGTATTATTGATGCATCTAAATATTATAAGGCAATAATGCTAACATTAAAAGTGACTATCGAGTAAAGCCGAGTCAACAATATGATTGTTGACCTATGCTCAAGCATCCAAATCGAGACAAGCCAAAAGAAATAAAAAATGCTTAAAAAAAACCCTTACAGCAAATCTCTGCCATGACTCTGCCAAGCCCTATCGTAAATCTTACCAAATTATTTTGTATATACGGCTTACCATACCTCTGCAACGGCGTCGTTCCAGAAAGAGCGTGCGTGAGTCTTGCCTCCCACTCTCGTTGGCATCCATAAAATGAGAAGGGCCGTATCTTCTTCGCTTCCTCTCACTCGCAAAAGCCTCGACCACCATTTTCTTCCATTTATTATTTCCGATCTTTATAAACCAATTGACCTCCTGCCCTAGCTCCTTCGGCCGAAAGCCCCCCATCCCGACCTCGCTAAACTCCAGGCGGCCCGATCCACTTAGCCGACCACATCTACACATAGCTTTGACCCGTAGTCTTTAAGACCTGACGAAGAGCCCATCAAAATCGCTAGCCCCGAAGGCCTTCCTTATCCCGAACTCCTTCTGCCCTAGATCTCTCCAAGCAAAAACCCATCCACCTGTTGAAGCTTCCTTCAAACCTATCCTTCTTCATCTCTTTCGTAGATGGTCGACTTCGCTCCTTCTACGACGTTCCCTTGCTGTCAGACTGAAAGTTACAACATTTTGATCGGAAGAAACAAAGGGAGCTTGCTGGCTGTGAAGGTAACACTCTCCCTTTCGCCTGCTTCTTCGGCTCCTTTGTTGCAGGTCGGCTTTGCTCCTTCGATGACGTTCCCTAGCTGTCGAACCAGAAGTTGCAACATTTGCTTGGAGGCAACGAAGGTAGCTCATTAACTATGAAGGTAACTTTCTCCCTTACACGCACGTTCTTCGGCCAAATCCTGTAAATCTGCCAAATTTTAAAAGAGGGAAGTAGGGGATTTAATTCACAGTGAGATGTAACTGTTTCCTAAATAATGTTATCACGATTTAATATAAATCCTATTCAACTCCTGCATTTAACAGAGATCTATCTCTATTCTTGCATAAATCCTACATAAATCCTATTTGATAGGATTTAGCCCAAATTATGCTCAAATCATACATTGTTTTTTACGGCAAACAAAAAAATGGAGGATTTATTTTGCTATTACTAAGTATTAATTATAATTAAGTATTAATAATTATAGTTAATTATTATTTATCATAATTTTAATCAATTAATTATTATTAATTATAATTAATTAGTAGTCAATTACAATTAGGATTAATTAATCATAATTAATTAATTATTATTAATTAATCATTAATTATAATTTATTAATTAATTATAATTAATCATTTATAGTTAATTATTATTGATTATAATTAACTATACTTAATTATTGGTAATTAATTAATTATTATTAATTATGGTTAATTATGATTAATATTAATTACTGGTAGAAACAATGCAACTAATCCTTGCCTTGATCTATGTGTCAACACCACCGACATCCCTGTGCTAAGTTATAAAGTTCTGAACTCTGAGATCCCTCCTTCGGCGCCTATAATGTGGCGAACAATCGCTCATATACGCTTTACTTAGCTCGGTGGGAGGAAGTTCATTGCGGTGCTTGTGACGAAGCAGGTAATCTTTTAAAGTCCTATTTTCGGTGTTTGTGATGCGCCCAAAGAACCCCTATGCATGCTTTTTTTAGCATGGTGGGAGGGAACTTGATGCAACGCTTATGATGAGGTGGGCAATTCCTGTGCGTGCTTTTCTTAGCACATTGGGAGAAAATATAAGTACCCGGACGTGGTGAAAAATTATGTTTTCAAATAGGTGCTTTTAAAGACCCATGCACGCCTTTCTTGGTATGGTGGGGGCATAAACTACAGCTGTAGTGTCCCCCGACACTGATCGTGCACATTTTTCTTGATGTGGCGGGCAGGCTAAGACTCATGTAGTTTCTCATAAACAGGGGAGATGCCTGGAGGCTTCCAAGATTTTTGGTGAATCAAGAACCTTATTTGAATAAGAATGGACAACAGGGGACTATGCTTACAATCCATTTAATAATAATGAACTTTAACAAACATAAACCACATGGGACTTGAACAAACTATAAAGGACATGAACTTGACTTGAATCAGATGATGAAGACTTGCAAGTTTGAATATGGTGACAAATTGAACTTGAACTCGAACAATTTCAGTAGGGAATTGAACTTTGAATTGTTAAATACTTAATCAATTCAAAAATGTAAATGCTAATTGAAAATATGAATATTTCAAATAAATATGAACAATCAAGCAAAAGGACTCATGATGAACAAGCCTTCAGTGCACTCAAATGAATGTCAATGAATAAATAAACTTATGATACAACTTGCTTGTAAGCATTTATCAATGTAAAAATGAAGGGAATGTACTAGTGTAAGTGCAGATGATTCTACAAATTTCCCAATAAATGAATAAAGTGAAACTCATAGTGCTCAAGTCAATCAATCTATGAGTAAGGAAAAGGAACATATAACACAAACATTCATACTGAAGGTGAAATCAAGGACTTGTAATAGCATTAACCACCATCCTACAAATAGATGAAAGAATGATGTGGATAGGACATCAAGCATACCACTGATGCTAGTTAACTTGTGGAAGATATGTATGTTGCATTCACATGTGGAAAGGAACATCTAAAGAATGTGACTCGCTTACAAGCACGAACCAGAGAATTTCAATGAGGTGGTTTATCCATAATGTAGGGGAATCTATAATGTAAGTGGCCATAAGGCGACATACAATGGGTATCTTAGTTCATCAGAAAGGCTCCTGAGGGACATGCCAAGTCATTAGGAAGATGATGACAGAACACCGCTCACCTGCATTCAAATTCATAAGAAATGAAATTAAAGGAAATATATAACTTGTTCATAGCTGAAGGAATGAAGATCTTTAATAAATATGACACCTACAAGTAATGACACTTGATGTGTAATATTTACATCAGTACTATATATGAGTCCCTATGATTCATCAAAGGAGATCTTCTATGCATCCAATATCTAAAATACAAGTAGAGGGGAAGGTTTGTAATGGCTATCAGGAATATGCCACGAATACTATGAAGTCCCTCCAATCATTAATAACCAGCTTGTAGATAAATGCAGTTGTTCCCTACGAATATTGAAAGGAAGCATACACCGAGTGTAGTAGGTTACTGATGAATGTATGTGTGGAATTAGCAATGATTGTAGTCAACTCAACAGTCAACAATAATCTACAAATAAACACATCTCTTGTGGAGTATTGATGTTCGTGTGCCATGAGTTCAATGAGTCACTAACAAATATGAATAAGGGAAATGTAGTGAACATAACTCACCTATGGATCAATCATGTAAGTAGATGCATCTATCTCCTTCAAGGAGAATAATCAAACATGCGGTGAACACGACAGGCTTCTTGCAAATAGAGACCAAATTGAAGGGGTAACAATGTGCTTACAATCAATTAATAACACAATTTCCAAAGAATTTTGAAGACCTTCATTCCAATGAAGATGTAAATATTAATGAACACTAAAAATCAATACACAAGAAGATACGGTCTTCTCTTTTTCAAGTAAAAGGATTTAACATGCAATGAAAATAATGATGTGATATGTCCAAATACATTCAAGTGAAATATCGAAGTAGAAGCAAGTACATCAAACCTCTATAAGCCATGGTGATTAACACACAATGATTGCATAAATGTTCTTGCAGATGATATGTAGGGAGAGATAGATGAGATATGAATTACTACGAGTCATTATAGAGAAATCCCTCGTGTATACAAAGTGCCTACGAGCTATTATAGCAAGGATATCGTAGCATCTCTACCACCAAAACAACTATCCAATAGAAGAAAAACACACTTAAGTGGTATGCAGCGATGGTTGCAATATCCTTATGGTCGAGGTTGGTTCACTTGTAGATAAATACAATCATTCCCTGTGAGATACTACAACCGATACAATTACTTGTAGATAACGATAGTGTATATGTAGTAAGTAGGGTAAATCCTCTATGGCACAAGTACATATGTTCTCTGCAAGTAAAGATATAAGGCTACAACACATTCAAATACCTACGAGCCTTCCTAAGAAGATTCTTATGTATACAAAGTGCTATCTACAAAAAATATATATAGAAGGCCCACAGCAAACCAAAACTCCTCCAAAGCTAGCAGGAGATTCATTAGTGCACATCAATCCACCTGCAGAAAGCTATGAGTAGTGCACAACAGTCTACCTGTATGAAATGGACAAATGATCATAGTACGACGCCATTATTTGATTGAAAAATATGTTTTGAAAAGTGTTTAATTTTCTTTGGGAAAGTTGAATTTCTGGAATTTTAATTTATAATCGAAAACTTATTATGAATGATATATCACCTCAAAAGGTGAACATATCATTCCCTAATAGGTTCAAATTATAAATCTTGAGATTTATCGTGATTATTACAATCAAACTCAAGGAGAAACAATATATGATCCCGAAGGATCCAAATGATGTTTAATCCATTGTTTGACTACAATAATCTAGTAAAGAGATCATTAATTTTATAATCAAGATCACGATAATAGTACGATATATCTTTCCAAGGAAAGAGGATATTGTCTGTTATCGATCATTTGAAAATGACGATAATGATCGTCAACTCTTGAATTTCCCAAAGATAATTAATTAAAATTTTGAAAAGCTTAATTTTAAAAATCTTGTCTTGGTTTCTAAATCTCCTACGAGCGCAAGCCCTCGTAGTTAATTACATCGCAGGAAACCAAAAATTTCCTATGAAAACTCTCGATTAAAATAGCGATACGAATTTTATTTAAGATTTTAATATTTGATATCAAAGGAGGTAGGGACTGGAATTTTTAATCGGGAATGGTTCAATATTGAACACTTATTTTTAGAGTCAAAGAAAGAAAAAGTATGAGGTGTCTTGAGATTCTGAATTACTTCAGAAACACCTCAAACTATCCTAAGTGTTGGGCTTGAATTAGATTGAAAGAGATTTTGGTTTGAGTGGTCAATTTTATTAGAAAATGGGAATTAGATTCCCGGAAGGTTGAGGTCTTAGGATTGAACATCTACCTCAGAACCTAAGTCTAAAATTGGGTACTAAAAATCAATGACCCGGATCCTAGCTAATGCAATACAGTCCTGGACTTACCCCAGCCTGGATTGGGGAGCCAGATAAACCACCTAAACGCTTTAAAACCATGAGTCAAAGTCTTTATGAAAGAGTGGTTAACGATGTTATTTAAGATTGAGTTTGAGGAGTTGGGGTCGACATCTAGAGCAGATTCCTAATTGACCCCTTAACTTATGTTGGGTGAAATGCTTAAGCTAAAAATGTAATTAAAGATTTAGACTCAAATTTAATTTGTATCTAATGTAATACATGCTAGTTGACTCGATTAAATGCTTAAATCAAAATGTAACAGTTTTAAAATCAGGCTTAAAAAATAGGTTTTATCCTTGAGATTGCACAACATCCCCTTGGATAGAATTGCACCCTAATAGGTCAGGTGGTCTGCCAGAACCCACAGGCGGCGAGGTGCCTAGCAAAGGAAGAGAAAAATGCAACAAAAATGCATATGAAAAACTCCCGGCGGTCCCGGGCTTACTTCTTAAATCATTAAAATTTCTATGTTAGCTTAAATCTTTTAATTTTGTTTAAGTAGAAAAGGTTTTAACGATTCCTCACGAGCCTCCGATCAGGTTCCAGGCTAAAATAAAATCGACATGCAATAATCGCCAAAAAACTACTAAAAACATGCAAGTCCTTAATTGCAACCAACATCAAGTAATCAAGTCAATTAAATAATTAAATTAATTAAATAAATGCTCAAACTGAAAGTCCATGTGGCAAATGCCACTTAATTATACAACCGAGGGTCTGCAGAAAAGTAAAGTGGCCGGGTACCACTGACTACAACCCGGATTCTACTCCTAAGACTCAAGTGACTTTGAGATTTGAGATTCTTCTCGTTCTTCACTTCTTCATCTTCTTGGAACTCCTTGGATCGTCGGGTCTGGATATCCAAATGAAAAGAAACTCCCCCTGAATAGGGGTGTTATCTTTTCTCTTTGGATATTTGACATTCATCCTAATTTGGATCTCCAAATGGATGAGAACTCTCCCCTAAGGGATGTCCCTTCCTCTTTGGATTCCAAATTGGATGTTTAAACATCCCAATCTCAAGTACTTAACACATTACAACTCAAATTCATATCAAATTATATTGATCAAAATTAAAAAATCTAGACTCGATCCTGCAAGATTATCCTAATAATCAATAGTTTAAAAATGATATCCCAAGCAATTAATATATTAAAAATTAAAAATGCTCAAACCAGCCACACTTGGCCATGCTCTTTTAATTTTAAAGGGGGACTTAAGCATTCTGGAGCACCTGTGCAATTTAATATTTATGATTTTTACCCCCTTTAATTTTAAATGCCCTGTATGAGTATGGCCACCTGTATAAGATTGAATTAGTATAAATCATTTCTAACCTAAGAGCAGGTCTAACGTACAATCAAATCAACAAATAATGCAGTAAATAAATAAATAATCACATCAATATCAGTTACTTAAATCTAGCAACCAGCATGCAATGAAAACTACGGAAAACCCGGCACATGCAAGTAGCAGAAAAGTAAACACCGGCTTAACCTAATACTAGAGTTGGTTGTCCTAGCAAACCATCTAAAGTGTGTGAGGCAGACTGTGTGGTTTTGATATGTCCTAAATAGGCACTTGATTGAAGTTGCTTGATATTCTAGTTGGTTAAAGGCTTAAAGGAGTTTTAATTTGAATTTAAATCTTAATGACTTGAAATTGATTTTAAAATTTGATTTTGATTGTTTGTTGGATACCATCTTTATTGCACACCGAAGCCATGAAGTTTATTTCACCTTCCTTGGGGCTAATTTAATAGCCTCGTAGGCCGGGGTTACCTAGTGGTACCCGATATGATTAAATAATTTAAGCTTGATTAAGATTTGAAGGTTGATTAATTTTTTATTGAATTTGATTAGTTGCTGGTTTTAAATTTAAGTTGATATTTTCTGGAATTTTAGATCAATTATTGAATTTTGGTATTTTCTGGATTATTTTATTCATTTAATTCAAGGGTCAAAAAATGACTTTTTGATTTAAAGTATTTTCTAGAAATTTCATATTTTATTAAAATACTAAACCTTTATACGATCAGTTAGACAGTAAGTATGCTGAAATTGGATTTTTCTAGATTTTATTATGAAGGTTTGAAGTTTTGACTTGATTTTGAACTAGGTTTGACCAAAAGTTGACTTTTTCAAATTTGATTGATTTCTGAAAACTTAACATTTTTTATAAATATCAAACCTTAAGATGAGTTGTATGCCTTTGAGTTTGCTCAATTTGAAGTTTATTTGAATTAGTTATGAATATTTGAAGTTTTGAGTATTTATTGAATTTTTAAAATTAGTTTAATTAAGGCCCTTTTTAAGGTTTGAATCCAAATGACCTCCAAACTCCTTGAAATCAACTCCAAAGGTCAAGAATGACCTAAGAAGTGATCTCCAAGTGTTTGGAAAATTTTTGGAATTTTTAATTATTTTTAATTAATTAAATTAATTAAATATTGAATTTCAATTAAAATTAAATTAAACTTAATTTTGAAGTCCAGTCAAGTGGCTTTTATTTTTCATTGATTAAGGGTTTAATTCTGACCAGTTTAAGGTATTATTTGTAATTTTTGGATTTAAATTTGATTTATTATAATTTTTGGAAGGTTTTAAGGCTTAATTAAGGGTTAAATTTGATTAAGTTAATTAAGGGGCTTAATGACTTCAAAATTCAGTGAGAAATTTTCCTAGGGCTAAGAGTGTCACTATGTTCAAATGGTTTAAGTTTCAAGTCAATAAGAGGTGAATCCTAATTAATGGAATTTTCCTAAGTTTTCTAATCAAATCTTTAATTATTGTCCTTAATGTCACTAGTTTTGAGTGGGTTCAAATCAAAGCTCAACTAACCCTTGAACATTAATTACAATCACATCAATACACTCAATCATGATAATGAAATGATATCCTAATGTTCTATGGAATGAAATATAGTAGATTATCAAATTCATAAGTTATGAATCAACTTATAATTTTGATAATTCAACCATAAGGGAAATATGTGCTTAACTGGATTTGGATCATTGAAAGATGTAAGAGACATCTCCAAATGATCTTCCTCCCAATTAAAGATCATGATCACTTTTATCTTGACAATAATATATAGAAATTCATATATAATCAAAGACTAATCGTTCTCAAAGTGATCATGTACATGACTCAAATATATTTTGAATGAAAGAAACCCTTTCACTTATTCCATAAAAACCTAACATGCTTGAATTGGATCTTTAAATGAAATGATTATGAATTTCTAAAAATCTAGGTTAAATCAAGACCTAGGTTTTTGTAAATTCATAACATGAATAAGATTGCATCAATAGGACTCAGGAAAATTATGGAAGATCACAATTACATCCTAAAACATCTCTGCCAAATTTCAAGTTAAAATAGTTTGTATATTTCGATTTAAAATTAAAATAAGGTTTTCTAAATAATTAAAATAATTAATAAAATATTACTCTAAATAATTTTATTTTATTTTTAAAATAAACTAGATAGAAATACGAATAAAACGAGCCTAAGAACACTAAAAATGATGGAGAAATGAATTTTCTATCATGTTTAGAAGTTGGGCAATTTTCAAATTAATCCTAAGGGTTTTAAAACTGGTCAAACGGCGGCGCTGACTCGGGCCCAGGCTCTCCACGCGGCGCGACGGGATTCGGCCACCTAAACGGCAGCAGTTAGCTGACTGTATCCACTTAACCAACGTGGCAGTGGATAAGAGCCGTCGGATCTGCCGCGGCTTTGATCTAAAGGCTACGATCAAGCATGCGGTTGATCTGCATGAAAAGGATCGGACGGTCATAAAAGATGCCGCGGTTTTAAATGAATGGTCTGGATCTAGTTGGATAGAGATCTATTCGATCTCTCATTTTAGGAGGTCGAAACAGGCCGAAAATCCAACGCAATCACAGCCGTCCATATCAAATAAAATGGATGGACGGCCATGATTTCATCTCCTTCCTCCAGCCACCGTAAACCTTAAACTTAGCTTTAAATTTATATAGCTTAGATAGTGTATCAAATAGCTTTAAATCTCAGGTAGAGATATATTAGGATGGAAGAAATAATGGAGGATCATTCTTAAGGCCTTTAACACAATCTTCAGTAGTTTAATTAGAAACCTACAAAAATGCCTAGGGTTTAGATTTTATCGAGATGGGTTTGATGGTTTTGGATGATTCAGGTATTGTTAAGCTTGTAGACTGACCACGTTTAGATTTGTAGAAGACTTCGAATCCAGAGGAAGCTTCTACAGAGATTTGAAATGGTTTAGACAGAAATAGCTTCGGTTTGTCTTTAATCTTATCGCCGGTAGCCACCAAACGCCAAGAAATGCTCAAGTAACTGTATAGAAAGCTCTGAGAACTTGAAACGAAAACTCATAGAGGCTGGATGGGAATTGGAATCAGAGCTATTCTCTAATGAATAGTTTCATCCCTTTAGCCCTATTCCAACCACGGGAGCTTGCTTGGACGACTAGGATGCATCAGTTAAATGCCCTGGATGAAGGCCAGCTGGTCCAAGCCGTTAGGGGACAGAGGGATGTGCTGCCCAGGTGAAAACGACTAGGAGACCTCCTCACGTGGAGGGGACCATCTGAGCTGGCTGAAGTCAAGCTAAAGGATGGTTTGGGTCTGGTTGGAGTCCAGGAAGGTTCTAGGGTCAATTAAATAGGTTTGGATAAGCTGGAGGGGCTAAGTCTGATCAAAAAGTTTGGTTTAAAAGGTTTGATCGTGAAGGACCCATTTAAGTTCTTGTTGACTATTTGATCAGTCAACAAGAGTCCAGGTGGCTGAAGCGGCATCCTGACTATGCCTAGAGTATATACAAATGGCTAGATGAACCTAGTCTCAAGTAAAGGAGTTGAATGGAGGAGTTTGACCATTTATAGCTCATTCGCTCATTGCTTGATTATGTTGACTGGTCAACAGTCAATTGGACTGCTGATGTGGCAACAGGAGTGTCTTGAGGAGCTGGAATGAAGGGTTTGAGAGGGTTTAATAATTAAAGATAGGAATTTGAGTGAAAACATAAAAGTTTAATGGGATTTGATCAAGTGATATAGAGTTGACTTGGTCAACATTAATTGGATTTGATTGGTCAAGATTCAAGGCATGACTAGGCCATGGTTTGAAGTTCATTTGAAATTTAAAATTAGTTGAGTTGATTAAGGGCATTGAAATGAGTCATATGGGCCAAGTTTCACCAACCATAGACTCAGTTGACTTGGTCAACCATTGATTGGGTCAAGGGTCCAATCAAAGCTAAATCATTCAAGGATGTGTTCAAGGAGTTTTGAGAAAAAGTTGAATACATTTGGAGTTTGATTTGAAGTAGGGAGGCTTAAGGGTTGAATTGTTCAACTTGAGTTGACCCGGTCAACTAGGTTGACCTAGGGTCAGGGTTTGGACTGAATCAACTTCAAATGATATTTGAAGTCTGGTAGAGTAGTTTTGAGAGGTCAAATAGATCATTTGGGTCAAATGGGCCTATGGGGCCCTTAAAAGAGCTTAATGGGTCAACTGGGTTGACTTGGTCAGCCAGGTTGACCCAGGGTTAGGGATTAGGTCTAACTAGTTCAGAATGACATTCTGAGTCTACTGGTAGTGGTCTCAAAGTTTGGGGAAGTCATTTGGTCAAAATGATCTATTTGGGCTCTTAATGGGCTTTTAGGTCAACCCTTGTTGACTTGGTCAACCAGGTGGGTCCAGGGGTTGGAAATGGGCTCAACAGATTTGGTTTGACATTTGGAGACCAATGAAGGTGGTCCCAAGGTCTAAAGAGGTCATTTGGTCAAAATGACCTATTTGAACCATAAAGGGCCTTCTTGGTCAACCTAGGTTGACTTGGTCAACCAGGTTGACCCAAGGGCTAATTTTGGGTTCAACAAGTTTGGTTTGATATTTAAAATTTGCTGGAGGTGGTTGTATTCGATTTGGAACTCATTTGGTTCAAATGACCATTTACACCCCAAAGGGGTATTTTAGTCATTTTGACCCCTGGTCAACTGGGGGTCAAATTGAGTCCAAAAAAATGTAATTTATTGCTCAATGGGTCATAATCAAGGGTCTAGATGTGATTTGAGGGTTTGGAGAAGGCTCCAAGGTCAGGATCCACTGGGTGGCCGGTCCAGTGGCATGGACTGTAAATATTTGAAGGTTTTAGAGCCTTTGGATTTTAATCCAGTTTTTGGGGTTAGAGAACTCAGAATGAGCTCAAATTTGGAGGGTTGCCTCTAGAGACATGTCATATCAATGTGGAACTGACAGACCTTGAATCAGGGGTCATTTGATAGGGTTTTGAAATTTTCAAAGATTCACTGGAAAAGGCTTTCAGGACTTAGACCTTTGGTCTTGGAATTTTATCTGGATTTCTCATTTTGAGCTGGGTTTTGATTTTGAATGATAGGGTTTGAACTACATAAATCATTTACAATCATTTAAGTGATTGTAGATGATTAGATAGGATTAAAGTCAGGTCAGAGGCTGTGACAGCTAAATCTGGGTTGTTTAAAGGTCAGGATTGGTCAGGGATTTGAATTGACTTGAACTCTGGATTGATTTGAGTCTTGAATAGATTGATTTAAAGTATGGGTTGATCTGGAGTTTGAATAGATTTGAGATCTGGATAGATCTAAGATCTAGGAGAATCCTAAGATCTAAATTGATCTAGGGAAATCCTAGGGTCCAGAGTAGATCCTAGGGACTGAAGTCTAGGAAGATCCTAGAGTCTAGGAAACCCTAATGTATGGGATCTAGAAGGTTCTTAGGATCTAGAATAGATCTTAAAGTCTGGATTCTAGGAAAATCTTAGGGTTTGGGAATCCTAGGATCTAGAGTCTAGAATGATCTTAGGATCTAGGTAGATCTAGGATATATAGTCTATGAAGAATCCTAGGGGCTAGACTAATCCTAAGATTTTAAATGGATCTAGAAGAATCCTAGGGTCTAAGAAGATCAATATGATCTAGAGTCTGGCAGAATCCTAGGATCTAGAATAGGTCCTAGGGTTCAGGGTCTAGAAGAGTCTTAGGATCTAGAAGAATCCTAGGATCTAGGTTCTAGGAGGATCCTAAAGTTTAGAATGATCCTAAGATCTAAAATCTAAGAAAGATCCTAGGATCTAAAATAGTCTGGAAATTAGATTGATCTGAGATCAGGATTGATTTGAAACTGGATTGATCTAGGATCAGAATGATCATAGAGTCAGGATTGATCCTAAGGATTGGAAAGATCCTAAGGTCTTGATTGGTCCTACTAACCTCATAAAAAAATGAGGTCAACAGCCACACCACCAGATATGTAACTAGTAGACAAGAAAACAGAAGGCGTATACGAGCTTCCAAATATAACGCTACATTCAAATGAGGGTTTCCCACACAACTGAGCAGCACCAAATATTCCTAAAAATGCTCCCACACATACACTACAAATATATACATATAGACACAAGTGAATACATCCGACAAGTAATCATAAACCCATATGGGCCCTGGCGAGCGTGTTATTAGTATACACGTGACTTTTAGGGATGTTGTACGGGTTAATAAGTGAATTCAAGTTTAAGCCTAATTCTTCTATATAGATAAATAGGAGTCGACATGGTTCAAACTATCAAATAAATATATGATCACGACGATGACCGGAATATTTATTTTATTATGTGCATATTAGGCATTCAAGGCCCATAATCAAAAGAATTCACTAATAAAGGCATAAAGCCTATGATGAATTTGATTCTCTATTGGTAAGTTAACAGAGCTGACAAGGTTCAGTCAACAAAATATAATTGACCCCATACACTCCGATGATGGCCATATTGAACGTAGATCTCAATCGAAGAGGTTAACTCAAAATAGTTTAAAATACTGCCTAAATATCTATAAAATACAAATATTTTTAAATGACCGCATACACCTCGATGATGGCCGAATTGATAGAAAATCTCAATCGGAGGGATCCACAAATAAGAAAATGCCACCCAAATTCCTATAAAAATCCAAAACTCTAAAAGTTCTAAAATCTAAATATTTAAAAATTAAAATTCAATAATCCAATGCTTAAAATACAATCCATCCATCCTCCACAACATTTTATCGAGGTGGACAAATTAAAAATTACTTTAGCTCACAAAGAGCTAGTGTCTGGTTAGGAATATCACTAGGATTCATTCTCAATCAGTCTCCTGCTAGTGAGGCCATGGCACGTGTCCTCTAACTACAGCTTTGCCTCCAAATGGCACCGAAGATAAACCGTTATGATTGGGGTCCTCTGAACCAGGTGGTTTACCACCAAATGGCACCACTAAATTACGGTCATGGCTAGAGCGTGTATGCTCCCTAATGGCATCAAATCCTTGAGATATGAATCCATATGACATAATTTATAGGGTACAAAGCCCTCTATTAGCTAAGTGGATTCAAATTTATCCCTTTAGGCAAATACCCACCCTATGTCTATAAGGATCTCTTGGACGAAAAAACCCATGGCTGCCAATAAGAATCCTTCTATCAGGTTGGGTCGACTGTTGTAATCCAAGATCCCTAGACTATAATTTTGATGATGATAAATAATATCGACTGAATTATTACATTCTTCCTTAAGTATTTTTAGATGTTATGTTTATCTGTGAGTACTAACATTTCAGGTAAGACTCACACCCCTCAAGACTACTGAAGACTCAAGACTGGGTAGAATAGGATGTAAAAGAGTCTATAATTTATATTTTTTTCACTTTACATTATTGAGTCTGGCCATAAAAGAGTGTATTCAAATTAGGTGACCATGCACACACACAGGGGGAGATTTTTTTTAAGTTAATTTTTTTAAAAATGAATTATACTATATGATTTTTAATGATCTGTTATTTGAGAATAAGCTAATTAGAAAATTAGTTTCAGTAAACTAATCATATTATATGACCTTGATCATACTATATAATTTATTTTGATCTAAAAACCCTAGCCACCAAATTAATTTAAGTAAGATTTTTAAATTTAATTTTTAAACTAATCGTATCATACAATTCTAATCGTGTTATACGATCATTTAAAATCTTGCTAAAATTAACACTCATAATTAGGTAATTAAATTATGTTTAATTAATGATTTTTATTGAACTGTATAATCATGATCATACCGTATGAAGAGCCGAGATGAAATTTGATCGTCCCAGAGATCGTACCAAACAAAATCATAATTATTGTACTAATCGTACTGTATAATATTCATATCATACGGGATGAACTACTTGAAATTAACAAATCGTACTGTATGAAGTATACAGAGCGGGATGATTAATAGAGATGACTTTCGGTTATTCCAGGATTTATCTGGTACGAATAGAGGAAATGAAATAGATTGTACTAGACAATCTTTAGATCGTATGATACTATGTGTTAAAAATTTATGAATTGTTCATTCTCCTTTGTACTTGACGGGACTAGTTTTGAACTGATGGTACTGTACGAACATGGATTGTACTGTATGAATAGTGATGGCTAACTTAGATTTTTAGGGTTTTTTGAAGCCTATTATAAAAAATTATGTTTTAAGTTTTTCTATTAAGGTTGGTGACAAGAACATGGCTTAAGAAGGAACTCTGAGAGGGAGCTATTAAAGAAAATAAGGGTTGGTGAGAGCAAGGAGAAGGTGAGCTTGAGAGTGAAGAAGAAGTAGTGTGAGGGGATCACACGGTTGCTCTAGGCTAGCTACACGTTTGCTCCTCCTGTGGCCTTAGTGAGTCTTTTTGGAGCTCTCTAGGGAGAGAAGCTTCTTAGCCTGGTCCTCGTAATTCTCTGCCTTCTCTAGCAAGGAGAAAAAGGAGTCAAGGTTTTCTGCCTTCTCCAAGAGGGCGAAAAAGAAGTCAAGATTCTCTGCCTATGAAAGGAGCTTCGGTCCTATGCCGCACCAGGTTGGTGGAAGAGAGTTTGTAAAGGCTTCTCCACTTTGCTGAGAGAGCAAAAGGAGAGTTACTTAGTATTAATATAATACTCGGAGTGGAGGACTCCGGGGAGTGGACGTAGGTTAAGGTCGACCAAACCACTATAAACATTTCTACTGTGCTTTTTTCATTTTCTATATTTTACTTTCCACATTTAATTTATTATTATAACTTCTTGGTGAGAAATCAAAAATTAATGTTCTGTTGTGATAATTAGAATCTCATCATCACTATTTTTCAAGGCATATTTAATTTGTTAGCTTTCGCATTCAAAAATTAAAATTGATTATTTCTCCGTATTTTGAAAAAATCTATAAAAATTAGTACTCCTGTTTATAATTAATTTTAAAATACCAATTCACATCCCCTCTTGGCATATCTCATACTTTCAAGTGGTATCAAAGCATGTCTCACAAATAGTATTTAAAAAAACCTTAAGAAAACTTATCATGGCACACTTTGGAAATTGTAACACTACGGAGGGTTATTCAATAACATGTCTACCTTTATTTGATAACATACCTTTTGACTTTTAGAAAATTTGTATGTCAAACTTTTCACATTCTATAGATTATTGCATGTGGATGTTTGTCTAAGAAGGATACTCTGCACCTTTTCATCTTGTAAATGGCATCAAAATTGAATTATTATTTACTGAATGGAGTAATGAGGATAGGAAACTTGCACAGTTAAATACAAAATACTTGAATTGCATCTTTTGTACGTTAAAATTCAAAAACTATATACGAGTTTTTATATGTACCATGGGTAAGGAGATATGGGATAGGTTAGGTATCACCTATGAGGGAACTAATGAAGTTGAACAGTCTAGTCTAAACATACTGTTGCATGACTATGAACTCTTCTACATGAAACTTAGCAAGATTGTATATGAAATGTACACTAGGTTCACCTAGATAGTGACATCCTTGCATGCACTAGGTAGAGAATTATCTAATTCTGAAAAGGTCAATAAGATTCTGTGATATTTATCTAGTTCTTACGATGCAAAATTAACTGCTATCACTGAGTCTAAAGATTTAATTTTTTATTTCATTGACAATTTGCTTGGGTCACTCATTGCCTACGAGCAAGGAGTGAGTCAAAGGTAAAGTGATGTAGGACAAAAGAAAAAAGAAAGAACTGTGCCTCTAAAAGTGAATAATTTGGATAGTGATAGTTCTACAATAGAGGATGAGGATGATGTCGCCTTGATAACCTGTTAATTCAAGAACTTTTTGAAGAGGAAACAAAGGCCTCATCAAAGTAATTAGAATAAAGGTAAAAGTAGTAAGAATAATAAAGTTTCATCTAACACAATCTTCTTTAAGTGTAGGAAGCCAGGTCACCTCTGAGCTGACTGAGGTATGCCAACTCTAATCTAAAGACTCATTCGATCAAAGAAAAGGGTGAAGAGAAACTTAAGTACAAGAGGGGTAAGAAAAAGACACAGAAAGCCTTTTGGGCTGACTCTGCATCAAAATCATTAAAAGAAGAAGCAAAGAAGGAGGTAACAAATTTGTGTCTTATGGCTAACGATAATCTTGATCAATCAGATCAACACAAGGTATGTCAACTCTCCTATGATGAATTACTTATTATTTCTAAAAATATTCATGATTCGTATAGGAAGCTTAAGAAAATATATGCTTGTTTAATTACCGAGCACTCTACTTTGAATAATGATCACATGACTTTATTAGATGAGTTTGATGCATTAAATAAGAAGCATGTTGAATTAATTACTGCACACGATTCTTTGAAATCATCACATATTGAACTAAAAAATTTATTTAAGGAATTAGAAGAACTTACATGTTATTTAGATAGTAGTGAGCATGCATTAAAATTTGAAGTTGCAAGTTATAAAGTGCAAATGAATTTCTAAGAACTAAAATTACTGCATTAGAAAATGACAAATCAATACCTTCACTAGCTCAGTGGCACAACCCCTCAATATAGTATACATCATATAAACCTAGGAAGAGGCATATCACCCACATAGGTTAGTGAACTCATTTTTCAGTGTCAAGTGTTACTCTTGTGGCATGTTAGGACACATAGCCCATGCTTACATTGTTGCAAATCTGGTTTTAATAATTACAAACATGTTTCTATTGTATTTTGCTTAGCTAACTCGTTTCAGGCACAAAAGATCACGAGCAACTCAAGCCAATTCAAGATCGGGTCCAAGTGTGTCTAAGTGTACTATTTTCTTTTTCTTGAGTCAATTGTAATGTAACTGATCCCCTAGCTAAGTAACCTTGCACACACACTCAGGGGGAGAGCTTGAGTAAATTAGAGTTTCTGTTCAAGTTTTTGTTAAGATCGTCCTGGACGATAGTTACATCGTCCTGGACGATCAAGCAAAAATAGAAACCCTAATTAGGGTGACCAAGTTAAGTGTGTCTAATTAAGCAGATCATCCTAGACGATCATTGCATCGTACGGGATGATATGCTCAAATCAAAAATTCTCAGCCGCTAGATCAAGTTAGGAAAGTTTTTATTTTAAGATATTTGGTCTGATCATCCTGGACGATACGTGTATCATCCTGGACGATACGTGTATCGTCCTGGACGATCAAGTATAATCAAGCCTAAATTATTCTAGTAATTAAGGAAAGAAATTAATACTTGATTGATACGATCATATCGTCCTGGACGATCGCAGGATCGTCCGTGAGGAACATGATCATCTAGTGTGTTTCAGCTGGACATCCAGAGCGGTGCTCAGGATGATTTGGGCACATTTTAAACTAATAGTACAGGACGATATCCTGATCGTCCTGGATGATCAAGTTATTTTTGGGTCGTCAAGCACAAGTTTCTCTGGACGACCCGAGCGGTCTTCTGGACAAAATTCCTCAATTTACACTAATCATCCCGGACGATCGCAGAATCGTACGGGACGATATGAATAACTTTTTCTAGTGATCATCCAGAAGAGCTAGATCATCCAGGCTGAAGCAGTTGATTTTGAACTGATCGTACAGGATGATCTTTCGATCGTCCTGGACGATCTAGGCCGACCAGTTGAGATTTAGGGCAAATTTTGAGCCCTCCTATAAAAGATCTTTTTCTTTAAACAAGAAAAATCTTTTGCCACTTTTCTTTCCAAAGAAACCCTAGAGAGAGAGAGAGTTTGGGAGAGAGAGAGAGGATCTTGTGAGGGGGAGTTCGTGAGGGGTTCACGAAGGTTGCTCCAAACAAGGATCAGAGTCCGCTCGTCGTCTTTCGTCGTGTTGGTGTTCTTTGTGAGAGGATTGTTCGCAAGAAGATCCGGGGTTCTCTGCCCGCTTCAGGAGGAAGCTAAAGGAGTCCGAGGTTCTCTGCCTGCTTCAGGAGGAAGCAAAAGGAGGTTGGGTTCTCTGCCTCACCGTGTCGGTGGAAATGAGGTTTTTATACAGGCTTCTCCGCCTTGATGTGGGAGCAAAAGGAGAGACACTTTGAGTTAGTGCAATACCCGAAGGGGAGGCTCCGGGGAGTGGACGTAGGTCAAGTTGACTGAACCACTATAAAATTCTGGTGTGTTCTTTCTGATTACTTTCTGCACTTTAATTTTTTTATGATTATCTGCTTGGGTGAAATTAGTGTTTAATCTTTTTGTCTGAGTAGTTACTTGTTTCCGCTGCATATCATAGAAAAGATTTTACTGTTGCTCTCTAATTTTTAAATAACCAATTCACCCCCCCTCTTGGTTAGCCTCGGGACTAGTTCATCAGGGCTTAACATCCCTATCGAACTTTCAAGTGGTATCAGAGCGGGATTCAAAATTTAAGTTTAAAAACTTTTAAATTTGATCCATAGCTAACTTTGGTAATCGTAATACTACTGAAGGTTATTCAATTACACGACCGCTATTATTTGATAACATACCTTTTGATTTTTGGAAAACTCGCATGTCCACTTTTCTACAATCAATTGATTATCGCATGTGGATGCTAGTTAAGGATGGATACGAACCACCTTTTAGGATGGTTAACAATGTTAAAACTTAACTGTCCTTTACTGATTGGACTTTTGATGATCATAATTTAGCATAATTGAATGCCAAATATTTGAATTATTTTTTCTATGCTTTAAAATCTGAGGATTACATGCGTGTCTCTACGTGTACAACTGGTAAGAAAATCTAGAATAGATTATGCATCACTTATGAGGGTACAACTAAAGTCAAACAGTCTAGGTTAAATATTTTGCTTCATGACTACGAACTTTTTCACATGAAACCTACTAAAACCATTTCTGAAATGTAAATGAGATTCACTCAAATCGTCACTTCTTTGCATGCCTTAGGTAGAGAACTTACAAACTATGAAAGAGTGAATAAAATACTTAGATGTTTTCCTTCTTCATATGATGCTAAGATAACTGCAATCACTGAATCTAAAGATTTGAATACTTACTCTATTGATAGCTTACTTGGATCACTCATTTCTTACGAGCAAGGGGTGAACCAAAGACAGCTTGATGCAGGTGAGAAGAAGAGGGAGAAAATAGTGGCACTGAAGGCCAACGAGAGTGATACTAGTACTTTCGGGTCTGATAGCGATGACGTTGCCTTGATCACTAGGCAATTCAAAAGCTTTCTAAGTAAGAAATACAAGAACTTTCAAAAATGGAGCAAGGGTAAGTCCAACAAAAATTTTAAGGGTTCATCTGACACTGTCTGTTTTGAATGCAGGAAGCCTGGACACATTAAGGATGATTGTCCTACACTTAAAACTCACCCAAGAAAGGAAAAGGGTGAGGAGAAATATAAGTTCATGAAGGATAAGAAGCGGATTCAGAAGGCGTTCTGGGCAGATTCTGCATCCGACTCTTCTGAGACTGAAGCTGAAGAGGAGAAAACAAATCTGTGTCTGATGGCTGATGATCATCCTGATTAATCTAACCAGGAAGAGGTATGTGAGCTTACTTACGATCAATTACTTGAAATATCTGAAAAAATTCATGCATCGCATATGAAGCTTAAGAAAACCCATGCTAGCTTGAAATTGGATTATTTGACTTTGCAAAAAGAGCATGATGTTTTGATTAAGGATCATTCCATTGTTGATAACAATCACATGTCTTTACTTGATGAATTTGATGAACTGAATAAAAAGCATTCTGATTTAATTGTTAAGCATGATTCATTGAAAACCACTCATGTTGATTTAGAAAAAGCTTTCAAAGAATTAGACAATCTGGCATGTGAAGTGGAGAGTAGCAATGGTTCTTTGAAATTTGAAATTGCAAGTTTAAAGAAAGAAAATAAATTTTTGAAAGTTAAAATCAGTACTTTTGAGAAACATGAAACACCTCCTACGTTTGAACAGTTTTATGCACCTCCACCTTTTGCAGAATCTGGTTCAAAATCATCAAAGTATGTTTCATACACACCTAGGAAGAGGCACTATCACCCACGTAGATTAGTTAACCCTTTTCCTGGTGTTAGATGTTTTTTCTGTGGCATGTTAGAACACATTTCCCACACCTGCACTGTTCACTGTAGTACACATTAGGTGTGGAGGCCCAAATTGCCTGTTTCACAGCACAGCACACATGCAATGCATTCTTTTTTTCATAAGAAGGAACCCAAACCTGTTTGGGTTTCTAAAACTGACGTTTGATGATTTTATAGGTGTGCTCTCACATAAGACCTCATGAGAGCATGTTGTACCTGGATAGCGGATGTTCTAGACACATGACTGGAGATGCAAATCAGTTCATTTCACTAGTGGCCAGGGCTGGAGGCAAGGTTACACTTAGAGATAACACCACCATGAGGGTGGGAGGTTCAGGTATAATTAGTGATTAAAAGAGTTTTATGATTGACAATATTTTACTTGTAGATGGACTGAAACATAACTTGCTGAGCATCAGTCAATTCTGTGACAAAGGATACCGCATCAAATTTCTACCTACTTATTATATTTTAAGCTTAAATGATAAAATTGTTTTGCAGGGACAAAGGATCAATAATGTCTACAAGCTGGATGTAAGTTGCATTAAGGCTGAAAATTTAATTTGCTTAAAAACTGTTGCTGATGAGTCTTGATTGTGGCATAGGAGATTGTGTCATGCCAGTATGAAAACCCTTAGGAGAGTCACCTAAAAGGACTTAGTTAGAGGTGTGCCCAAGCTTAAGTTCACTAAGGACCACCTGTGTGATGCCTGCCAGTTAGGAAAGCAAGTTCAGTTCTCCTTTCACTCTGTTAAGGACATTAACACCTTTAGACCTTTAGAAGTCCTTCACATGTATCTCTTTGGACCCATTAGCACTGCCAGCTTAGGGGGAGAAATCTATGGGTTTGTGATTGTAGATGACTACTCGAGGTTCACTTGGATTAAATTTCTGTCACACAAATCTGAGTCATTTGATGAGTTTAAGTCCTTCTCCACTTGGATTCAGAGGAAGTTAGGTTATGCGATCTTGACTATTCATAGTGATCATGGTGGAGAGTTTAAAAATATAAAGTTTGAAAGTTTCTGTGAGGAGCAAGGGATTAGTCACAATTTTTCAGCTCCTGGGACCCCTCAGCAGAACGGGGTAGCTGAAAGGAAAAACAGGACCTTAGTGGAAGCCGCTAGAGCCATGCTTGCTGAGTATTCACTTCCAAAATACTTTTGGGCTGAAGCAGTGAACACTGCCTGTTATGTACTGAATAGGGTGAATGTGAGATCAAATCTGAACAAGACACCTTATGAGATTATTAAGGGTATAACTCCAAACTTGTCCCACCTCCATGTCTTTGGCTGTAAGATTTTCATTCTGAACAACGAAAAATCACCCTTAGGAAAATTTGACCCCAAATCTGATGAAGGAGTGTTCTTAGGCTATTCTAGTGTGGGGAAATCCTTTAGGATGTTCAATAAGAGGACTTTGGTGGTGAAGAGACAACTCATGTGGTGTTTGATAAATCTGATCCTAAGGTGAATAGAGTTGAGGAAGAAGAAGAGGTAGAGGAGATTACCCAAGGGGTTGAAAATACAAATCTGGAGGAAAGGGTAGAACCTCAAACCACACTGCCAAGAGATTGGAGATATTCTTCGAGTCATCCTAAAGAACTGATCTTAGGAGACCCTTCTGAAGGTGTTAGGATTAAGCATGGACTTAGGAAGAAAGTAAACCACTCTGCCTTTATCTCAATGACTGAACCCACCAACATCAATCAAGCCCTTTCGGATGAGTTTTGGATCTTAGCTATGCAGAAAGAATTGAATCAATTTGTAAGGAATGATGTTTGGGAGTTAGTAGAAAGACCTAGAAATTAAAGTATAGTGGGAACCAAGTGGGTTTTTAAGAATAAGATGAATGATTTTGGTGTGGTGGTTAGGAATAAGGCAAGATTGGTGGCTAAGGGGTATAATCAGATTGAAGGGATTGATTTTGAGGAGACCTTTACCCCTGTAGATAGATTGGAAGCCATTAGAGTGCTACTAGCCTTTGCCTATTATAAGGGATTTAAGCTGTTTCAAATGGATGTCAAGAGTACCTTTTTAAATGGGGTAATAAAAGAGGATATTTTTTATAGAACAACCCCCAGGTTTTGAGAGTTTCTAATATCCAAATCATGTTTACAAATTAAAAAAGGCCTTATATGGATTGAAACAGGCACCCAGAGCTTGATATGAGAGGCTTAACACATTCCTATTAGAAAGAGAGTTTATTAAGGGGAGCGTAGACACCACCCTTCTTCTGAGGAGAATAGGGGATGACTTACTCATTGTTAAGATCTATGTTGATGATATAATTTTTGGACCTTCTGATAAATATTTATGTGATGAGTTTTCTAAAATAGTTAGTAATGAGTTTGAGATGAGTATGATGGGAGAATAGTCCTACTTTTTAGGGTTTAGCATAAGACAAATTGATGATGGAACCTTTCTCAATCAATCTAAATACACTAGGGACATTTTGAAGAAATATGAAATAGACAAAGCCAAGCCAATCAATACTCCCATGAGCTCCTCTGTTCAGTTAGATAAGGATTCAAGTACAAAATCAGTTGATCAGAAGAAGTATAGAGGAATAATTGGATCACTGCTTTACCTGACTGCTAGCCGACCTGATATCATATTTAGTGTCTGTCTTTGTGCTAAGTTTCAGGCTGATCCAAAAGAGTCCCACCTGACTGCTGTTAAGAGAATTCTTAGATATCTTTTAGGGACCCCAAACCTAGAAATCTGGTACCCTAGGCACAGCACCTCTTTTGAGATTATTGGATATTATGATTCTGACTTTGTAGGGTGTAGGTTGGATAGAAAGAGCGCTTCTGGAACTTGTCAATTCATTTGACAGTCGTTAGTCTCCTGGTCTAGTAGAAAATAGAACTCAGTTTCACTTTCCACTGTTGAAGCTGAGTACATTGCCTTAGGGAGTTGTGTGGCCCAAGTTCTTTGGTTGAAGCAACAAGTCTTGGATTTAGGATTACCTGTAGGCACAATTTCTATTCTGTGTGATAATACTAGTGTCATCTGCATCTCTAAGAATTCAATCCAACATTCTAAAACCAAACATATTGATATAAGGCATCACTTCATTAGTGACCATATTAAAAAAGGGGATATTGAGCTACATCATGTAGCAACTGAAAATCAGCTGGTTGACATATTCACTAAACCACTGGCCTTTGACTCATTCAGTATTTTGAGGATCAGATTAGGAGTGATTGATATAAATGCTTGATTCTGATGATTGCTGATTTCTGATTTCTCTGATTTTTATTCTGCTTCTGTTAGTTAGCTGTTTGATTTGATTATTTGCTTTCTGTTGTTTTTAGTTTTTCTTCTACTGGTTTTTGTGTTAGCCTTGGTGTTAGGTTATTTGAGTATTTATGTTGATATAATTTTCTACCTATTTTTATTTACTGGTTCATCTCTTCTATCTATTATTTTATGCTTTTTAAAATTCGATCACTGCTCGCTACTTCTGATAAACTGGATTTCTAACTGAGAGTTTTACCTTATTTTTATTTGAAAACTGGTAAGCAGTGATTGATTCCACTGGATCTATTAAAGGGAAGAAACATTGATGGTTGTTTCTCTTCCTCTAACTCCTTTGCTGGTGTATTATTTCTTTTGGATAAATATCCTCTTCAAAATTAAAATATTAGTTTTTAAAAAAGAGATTTATTTTATCTTCCTACAGTAATCTACCTCATATCAATAATGTTTTCAAAGTCTTGAGTCATTATTTTGATTTTCTAAACCAAGTGATTCCACTTATCATACGACGTATGGCTTTTGTTTTATGAATTAATCTTCCTTATTGTGGAGAGCATCTCCTATGTCTGGAAGATAATTTTACAGATGAGATCCTTTAACGATTTTGAGAGGGAGAAAGCTTACAAAAGATGTGCAGTGCACCAAATAAATTGAAAAAGAGGCATAAAATAAGCCCAAAGCTGAAAAGATGTGAAATGTCGCCAACCTAAAAGATACACAAAGTGTATCAAAAATCAAAAGATGCGCAAAGCGCCAAATAAATTGAAAAGGAGGCACAAAATGAGCCCAAACCAAGCTTTCTTCCCTTTCAGATCGTTAAATGTCTTAGAAAAATTCGTGCGCCACTTAATATTTTCAAAAGCTTGAGTTTGAAAATCCTGATTTCTGATTTATTACTTTGTAACACTATTATATCAGATATTTTTCTAGAACGAGACTTGAAAGGATCTCTTTTCGAATCTAATTTCTTTTCTTCTGAATTGGATTTTTGTTTTGAAAGAGATTTGGATCTATAAGGTGCCCAAGGTGGGAGTTACGAAAGTCAATTTTTCTAACTTTTTCTGAATTTCAGCGCTGTCAATCGTCTTCTTATTGGTTTTTGGATCTAAATTCAAGGAAAAATTCTGATTTACTGGAGCAGCTTGATCAAAAAAAAATTGTTGTTTCTGTGTTCTCGTTTCACATTTTATTTCCCTTGGTTTTATTTTTCACATTATTGGTTGTATTTTTGGGATCCTGATCGTTCATCTTCATCCTCCAATTTTTTCCTATTTTCTTCACATCGTCCTGGACGATACACAGATCGTCCTGGACGATCTTCTTCATCCTGGATGATCCAAAAATCATCCTGGATGATCAATTCAAAATCATCCCCACTCTGATCATACGGCTAAGGAACACCAATTATTGGTGATTGTCTTAGATGATCCTTACATCGTCCTAAACGATATGTTCCATATCTTCCTGATCTGATTGGACGGCTGAGCATGCGCAAATTATTGGTCATCATCCTGGACGATTCACCACATCATCCCGAACGACCCACGTGTCAGCAGCCGGACGATTCGAATTCGGCCCGTCTGACACACTTATTGCACATCGTCCTGGACGATCCACCTAATCATCTGGGATGATACTTTTCATCAACGGTCATCCGGCCTGACTCCTCGAGACGATCACCTGTGTCTAATCATCCTGGATGATCTCTGATCGTCCTGGACGATCGGACCACCTTTTTGACCAATCGTTCTGGTCGTCATAAATACACATATCGTCCTGAATGATTTCACGATCGTACGGGATGATCTGGCCAAGTTCTATTTAAACAGTTAATTTCTTCAGTTTTTCCACACTTCTCCTTCCACTCTCCCTCACTTGTGCTTTCTCATGGCTGGCGGGAAGCATTTTAGGCAAAAGGGTACGAGTTCCTCGCGAGGGAATGTTGATCCCCATTTTCCCAATACAACTGATCAAGCTGCCTTCGAGCGCTATCGTGAGGTGGGGATCACGCAGTCAAAAATAGTAAACCCCCGCACCCTTAGCTATCCTGTTCTTGATCCTTTCGCACACACCTCCCTCACTTTCATCCTTACACTAGCCTTTCCATTCATCCTTGAACTTCTTCAAGTTTTCTTCGCCAATCTGCGCATTTCTGCTGACTATTCCACTCTTCGCTCTTATGTCAATCAGCGTCCCATGGAACTCACTACACAAGACTTTCACAACATCCTTCAACTTTCTATGACTGACGACAAAATCCACACTATGATTACTGACCCTGACTATGATTGGAGTGTCGCCACGCCAATCACTTTCTTTGAAATACGAATGTACCCTACCACGATAATGCTTCCACTTCCCTCTTTAAGGATGCACGGACCATTCATCACGTCCTTTGATCCTCCGTCATCCCAAAGGCTGGGGATCGAATTCACATCACCCCCCTATTATCTCTGAACACATATTATATCTTGGCCCACCGGGACTTTAATGCCATTGACCTTCTTATCCGATACATCGAGCACCTCACCACTATTAGGGATCCGGGTCATAGACGTCGTCTAAATCTAGCTTTAGGTCATATCATTGCATATACCTTAGAAATTAAATATGACCTGCAGTATCCAGTCCCTCCTAATGTCCCTCCTTCCTTTTTCATAAACAATTCATTCCATGTCCTACACAGCACCCGATTACATCCGGAGCCCGCCCCGAATGTTGAGGAGGAAGAGGAAGAGGCTATTCCCCTTCCTGCTGCACCTGATGCACCTGCTCCCCTTCACATCACTTCTCCTTTTGACCATCTGATGCAGCGCTTCGATCAGTGGGAGGCCAGATTCGACTCCTATGTTGCTGCCCAGGAGCAGCGGTACGCTGAGGACCTGCAACGCTTTACTGACTATGCTGCTCAGCAGCAACAGCAGCATGACCAAGATATTGCCTGGATTGGAGCCCACTTTACAGCCATTCACAGTTACTTCAACCCACCACAGCCACCTCCTCCTTCTGATCAGGATCTGCCTCCATTTTAGTGTTATATTTTATAGCTGTTGGTTCTATATTTTATTTGCACTGTTTTGTTTGTACTGTTGGTTCTGTTTGCCCTGCTCCTTTTTGTGATGTCAAAAGGGGGAGTTAGTTGTAGTAGTTTTTATTCTTGTTATATTTTGTACTTGTGTTTTCTGTACTGCTCTGGTTATTCAATGAAAATTAAAAAAAATTTATTTTTTGATCTCCTAGTTCTTTTATTTTTTAAACTACTGCACATATGTTTGCCATCATCAAAAAGGAGGAGATTGTTGCAAATCTGGTTTTGATGATGATAAATATGTTTCTATTATGTTTTGCTTGGCTAACCTATTTCAGGCACAAAAGATCACAAGCAACTCAAGCCAATTCAAGATCGGGTCCAAGTGTGTCTAAGTGTACTATTTTCCTTTTCTTGAGTCAATTATAATGTAACTGATCCCCTTGCTAAGTAACCTTGCAAACACACACTCAGGGGGACAGCTTGAGTGAATTAGAATTTTTGTTCAAGTTTTATTTAGATCATCCTGGACGATAGTCACATCGTCCTGGATAATCAAATAAAAATAGAAACCCTAATTAGGGTGACCAAGTTAAGTGTGTCTGATTAAGCAGATCGTCCTGGACGATCATTGCATCGTACGAGACGATATGCTCAAATAAGAAATTCTCAGCCGCCAGATCAAGTTAGGCAAGTTTTTATTTTAAGATATTTGGTCTGATTATCCTGGATGATACGTGTATCGTCCTAGAAGATCCAGTACAATCATGCCTAAATTAGTATGGTAATTAAGGAAAGAAATTAATACTTGATTGATATGATCATATCATCCTGGACGATCGCAGGATCGTCCTGGACGAACATGATCGTCTAGTGTGTTCCAGCTGGACGTTCAGAGCGGTGCTCAGGACGATTTGGGCACATTTTGAACTAATCGTACAGGACGATATCCTGGTTATCCTCGACGATCAAGTCATTTTTGGGTCGTGCAGCACAAGTTTCTCTGGACGACCCGAGCAGTCTTCTAGTCGAAATTCCTCAATTTACACTAATCATCCCGGATGATCGCAGAATCGTACGGGACGATCTGAACAACTTTTTCTACTGATCGTCCAGAAGAGCCAGATCATCCAGGCTGAAGCAGCTGATTTTGAACTAATCGTACGATCGTCCTGGACAATCTAGGCCGACCAGTTGAGATTTAGGATAAATTTTGAGCCCTCCTATAAAAGATCTTTTTCTTTCAACAAGAAAAATCTTTTGCCACTTTCCTTTCCAGAGAAATCCTAGAGAGAGAGAGAGAGTTTGGGAGAGAGAGAGAGGATCTTGTGAGGGAGAGTTTGTGAGAAGTTCACGAAGGTTGCTCCAAGCAAGGATCAGAGTCGCCTTCTCCGCTCGTCGTCTTTCGTCGTGTTGGTGTTCTTTATGAGAGGATTGTTCGCAAGAAGATCTGGGGTTCTCTGCCCACTTCAGGAGGAAGTGAAAGGAGTCTTAGGTTCTCTGCCTGCTTTAGTAGGAAGCAAAAGGAGGTTGGGTTCTCTGCCTCACTGTGTCGGTGGAAAGGAGGTTTTTGTACAGGCTTCTCCGCCTTGCTGTGGGAGCAAAAGAAGAGACACTTTGAGTTAGTGCAATACTCAGAGGGGAGGCTCTGGGGAGTGGACATAGGTCAAGTTGACCGAACCACTATAAAATTCTGGTGTGTTCTTTTTGATTACTTTCTGCACTTTAGTTTTCCTGTGATTATCTTCTTGGGTGAAATTAGTGTTTAATCTTTTCGTCTGAGTAGTTACTTGTTTCCGCTGCATATCATAGAAAAGATTTTACTGTCGCTCTCTAATTTTTAAATAACCAATTCACCCCCCCCCCCCCCCTCTTGGTTAGCCTCGGGACTAGTTCATCAGGGCTTAACATCCCTATCGAACTTTCAAGTGGTATCAGATCGGGATTCAAAATTTAAGTTTAAAAACTTTTGAATTTGATCCATGGCTAACTTTGGTAATCATAATACTGTTGAAGGTTATTCAATTACACGACCGCCATTATTTGATAACATACCTTTTGATTTTTGGAAAACTCGCATGTCCACTTTTCTACAATCAATTGATTATCGGATGTGGATACTAGTTAAGGATGGATACGAATCACCTTTTAGGATGGTTAACAATGTTAAAACTAAACTGCCCTTTACTGATTCGACTTTTGATGATCGTGATTCAGCACAATTGAATGTCAAATGTTTGAAGTATTTTTTCTGTGCTTTAAAATCTGAGGATTACATGCGTGTCTCTACATGTAGAACTGGTAAGAAAATCTGGGATAGATTGTGCATCACTTATGAGGGTACAACTGAAGTTAAACAGTTTAGGTTAAACATTTTGCTTCATGACTACGAACTTTTTCGCATGAAACCTACTGAAACCATTTCTGAAATGTATACGAGATTCACTCAAATCATCACTTCTTTGTATGCCTTAGGTAGAGAACTTACAAACTACGAAAGAGTGAACAAAATACTTAGATGTTTGCCTTCTTCATATGATGCTAAGATAACTGTAATTACTGAATCTAAAGATTTGAATACTTACTCTATTGATAGCTTACTTAGATCACTCATTGCTTACGAGCAAGGGGTGAACCAAAGACAGCTTGATGCATGTGAGAAGAAGAGAGAGAAAACAGTGGTACTGAAGGCCAACGAGAGTGATACTAGTGCTTCCGGGTCTGATAGCAATGACGTTGCCTTGATCACTAGGCAATTCAAAAGCTTTCTAAGGAAGAAACACAAGAACTTTCAGAAGTGGAGCAAGGGTAAGTCCAACAAAAATTTTAAGGGTTCATCTGACACTGTCTGTTTTGAATGCAGGAAGCCTGGACACATTAAGGTTGATTGTCCTACACTTAAAACTCACCCAAGCAAGGAGAAGGGTGAGGAGAAACATAAGTTCAGGAAGGACAAGAAGCGGATTCAGAAGGCATTCTGGCAGATTCAATCATACCCAAAGCTAGAGATAGGATAAACATAACCCCACTCTTATCTATCGTCACATACATAATTATGTCGAATACCCAATTTGATGAAGCCCAAATGATTATAGATTATATCAGGAACAAGACTCAAATTGGACATCTAAACACCCATAGAAAATAAAATGTATCCTTAGGACACATCATAGGCTATATTCTTCAACACAAATACCAACTGACCTTTCCTGTAGAACCCGATAATGTCCCTATTTTCTATACGGATGCCTCTTTTCATATCTTATTTCATTGGGGGCAAGAGCACGTTAAGCCATATTTTGATGAAGAAGGGAATGTTACTCCTGCAAGAGAACCTCCACCACCACCTGTGCCTGCCTACCCTGCAAACCCCCAGGACAATATTGTTCAGCAGCTCAAGCAACTCAAAACTCAACTAGACTACCATATTAACTAATAATAATGACAACACAAGGAAGATATGCAATGATTTGGCAAAAAATTTACCTCGATAGATCATCAATTTGCCTCCATCCATTAGTTCTTTCAACCACCACTACCACCAGCTGATCAGGATCCACCTTTCGAGTAGTCTTTATTTGCTGTATTTTTTTCTTGTACTGCTTTATTTCTTTGTTTGTGTGATACTCCTCTTTATGGTGATGTCAAAAGGAGGAGAAGATGTCCGTTTTTGTTGATTATATGTTATGTTATGTTTAATAGAATCTTCTGCTTATGTTATTTTTTTATTTTATTTTGTATTCCTTTTTATCTTAAAAAAAATAATTAAATTAAAATTATTTTTATACTCCCTAATTTTTAAAATCCATCATCTAGTGAGGGGGAGCTTAGGAAGAAATAACACTTATCTTGCCTACCAACTAACATTATTTGACATCATAAAAAAGGGAGAGATTTTGCAATCCAACATTCCTAATCTGTGATTTTGATGATGACAAATAATATTGACTGAATTATTATATTCTTCCTTGAATATTTTAGATATTTTCTTTGTCTGTGAGTACTAAAATTTTAGGTAAGATACACACCGCTCAAGACTGCTGAAGACTCAAGACTGGGTAGAATAGGATGTAAAAGAGTCTATAATTTATATTTTCTTCATTTTTCATTTCTTGAATCTGGCCACAAAAGAGTGTATGCAAATTGGGTGACCATGCACACACATATAGGGGGAGATTTTAAGTTAAATTTTTTTAAAAAATAAATCATACTGTATGATTTTTAATCATACTGTATGATTTTTAATCATACTGTATGATCTGTTATATGAGAATAGGCTTAATGGCTAATTAAAAAATTAGTTATTGTGAACTAATCGTACTATATGATTTATTTCAATCTAAAAATCTTAACCGCCAGACTAATTTAAGTAAGATTTTTAAATATGATTTTAGAACTAATTGTATTATACGATTCTAATCGTACTATACGATCATTTAAAATCTTGCTAAAATTAGCCCCTGTAATTAGGCAATTAAATCGTGGTTAATTAATGATTGATGTTCGTACTATATATTCATGATCGTACCGTACGAAGAGCAGAGACAAAATTTGGTCGTCCTAGAGATCGTGCAAGATGAAACCATAATTTTTCTACTAATCATACTGTATGATATTCATATCGTATGGTACGAACTACTTGAAATTAACTAACTGTACTATACGAAGTATACATTACAGAACGATTAATAGTGATGACTTTCGGTCGTCCTAGGATTCGTCCCGTACGAATAGTGGAAATCAAATAAATCGTACTGGACGATCTTTAGATTATACGGTACAATGTGTTGAAAAATTATGAATTATTCATTCTCCTTCGTACTAGACAGGACCAGTTTTGAACTGACTGTATGAACAGTGATGACTAACTTGAATTTTTAGGGTTTCTTGAAGCCTAATATAAAAAACTACGTTTTAAGTTTTTCTATTAAGGTTGGTGAGAGGAATGTGGCTGAAGAAGGAACTCTAGGAGGGAACTTTTGAATAAAACCAAGGTTGGTGAGAGGATGGAGAAGGTGAGCTTAAGAGTGAGGGAGAAGTAGTGTGAGGGGATCACACGGTTGCTCTGGGCTAGCTGCACGCTTGCTCCTCCTATGGCCTTGGTGAGTCTTTTGGTAGCTCTCTAGGGAGAGAAGCTTCTTAGTCAGGTTCTCGAGGTTCTCTACCTTCTCCAAGAGGGAGAAAAAGGAGTCAAGATTCTATGCCTTCTCTAAGAGAGAGAAAAATGAATCAAGACTCTCTGGCTGTGAAAGGAGCTTCGGTCCTCTACCTCACCGGGTTGGTGGAAAAGAGTTTGTAAAGGCTTCTCCGCCTTGCTGAGGGAGCAAAAGGAGAGTCACTTAGTATTAGTGCAATACTCGGAGTGGAGGACTCCAGGGAGTGAACGTAGGTCAAGGTTAACCGAACCACTATAAAAATTTCTGGTGTGCTTTTTCTATTTTCTGCATTTTACTTTTCGTATTTAATTTCTCGTTATAACTGCTTGGTGAGAAATCAGAATTAATGTTCTGTTGTGATAATTAGAATCTCATCATCACTATTTTTCAAGGTATATTTAATTTGTTAGCTTCTGTATTCAAAAATTAAAATTGCTTATTTCTAAGTGTTTTGAAAAATCTAAAAAAATTAGTACTCCTTTTTAGGATTAATTTTAAAGTATCAATTCACCCCCCCCCCCCCCCTCCCCTCTTGGCGCATCTCATACTTTCATCGACTACCTCCTCTAACTAAGTAGACTAGGAACCACGATGGCCTGGGATGACAGAACCATGGAATCTTGATCGGGTCCATCATCTATTCCTCCACCATCAGATTTAAGTGCAAGATGGTGAAATTTCCATTTTAAATATCAAATCTCCCTATTCTAAGCCCATGCTGATTGATGACTAGCCTTAATCGAAAGTTCTCCCTTGTTATCAGGAGGGATAATTAACTATAGGGGCTTACGCCTATAGGAAACCATAACTCAGATCATAAAGTCCTCGCAAAATGAGGACAAAATCTCTGGATAGTGCCCTATCTATAAACCTAATATGCCTTCCCAAAGTTTACCCTGGAGCATAATCTGTTAAAACTCCCCTGAAAAACAACGGGAAGGCCAAGGCCGAATTTTCAGAGCCCACAATGATATGAAATATAGTTTCAAAGAATAACCTACAATAAGCCAGTTTATATCTATTCATATGATCTAGGAAGACTTGTTTCAAAATTGAATTCAAAGATTGATTTTGAACTTGTGAATCAACTCTTCAATAAGCCATTGAGCGAACTTCATTATGACTCCGCCACAGCATCAGTGCATTCAACAGCAACACTCACAACAAAGAACTGTGAATAAAAAATAAATTCGTGTTACTGAAGCCCTCCACAAGCCCTATATTAATTAGAGCTCTGCTTAGTGGGCAAATCCTTTATTAACAAAAATACTTACTTTAAATTAACACATTAATTAAAATTATATATTAGTTGGACGCAAACGACTGATAATGTATTAGTTGATATATAAATAAACGCTAAGTTTTTTGGATATCATACTAATGAAAATGTCTAAATTTAATATTTCTTTCATCAGACGCAAATCTGTTCAAATGCTCAGAAGACACTGCGCCATTAACAATGAAAAGTTACTACACAGCTGCAAGCCCTTCCATCAACATGTTCGTCCGAACAAAAAGAGAATTCTTTTACCTTTCTGACTTACACTACTGCAATACCTCAAAGAGCATCACCGCAGGACAAACAAGGCTAAGGAAAGCATAAGCATCATAAAGCTGGAGGCCTCAAGCCGGACCTACGAGATAAAAGAGATTTTTTTTTTTTTTTACTCATTCACGTTTAGAATCTTCTGACCCTGATATCTGTCTTCCACCACTCTGGCTCTGAGATTCAAAAGTTTCAAACTTGTCCCTTTCACAGCCTTGCAGATATAAGGCCGTCAAACTAGACCGCTCAAAAACACATGTTCATCTAAGAGTCAGTCAGCACAAAAGGCATGAGATTCCAAGGCAACGGTTAACATTGCTTCAGAGTTAGCTTTAGCACAGAAAGTCACAGCGTTGAAAATGTATGCATCCAAAATTGAGCACATGAAAATCAAGCGACTTCATTGTTTCAAGACAATGACGAGCATAAAGTTACAGTGAAGAACATTAGTAGCAATATTCTTAATTAAAATTAGTTCACATTAAGAACATTAATTCAAAGTTACTGCAACTAAACAATACTAAATAAGTAGCAAGCCATCTTCACTCATCTGCAATGCACAAAATAACACAAAATGAGGAAATGAAAGATGCTCAGAGGAGTTATCATAATTCAAAAAAATGCTGGACGAGTTTGAAACCAACCATTTTGTGATAAGGAAGTGGTGGATGAGAAATCAGAAGAGACCATCGGTATCGAAATGGAGAGCTTGGTGGTGGCAAATGAGGCATGATTTGACCGTTCATCCTCTAGATCAGACCATGAATCCCTCTTCATTGGCCATTCATCAAAGAAAGCTCGGAGTGGTTGCACAGTTTTGACAGTTGGCTCTAATGAACAAAATTCGCTCCCAAAGACTGAATGCTGGTGCTGTTGATGCATGGACCTAACTGTGACTGACCTAAGATCTTGCATTGGTTGAAGCTGAAGGTAATTGCTCCGGATGAAAGAGTCATCTCTCTCTTTGGATAGTGGAAATGAAGAGATCGGGGATGGCATCAAACTCCATGAATTGTCGAATGATGAGTTCATGGAAAGATCTCTCCCAGTTCTAGAAGCTTCTGAGAAGAAACTACCCTTGTCCAGCTCAGGTTTTGATTCATTAATGTACCTGAATGTCTAGGTTAGATGACAGAATATGCATCCATGAGCAAACAGAATCATAGAATGCACGATGCAGCAAAATCAATTTTCTCTTCAAATCTTAAGTTTATCAATAAAGAGCAGATCTGATTGTGATTGCATTAGTTTTAATGATGGATTTTTTCTATGTAATATTGATTGATGAGGCATCAATGATAAATGACTCCTAAAAGGTCTTCTTTGGAACCCATGGTCATGAAATATTTAGAACTGATGAAGAAGAACTGCTGCAGCACTAGAACCAGAAGTGTGCAAACAAATACAATTTTATAAATATTGAACACAAAATTAATTATCTAAGATAATTGATCCTGGACATTCACATAGCATATATCTATAGAAGTGATGATTACACCCTGAATGGTCTTTTTTTTTTTTTTAAACTAGTTATTTCACTCCGCCGAAGAGACAAGATTGTGCAATTCATATCTTTGCAGGCATATTAACCACAATAGCAGCAGTAGAATCATTCGAATACTTTGGAAATAAGTTCAATCTTACTGTCAATAGTCCAGCATAACAAGACGAATGGGAGACCAGAAGCTATCTTTAAGCTTGATCACAATATGGGTATATTTAAAAAGTTCGAGAAATGATTACAAACAACCTGATAAACAAAAAGTCACTGTAGATAAATATCTAACAGAGCAAAATGCTCTTAATCATGAGGTGTACCACGAAAGTATGCGGGGAAAAAAAAATACTCGAACAGTGACTTAGAATAAGTTTTCACCATTTAGAAGTTTACTGGATTGTTGAATAGACATGAAAAGAAAAATATACTTTCCATCAATATTATGAAGAATGCTGGAATAAAATTCTATCAAGGCACAATAACCATATCTTCTTTTTTTTTTTTAATAAGGATACAAAATAGTTCTTCAAGTGTAGCAAGGCATTTCTTGTTTTGTAAGAAAATGATGTTTTTCGTAGAAAACTAATGATTTTATTGTTGTATTGCAGATAGAAATAAAATGTCTAGTAGTGTTTAATAGAAAAATTTGTTGCATCGAGATCAAATTCTAATCAAGGCCATCACATCCTAAAGAATTTCGAAGAATGCCTGACCATAGTTGAAATTAAATGAAACTTTAGCGCCATAACATGATCGATTTAACATATAAAGCACAACAAGATGCTTAAAAAAATATATAGTCCTCTATGCCCAAGAATTTACATGAATGTACAGTAGTGTTAAACAAGATTTAGACAAGTATGATGATAGCAATAAACAAAGGGCAAGCAGCCAAAAAAAGTATTTAAAAAATGAAGCTTTATCAGCCTATCATAAAACGTCAAGAGAAATAAAAAAGTGAGGAAAACACAAATATAAATCAAAGATATATGTAGCATCAAATGTATGTTATTTGGAAGGCAACCTTCAAAATAAATTAATTAATTAAAAAAATGCAAGTTAAGAGGGACAAATAAGTCATATGAAATTTGTCAAAACTATAATTTTCGATGTGACTTCATCTATTTGAAAAGTTTATTAAGAGCTCATTTTGCTTGCAGATGTAAAACATGCTTTAGAAAATGTTGTTTCCACGCATTTTGAAAGCAAAAATGAAAAGAGAAATTTTGAAGGTTTTCATAGAGTTAAAATTCACATAGATTTATAACTTCATTCAACCAAATGATGGAATACAATAAATTCACCATTTATCAATACATTTTTTTTCTAATTTCAAGCAAACAAATGAGCCCTAAATATAAGTATCCAATGAGCTACCAATAACCTAATGATTAACAATGACTTGTTATGCAATAGGTCAAATATTGACACATGGCATTGTTCCAATGGTGGTCATTAAACTGATCTTCATTACTGAAAAAAGGGTATCAATTTTATATGAATAAATGTTTATGCAGCAGAGTCACATTAGTTGCTCAATATCACATGTTCCATATGTATAATACAACACAATTAAGTTCTAAATAAAACACATATCAAAAGAATAATATCATTAATGAGAACTTAATTTATTCAAAGTTCAGCAACTAAACAAAATTTTTTGCCAAGTGAAGCATTAAACTATTGCATAGTAAAAATGAGAGGATAATGCTATATTTGCTTTTCTGACAGCATACATTTTATTTTATTCATAATAAAGCAACCTAAGAAAATCATCTGCCATCAATGAACCAAACTATTGCATACTAAACATTAGGGGATTATAGTTTATTGTAGTTGCTAATTAACACAGCTCACCATGTCAGCTTACTTTATAATTAATATGAACAGCCTGTGTCACAACATAAGCATACTTTACTGCCATGATAGGAAGAACCAAATCAGATCTACAAATCTATTGTCAAGAGAATTACATAAGAAGATACAATACTACATAAATAACCCATTCTTTTCCATATTTATTAATTTTTATCATAAGCAATGAAAATGTTAGGGGATTCTTCATCTTCACATTTCAGCTGAGAACAAAATTTCTAGGATGTGTTAGATCAATCTGCATGTAACTTCAAGGAAAAGAATTACCCATAAGATATAGAGCAAGAGTTTTAAAAAGAATAAGAACTGCCAACTTAAGAACATACGCAGCTAAATTTGGAAGCTAAAAGGAAATACTAAAGCGTTGAGGCCTGGCTACTCGGTGAGTAGAACCCCCATAAAAGATAAATTTAGGCCATAAATCTGGCCACTTAACTCATTGTTACTCAAGTTCATTTGCTATAATTCATATTCAGATTCTCTACTGTTACCATGGTGCTATAGAGAAACACTTAACCAATCCTAACGTCCAATCCACTCTGAGACGATTAATTAGTCTAAACCAAAATGAATTTACACAAGAAATTACAAGAGTTAATTCCAACCTCCCATAGTGAATTAGACAACAGATATTGGTCAATTGTTAAGCATTCCAACAATTGCTGGCCACGATAATTTTGGAGAACCTGAATGCTCCCACTATCTTCCCAAAAAATCCATCTTTTCTGTGTATTAAATGTGCGTTGAACGATTTTGGTTACCAATTAATTCTATTTTTCAATTCCACTCTGTTTTGTAGGAGAAATTATTAGGTCCGGTCACCGGACGTAGAGATAGGTCTGGATTATTGACACGTGAATTGGACACGTGGATTTAATGTATCCGCAGAACTTTAAGTCAAAGCGCAAGTAAAGCGCAGTCAAAAAACACAGTCAAAGCACAGTCAAAAGTGCAGGTAAAACGCAGTCAAAGCACAGTCAAAAGCGCAGGTAAAGCGCAAGTAAAGCGCAGTCAAAAAGCGCAACAAAAGCGCAGTCCATGTGTCATTTTTTCGGTGGACGTCCGGACCTATCTCTAGGTCCGGTGACCGGACCTAATAATTTCTCGTTTTGTAGGGTTCTACTCCCAACAACCAAAAGTATATGGAAGGGTTGAGATGAATCGACTGCAACTCCACAGGATTCTCGCCATTATCAAATAAAGATGCCAGACCTAATAATTTCTCGTTTTGTAGGGTTCTACTCCCAACAACCAAAAGTATATGGAACGGTTGAGATGAATCAACTGCAACTCCACAGGATTCTCGCCATTATCAAATAAAGATGCCACCAGTATAGAGAGAAATATGCAATGAAATGGTAATAAACCTAAAATCCTTGGTCGTTATTCCATATGAAGCAGGATCAATCTGAGCTTGAGACGATGCCGCCACTGCTGTAGAACCAAAAGGAAGGCCATGCAAGCTCCCACTGCAGGAGCCGCTGCCGGAGGTCCCACCAACAGAAGCAGCAAGCGGAGTAGTCACCATCGATGACAGTGACTGAGACTGAGAAACAGTTTGAGAGATTTCCACATGCTTTCTTGAACGATTGCGGCCCCTATGCATGTGCCGCTCACAGTACTTTGAATCTGGGTAAGCGTCTTTAGAACACCGCCATTTCTTCCCATCTGTTCTGCGACATCGACCAGGCTCTGGATCCGGCTTCTTCCCGTAGAAAGAGCAATAACTCACTGAACAACAAACAGGAGATAGACGAAAAAAAAGAACATTGGACAAAAATTGTAGAAAGTCGCAGATCTGGAATTGGTAATCAAAGGAAAAAAAAAATAAAGTAAAAAAGAATTCAATATAAAACAGAATTGAACAGAATAGAATAAATCCTATGAATCAATCAGGAGAAGCAGAAAAAGATTAATAATACAGAGCAGATTCATTGGAGAGAGACAGGAGAAATCAACTGAAATGAGGAATCTATATAAGAAAAGAACAATCTTCCCTCATTTTAAAAATGCCTGAGACTATAATAATTCGATGCTTAGGGTACGGATAGGAATAGAACTAAGTCACTAACCTGGTGAATCTATCGGAAGATGCAGAAAAGGTAATAACAATATAAAGCATATACAATGAAGAGATGATCAACAAATACAATGAAGAGATGAACAACATATCCGAAAGGAGCTGTTAACATAAGCAAAGATCAAACTTTACTCTTTTAAAAACATCAAATTAGAATGCTGAAACTCCCGAAGCAACAGGAAGGTGAAAAGAGCTGAGACGAGGGGTGTTAACCCCTTTATGCGAGGAACCAAAAAAAGCAGTTGAGAAAATCAGTAGAAACAGAACAAAACTAAGTCACTTGCACTGTGAATCAATCAGCAGAAGCTCAAAAGGTAATAACAAACAAAGAATAACCTTCCGTAATTTTAGAACACCAAATCAGAATGTTGAAACTCCCAAATCAAGACAAAAGTGAAGATCTCTTACGAGAAGGATGGGAGGAGAAGCGTGCCGCCATGGACTCATAGTTTCTTCGAATCGGGACCAGGAGTTCAGGCGGAACAGGGATTCCAGCAAAAAGATACTTAAAAATGAGAGCTTGATGTTCAAGCTCTTCCCATTGCGATGCAGTGAATGGCGGCCGGTAATCCATTCTCAAACTCGCTGCTGGCGCACTGTTCATCTGTTTCTCCTACGTTATCTTATTCTACTCGGAGGCAAAGCGTAAAGAGTGGGTAAAAGTTGCAGATGTGCTTATGTGCTTAGACACAACAAAGTGCAGCGGATCGCTGCGAAACGAATGGCTTCGCCATTATAGGATAGACGAATGGTGGGAGCTTGCAAAGGGAAATAGAACAGTAGTGAGTGAAAGATTAAGCGAGATGGAGCTATGTGATGCTACTGCTAGGTATTATAGCTGAGGATAGAGGAATATAGGAGTGTGGGCTCCCAAAATTTGGCCCCGACCTCCACCCGCATTACTTTCTTCAGGAGGAGTTTTAACGTATTAAGTTTCGGGATAAATTTTGGAAGGCAGATGGGTTTGTAGATAAAACACTACCCAGAGATTTCGCCCTCATTTTTTGAGGACTTTATGATCTGAGTTCGGGTTTCCTATAGGCGCAAGCCTCTATTATTAATTACCCCTCCAGATAACGAGAGAGAACTTTCGATTATCTGGCATATAGTAGCAGCATGGGTTTATGGTTTGAGAATTTAAAGATTTGATATTTAAAATTAGAAATTTCACCATCTTACACTTAAAGCGGATGGTGGAGGATTGGATGATAGACCCAATCAAGATCCCATGGTTCCGTCGTCCCAGGCCATCGTGGTCCCTGGTCTACTTAGTCGAGGAGGCAGTCGACCCAACCTGACAGAAGAATCCTTGTCTGCAGTCATGGGTTGCTTCGTCCAAGGGTACCTTGTAGACATAGGATGTATATTTGTCTAAGGGGACAAATTTGAATCCACCTTAGCTAACAGAGGGCTTTGTGCCCTATCGATTATATCTTATTAATTCATATCTCAAGGATTTGATGTCAATAAGGAACGTATTGGCTTCGGCCATAACCTGTATCACGTGGTGCCATTTGGAGGCAAAACCACTCGGTTCAGAGGGCCCCGGGTCATAACCGTTTATCCTGCAGTGCCATTTGGCGGTGAAACTGCCGGTTAGAGGACTCGTACCACGTCCTTACTCGTAAGAGATTGTTTGAGAATGGATCCTAGTGATATTCTCGACCAGGCATTAACTCTTTATGAGCTGAAGTAAATTTTAATTTGTCCACCTCGGCAAACAGTTGCGGAGGGTGGATGGATTTTGCTTTAAATAATTGATGATTGATTTCAATTTTAAATATTTTTGAATTTTTTTGGATTTTTGGATTTTGAAAATTGGGTGGAATTTTGAAGTGTTTGGGAATTGACCCCTCCGCTTAAGATTTGCATTCAACACGGCCATCATCATGGTGTATAGGGTCATTCCCATTTATGGATTAAACCTTGTTGACTCTATCGAGCTGTCGATAGAGGATCGGGTTTCATAGGCTTTATACATTTATAAGTGAATTCTCTTGATTATAGGCCTTGAAGGCCTAATATGAATGTATTAAAACAAATATCCTGATCGACATTGTGATCGTATATTTGTTTGATAGTTTGAGCCATGTCGACTCTCATCTGCTTGCATAGAAGGATCGGGCTCTAACCCGAATTCATTTATTCACCCGCGCAGCATCCCTGGACGTCACGTGTGTACCCATAACACGCTCGTCGGGGCCCATGCGGGTGTTTGAGAGCATTTTATAATTATCTGTTAAACCTTGTCGACTCAAATTTATCTACTTAGGAGGATTGAGTTTAAATTTATTGACTCGCGCAGCATCCCTAGACGTCAAGTGTGCACCAATAATACGGTCGTCGGGGCCCATACGGTCACTTGCCCCTTTTTTGTTCTTATATGTATACAAATTAAGGTGCATGTACGGGGGCATTTTGAAAATATTTACTACTCAGCTATGTGGAAGACCCTTATTTGAATACAGCGTTCTATTTGGATGCTCGTACACGCCTTCGGTCCGCTCGTTAGGATGTTGCGGATCTGGTGGTGTATTCTAGCAGCTTGTGGATTGAGTTATTTGTTACTTCGTATAGGTGGACTGTCGTGTACTACTCATTACATTCCGTAGATAGATTATAGTACACTAACAAATCTCCTGCTTTTAATTGTAGATAATTGCATCTGTCATAGTGATTTTGTATTTACCCACAGACAACTTGTTGAATATATAACAGGTATCCTTCAGTAGCTCATAAGCATTTATATTTGTTATAGTCATTTGGTGGAGGGCACAAAGATTGAGGCAAGTATAATTAATTTCTAAATAATGATGAAATAAATATAATTAGTTATATTTATTCTATAACTAATTATATTTAATTTCCAATTAACTACAAATTAATTAAATTTAATTTATAATTAATTAGAAAACTAATTATAATTAATTACATTAGTATATAATTAATTATATTTAATTTAAGATTAATTATAAATTAATTAAATCCAACTTATAATTAATTATAAACTAATTATAATTAGTTATATTTAATTTATAACTAATCATATTTACTTTAATTAATTATAAATTAATCAAATTTAAATTAAGATTAATTATAAACTAGTTATAATTAATCTTAAATAAATAAATAAAAGCAAGATTTGAGTTAAACCCCGTCGGGATACAAGATTTGAACAGGAATTATGATGAATTTGAGCAGGATTTGATATAGAATTAGGAACCATTAAGTCTTCGCAGCGAATTAAGACCTCGGTTTCCCTCTTTGGCCATAGAGTTACAGGATTTAACTGAAGAAGCGCGTATAAGGAAGAAAGATGGCTACCTTAGTGATTAAACTCTGATCTTTGCTTCTAATTCAACAAGAAGGATGTCGCCTAAGGAGATGGAGGCGTCGACTGGGTGAGGGCTCACGACTGGATGAGGGATCGAGACAAAGAAGTTCAGATAGGTGGAGATTTCAGCTTGGAGGCGGAAGGGTTCGCAAGTTCTGCGATAGGGAGTTGAGTGGGAGTCTTTGGCTGGTTGAATGTAGGTAAGGTGAAGGTAGATCGACAAGCTAGGGCTTGCAGGATGTTCGGCTTCAGTGAAGGCTTCAAAAGTGGTGACGGGATAGAGCTTCAGGCGGAGGTTTTGGCTTTCTAGATCGGAAGCAACAATGGGCAGGAGGAGGTAGGACTGATGGGGCTTGGTCGGAGAAGAAGGAGCTGGGGTTCGGAGCTTTCGCGTGAGGAAGAGATCGGGAGGAGTCGGAGGCTTGCGGGATTTCTATGTGTCAAATCCGAACCGAATGAAAGCTCTGCTCTTGTTTTAACGACGCGAGAAGAGGCTCGATCGAAGAGAAGCACACGTGAGATGATATTTTCGGTGCCGTTGTAGAGGGATGGGTCGCTATATGCAAGTAATTTCGGCCGGATATGAGGGCAGGATCTCGGTATGGGTCGCCGGCTACAGGTAATAATTTTAGCATTTTTTGTTTTCTTCTTTTTTTTTTGTATCTACCGCATGGGTCAACAAAGAGGCTTTGTTATTTGTTAGTATGAGATTTCCTCTCTCACAGCATTACTATAGATGAGCTGAAATTGAGAAACTCGATTCCTACACAATAAATGAGTAGGGAGGATCCTCCCCTACAAAGCAGTAATATGATGCAGAATTTATAATTCGGAATTTTTTAATAAATTAACAATAAAAAAATAAATAGTTAGTTAATATATAATATAATTGTCAAGGTTTTATATCGGACTGGCCATGGTGAATCGGTTGGATGGCTGGTTTAGATTCATATAAGAACCGGCTTCGACTGCAACTGTCTCAGACCGAAAAGAACATGTGGTCGAATCGCTCACCCGACAAACCAGGAACGATTTTGGACAACTTGGCGAAAGTGTCAAATTTGAATTTCAGCCATTCGATCTATATCTAACGCTATCCTAAATCTAATACTAATAGTTTCTTTCTCCCCTTTCATTTATTCTTCATCTGAACCCTATCCAAACTCCTGCACTCACGTTTTGCTTCCTTCCTTGTTTCCGTGAAATTCATCCCTGCTTCTCAATCGTCACTAGTGGCTAGAACTTCTCTACGGTTCGGGTATGCACATTCCTCCTCTCTCAGCTAACTACAAAGCTTTGCATCCGATAGGATTTGGGAGTAAGCATTTCCCGAGAAAACTTATTTCACACTTTAGTATGAGGCATCAGTCTTAATGCATATTGAGCCTAGCTAAGCAAATTTTTTCATATTTCATTCCTTCTCCCTCTTCATATGTGCAATCAGCAGTGCTTGTGATGCAAAAAAAAGGAAACTTAGTATTTTAGGTTTATCCTGGGTGGTTATTTGCAGTGATAAAATATTTTTTTTGTCGTTTCATCCACTGTTTGAAAATACAATTCCATAGCCTGTTTATATAGTCAATTTAAAGTGGGCTTAATATAGTTGGGCCAAATTTAATAATAACCTTGTTTTATGCTGCAGAGAAGGTGTTAAACTTAATATCTGGACTTGATCAAGTATATTGTAGTCATGTTGTTAGTTTTCCTTTAGACCGAGCAGTAAGACATAAGGCTGGCTTGACATCTCCATATTCCTACTTAAAAAATGATATCTTTTGATATAATTTTAAGGATGGATTGATTAGTTAGGTAATTTGTTACAATTGCCCACTGGAAGAAGACTTCTAGGTTAGATTTCCTCGATGAGAATTACTTTTATTTTTGTTATGATTTTTTTTTGTTTACTATGCATATTTTAGATATAGAGATCAAGTTTATATGGTGTTTACTCTTATACTTGTTTATTTTGTGTGTACTATTTTATCTCGATATTTAGAATGGATCAAAAAATCTATGAGATAAGTGCTATACAAATTTTGCTGTATTTAAATACAAATTAGTATTTATTATGTTATCCGGTTCGACTGATCAAACCATCAAACTGTGAACCTATCCTTCTTCCAGTTCATTGTCCGGTCCGATTTTCACAACTTTGATAATTATGCATTAAATCAAATTTTTTTTATTGATTAAAAATATCTATGCATCATTGTTTTTTTTAGTTGGTTAGTTTTTGGTGAAGTATTATTTTTGGAAATTTGACTTTATATCATATAATACTCATCATTGAGCACCTGTTTCACAATATTTTTATTATGGTGAATTATTGGGTTTAAATAAGTTCATGAGTGACAATCAACATTACTAAAAGGCAAGCCAAGAAGGTACAAACCCAAGAACTTTTTATGAGTATGAAAAGTGAAGAACCAAGTTTTGTGAAAAGAGTATTACAAGGTCAATATTCTTTTTAAGCAGTGCCAAAAAAAATTTGAAATATGCCTCTCCACTATTTATAGAGATCTGAGAACTATAGGGAATGTTACATCATTTAATAATAAATAACCCCTTGTATGGACTTCCTTGGACATGTGTCAAGGCCAAATAGGCATTGTGAATGGATGCATCTTTCTTCAACCTCTTGTTGAGTCCCCTCGTGCCAAGTATACTTGGGTGAGTGGACATAAATGGGTCCATTAATTGTTGAGCTAAGAAGGCTGTTGTTGATGAGCCCTTTGAAAGCTCTGGTGACCTGTTGGAGGGAGTCCTTTGACATCTACAATGTGGGAGGCTATTTAGGTCATAGGAGTAGTGAACTCTGTGGTTAGCTAAGTGTGCTTAGGTCATAGGAGAAGTGGACTCTGTGGTTAGCTAAGTGTGATTAGATGAGCTTGAATCCTTTTAGGAAGGTCCTTCTTTGTAGCTTAGATGATATATTTCATTGATCGCACTCTACTCGACCTGGTGACAAGTGATTTTGAGGGTGTGCTTCAAGTTGAGGGTCTTGACCTCATTATTTGAGGTCAATTTTCCTATAATCAACTCTAGTATCTAGGTCTTTGTAGCCTAGTATAGACGTCGTCCTTAGGATTTCCCCTTCGATGGATGTCTATTGACGTAGCATTGACTCGACCTCCTAGTTTGACCTAAATCAAATCAAGCCATTTAAAGTTAATAAAATTAAATTCATCGAAATTGACATTAATCAGACCTAATTTGTTCAGATCGACAAGAGTTTGACTTGCCTAAATTATTTCGCCCTGACTTGATTGAAATCAAAATCGTCTTTAGTAGAATGAAATTAATCATTTTAAAATTTTTTAATTTTAAAATCGACATAAAGTAATTATTTTTAAATTATCAATTTTATTCCAAATTAATCTTTAAATAATTTTCAAGCATCCAAAATCAAAATCGACTCAACCCCATGTTCTGACCTAATTAAATCTAGCTCGTCTAGAACCCTTTAAAATTAAACAACATAATTTGAGTGAATCGTTTAAATCAAACTATTATAAATTTAAGTTTAAATAGAAATCATTAGCTTGATTCTTTATTAATATGTATATATAGGTATATATAATTAAAATTAATCCATCAATTTTATTTTAAATTTATCTCTAGATAACTTTCAAATTTACTCTTTAAAATCAGCCTTTTAAATTTTTTTTAAGCATTAATCAATCTCAAACATTTGATTTGAATTGATAGGTGGTTTTGGGTTTAATTGGGTGCAGTTAGGGAAAGTCCAACCCCTCAATCCCATGATCTCCTCTTAACCGTTCGCAAGCCACGAGCCCTTCTCCCTTCTCATTCGGACTAAACCTCCCCCACTCTCTCATTCTCACGGACAGAACGAAACCCAGGCTCTCATTCGAACCCCTCTTTCCCCCCCCCCCCCCTCTGCATTTTTCACAAAAATCCCCCAAGGCCAGACGCTCGCCTCCCAGTTCGCAAATCCCCCTCCCTGCTCTTGTGTCTCTGGCTCTCTCGCAATGAACCCAGGCCCCAATCGACGAAACCCTCCTCTCTTCCCAAGCTCCCAGTTCGCGAACAGCCCTCGTCTCCCTCTCTATTCGCAAGAAGTTCACCCCTCTCTGCTCACAAGAAGCCCAGGCGAAATCCTCCCAATCTCCCTTGGATTCAGACATCAAGACCTAGGCGAGATCCCTCTCCCGTCGCTCTCTCGGTTCGCAAGCCCCAGGCCTGATCCAGCCCTCTCCTCAACGTCTCTGCCCTAGCCGTTCGCCCCTCTCGACATGATTGAGACCCTAGTTCTGCCTTCCGCAGGCATTAGCCAACTCGACTCCAATCTTCTGGGTGTTCGACCTCTCGACCCCAACCCCGCCTGAACCGGTGGTTGTCTTCTCATTGACAAGGCATCTACGAAGGCAATGGTTTCCCTTCTCTTGCAGTCCTTAAGTTCAAGATATGTGAGATAGACAATCACAAAACTCTGTAGCTTGTATAAAAATTCTTGTACTATTCTGGTTAGTGGTTAACGATGCATGTTATGTTGAAGTTCTCTGATAGATTTTATGTTTTAGTCAGCCACATGACAATGAATCAAACAATAGACAGGGCATCTCACACACCCTTATCCGTGACATGGTTACCTCCTCCTTTTCCCTCATTTCAACTTTCAAAAAAAAAATCAAGAACAAGTCTATTCTTATTTCTCTCTATATTCAAAAAATGAGGAATTGAGAGTTTTGTGGTATAATTTCTTTCATTCTTGAGTTCATTGTGGTATATATCAAATGGTTTTTTCTTTGTCAAGTGGTCATTCATTAATTCAACCTGGTATGTTGGGGCTTTCTTATAGATGTACCATTCCAATCAACATCATAACAGTGAATTGTGCACTGCTCGTGATATCCCACCTTAATTTATAAAAAGTGTTATATGAAAGTGTAGTAGGCTTTAATAGATGATAATTGTGATATTTTCGCTCCCTTATATATGTATCATAACAAACCCAAGTCATTGCTTACATTTTTTTTAATTGTTTAAATGATGCATGCTAGTTGCTTGATGAAATGTCTCACATGATTTATTTGTAACTTTCGATTATTTTGAGAACATTGATATGTAAATATGTGTTTGCATTGTTTAGAAATTTCAAGAGAGCATTGGGTATACTTTCTTCTTCTCAATATCTTTCGATTATGAAAGATTTTCCATCTTGATATATAAGGTGTATTGTTGGTAGACTTAAGTAAGATTTGTGAGTTTGTTAAGAGATCCGCTTATGCTTCATGTTTCAATTTTGAGAATGGGTGGGCTAAATGAAAGGTTGCATGATTTATATTGGAAAGTTTTTTGACTTGTTGGAAGGAAATGAAGTTGCTATAGTTTTCCTTTCTCCTCTCAAACTTCATTTGGCATGTGTCGATTTGGAATGAATGAATAAGTTATAAGAATTGCATGCATGTTCAAAGTTTAATAGTATATTTCATATCAAGGGTTGATGAATTTGTTCTCGGTTGGAAAAGCCTATAGGAGCATGTAAGTTGCAATACCGTGTTATCAATACAATAAAGCATAGTTGAGTGAAGAAAATGCATATATATGTATCTTGTGTTTTAAAGTTCACTTCTATCCATGCATATGTGATGTAAAAGAAAAGTTGGGCAATTACATTGGTAGTACCCTTTGAATTTTGGAAAGAAATTTGTTGCAATTGTTTTTGTTTTTTATTTTTTTTCATTCAATCTTGTATAAGTATTTGAGTTGAGATATGAGTTTTCTAGAGGTGAACATTGATTTATATTTCACAAGGGAAAACGAGTTGTTAGGAGAAGAAAGGTTGTGAATTATGGGACATGTGAATTGTGTATGAGTTTAGAAGTAAAGTGCTTTGGAAAGTATATGTGTTGAAAATTAAGTGTTTGAAAAGGTGAAATGTGTGTATAATTTGGAAAGGCAATTTGTGTATTTCTATGGAAAGTGAAATGTTTATGGAAAAGTAAAGTACATGATTTTGTGAGAAAGGTATATGTTGGAAAACTAAAGATGGTGAAAATGTGTTTGTACTAAAAAGTGAAGCTTGAGTGTGTTTTGAAAAATGAAGAGTGTTTAGGTTTTGGAAAAGGAAACGAAAGTGCTTGTGTTAAAAGACAGAGGTTTAGTTTGGAAGGTAAATTGTGATTTTGAAAGTGAAAGGTGTGTGTTTTTGAAAGGTAAAGTGGGTGATCTTTGAAAAGTGACAAGTTTATGTTTAAAGTAAAGTATGTGATTTCGGAAAATGAGATGTGTGCATTTTTGAAAAGTGAATGTATATTTTTAAAGGTATGATGTGAGGAGGTTGAAATATAAAGTGTTCGTTTTTGAAAGATAAAGTGACATGTGTGGGTGTGTTTGGAAAATAGATTTGTTGAGTTTGTTTATACTTTGAGAGTTAGGAAATGTAAATGGAGGGAAGTGGAAGTGTATATTTTGAAGGGTTTTGTGTGAGAAATGTGGAAAAATAAATTGTATGATTTTGTGAGAAAGGTGTATGTTGGAAAACAAAGAATGGTGAGAAGGTATTTATTCTAAAAGTGGAGTGTGTGTGTGTGTGTTTTAAAGTGGAATTCTTTGAAAAGTATTGTTTTTGAAAAGTGATTATGTTGAAAGTGAGATATGTTTGTTGGAGGGTATGTGATTCTTAGAATTTGGAGTGTTTGTGAAAAATACAAGTGTTGAAAAATGTATGAGTTGAAAGTGGAATGTGTAAAAGAGTGAAAGGTGAAGTCATATCATTAAGAGGTGAGATCTAGTTTGTGTTAGGAAGAGAGTTAGTTAAGTGTTTATTAGAAAGTAAAGGTGTTGAAAAACAATGACTCTCTCTCTCTCTCTCTACCCCTCTCTTTCTCCTTCTTCTACTACTCTTCCTTCTTGTGCCTCGAGATGAATGTTGAAAAAATACAAAGTATGCTTTCAAAAGTGAAAAGTTCAAAAGGTAGACAGCTTGCGCCGGCCATTAAGCCCGAAGAATGGTACATCTTTATTTTTAGTAAATTTTAATTATTTCATTGTTAATCATTAAATGTGCTTCTAATCCTTCCCTATTTTATCTTCTTTATTTGCATGAACTGCGAGGAATGGTACCGGTCAAGTGAACAAAAGGATAAGGAACTAAAGGCGTCAGTCGCCTCTATCCAACCGGGTAGAGGTGCTACGGGCGGAGTCCACCCGGTCGTAGCCCCCGGTGTTGTGAGTATTCTTAAAACTTAGAAAGCCCCTAAGTGGCCCCTGGTGTGGTTTGTGCGAACCCTTTCCCTTTAGGTCCCTATAGTAACTTCAATTTTATTAAGATTTTTATTTATTTTATTTTAGATCCTTAAACCTCTTTACACGTGCGCAAAGTCTTAAGGGATAGTGATAATAGAATTTTTTTTCATTCCATATAACATTAGTGACATTTAAGGACCAAAATTAAGGACTGAGTCCTAGAGAACTTAGACTTAGGATGCATGCACACTTTAGGGTAGAAATATAGAACATAGAAAATTTAGTGACATTCCCTTTAAGATCAGTATATGTTATTAATATAACCTTAATTAATTATAATCAAAATTAAACAACCAGTTAATTAAAATTTCAAGTACACTAATAATAATTCAGATAAAAATACACCAAAATTATATAATCCTTAATAATCAAATCGTAATTAACACACAGAATCACTAAGGGATTAAATTTGAATATAACTTTAAAATTGAACCTAATTAATATTTCAACCATCTCATAATTAAATAATAATTAAATAAAATCTATTAAAAATAAAATTAAAATCCAGAATATAAAATACACCTAAAATGAGAACAAATTTAAATAATAAATATAATCCAAAATAAAAAGACCTAATAGAATCAAACTCTATTCATTAAAATCTCCCCATAATTTTAAAAATTCAATAAGACATTAACACTTGGATAAATCAATTAAAATTTTAATAAATCATTTAAAGTTGATAAGTCATCAAAAATCTAATAAATCACTAAAACTTCAATAACCCATTAAATTAAAATAATCTAATGATTAAAATTGTTAATTAAAATATCATAAATAACCAAACTCATTAATCAATTTTAACAGTTAAAATTCAACTAAAAAAAATGAAATTCTAAAATATGAAAAACATTAAAATTTAAAATTTAAACATAAACTCCTCCTACCCCTTCAACAAACTAAATTCAATCAACTAGAAAACTTCAATCAATAACTGATCTAGGGTATATCTAAACCACACAGCCTACTACATACACTTAGATTTATTTGCTAGGACAACTGACTCTAGCTTTAGGTTAGACCGGTGTTTTACTTTCTTGCTGTTGTGTGACGGGCTTTATCGGTTTTTATTGCATGCTTGTATGATTGATGTGAGTGTTTATTTCCTTTTACTGCTATCTGTGAAATGATATGATGGGTGATAGATTACCCCTAAGTTAGGAACGATCTGGATGCTCACAGAATTTTATGCAGGTGGCCATGCTCGTGCATGGATGAATTAAATAGGGGCAAATTAAATATTTAAATTGACATAAGTTTTCTGCAGGTGCATCAGAAAATGCTAAGCCCCCCTTAAAATTAAAAGAGCATGGCTAAGCGAGGCTGATGAATTTAAATATGAATATATAATTGCTTGGGAATGATTTTATTATAAATGCTTAGGATAACCCTACAGGTGATCTAGATTTTCTTTTTCTTTCTGAGATGTAAATGTAACATAAATGTAATTTGTTAAAGTCAAGTGTTATGAAAGTGATTCAAAAGTGGGATATCACACCCAACTCGAAATCTAAAGAGAAGAGAATGTCCCTTAGGGGAGTATTCTCTTCTATTTAGAAAGCCAAGTTACGGTGGTTTCTAATATCCAAAGAGAAAAGAAAATACCCCTTTGAGGATGAGTTTCTTTTCATTTAGATATCCAGGCCCGGCGAACAAGAGGAACTCGTAGCGGATCCAAGGAGCTCATAGAGAAAGAGAAGATGAAATGAGGAGACAAATAGAAGAAGACAAAGAAATGAAGATAAGAAGAAAAGTATATCCCATTTTGAAATCACTTGCGTCAGTCTTAGGATTAAAATTTGGATTTTTTGTCAGTGGTACCCGACCACTTTACCTTTTTAGCAGACACTGGGTTGTAAATAAACTGGATATTGGACATTATATTTTTGAATAATTTAATTTGAGTGCTTACATTATTTATGCAGTAGCTTTTTTTTAGGACTCTTACATGTCATATTTTGTTTTAGCCTGGATACGAATCAGAGTGCTTTTTTGGTAAGGACCACGATAAAACTTTTTCTACTTGAAATTTAAAATAAAATTTTTAGGCTCATATAGAAACTCTAACGAATCTAAGAAGTAAGCTCGGGTCCACCGAGAGTCAGCATAAGCATATTAATACTTTCTCTTCCTTGTTAGGCACCTCCCCGCCTACGGCTTCTAGCAGACCACCTGGCCTATTAGGGTGTAGCTCTGTCAAGGGGATGTTGTGCAATCTCTAGGAAAAAATCTATTTTCTAAGCCTAATTTTAAAACTGCTTCATAAATCATTTTATGCATTCGAGTCAATTAGTAAGCATTGCATTAGATACAAATTAAAATAGTCTAAAATTTTAATTGAATTATACTCTCAGGCATCATTTACCCTACATAAGTAAAGGGGCCAATTAGGATTTGTTTTAGATGTCGGCCCCGATTCCTCAAAACTTAAATAACGTCCCTACCCATCTTTCATAAGAGACTGAACACATGGATTTGAAGCGCCTAGGTGGTTAGTTGGCTCCCCAATCCAAGCTGGGGTAAGTCCAGATTTGCACTTCATTAGCTAGGTTCGGGTCACTACTTTGTAGTACCCAATTTAGTTTTAGGTTCTGAGGCAGATTGCCAAATCTTAAGTCCTCACTCTTTGAAAATATGATCCCAAATTTCTAATAAAATATCAACTCAAACCTAAGAATTTCTCTCTTAAAATATAAAGCCCATCATAGGGTAGACTGTGATTGCCTCTGAGCTTTTCAGAATCCGACACCTCCTACTTTTCTTCTTTTGACTAGTTGATAACTGTTCAATGTTGAGCTTTCTCCTTAAAAATTCTTACTTCTTTCCTTATCTTCTACTTTGTAATCAAAGGGTACGAAATCACTGCTTTAACCGAGTGTTTTCTTAGGAGTACCTATCCTAAGATGTAATTAACTATAGGGGCTTGCCCCTATAGGAATTTGAGAACTCCATATTAAAATAAATCTTGTTTTATTCCTATAAGACAAGGGAAAAATCTTTGGAAATATAGATATCTTTTGAAAACTCATTTCTAATTTCTAATATACTTGTAAAAATGTTAATATTGTCTTTCCGGATAATATAACATTTCACTTGTTATATTCGATCTTAGAAGTGATAAATTTTATAAAACCCATTCTTATTTTTTTTAGATGTCCTGAAGAATGTTATGTTCGTCTTTTGAGATGATATAATATTTCCCTTGTTACATCTGATCAAAAGAAAGGATGAATTTAAAAAAAAAACCCTATTTTTATGTTTAAACGCATTTTATAGAATTTCATATTCATCTTTCAAGATTGAAAGTTCGATAGGGATGTTAAGCCCTAGTGAACTAGTCCCGAGGCTAACCAAGAGGGGGGGTGAATTGGTTATTTAAAAATTTCACGATAACAATGAAAATCTTTTCAATACGTAGCAGCAGAAACACATAAACAAGAACGAAAAGTTCAACCACAGATATTCACCCAAGCCGTTAATATCAGAAAAGTAAAGTGCAAAACTGAATCAGAAAAGCAAACTAGATTTTATAGTGGTTCGGTCAACTTGACCTACGTCCACTCCCCGGAGCCTCCCCTCCGGGTATTGCACTAAACAAAAAGTGTCTCTCCATTTGCTCCCACAGCAAGGCGGAGAAGCCTGTACAAACACCTCCTTTTCACCACACGGTAAGGCAGAGAACCCGACCTCCTTTCGCTTCCTCCTGAAGCAGGTAGAGAACCTTCGAACTCCTTTTGCTTCCACCTGAAGCGGGCAGAGAACCCCGGATCTTCTTGCGAACGATCCTCCCACGACGAACACCGACTAGACGAAAGACGACGAGCAGAGAAGACTACTCTGATCCGTGCTTGGAGCAACCTTAGTGAATCCCTCACTAACTCCCCCTCACAAGATCTTCTCTCTCTCTCACAACTCTCTCTCTCTCTCTCTAGGGTTTCTCAGGGAAGGAAGGCAGCAAAAGATGTTTCTTATTTTTGGAAAAAGTTCTTTTAAAGGTGGGCTTAAAATTTGCCCTAAATCTCAACTGGTCGGCCAAGATCGTCCAGGACGATCGATAGATCGTCCTGTACGATCAGTTCAAATTCAGCTGTTTCAGCCTGGACGATTAGGCTCTTCTAGACGATTAGTAGAAAAAGTTGTTCATATCGTCCCGTACGATCCTGCGATCGTCCGGGACGATTAGTGCAAATCAAGGAAAATCGTCCAGAGGACAGCTCGGGTCATCCAGAGAAATCTGTGCTGGATGACCAAAAAATGACTTGATCGTCCAGGACGATTGTGACATCGTCCTGTTGTTTGATTGAAAAATATTATTTTGAAAAGAGGGTTTAATTTTCTTTGGGAAATGTTGAATTTCTGGAATTTTAATTTTATAATCGAACACTTATTATGAATGATATATCACCTCGGAAGGTGAACATATCGTTCCCTAATAGGTTCAGATTACAAATCTTGATTTATCCTGATTATCGTAGTCAAACTCAAGGAGAAACAGCATATGATCCCGAAGAATCAAAATGATGTTAAATCCAATGTTTTACTACAATAATCTAGTAAAAAGATCATTGATTTCATAATCAAGATCACGATAATAGTACCATATATCTTTCTAAGGAAAGAGGATATCGTCTATTATCGATCATTTGAAAATGACGATAATGATCGTTGTCTTTTGAATTTCCCAAAGATAATTAATTGAAATTTTGAAAAGCTTGATTTTGAAATCAGGTCTGGGTTTCTAAATCTCCTACGAACGCAAGCCCTCGTAGTTAATTACATCGTAGGAAACCAAAAAATTTCCTACGAATACTCTCGATTAAAATAGCGATACGAATTTCATTTGGAATTCAAAGCTTAATATCAAAGAAGGTTCAGGGACTGGAAATTTAATAGGGACTAGATCAAATTTGAACAGTTATTTCTGGAGTCAAAGGAAGAAGGGTAGGAGGTGTTTTGAGATTCTGAATCACTTCAGAAACACCTCAAACTATCCTAAGTGTTGGGCTTGAATTGGATTGAAAGATATTTTAATGTTTAAGTGGTCAATTTTATTAGAAGGTGGGAATCAGATTCCCGGATGATTGAGGTCTTAAGATTGAACATTTGCCTCAGAACCTAAGTCTAAAATGGGTACTGAGAATCAGTAACCCAGAACCTAGCTAATGCTATGCAATCTGGACTTACCCCGGCCTGGATTGGGGAGCCAGCTAAACCACCTAAACGCTTTTAAAAACCATGAGTCAAAGTCTTTATGAAAGAGTGGTTAGGGACGTTATTTAAGATTGAGTTTGAGGAGTTGGGGGTCGACATCTAGAGCAGATTCCTGATTGACCCCTCAACTTATGTTGGGTGAAATGCTCAAGCTAAAAATGTAATTAAGATTTAGACTCAAATTTAATTTGTTACTAATGCAATGCATGCTAGTTGACTCGATAAAATGCTTAAATCAAAATGAAGCAGTTTTAAAATAGGCTTAAAAAATAAGTTTTATCCTAGAGATTGCACAACATCCCCTTGGACAGAACTGCACCCTAATAGGTCAGGTGGTCTGCTAGAACCGGCAGGCGGGGAGGTGCCTAACAAGGTAGGGAAGGTTCAATATGATGCATGAAAACTCCCGGCGAGTCCGGGCTTACTTCTTAAGAGCGTTAGAGTTTCTATCTGAGCTTAAAAGTTTTAAGTTTTGTTTAAGTAGAAGAAGTTAATGACCGTACCCTCACGAGCCTCCGATCGGGTTCCAGGCAAAATCAAATACGACATGCAATAAGCGCCAAAAAACTACTAAAAGCATGCAAGTCCTTAATCGCAATCAACATCAAGTAATCAAATTAATCAAATAATTAAATTAATTAAATAAATGCTCAAACTGAAAGTCCATAGGTAAGTGCCCTTAATTATACAACCCAGGGTCTGCAGGAAAGTAAAGTGGCCGGGTACCACTGACTATAACCCGGATTCTAATCCTAAGACTCAAGTGACTTTGAGATTTGAGATTCTTCTCGTTCTTCACTTCTTCGTCTCCTTAGAATTCCTTGGATCGTTGGGTCTGGATATCCAAATGAAAAGAAACTCCCCCTGAATAGGGGTGTTATCTTTTCTCTTTGGATATTTAAAATTTTTCTAATTTGGATCTCCAAATGGATAGGAACTCTCCCCTAAGGGATGTTCCTTCCTCTTTGGATTCCAAATTAAATTTTTAAGCATCTCAATCTCAAATCACTTTAAATTTACAACTCAATTTACATCTCAAATTACATCAATTGAAATTAAAAATCTAGACTCAACAACCTGCAGGGTTATCCTAATAATCAGCAGTTTATATTTGACATCCCAAGCAGTTATATATTTGAAATTAAAATACTCAATCACAGCCACGCTTGGCCATGCTCTTTTTGATTTAAAGGGGGACTTAAGCAATTTTCTGGAGCACCTGTGTAATTTAATAATTATAATTTTGCCCCCTTTAATTTATGCCCTGTATGAGCATGGCCACCTGCATAAGATTGAATTAGTACAAATCGTCCCTAGCCTAGGGGTAGATCTAATCGTACAATCAATCACATCACAGAGTGCAATAAATAAGTAAACAAACACATCAATTCTACTACTAGCAAACAGTATGCAGTAAAAGCTCGAAAACCCGGCACATAGTAGAAAAGTAAACACCGGCCTAGCCTAAGACTAGAGTTGGTTGTCCTAGCAAACCATCTAAAGTGTGTGTAGGAGGCTGTGTGGCTTTGATATGTCCTAAATAGGCACTTGATTGAAGTTGTTTGAGGTTCAAGTTGATTGAAGGTTTAAGGGAAGATTTAATTTGAATTTAAATATTAATGACTTGAAATTGATTTTAAACTTGATTTTAATTATTTGCTGGATATCACCTTTGTTGCACACCGAGGCCGTGAAGTTTATTTCACCTTCCTTGGGGCTAATTTAATAGCCTCGTAGGCCTGGGTTACCCAGTGGTACCCGATATAATTAAGTGATTTGAGTTTGATTAAGGTTTAAAAGTTGATTAAATTTTAATTAGAATTGGTTGGTTGCTGGTTTTAATGTTGATTTAAAATTTTCTGGAGTTTTTAATGATTTATTGAATTTTGGAATTTTCTGGATTATTTTAATCATTTAATTAAGGGGTTAAAAATTGACTTTTTGATTTAAAAATATTTTCTGGAAATTTAATATTTTATTAAAGTACTAGACCTTAATACAATCAGTTAGACAGTAAGTACACTGAAATTGGATTTTTCTACATTTTATTATGAAGGTTTGAAGTTTTGACTTGATTTTGAACTAAGTTTGACCAAAAGTTGACTTTTTCAAATTTGAATGATTTCTGGAAACTTAACATTTTTTATAAATATTAGACCTTAAGATGAGTCATATGCCTTTGAGTTTGCTCAATTTGGTGTTCATTTAAATTAGTTATGAATTTTTGAAGTTTTGAGTATTTATTAAATTTTCAAAATTACTTAATTAGAGACCCTTTTTGTGATTTGGATCCAAATGACCTCCAAACTTCTTGAAATCAACTCCAAAGGTCAGGAATGACCTAAGGAATGATTTCCAAGTATTTGGAAATTTTTCTGGAATTTTTAATTATTTTTAATTAATTAAATTAATTAAATTCCAAATTTCAATTAAATTTGAATTAAACTTAATTTTGAAGTCCAGTCAAGGGGCTTTTATTTTTCATTGATTAAGGGTTTAATTTTGGTCAGTTAGAGGGATTAATTGTATTTTTTGCATTTAAATTTGATTTATTACATTTTCTGGAAGCTTAAATGGTTTAATTAAGGTTTGAACTTGATTAGGTTAATTAAGGGGCTTAATGATCTCAAAAGTCAGTGGGAAATTTTCCTAGGGCTGAGGGTGTCACTAAGTTCAAATGTTTGAGTTTCAAGTCAATTGGAATTATATCCTAATTATTGGAATTTTCTAAGTTTTCTAATTAAGATCCTTAATTATTGTCCTTAAATGATGTCACTAAGTTTAATTGGGTTTGAATCAAGGTTTCTAGACCCTTGGACACATATGTAAACACATCACAGCAAGATTAGATTTTAAATCATCATGCATAGGGTGAAATGAATTTTCTATTATTTGAGTCAAATTTTGACCCATATAATAGAAAATTCTATAGAGCTCAATCATGTGCTCAATTAAGGCAAGAAAAATCACAAAACATAGCAAATGTTCTATGATTATCCCCTGCCAAATTTGAGCTCAAGAGAATGACAATAAAAGGTTTAATTAAATAAAGTTTAAATTCAATATTAATTAAATAACTTCTGGTAGGTATATCAAAACTCAATGAAATTATTTTTAAATGATAGAGCTCTTCACCCTGAATCCATAGAGGTATTACATGCAAAATTTGGATTAAAAACGAATTTTCTATGGATTTTTGAAGTTTGAGGGCATTTAAATGATTTTTTATTCAAGTTAAATCAAATCAGGCCGGCGGCGCCGCCAATCCAATCATTGGCAATGATTGACTGACGGCGGCGCGGCGCAGCAGTCGGACACGTGGCAGGATCCCGCGTGGTTACTTAACCACGTCGGCATCGACGACGGCCGTCCGATTGGATCAGATTAGATCTGATCCAAGCGACCACAAGCGGCCACGTCACTCGCGCGGTTTGGCCCAGAAACATGCGTTCGAGCCCCAGGGGCGCCGCGCGGTCCAGATTTGATCTGGATCGTCCGATCTTTGATCGGACGGTCCCGATCCTCTGAATTTCAGCAGTTCAATTTGAATAGAGAAGTTCAAATGCTCAAAACTCTTAGATTACTCAACCAAAACTCATGAAAATTGAAACACAGATTCATGGTAGTATAATCTTCCAATGTCTGGAGTTTGAAGACTCCATGCACTGTGGATTTACTACAGTTTCAATTTGAAGTTTAAGTTTAAAACATAAATAACTTACAAAATATCCAGTGGATTTCTGACTTCTTGGGCTTGTTGCAAAGATGAAGACGTCCTCTCCAACTTTGATGAAGACTCCAAGAGCTGATCCTGTTTGGATTTGAAGTTATTTTTAAAACTCCTGATTCTCTCTCTAGGCCTCTCTCTCTTCACCAATGAGGGTTTGGAGATCAGATTTTGATGGGGAGAAGCATAAGAGAGCTATATGGATTATTGGAGAAGCTCTCAGAGGAGCTTGGAAAGCTTGAGGAGTTCTGGAGGAGGAAATTTAGGTGAGAGAAGGTTGGAATTAGAATGAGAGCCCTCTTTTGGGTTTTGCCCTATTCTAACCTCTCTAGGCCAAGTTAATGGCTGGGATTAATTAGAAGAACTCCTGGATGGCTGCCACATGTCCCCCAAATAGTTAGAGAGCAGGGGAATAAAGGACCAAAGGACACATGAGGTGGAAAGGCCTCATGGTCCCCACCTTGGCATGTGGGAGTGATGAGAGCTGTTTGATCAAGATCCAAGGGCTTAGAATAGCTCAAGGAAGGTTCTAGAGTGCATTTAAGCTGCTGGAATGGTTTTGGATTAGAGGGGAATAGGTTTAAATGGGGTTTTGACCAAGTTTGACCCATTTAGAAACTCAATTTGACTGTTTGACTGGTCAAACAGTCAAATTGACTGCTAAGTGGGCATGGAGAGATAGCTTGAGCTGGCTGAAGTGATTTAGAACAGGTGTCAAGCTATGGGATTCAAGTTTGAGGTGATGTATGGGATTTTGAATAGTTTTGACCAAGTCAAAATAACTTAACTTGGTCAAATGAAACATGTTTTGGTTCCAAATGAGTTTGAATGGGTTTGAAACATGTTTTGAGATGGGTTTGATATTTTGAATGATTTGATAAGATTTGAAAAGTTTGATTTGATTGAGTGTATTGAATTGAGTCACATGGGTCAATTTTGACTGGATTTGGGTCCAGTTGACCAGGTCAACTGTTGACTGGGTCAAAAGTCCAATCAAGTTTGAATCATTAAGGGAAGTAGTCAAAGAAGTTTGAATGGGTTTAAAATTGATATGGAGCTTGATTGAGTTTGAATGAGCTTAAGGGTTTAAATTGGTCAACCTGAGTTGACCTGGTCAACTAGGCTGACCCAGGGCCAGGGTCTGAATTAGAATGATTTGAAATAATGAACGGGGTCTAGTAGAGGTTGTTTCAGGGTTTAAATGGGTCATCTAGATCAAATGACCTGTTTAGGCCCTTAATGGGCCTAATGGGTCAACTAGGTTGACTTGGTCAATCAGGTTGACCCAGGGTCAGGGAATGGGTCCAACCAACTCAGAATGACATTCTGAGTCTACTGGTGGTGGTCTCAAGGTCTGGAGAGGTCATTTGGTCAAAATGACCTATTTGGGCCCTTAATGGGCCTTTTAGGTCAACCCTGGTTGACTTGGTCAACCAGGTGGGTCCAGGGTTTGGAAATGGGTTCAACAGATTTGAAATGATATTTGGAGACCAATGGAGGTGGTCCCAAGGTCAGAGGAGGTCATTTGGTCAAAATGACCTGTTTTGACCCTAAAGGGGCCTTCTAGGTCAACTAGGTTGACTTGGTCAACCAGGTTGACCCAGGGGCTGGTTCTAGGTTCAATGGGTTTGGTTTGACATTTGAAACTTGCTGGAAGTGACTGCATTTGATTTGGAGGTCATTTGATCAAAGTGACTATTCACACCCCATAGGGGCATTTTAGTCATTTTGACCCCTGGTCAACTAGGGGTCAAATTGAGTCCAACAAAATGCAGTTTATTACTTAATGGGTCATAATCAAGGGTCTGGAGGTGATTGGAGGCTTTGGAGAAAGCTCCAGGGTCAAAATCCACTGGGTGGTAGGTCCAGTGGCATAGACTATAAATATTTGAAGGTTTTACAGCCTTTGGATTTCAATTCAGATTCTGGGGTTAGAGATCTCAGAATGAGCTCAAATTTAGAGGGTTGCCTCTAGATACATGTCATATCAGTGTGGAACTGATAGATCTTAAATCAGAGGTCATTTGATAGGGTTTTGAAATGTTCAAAGATTCACTGAAAAAGGCTTTCAGGACTTAACCCTTTGGCCTTGGATTTGAGTTTAGAAATCTGGTTTTGAGCTGGATTTTGATCAAGGTTTGAATTAAGGATATGGATTAAAGTCTGGATTGATTGATGCTTGAATTGAATGAAGGTTTGGATTAATCCTAGATCTAGATTGATCTAAGATCTATGCTGATCCTAGAATCTAGGTAGATCTAAGAACCTGGAGTCTAAGAGAATCCTAGGGTCTGGGGAAGTCTTAAGCTGTAGATCTAGGAGAATCTCAAGATCTAGAGTAATCTGGAAGGTAGATTGATCTAGAACCTGAATTGATCCTAGGGTTTAGAATAGATCCTAAAGCCCAGATTCTAGGAGGATCCTAAAGTTTAGAATGATCCTAAGATCTAGAAGGATCTAAAGGGATCCTATGGTCTAGAATAGATCCTAGGGACTGGAGTCTGGGAAGGTCCTAGAATCTAGAAGTTCTAGAGAAATCCTAGGATCTAGGAATCCTAAGATTCAAGATTTAGAAGGATCTTAGGATCTAGAGTAGATCCTAAAGTTTGATTTCTAGGAAGATCTTAGGGTCTGGAAGTCCTAGGGCCTGGGATCTAGAATAATCTTAAGATCTAGAAGAATCCTAAGCTCTAGATAGATCTAGGAAAATCTTAGGGTCTGAGAGGATCATATGATCTAGAGTCAGGTAGAATCCTAGGGTCTAGAATAGATCCTAGGGTCTGAAGTCTAGGAGAATCCTAGAATCTAGATTTGTCTTAAATTGTATTGATCTGGGGTCAGGATTGATTTGAATTTGGTTTGATCTTAAAGTCTGGATTGATCTAAGATCAGATTGATCCTATGGTTAAGATTGATCTTAAGGATTGGAAAAATCCTAAGGTCTGGATTGGTCCTACTGAGCTCATACAAAAATGAGGTCAATAAATGGACCCCCAATATGTGTAATAGAATGTAGTTCTATTGCACATATTGGTGTTGACCGAATAGAATGGTCAAGTCTGGAGTTTTGATCCTAAGGGAAAAGTAAATTTATCCCTGGGGAATCAGAGTTTGAATAGATACTAGGGTAGTGCTAGAAAAAGCATACTCTACCACTAGTGGGTCTGGTCCTGAGGATAGGAGAATCCTAACCTTAAGGGTAGAGGAAACTGGGTGATCCTATAGGAAGGAAGAACTCCTAACTATAAAGGATTGAAATTAAATTTGATTCTAAGGGAAAATAAAACCTTACCCTAAGAAGATTGAATTTGAAAATATACTAGAGTAGTGCTGGGGACAGCGTACTCTACCACTAGTAGATCTGGTCCTAAAGGAAAAGAAAAGTCTATCCCTAAGGGAGAAGAAAGTCTGGAGTATCATATAGGAAGGAAGAGCTCCTACCTATAGAGGATTGAATCTAGATTTGATTCTATGGAGAAAGAAATCCTAATCCTAGAAGATTTGGTTTGAAATTGAATCTAAGGGAAGGAGGTCCTAGCCCTAGAAGATTGAATTTGAAATGATACTAGGGTAGTGCTGAGGTAGCGTACTCTACCACTAGTAGATTTAATCCTAAAGGAAGGGAAGTCCTACCCTAAAGGAAAAGAAGGTCTGGATGATCATATAGAAAGGAAGAATTCCTAACTACAGAGGATCGAGTCTGAATTTGATTCTAAGGGAAAGGAAAATCCTAACCTTAGAAAACTAGATTTGAAAGGATACTAGGGTAGTGCTGGAAACAGCGTACTCTACCACTAGTGGATCTAATCCTAAGGAAGGAAAAGAATCCTATCCTTACAGGAAAAGAAAATCTGGATGATCATATAGAAGGGAAGAATTCCTAACTACAGAGGATCAAATTGAAATTCAATACTAGGGTAGTGCCACGAGGGGCGTACTCTACCACTAGTATATCTAGTCCTAAGGGAAGAAACATCTAAGCCTAAGGAAAGGAGGGTCTGGATGACTCTGTAGAAAGAAAGAATTCCTAACTACCGAGGATCGAGTTTGAATTTTGATACTAGGGCAGTGCCACAAAGGGCGTACTCTACCACTAGTAGATCTAATCCTAAGGGAAGGGAGAAATACCTAGCCCTAAAGAAAAGAAAGCTTGATTGAGATTGATTCCAGGACGGTGCCATAGAGGACTTACTCCATCACTAGGAAGTCTAATCCCAAGGGAAGGAAGGATAACCTACCCTAAGGAAGAGAGAACTGGATTTTGAAATTAAACCCAGGACGGTGCCATAGAGGACTTATTCCATCACTGGGGAATCTAATCCTAAAGGAAGGAGAAAAGCCTAACCTTGAGGAGAAGAGAATTTGATTTTGGAATTAAACCCAGGACGGTGCCATAGAGGACTTACTCCATCACTGGGGAATCTAATCCTAAGAGAAGGAGAATGCTTACTCTAAGGAAAAGAGAACTGGATGATCTCATAGGAAGATAGTATTGCTTCCTATAAGAGATCAGACTCAAAGATTTGAATTTGAGACTAGAATGGTGCCACAAAGGGCGTTATCCATCACTAGTAGATCTAATCCTAAGGAAAGAAAGCACGATGACTCACATCTGTCCTTAAGGAAAAGAAGACTGGAGGACCCTGAGGGAAGGAAGCATTGCTTCCCACAGAGGGTCGAATCTGGATTTTAAACCTAGGATGGTACCACAGAAGGCGTACTCCATCACTAGTAGATCTAATCCTAAGGAGAGAAAGCACGATGACTCACATCTAACCTTAAGGAAAAGAAAACTGGAAGAAGCCAGGATGGTGCCACGAAGGGCGTACTCCACCACTAGTAGATCTAATCCTAAGGAAAGAAAGCACGATGACTCACATCTGTCCTTAAGGAAAAGAAAACTGGAAGAAGCTAGGATGGTGCCACGAAGGGCGTACTCCACCACTAGTGGATTTAATCCTAAGGATAGAAAGCACGATGACTCACATCTAACCTTAAGGAAAAAAAAACTGGATGATCCTATGAGAAGGAAGCATTGCTTCGCAAAGAATCGAATCTGGAGTGATCGTATGTAAAGGAAACTTGCTTTACATAGAAGATCTGATTTGGATGATCCTGTATAGAAGAAACTTGCTCTATACAGAGGATCGAGTCTGGAATGATTGTATATGAAGGAAACTTGCTTCACATATAGGATCGAGTCAGGATGATCGTATACAGAGGAAACTTGCTCTGTATAGAGGATCGGGTCTGGATTGATCGTATATAGAGGAAACTTGCTCTATATAGAGGATCGGGTCAGGAATGATCGTATGTAAAGGAAACTTGCTTCACAAAGAGGATCGAGTCTGGAATGATCATATACAGAGGAAACTTGCTCTGTATAGAGGATCAGGTCTGGAATGATCGTATATAGAGGAAACTTGCTCTATATAGAGGATCGGGTCAGGAATGATCATATGTGAAGGAAACTTGCTTCACATAGAGGATCGAGTCTGGAATGATCATATACAGAGGAGACTTGTTCTGTATAGAGGATCGGGTCTGGATTGATCGTATATAGAGGAAACTTGCTCTATATAGAGGATCAGGTCTAGAATGATCATATGTGAAGAAAACTTGCTTCACATAGAGGATCGAGTCTGGAATGATCATATACAGAGGAAACTTACTCTGTATAGAGGATCGGATTTGAATTGATCGTATATAGAGGAAACTTGCTCTATATAGAGGATCAGGTCTAGAATGATCATATGTGAAGGAAACTTGCTTCACATAGAGGATCGAGTCTGGAATGATCATATACAGAGGAAACTTGCTCTGTATAGAGGATCAGATTTGAATTGATCGTATATAGAGGAAACTTGCTCTATATAGAGGATCAGGTCTAGAATGATCATATGTGAAGGAAATTTGCTTCACATAGAGGATCGAGTCTGGAATGATCATATACAGAGGAAATTTGATCTGTATAGAGGATCGGATTTGAATTGATCGTATATAGAGGAAACTTGCTCTATATAGAGGATCGGGTCAGGAATGATCGTATGTAAAGGAAACTTGCTTCACATAGAGGATCGAGTCTGGAATGATCATATACAGAGGAAACTTGCTCTGTATAGAGGATCGGGTCTGGAATGATCGTATATAGAGGAAACTTGCTCTATATAGAGGATCGGGTCAGGAATGATCATATGTGAAGGAAACTTGCTTCACATAGAGGATCGAGTCTGGAATGATCATATACAGAGGAGACTTGTTCTGTATAGAGGATCGGGTCTGGATTGATCGTATATAGAGGAAACTTGCTCTATATAGAGGATCAGGTCTAGAATGATCATATGTGAAGAAAACTTGCTTCACATAGAGGATCGAGTCTGGAATGATCATATACAGAGGAAACTTGCTCTGTATAGAGGATCGGATTTGAATTGATCGTATATAGAGGAAACTTGCTCTATATAGAGGATCAGGTCTAGAATGATCATATGTGAAGGAAACTTGCTTCACATAGAGGATCGAGTCTGGAATGATCATATACAGAGGAAACTTGCTCTGTATAGAGGATCGGATTTGAATTGATCGTATATAGAGGAAACTTGCTCTATATAGAGGATCAGGTCTAGAATGATCATATGTGAAGGAAACTTTCTTCACATAGAGGATCGAGTCTGGAATGATCATATACAGAGGAAATTTGCTCTGTATAGAGGATCGGATTTGAATTGATCGTATATAGAGGAAACTTGCTCTATATAGAGGATCGGGTCAGGAATGATCATATGTAAAGGAAACTTACTTCACATAGAGGATCGAGTCTGGAATGATCATATACAGAGGAAACTTGCTCTGTATAGAGGATCGGGTCTGGAATGATCATATATAGAGGAAACTTGCTCTATATAGAGGATCGGGTCAGGAATGATCATATGTGAAGGAAACTTGCTTCACATAGAGGATCGAGTCTGGAATGATCATATACAGAGGAGACTTATTCTGTATAGAGGATCGGGTCTGGATTGATCATATATAGAGGAAACTTGCTCTATATAGAGGATCAGGTCTAGAATGATCATATGTGAAGAAAACTTGCTTCACATAGAGGATCGAGTCTGGAATGATCATATACAGAGGAAACTTGCTCTGTATAGAGGATCAGATTTGAATTGATTGTATATAGAGGAAACTTGCTTTATATAGAGGATCAGGTCTAGAATGATCATATGTGAAGGAAACTTGCTTCACATAGAGGATCGAGTCTGGAATGATCATATACAGAGGAAACTTGCTCTGTATAGAGGATCGGATTTGAATTGATCGTATATAGAGGAAACTTGCTCTATATAGAGGATCAGGTCTAGAATGATCATATGTGAAGGAAACTTGCTTCACATAGAGGATTGAGTCTGGAATGATCATATACAGAGGAAATTTGCTCTGTATAGAGGATCGGATTTGAATTCTGGAATTTGAGATTTGAATTCTGGAATTTGAAATTTGAATGATTTTTGAACTTGAATTTAAAGATGTTTGAATTTGAAACTTGATTTGACGAATTTGAATTTGAAGGGTTTTAAAACTGTGATGTGTTTTGAATTTGATTCGAATTGGTTTTGAGTTTGAAAATTTTGAATTTGAAATTTGATTTTAATTGATGTTGAATTTGATTTCGAATTTTGAATTTTGATTCTATTTGATTCGATTTTGATTTGTTTGAATTTGATTTTGAATTTGAAGTGTTTTGAATTTAATTTTAAGTTTGACACTCATCTGGCATGGTACTTCCTGAAGAACCTCTCCAATATTTAAAAATATTGGGTGGCATTCTTCAGGATTGATCAGTCAAAGGAAAATTTCCTCAAAGATCGTCATGAACGATCCAATCAACATTGACTCAAGTTTTCCATTGAGTTTACAACGGATTAGAAGCGGTCTACAAAAGACTACGACCAAGTCTCCTACTTGGGGAGTTCTAAAGTGACAACTTATCAATAACTTGAATCAAATGTGACTTATGAACTTTCAAACTTTGTTGAGCATGTATTAATTTTTATTTGATGCCCTTGAGCTCCTTGAATTGGAGTCAAGCACTCTGCTCAATTAGAGTTTGATTTTAAACAGCAAGTCTCAGCTCAGGAAACTACGCTTCTAGATCAGAATGATCTAGGACCCAGCACAAGGTATGGTTTGATTTTGAACGATAATTTCCAGCCTTATAAAATACTCCTCCAGTGGGATTGAACTTGGACCCAGCATAGAGTGTAATTTTACAAAGAAGGCCTTGACGGAAAAGATGCCTATGCACAAGGGCTTACACACATTTCTCAAGGACCACATTTAAATTTTAATCAAGAATAGAAGATTCATTCTTTTTATTAGAAAATTTCCTCTAGCAATTTGGACCCTGTCGGAACGACAAACGGGAACAAATTTAGAAGTACAGTGAAAAGTTTGAGTGACTCCAACTGATTTTGAAAAGTTTGAGAACTTAGGTTTTGTTGACCCAGACCGAGTTTCATAGAAACTAAACTGGGGTCTCCCTTAAATATTTTGAATTAAAATCAATTTTAAAGAGGTTAAAGTCAAATAGAGAAATTCAATTTTTTCAGTTCTCTTGCACAAGAGATTTTTATATCTTGATAGAATACCGATGCACGGTAGAGAATCTGGATTCAAGACTTTCAAAATCAAGCAATTTAAAATTGACTGGGTCTCTTGAGATTCAAGAATTTAGAAGAAGGGAGCCTCTTTCTTTCTTCTCTTTTCTTGGTGGCGCACTTTACGCATCTTTTGATTTATAGTGCATTTTGCAATATTTCTTAACTTGTGGCGCCCATTGCGCATCTTTTTGATTTTTAGAGCACTTTGTGCATTTCTTGATTGTTGGCGCATTTTGCGCATCTTTTGAATTCAATTGAATTTAAGAAGAGGCTACACCTTCTCTATTTTAATACCGGGATTACATCTCGAGTATAAGAAAAGAAAACTCATTCTCTTATGCAAGGACGAATAATCCTCAAGGTAGGACCCAGTCTTTTAAAATGAATATTGGCTTGACTTTTGAAAATCATTGAACAGATTTTAAACACGCAAGAGATATCTATTAGGATAGAAAATTGCGAGAAAATTGAGAAGATTTTCATTTCAAAGATCAACTTAAATTTGATATTGATTTAACTCAACAGTCGAATCAATCCCACAAAAGAGGTGGGAGGGAGGTGTATTCAAATATTTGGAGTCAACTACAACTTTCTCCTGCTTAAAACTCAAAATAGAGGTCAATTTTCATTAAAAAGATAACTCAACTATCTTGAAAGTTTGAAATCAGTACACTTGAGAAATTGAAAGCTTTCCTTAAAAAGAAGTTGCAAATCTAGGAGGCAAGACTCCAGTAGTACGGAATTAGATTCCTACAATCTCCTTGGAGGGAGAGACTACTATTGGGTTTGCACTATCCTTAGAAGTTATGCATCACTTTAATCAAAAGATTTATCTTGATAGGACCCCGTTGAAAGTTGAATTTTAACGGTATCACTATCTGATGTAATCCTAGATTATTTCCCCTCTCTTATTACTAGTGGTCTAGTAATTAGGAGAGTGGCACCCCGAGTGGTTTCTACACCTCCTCCTCTCTAGTTGATGTAGTGGGACACATATAGAAACGTGACCTAACATCATCTAGTAGAGTGGACGGGTCATAACCTTCAACTGGGGGCCTAGGGCCTGGTGCCGGAGTTTGTTTAGTTTTGGCTTGATTGATTCTTGTCATGTAGTAGTCGAGAAGGTGTATTGAAGATTGTGCTCTCGTTTCTACAACCTCCCTCCTTTGAGTAACAGGAGAAGGGTGGAAATGATTTCCACCTGGGAGGGGGTATATAGAAGGGGCAACAAACTTTTGATTAGCCTCGGACTTGATGTGCTTTAAGGCTTTCGCCTCAGCAGTCTTCCTGGCCTTAACAACCTTCTTTCTGACTCTACGAAGGTAGTTCTTCATTTTATTCTTGCTGGCCTTGCTGACGACAGGGGTACTAGAACTTGACCCGATCTCAGGCTGAGATGGTAGCTCTTCTATCGTTATTGACTTCTGGTTGTTATCCTCCTCAATAGAAGATACAGTGGGTAAAGGGGTGACATCAGCCTCCATCTCGGAGATGGGGGAGTCAACTCCTGACCCTAAAGTAATCTCAACCAAGGGGACATTCCTTCGTATTCCAGCAGATAGATCAATCATTTCTTCTCCGTCGACTGATAACTTGAAGTCTTGGAATTGCATTTCAAACTGGATAAAATTACCAGAAGTGATTCCTTCGACTATCAGGTTTCTATCTAGAGAGAAAATGAGTTTCCCAGCCATTTGAGTGCTTAAATCCTGAAATTAATGAACAATGATTTGAATTAGTTAATCTTGAATTTGAATTTGAATTTTAAATCTGATTAATGGTATTCAAAATTTAATAATTCAATCATGTTAAGCTTAGATTCAAAACAGAGGTTCGTAGAATTGACAAGAACTTAAGGGTTGAACCCGACTCTTTCGCTACACCAATTAGCTTGGGGCAAAATGTCAAAGTTCAAACTCAAACTTGGGTTCAAAATTGAATTTAAGATTTGAAGCGATAATCAAATTCGAACTTACGATTGAGATTGTATTTTGAATCAAAGTTGGATTTGAATTTGAGCTTAAGTTTAAAGTCGAATGGACCTTTCTTCAAATTTTGTGACTCAACAGATCGAGTTTCGCTCAATCATATAGGTACACAGAATTGATATGAAAGATCCAGGGATCGAGCTTGACTCTTTTCATTTCACCAATTGACTTGGGTCGAAATATCAAAGTCCCGATAAAAATTGAATCGACTTTAAGTTGAAAATAGAATTCAAATTTCAGGTTGAAATTATGTTTGTTCTCAAATTTTGAATTTGCACTTGAAACTCAAGTCAAATGGATCTTTCTTCAAATTTTATGACTCAACAGATTGAGTTTCACTCAATCATGTAGGTGCATAAAATCGATATGAAAGATCCGGGGATCAGGCTCGACTCTTTTCATTTCTCCAATTAACTTGGGTCGACATGTCAAAGTCCCGAATTTGACCTTGAAATTAAATCTGAAGTTTGAATTTAAGTTTGGAATCAAATTTGAGTTCAATTTTAAAATTGAATTTGAACTTAAGATTGAATTTATTTTTGAGGTTGAATTAAAAATTAAATCTTGGATTCAAATTCAAGTTTGAAGTTGGATTTAAATTGAAATTGAATTTGAATTTGAATTTAGATTTAAACTCAAGGTTGAAACTGAACGGAAATTTGGAACTCAATATATTGAATTTTGTTCAAATATGTAGGTGTGCCAAATTAGCCTGAAGATCCTAAGGCTTGACTCTTTGCACCCTACCAAGCAATTTAGGGGTGAAATGTCAAAGCCCAGAATTGACTGGAGAATTTTGAATTTGAATTGCATGTGTTCAACTATAATAGAATATTGTAGAAGACACATAGCAACGACGATTGAAGTTGATTTGAAAGATTTTCCTTGACTTTTGCAACTCAAAAATATTGAGTTTTATTTTCAACATAATGGTTAACAAAAGTTAAGAGAAAATCTAGAGACCTGGTTTGACTCTTTCACCACACTGACTAGCTTAGGGTGAAATGTCAAAATCCAGGTTGAATTAAAGAAATTTTGAATCTGGGTTTTGAGATTGAGGAATTTTTTGTAAATTGTGAAACTTAGCATGCAGGGATTTATTCGCATGCGAGTTTGCAACATATGCAAAAAGATTTTGACAAGCTTGGCTTGACTCTTTTGCTCTACCAATAAATTTGGAGGCAAAATGTCAAAGCCCAACTTGGAGGGAGGTTTCCTACACTCACCTCTCTTTTCACATGTCTTAATTGAGTTGGCCACACTCACCCAAGGGAGAAATGGGAAAGGGACCAACATAAGAAAGGTAGTCAAAACTACCGATGCAATAAAATTCGTAACGCTATTAAAGATGGAGAGAGAGATATTTCCTAGTGGAGTCGCCAATTTTTTGATGTGATTGAAAAATATTGTTTTGAAAAGAGGGTTTAATTTTCTTTGGGAAATGTTGAATTTCTGGAATTTTAATTTTATAATCGAACACTTATTATGAATGATATATCACCTCGGAAGGTGAACATATCGTTCCCTAATAGGTTCAGATTACAAATCTTGATTTATCCTGATTATCGTAGTCAAATTCAAGGAGAAACAACATATGATCCCGAAGAATCAAAATGATGTTAAATCCAATATTTAACTATAATAATCTAGTAAAAAGATCATTGATTTCATAATCAAGATCACGATAATAGTACGATATATCTTTCTAAGGAAAGAGGATATCGTCTATTATCGATCATTTGAAAATGACGATGATGATCGTTGTCTTTTGAATTTCCCAAAGATAATTAATTGAAATTTTGAGATTGATTTTGAAATCAGGTCTGGGTTTCTAAATCTCCTACGAACGCAAGCCCTCGTAGTTAATTACATTATAGGAAACCAGAAAATTTCCTACGAATACTCTCGATTAAAATAGCGATACGAATTTCATTTGGAATTCAAAGCTTAATATCAAAGAAGGTTCAGGGACTGGAAATTCAATAGGGACTAGATCAAATTTGAACAGTTATTTCTGGAGTCAAAGGAAGAAGGGTAGGAGGTGTTTTGAGATTTTGAATCACTTCAGAAACACCTCAAACTATCCTAAGTGTTGGGCTTGAATTGGATTGAAAGATATTTTAATGTTTAAGTGGTCAATTTTATTAGAAGGTGGGAATCAGATTCCCGGAAGATTGAGGTCTTAAGATTGAACATTTGCCTCAGAACCTAAGTCTAAAATGGGTACTGAGAATCAGTAACCCAGAACCTAGCTAATGCTATGCAATCTGGACTTACCCCGGCCTGGATTGGGGAGCCAGCTAAACCACCTAAACGCTTTTAAAAACCATGAGTCAAAGTCTTTATGAAAGAGTGGTTAGGGACGTTATTTAAGATTGAGTTTGAGGAGTTGGGGGTCGACATCTAGAGCAGATTCCTGATTGACCCCTCAACTTATGTTGGGTGAAATGCTCAAGCTAAAAATGTAATTAAGATTTAGATTCAAATTTAATTTGTTACTAATGCAATGCATGCTAGTTGACTCGATAAAATGCTTAAATCAAAATGAAGCAGTTTTAAAATAGGCTTAAAAAAATAGGTTTTATCCTAGAGATTGCACAACATCTCCTTGGACAGAACTGCACCCTAATAGGTCAGGTGGTCTGCCAGAACCCGCAGGCGGGGAGGTGCCTAACAAGGTAGAGAAGGTTCAATATGATGCATGAAAAACTCCCGGCGAGTCCGGGCTTACTTCTTAAGAGCGTTAGAGTTTCTATCTGAGCTTAAAAGTTTTAAGTTTTGTTTAAGTAGAAGAAGTTAATGACCATACCCTCACGAGCCTCCGATCGGGTTCCAGGCTAAATCAAATACGACATGCAATAAGCGCCAAAAAACTACTAAAAGCATACAAGTCCTTAATCGCAATCAACATCAAGTAATCAAATTAATCAAATAATTAAATTAATTAAATAAATGCTCAAACTGAAAGTCCATAGGCAAGTGCCCTTAATTATACAACCTAGGGTCTGCAGGAAAGTAAAGTGGTCGGGTACCACTGACTACAACCCGGATTCTAATCCTAAGACTCAAGTGACTTTGAGATTTGAGATTCTTCTCGTTCTTCACTTCTTCATCTCCTTAGAATTCCTTGGATCGTCGGGTCTGGATATCCAAATGAAAAGAAACTCCCCCTGAATAGGGGTGTTATCTTTTCTCTTTGGATATTTAAAATTTTTTCTAATTTGGATCTCCAAATGGATAGGAACTCTCTCCTAAGGGATGTTCCTTCCTCTTTGGATTCCAAATTGAATTTTTAAGCATCTCAATCTCAAATCACTTTAAATTTACAACTCAATTTACATCTCAAATTACATCAATTGAAATTAAAAATCTAGACTCAACAACCTGCAGGGTTATCCTAATAATCAGCAGTTTATATTTGACATCCCAAGCAGTTATATATTTGAAATTAAAATACTCAATCACAGCCACGCTTGGCCATGCTCTTTTTGATTTAAAGGGGAACTTAAGCAATTTTCTGGAGCACCTGTGCAATTTAATAATTATAATTTTGTCCCCTTTAATTTATGCCCTGTATGAGCATGGCCACCTGCATAAGATTGAATTAGTACAAATCGTCCCTAGCCTAGGGGTAGATCTAATCGTACAATCAATCACATCACAGAGTGCAATAAATAAGTAAATAAACAAATCAATTCTACTACTAGCAAATAACATGCAGTAAAAGCTCGAAAACCCGGCACACAGTAGAAAAGTAAACACCGGCCTAGCCTAAGACTAGAGTTGGTTGTCCTAGAAAATCATCTAAAGTGTGTGTAGGAGGCTGTGTGGCTTTGATATGTCCTAAATAGGCACTTGATTGAAGTTGTTTGAGGTTCAAGTTGGTTGAAGGTTTAAGGGAAGATTTAATTTGAATTTAAATATTAATGACTTGAAATTGATTTTAAACTTGATTTTAATTATTTGTTGGATATCACCTTTGTTGCACACCGAGACCGTGAAGTTTATTTCACCTTCCTTGGGGCTAATTTAATAGCCTCGTAGGCCTGAGTTACCAAGTGGTACCCGATATAATTAAGTGATTTAAGTTTGATTAAGGTTTAAAAGTTGATTAAATTTTAATTAGAATTGGTTGGTTGTTGGTTTTAATGTTGATTTAAAATTTTCTGGAGTTTTTAATGATTTATTGAATTTTGGAATTTTCTGGATTATTTTAATCATTTAATTAAGGGGTTAAAAATTGACTTTTTGATTTAAAAATGTTTTCTGGAAATTTAATATTTTATTAAAATACTAGACCTTAATACGATCAGTTAGACAGTAAGTACACTGAAATTGGATTTTTCTACATTTTATTATGAAGGTTTGAAGTTTTGACTAGATTTTGAACTAAGTTTGACCAAAAGTTAACTTTTTCAAATTTGAATGATTTCTGGAAACTTAACATTTTTTATAAATATTAGACCTTAAGATGAGTCATATGCCTTTGAGTTTGCTCAATTTGGAGTTCATTTGAATTAGTTATGAATTTTTGAAGTTTTGAGTATTTATTAAATTTTCAAAATTACTTAATTAGAGACCCTTTTTGTGATTTGGATCCAAATGACCTCCAAACTTCTTGAAATCAACTCCAAAGGTCAGGAATGACCTAAGGAACGATTTCCAAGTGTTTGGAAATTTTTCTGGAATTTTTAATTATTTTTAATTAATTAAATTAATTAAATTCCAAATTTCAATTAAATTTGAATTAAACTTAATTTTGAAGTCCAGTCAAGGGGCTTATATTTTTCATTGATTAAGGGTTTAATTCTGGTCAGTTAGAGGGGTTAATTGTATTTTTTGGATTTAAATTTGATTTATTACATTTTCTGGAAGCTTAAATGGTTTAATTAAGGTTTGAACTTGATTAGGTTAATTAAGGGGCTTAATGATCTCAAAAGTCAGTGGGAAATTTTCCTAGGGCTGAGGGTGTCACTAAGTTCAAATGGTTTGAGTTTCAAGTCAATTGAAATTATATCCTAATTATTGGAATTTTCTAAGTTTTCTAATTAAGATCCTTAATTATTGTCCTTAAATGATGTCACTAAGTTTAATTGGGTTTGAATCAAGGTTTCTAGACCCTTGGACACATATGTAAACACATCACAGCAAGATTAGATTTTAAATCATCATGCATAGGGTGAAATGAATTTTCCATTATTTGAGTCAAATTTTGACCCATATAATAGAAAATTCTATAGAGCTCAATCATGTGCTAAATAAGGCAAGAAAAATCACAAAACATAGCAAATGTTCTATGATTATCCCCTGCCAAATTTAAGCTCAAGAGAATGACAATAAAAGGTTTAATTAAATAAAGTTTAAATTCAATATTAATTAAATAACTTCTGGTAGGTATATCAAAACTCAATGAAATTATTTTTAAATGATAGAGCTCTTCACCCTGAATCCATAGAGGTATTATATACAAAATTTGGATTAAAAACAAATTTTCTATGGATTTTTGAAGTTTGAGGGCATTTAAATGATTTTTTATTCAAATTAAATCAAATCAAGCCGGCGGCGCCGCCAATCCAATCATTGACAATGATTGACTGATGGCGGCGCGGCGCAGCAGTCGGATACGTGGCAGGATCCCGCGTGGTTACTTAACCACGTCGGCATCGACGACGGCCGTCCGATCGGATCAGATTAGATCTGATCCAAGCGACCACAAGCGGCCACGTCACTCGCGCGGTTTGGCCCAGAAACCTGCGTTCGAGCCCCAGGGGCGCCGCGCGGTCCAGATTTGATCTGGATCGTCCGATCTTTGATCGGACGGTCCCGATCCTCTGAATTTCAGCAGTTCAATTTGAATAGAGAAGTTCAAATGCTCAAAACTCTTAGATTACTCAACCAAAACTCATGAAAATTGAAACACAGATTCATGGTAGTATAATCTTCCAATGTCTGGAGTTTGAAGACTCCATGCACTGTGGATTTACTACAGTTTCAATTTGAAGTTTAAGTTTAAAACATAAATAACTTACAAAATATCCAGTGGATTTCTGACTTCTTGGGCTTGTTGCAAAGATGAAGACGTCCTCTCCAACTTTGATGAAGACTCCAAGAGCTGATCCTGTCTGGATTTGAAGTTATTTTTAAAACTCCTGATTCTCTCTCTAGGCCTCTCTCTCTTCACCAATGAGGGTTTGGAGATCAGATTTTGATGGGGAGAAGCATAAGAGAGCTATATGGATTATTGGAGAAGCTCTCAGAGGAGCTTGGAAAGCTTGAGGAGTTCTGGAGGAGGAAATTTAGGTGAGAGAAGGTTGGAATTAGAATGAGAGCCCTCTTTTGGGTTTTGCCCTATTCTAACCTCTCTAGGCCAAGTTAATGGCTGGGATTAATTAGAAGAACTCCTGGATGGCTGCCACATGTCCCCCAAATAGTTAGAGAGCAGGGGAATAAAGGACCAAAGGACACATGAGGTGGAAAGGCCTCATGGTCCCCACCTTGGCATGTGGGAGTGATGAGAGCTGTTTGATCAAGATCCAAGGGCTTAGAATAGCTCAAGGAAGGTTCTAGAGTGCATTTAAGCTGCTGGAATGGTTTTGGATTAGAAGGGAATAGGTTTAAATGGGGTTTTGACCAAGTTTGACCCATTTAGAAACTCAATTTGACTGTTTGACTGGTCAAACAGTCAAATTGACTGCTAAGTGGGCATAGAGAGATAGCTTGAGCTGGCTGAAGTGATTTAGAACAGGTGTCAAGCTATGGGATTCAAGTTTGAGGTGATGTATGGGATTTTGAATAGTTTTGACCAAGTCAAAATAACTTAACTTGGTCAAATGAAACATGTTTTGGTTCCAAATGAGTTTGAATGGGTTTGAAACATGTTTTGAGATGGGTTTGATATTTTGAATGATTTGATAAGATTTGAAAAGTTTGATTTGATTGAGTGTATTGAATTGAGTCACATGGGTCAATTTTGACTGGATTTGGGTCCAGTTGACCAGGTCAACAGTTGACTGGGTCAAAAGTCCAATCAAGTTTGAATCATTAAGGGAAGTAGTCAAAGAAGTTTGAATGGGTTTAAAATTGATATGGAGCTTGATTGAGTTTGAATGAGCTTAAGGGTTTAAATTGGTCAACCTGAGTTGACCTGGTCAACTAGGCTGACCCAGGGCCAGGGTCTGAATTAGAATGATTTGAAATAATGAACGGGGTCTAGTAGAGGTTGTTTCAGGGTTTAAATGGGTCATCTAGATCAAATGACCTGTTTAGGCCCTTAATGGGCCTAATGGGTCAACTAGGTTGACTTGGTCAATCAGGTTGACCCAGGGTCAGGGAATGGGTCCAACCAACTCAGAATGACATTCTGAGTCTACTGGTGGTGGTCTCAAGGTCTAGAGAGGTCATTTGGTCAAAATGACCTATTTGGGCCCTTAATGGGCCTTTTAGGTCAACCCTGGTTGACTTGGTCAACCAGGTGGGTCCAGGGTTTGGAAATGGGTTCAACAGATTTGAAATGATATTTGGAGACCAATGGAGGTGGTCCCAAGGTCAGAGGAGGTCATTTGGTCAAAATGACCTATTTTGACCCTAAAGGGGCCTTCTAGGTCAACTAGGTTGACTTGGTCAACCAGGTTGACCCAGGGGCTGGTTCTAGGTTCAATGGGTTTGGTTTGACATTTGAAACTTTCTGGAAGTGATTGCATTTGATTTGGAGGTCATTTGATCAAAGTGACTATTCACACCCCATAGGGGCATTTTAGTCATTTTGACCCCTGGTCAACTAGGGGTCAAATTGAGTCCAACAAAATGCAGTTTATTACTTAATGGGTCATAATCAAGGGTCTGGAGGTGATTGGAGGCTTTGGAGAAAGCTCCAGGGTCAAAATCCACTGGGTGGTAGGTCCAGTGGCATAGACTGTAAATATTTGAAGGTTTTACAGCCTTTGGATTTTAATTCAGATTCTGGGGTTAGAGATCTCAGAATGAGCTCAAATTTGGAGGGTTGCCTCTAGATACATGTCATATCAGTGTGGAACTGATAGATCTTGAATCAGAGGTCATTTGATAGGGTTTTAAAATGTTCAAAGATTCACTGAAAAAGGCTTTCATGACTTAACCCTTTGGCCTTAGATTTGAGTTTAGAAATCTGGTTTTTAGTTGGATTTTGATCAAGGTTTGAATTAAGGATATGGATTAAAGTCTGGATTGATTGATGCTTGAATTGAATGAAGGTTTGGATTAATCCTAGATCTAGATTGATCTAAGATCTATGCTGATCCTAGAATCTAGGTAGATCTAAGAACCTGGAGTCTAAGAGAATCCTAGGGTCTGGGGAAGTCTTAAGCTGTAGATCTAGGAGAATCTCAAGATCTAGAGTAATCTGGAAGGTAGATTGATCTAGAACCTGAATTGATCCTAGGGTTTAGAATAGACCCTAAAGCCCAGATTCTAGTAGGATCCTAAAGTCTAGAATGATCCTAAGATCTAGAAGGATCTAAAGGGATCCTATGGTCTAGAATAGATCCTAGGGACTGGAGTCTGGGAAGGTCCTAGAATCTAGAAGTTCTAGGGAAATCCTAGGATCTAGGAATCCTAAGATTCAAGATTTAGAAGGATCTTAGGATCTAGAGTAGATCCTAAAGTTTGATTTCTAGGAAGATCTTAGGGTCTGGAAGTCCTAGGGCCTGGGATCTAGAATAATCTTAAGATCTAGAAGAATCCTAAGCTCTAGATAGATCTAGGAAAATCTTAGGGTCTGAGAGGACCATATGATCTAGAGTCAGGTAGAATCCTAGGGTCTAGAATAGATCCTAGGGTCTGAAGTCTAGGAGAATCCTAGAATCTAGATTTGTCTTAAATTGTATTGATCTGGGGTCAGGATTGATTTGAATTTGGTTTGATCTTAAAGTCTGGATTGATCTAAGATCAGATTGATCCTAGGGTTAAGATTGATCCTAAGGATTGGAAAAATCCTAAGATCTGGATTGGTCCTACTGAGCACATACAAAAATGAGGTCAACACCTGTACGATTAGTTCAAAAAGGCCCCAAATCATCCTGAACATAGTTCGGGTCGTACAGCTGAAATGCACTAAACGATCATGATCGTCCGGGACGATCCTGCGATCGTCCAGGACGATATGATCGTATCAACCAAAAATAAATTGCTTTCCTTAATTACTAGATTAAATTAGGCATGATTGTACTGAATCGTCCGGGACGATACACGTATCGTCCGGGACGATCAGATCAAGTATCTAAAAATAAGAACTTGCCTAACTTGATCTGGCGGCTGAGAATTTTTAATTTGGGCATATCATCCCGTACGATCCAGAGATCGTCCAGGACGATATGCTTAATCAGACCCTCTTAACTTAGTCGCCCTAATTAGGGTTTCTGTTTTGGCTGGATCGTCCAGGACGATGTGGAAATCGTCCAGGACGATGTGGAAATCGTCCAGGACGATCCGAACAAAATTTGAACAGAAACTCTAATTCACTCAAGCTCTCCCACTGAGTGTGTGTGTGCAAGGTTACTTAGCTAGGGGATCAGTTACATTACAATTGACTCAATAAAAGGAAAAATCATACATTTGACACACTTGGACCCGATCTTGAGTTGACTTGAGTGGCTCGTGGTCTTTTGTGCTTGAAATAGATTAGCAAAGCAAAATACACTGGAAACATGTTTGTCATCATCGAAACCAGATTTGCAACAATCTCCCCCTTTTTGATGATGGCAAATATTGGTAAAGTAGTTTGAAAATAAAAGTAAACTAGGAGATCAAAACATAAATATTTTTTTAAATTTTCATTTAACAGCTAAAACCATACAGGAAACATGACTCATAAAACAGAAACAGACATGACTACACAACTGACTCCCCCTTTTGACATCACAAAAAGGAGGAGGAAAAATAGAACACGGAAATAAAATATTAATAGAACAACTACAAAATAGGAAACTAAAATTGAGGCGGATCCTGATCGGAAGAAGGAGGTGGCGGTGGAGGGTAGAAGTAATGGTGAATGGCCTGAAAGTGGGCACCAATCCAGGCGATGTCCTGGTCATGCTGTTGTTGCTACTCCGCAGCATAGTCAGTGAAGCGCTGGATGTCCTCGGCGTGCTGCTGCTCCTGGGCAGCCACGTAGGAGTCAAATCTGGCCTCCCACTGATCGAAGCGCTGCACCAGGTGGTCAAAGGGAGAGGCAATGCGAAGGGGTGCAGGTGCCTTTGGTGCAGCAGGAACTGGAATGGCCTCTTCCTCTTCTTCCTCAACATGCGGGGCGGGCTCCAGATGTAGTCGGGTGCTGTGTAGGACGTGGAATGAGTTGTTTGTGAAGAAGGAAGGAGGGACATCAGGAGGGACAGGATACTGAAGGTCATATTTTGTCTCTAAGGCATAGTGAATAAGATGACCTAAAGCTAGATTTGGGCGACGCCTGTGGCCCGGATCTCTAATGGTGGTGAGGTGTTCTATGTATCGGATGATCAGATTAGAGGCATTAAATTCTCGACGGGCCATGATGTAGTAGGTGGTCAAGGACAGGAGCGGGGTAATGTGAATTCGATCCCCCGCCTTTGGAATGACGGAGGAACGAAGGACGTGCTGAATGGTCCGGGCGTCCTTGAGAAGGGAAGTGCAAGCATTGTCGTGATAGGGTGCGTTGGTATTGCGAAGGAATTGATTGGCGACACTCCAATCATAGTCAGGATCGGTGATAAGCGTGTGAATTTTGTCGCCAGTGACAGACAGGTTGAGAATATTATGAAAATCGTGGATCGTGAGTTCCACGGGGCGTTGATTTACGTAGGATCGAAGAGTGGAATAGTCCGCGGAAATGTGCAAGTTGGCAAAGAAGATTTGAAGGAGTTCCAGATTGAAGGGAAAGGCTAAGGTCAGAATGAAGGTGAGGGAGGTGTGTGCGAACAAATCTAAAATGGGATAAGTGAGAGTGCGGGGATTAATAATCTTGGAGTGCGTGATCCCCACATTACGATAGCATTCGAAAGCCGCCTGATCGGTGGCATTCGGGAAGCGAGGATCGACATGTCCCTGGGATGAACTGGCCTCCTTTTGACGAGACCTTTTGCCACCAGCCATTAGGAACCCAAAGAGGAAGAAAGTAGAAGGAAGGTGGAAGAAAAATGGTGTGAAAAAGATGAAGAAAACTGCTATTTTTATAGAAAACGGACTGATCGTCCCGTACGATCGCGGGATCGTCCGGGACGATTTGGTCATTTATGACGTCGTGGACGATTGGTCAAAAAGGCGGTCCGATCGTCCAGGACGATCAGAGACGATCAGAGATCTTCCAGGACGATTAGACACAGGCGATAATCCCGAGGAGTCAGGCTGGACGACCGTTGACGAAAAGTATCGTCCAGGACGATTAGGTGGATCGTCTGGGATGATATGCAATAAATATGTCAGACGGGCCGAATTCCAATCATCCAGCGGTAGACACGTGGATCGTCCAGGACGATGAGGTGGATCATCCAGGACGATGAGGTGGATCGTCCAGGACGATGAGGTGGATCATCCAGAACGATGGGCAATAATTGGTGCAATGTCAGCCGTTTGATCAGATCAGGAAGATATGGATCATATTGTCCAGGACGATGTAAGGATCGTCCAAGACGATCACCAATAATTGGAATTTTTCAGCAGCAGGAGCAGTGTGGGGACGATTTTGAACGAATCGTCCAGGACGATGTTTGGATCATCCAGGACGAAGTGGATCGTCCAGGACGATAGTGGTATCGTCCAGGACGATGTGAAGAAAATAGAAAAAGAGGAAGGATGAAAGATGATCGATCAGGATCCCAAAAATACAACCATGAAATCAGAATAACACAAAAACCAATAAAATTGACCACAAAAACATATAAAAGCATTTTTTTATTAAGATGTTCGAGAAAATCAAAATTTTTCCTTGATTTTAGATTCAAAAACCAATGACAGGACGATTGACAGCGCTGAAATCCAGAAAAGATTGGAAATAATCAACTTTCGTAACTCCGACCCCGGGCACCTTATCGATGCAAACCTCTTTCAAAACAAAAATCCGATTCAGAAGAAAAGACATTAGATTTGAAAAAAGATCCTTTCAAGCCTCGTTCCAGAAGAATATCTGATATAATAGTGTTACAAAGTAAAAAAATCAAAAATCGGGATTTTCAAACCACAAGCTTTTGAAAATATTAAGTGGCGCACAGATTTCTCTAAGACATTTAACAATCTGAAAGGGAAGAAAGCTTGGTTTGGGCTCATTTTGTACCTCTTTTTCAAATTGGTTGGCGCTTTGCGCATCTTTTGATTTTTGATACACTTTGTGTATCCAATTTGGCAATTTCACATTTTTTCAGTTTTGGGCTCATTTTATACCTCTTTTTTAAATTATCTGGCGCACTACGTATTTTTTATAAGCTTTCTCCTTTTCATAATCATTAAAGAGTCTCAGCTGTGAGATTATCTTCCAGACATAGGAGATGACTCTCCACAGTAAGGAAGAACGATTCACAAAATAAAAGCCATACATCATATGATAAGTGCAATCACTTGGTTTGGAAAATCAAACTAATGACTCAAGACTTTGAAAAACACTATTGATATGAGGCAGATTACTGTAGGAAGATAAAATAATCTCTATTTCAAAAACTAGCATTTTAATTTTGAAGAAGATTTTTATTCAAAAGAACCTATACACCAGTAAAGGAGTTAGAGGAAGAGAAACAATCATCAATGTTTCTTCCCTTTAACAGATTCAGCGAAATCAATCACTGCTTACCAGCTTCCAAACCAAAACAAGGTAAAAACTCCCAGTCAAAAATTCAGATCATCAGAAGTAGTGAGCGGTGATCAGATCTTGAAAAGCATAAAATAGTAAGTGCAAGATATGAACCAGTAAATAAAAATAGGTAGAAAATCACAGCAAAGTAAATACTCAAATCAAACTAACAGTAAGACTAACACATAAATCAGCAGAAGAAATAAAATCAACTGAAAACAATTAATTAAACCAAAACTAACTAACAGAAATCAGAAATCAGAATACCAAAACTAACTAATAGAAATCAGAAATCAGAATACAAAAACTAACTAACAGAAATCACAAATCAGAATACCAAAAACTAACTAACAGAAGTCAGAATACCAAAAAACTAACTAATAGAAGTCAGAATACCAATCAGAACAGTCATAAATCAGCAGTCATCAGAATCAAGCATTTATATCAATCACTCCTAATCTGGTTCTCAAAATGCTAAATGAGTCAAAGGCCAGTGGTTTAGTGAATATGTCAGCCAGCTGATTTTCAGTTGCTACGTGATGTAGCTCAATGTCCCATTTTGTAACATGGTCCCTAATGAAGTGATGCCTAATATCAATGTGTTTGGTCCTAGAATGTTGGATTGGGTTCTTAGAGATATAGATGGCACTAGTATTATCACACAGAAAAGAAATTGTGCCAACAGGTACTCCTAAATCCAAGACTTGTTGCTTCAACCAAAGAACTTGGGCCACACAACTTCATAAGGCAATGTACTCAACTTCAGCAGTGGAAAGTGCAACTGAGTTCTATTTTCTACTGGATCAGGAGACTAACGACTGTCCTATGAATTGACAAGTCCCAGAAGTACTCTTCCTATCCACCCTACACCCCGCAAAGTCAGAATCAGAATATCCAATGATCTCAAACGAGGTGCTGTGCCTAGGGTACCAAATTCCTAGGTTTGGGGTCCCTAAAAGATATCTAAGAATTCTCTTAACAGCAGTCAGGTGGGACTCTTTAGGATCAGCCTGAAACCTAGCACAAAGACAGACACTAAACATGATATCAGGTCGGCTAGCAGTCAGGTAAAGTAGTGAACCTATTATCCCTCTATACTTCTTCTGATCAACAGATTTTCCATTTGAATCCTTATCTAACTGAACTGAGGAGGGCATGGGAGTATTGATTGGCTTGGCTTTGTCCATTTCATATTTCTTCAAAATGTCCTTAGTATATTTTGATTGATTGAGAAAGGTTCCATCATCCATTTGCCTTATGCTAAACCCCAAAAAGTAGGACAATTCTCCCATCATACTCATCTCAAACTCCTTACTCATTGTTTTAGAAAACTCTTCACATAAATATTTATCAGAAGATCCAAAAATTATATCATCAACATAGATCTGGACAATGAGTAAGTCATCTCCTAATCTTCTCAGAAAAAGGGTGGTGCCTACGCTCCCCTTAACAAACTCCCTTTCTAACAGGAATGTGCTAAGCCTCTCATACCAAGCTCTGGGTGCCTCTTTCAATCCATATAAGGCCTTTTTTAATTTATAGACATGACTTGGATATTGGGAACTCTCAAAACCTGGGGGTTATTCTACAAAAATATCTTCTTAAATTACCCCATTTAAAAAGGCACTCTTGACATCCATTTGAAATAGCTTAAATCCCTTATAACAGGCAAAGGCTAGTAGCACTCTAATGGCTTTCAATCTAGCTACAGGGGCAAAAGTCTCCTCAAAATCAATCCCTTCTATCTGATTATACCCCTTAGCCATCAATCTTGCCTAATTTCGCACCACCACACCAGAATCATTCATCTTATTCTTAAAGATCCACTTGGTTCCCACAATACTATAATTTTTAGGTCTTTCTACTAACTCCCAAATATCATTCCTTACAAATTGATTCAATTCTTCCTGCATAGCTAAAATCCAAAATTCATCCGACAAGGCTTGATTGATGTTGGTGGGTTCAGTCATTGAGATAAAGGCAGAATGATTTACTTCCTTCTTAAGTCCATGCCTAGTCCTAACACCTTCAGAAGGGTCTCCTAAGATCAGTTCTTTAGGATGACTCGAAGAATATCTCCAATCTCTAGGCAACTCGGTTTGAGATTCTACCCTTTCCTCCAAATTTGTATTTCCAACTCCTTGGGTAACCTCAATAATCTCTTCATCTTCTACTTCAGATCTAGACTCCTTAGGATCAGATTCATTAAACACTACATGGGTTGTTTCTTCCACCACCAAAGTCCTCCTATTGAACACCCTAAAGGATTTCCCCACACTTGAATATCCTAAGAACACTCCTTCATCAGATTTGGGGTCAAATTTTCCTAAGGATGACTTCCCGTTGTTCAGAATGAAAACCTTACAGCCAAAGACATGGAGGTGGGATAGATTTGGAGTTCTACCCTTAATGATCTCATAAGGTGTCTTGTTCAGTTTGACTATCACATTCACCCTATTCAGCACATAACAGGCAGTGTTCACCGCTTCAGCCCAAAAGTATTTTGGAAGTGAATACTCGGCAAGCATGGCTCTAGCGGCTTCCACTAAAGTCCTGTTCTTCCTTTCAGCTACCCCGTTCTGCTGAGGGGTCCTAGGAGCTAAAAAATTGTGACTAATCCCATGATTCTCACAAAAACTTCCAAATCTTTCATTTTCAAACTCCCCTCTGTGATCACTATGGATGGTAATAATCTCACATCCTAACTTCTTCTGAATCCAAGTAGAGAATGATCTAAACTCATCAAATGACTCAGATTTATGTGATAAAAACTTAACCCAAGTGAACCTCAAATAATCATCTACAATCACAAAACCATAGACTCTCCCCCCTAAGCTGGCAGTGCTAATGGGTCCAAAGAGGTCCATGTGAAGAACTTCTAAAGGTCTAGAGGTGCTAATATCCTTAACAGAGTGAAAAAAGGACTGGACTTGCTTCCCCAACTGACAGGCATCACACAGGTGATCCTTAGTGAACTTAAGCTTGGGCACACCTCTAACTAAGTCCTTTTGGGTGACTCTCCTAAGGGTTTTCATACTGGCATGACACAATCTCCTATGCCATAGCCAAGACTCATCAGTAGCAGTTTTTAAGCAAATTGAATTATCAGATTTAATGCTACTTACATCCAGCTTGTAGACGTTGTTGATCCTTTACCCCTGCAAAACAATTTTATCATTTAAGCTTAAAATGCAGCCAGTGGGCATGAATTTGATGCTGTATCCCTTGTCACAGAGTTGACTGATGCTCAGCAGGTTGTATTTCAGTCCATTTACAAGCAAAATATTATCAATCATAAAGTTCTTTGAATCACTAATTATACATGTGCCTACCACCTTCCTGGTGGTGTTATCTCCAAGTGTAACCTTGCCTCCAGCTCTGGCCTCCAGCGAAAATGTCTAGAACATCCGCTGTCTAGGTGCCACATGCTCTCACGAGATCTTGTGTGAAAGCACACCTACAAAAGTATCAAACGTCAGTCTTAGGAACCCAAACAGGTTTGTGTTTCTTCTTATGAAAAGAAGAATGCAATGCATGCGTGCTGTGCTGTGAAACAGGCAGTTTGGGTTTCCACACCCAATGTGTACTACGGTGAACAGTGCAGGTGTGGAAAATATGTCCTAACATGCCACATGAAAAACATCTAACACCAAGAAAAGGGTTAACTAATCTACGTGGATGATAATGCCTCTTTCTAGATGTATATGAAACATGCTTTGAAGAACTTGCAACAGATTTTTCAAAAGGTGGCGGTGCATAAAACTGTTCAAAAGTAGGCGGTGTTTTGTTCTTTTCAAAAGCACTGATTTTCACTTTCAAAAACTCATTTTCTTTCTTTAAACTTGCAATTTCAAATTTTAAGGTTCCATTGCTACTTTCTACTTCACATGCCATTGTATCTAACTCTTTAAAAGCTCTTTCTAAGTCCACATGTATAGTTTTCAATGAATTATGCTCAGAAACTAAATCAGAATATTTTTTATTCAACTCATCGAATTCATCAAGCAAAGACATGTGATTTGAATCAAGTGTGGAATGATCTTTAACTACAGAATCATGCTATTTTTACAAAGTTAAGTAATCTAATTTCAAACTAGCATGAGTTTTCTTAAGCTTCTTATAGGATGTATAAATTCTTTCAGAAACTTCAAATAATTGATCATAAGTCAGCTCACATACCTCTTCCTGATCCGACTGACCAGGGTGATCATCAGCCATAAGACACAAGTTTGTTTCCTCTTCTTCAGCTTCAGTCTCAGAAGAGTCGGATGCAGAGTCTGCCCAGAACGCCTTCTGAATCCGCTTCTTGTCCTTTCTGAACTTTGGTTTCTCCTCACCCTTCTCCTTGCTTGGGTGAGCTTTTAGTGTAGGACAATCAGCCTTAATGTGTCCAGGCTTCATGCATTCAAAACAAACAGATTCAGATGAACCCTTAAAATTTTTATTGGACTTACCCTTGTTCCACTTCTGATAGTTCTTATGTTTCTTCCTTAGAAAGCTTTTGAATTGCCTTGTGATTAAGGCAACCTCATCGCTATCAGACCCGGAAGTGCTAGCATCTGAATCTTTGGCCTTTAGTGCCACTATCTTCTCTTTCTTGCGTTCACCTGCATCAAGTTACCTTTGGTTCACCCCTTGCTCGTAAGCAATGAGTGATCCAAGTAAGCTGTCAATAGAGTAAGTATTTAAATCTTTAGATTCAGTAATAGCAGTAATCTTAGCATCATAAGAAGCAGGAAAACATCTAAGAATTTTGTTCACTCTTTCGTAGTTAGTAAGTTCTCTACCTAGAGCATGCAAAGAGGTAACAATCTGAGTGAACCTTGTGTACATTTCTGAAATAGTCTCACTAGATTTCATGTGAAAAAGTTCATAATCATGTAACAAGATGTTTAACCTAGACTGTTTGACTTCAGTTGTACCTTTGTATGTTATACATAATCTATCCCAGATTTCCTTTTCCATTGTACAAGTAGAAACACACATATAGTCTTCAAATTTTAAAGCACAAAAGAAACAGTTCAAGCATTTTGCATTTAACTGTGTTAAATCACGATCATCAAATGTCCAATCAGCAAAAGGCAATTCAATTTTCACATTGTTAATCAGTCTAAAAGGTGGTTCGTATCCGTCCTTAACCAACATCCACATGCGATAATCAGTAGATTGCAGAAAAGTAGAGATGCATGTTTTCCAAAAATCAAAAGAAATATTATCAAACAACGGTGGTCTTGTAATAGAATATCCTTCGGCAGTATTTTGATTGTTACAGTTAGCCATGGATCAAATTCAAAAGTTTTTAAACCTAAATTTTGAATCCCTCTCTGATACCACTTGAAAGTTCGATAGAGATGTTAAGCCCTAGTGAACTAGTCCTGAGGCTAACCAAGAGGGGGGGTGAATTGGTTATTTAAAAATTTCACGATAACAATAAAAATCTTTTTGATACGTAACAACGGAAACACATAAACAAGAACGAAAAGTTCAACCACAGATATTCACCCAAGCAGTTAATATCAGAAAAGTAAAGTGCAAAACTGAATCAGAAAAGTAAACCATATTTTATAGTGGTTCGGTCAACTTGACCTACGTCCACTCCCCGGAGCCTCCCCTCTGGGTATTGCACTAAACAAAAAGTGTCTCTCCTTTTGCTCCCACAGTAAGGCGGAGAAGCCTGTACAAACACCCACGGTGAGGCAGAGAACCCGACTTCCTTTCGCTTCCTCCTGAAGCAGGCAGAGAACCTTCGAACTCCTTTTGCTTCCACCTGAAGCGGGCAGAGAACCCCGGATCTTCTTGCGAACGATCCTCCCACGACGAACACCGACTAGACAAAAGACGACGAGAGGAGAAGACGACTCTGATCCGTGCTTGGAGCAACCTTAGTGAATCCCTCACTAACTCCCCCTCACAAGATCTTCTCTCTCTCTCACAACTCTCTCTCTCTAGGGTTTCTCAGGGAAGGAAGGTAGCAAAAGATGTTTCTTATTTTTGGAAAAAGTTCTTTTAAAGGAGGGCTTAAAATTTGCCCTAAATCTCAACTGGTCGGCCAAGATCATCCTGTACGATCAGTTCAAATTCAGCTGTTTCCGCCTGGATGATTAGGCTCTTCTGGACGATCAGTAGAAAAAGTTATTCATATCGTCCCGTACGATCCTGCGATCGTCCGGGACGATTAGTGCAAATCAAGGAAAATCATCCAGAGGACAACTCGGATCGTCCAGAGAAATTTGTGCTGGACGACCAAAAAATGACTTGATCGTCCAGGACGATTGGGACATCGTCCAGGATGATTGGGACATCGTCCTGTACGATTAGTTCAAAAAGGCCCCAAATCGTCCTGAACACAGTTCGGGTCGTACAGCTGAAATGCACTAAATGATCATGATCGTCCTGGATGATCCTGCGATCATCCAGGACGATATGATCGTATCAACCAAAAATAAATTGTTTTCCTTAATTACCAGATTAAATTAGGCATGATTGTACTGAATCGTCCGGGACGATACACGTATCGTCCGGGACGATCAGACTAAGTATCTAAAATAAGAACTTGCCTAACTTGATCTGGCGGCTGAGAATTTCTGATTTGGGCATATCATCCCGTACGATCTGCTTAATCAGACCCTCTTAACTTAGTCGCCCTAATTACGGTTTCTGTTTTGGCTGGATCGTCCAGGACGATGTGGAAATCGTCTAGGATGATCTGAACAAAATTTGAACAGAAACTCTAATTCACTCAAGCTCTCCCCCTGAGTGTGTGTGTGCAAGGTTACTTAGCTAGGGGATCAGTTACATTACAATTGACTCAATAAAAGAAAAAATCATACATTAGACACACTTGGACCTGATCTTGAGTTGACTTGAGTGGCTCGTGGTCTTTTGTGCCTGAAACAGATTAGCCAAGCAAAACACACTGGAAACATGTTTGTCATCATCAAAACCAGATTTGTAACAAAGATGACATGTTATTCTTTGAATCACGTTTGATCACAGAAATATTATTTTTTAAAACCCTATTTTGATATTGAATCTATTATAGAATATTGTGTCAGTCTTTCGAGATTGTACATTATTTTGAATGCTGTATTTGATTACAAAATAGGAGAAATCAAAATCTGTGTGGTGACATAAATTTTTCCACCAAGGTTTTTCTGGCGACTCCGCTGGGGAGCAATCCTCTCTCTATCTTTAGCAGTGATTCATACCCTTACCTCGGTAGTATACTTGTGCTTGGCATAGGTTGTAAATACCCTTCTTCTGTCGGTTATTTTATTCATTTCATTCTTCGATAATTTGATCGGCATCTCTTAAAATTATAAAATGAGGTCTTATAGAACCCCCGTTAATTATTGACGGAATGTTTTCTTTATGCCTCTTCATACGACTACTAAAAAATAAAATCTCTTTATCCAATCATTAGTGGTATGTACAATTACTTCTTTTAGTAGATCAACATATTATTTGGATTGGGTTGAAAAAAATTTTCAAATCTTCAAAATTATAAACTTCTCCGTGTCCTAGCTAACATGTTGTAGTTATATATTTTTGTAACTCGATATGTGGCGGGACAAATCTTAAAAAAATCTGAGCTTTTAAATCAAAATTTTCTCCCTATTTAGACCAACTCGTAGTTATATATTTTTATAGCTTAATATGTGTGGTTTGACAGGGTCCAAAAGCTCAAACCTTTAAATCAAAACTTTTTGCTTGTCCTAATAACATATTGTAGTTACGTATCATTTGTAGCTTGATATGTTTGCTAGGATAGGGTCCATAATCTGATCTATGTAAGATTTTCAAGATTAAACCGATTCAATTTGAGAAAAGTTTGAATATTCAAATACAAGTCAAGCTTATAAAAATAATTTTATTAGAGAAAATAGTAGGTTGATCTCTCTGAAGAGAAATTTATCTCTATTTTCTTTAAATTGTAATAAAAAGTTCATTGTGATTGACTCCTCTAAATACTTAAAGAGTGTGGCCTATGGTTATCAATGTTAAAAAGAAAAGTTAGTTCCCTCCCTCCCTCCACTTAGGTGGATTGACGCCTTAGATGAAGATATATCTAATTCTTTGAAACTTCAAAGCACAAAAGTTCAACTAATTTTGTTAGGTTCTAGTAATCATCTGAATTAAATTCAAATGTATTTTCAAATTTTATATTCAACCATATTGTTATTTTTCTAATCTTAGGAATGTATAATTATTGGTTGATGTATTGAAGTTTGAAAATTATTTTGAATTCCCTCAGCTTTAACCTTCTTGTAGGTAAGAGTTTATGATGCCTTTAAATCTAATTTCCTAAGGGTACTACATGGATATGATAATTTGTCCTCTACCAGGTGGTTTAACCTTGAAAGAAAATAGATTTTAAGGCATGTGATAAAGATAAATGACCTAATCAATTATATAAAAGTCTTTGTTTACCTCTTGAAGTTTTCTTTTATGGTGATATTTTAAAATTAAATCTAACTAAGTTTATTCTTGGCTTTATCACACCATTTAAAAAAACTCATGAATAATTATTATAAAGATTGATCATCTTAAATTCTCATTTGAGTTAAAAACTTAGGACAGTTCAAGGTTCTAAGGTTAACCCATGATATAATAAACATTCATTTGTCATATGGCTTTTTCTTAACATTGATTTATACACCTCGAATTGATACTATGTCAGGTGATTTTATAACATCTCTAAAAAGTTTCCTTCTATTATTGATGAAAATAAAATTATATTTGAAGTTCACTTATTATGATATCAATACGTATTTTCTTTTGAATTAAGGTCTATATCAAATTGAAATTGGAGATAGAGATGAAAATCTTATTCATTTCCTTGTTGTTATATATCTCATAGGTATCTTGCAAGTTGATGAACCTATTTCATAATCAGTTAAGTTGTATATTTCTACCATAGAACTGGGACCGATTTATAAATAGATCATCCTAGCATAAGAGGATATTTATTTTATGCTTGGAAGATGATTTTGTAAATGAAATAATCATTTTAAGATTTGAATAAATGAAGCCTCCTAAAAAAAGAAGAAAAGAAAAAAGAAAAAAGAAAAAAGAAAAAAGATGGAGAAAAAAAAAAGAAAAGAAAAAAAAAGAAAAGAAAAAAGAGACATCATTAAATGTGTAGAAAAAAAAATGAATTATGGCTTCCTTTTCTAAATCCTGAATATCAGAAGACTCATTCATCTTTTAATATTTTTAATACTTGACTTTAAGAATTTAAAATTTTGGTTCATCATCAAGCATTGATGTCCTATTAGATTTAAAAGATTTGAAAAGATTGAATTTCTACCTCCAATTTAATTTTTTTTGGACTAGTTCTTAATTAAAAAAAAAAAGATAAAAAAAGGAAAATGGGAAAAGTAGATGAAGAAGAGGCTTTAGAAGTATTTGAATCACTTTCACAATATTTGACTTTAACAAATTACATTTACGTTACATTTACATCTCAGAAAGAAAAAGAAAATCTAGATCACCTGCAGGGTTATCCTAAGCATTTATAATAAAATTATTTCCAAGCAATTATATATTCACATTTAAATTCATCAGCCTCGCTTGGCCATGCTCTTTTAATTTTAAGGGGGGCTTAGCATTTTCTGAAGCACCTACAAAAAACTTATGTCAATTTAAATCTTTAATTTGCCCCCATTTAATTCAGCCCTGCACGAGCATAGCCACCTGCATAAAATTCTGTGAGCATCTAGATCGTTTCTAACTTAGGGGTAATCTATCGCCCATCATATCATTTCACAGATAGCAGTAAAAGGAAATAAACACTCACATCAATCATCAAGCATGCAATGAAAACAGAGAAAGCCCGTCACACAACAGCAAGAAAGTAAAACACCGGCCTAACCTAAAGCTAGAGTCAATTGTCCTAGCAAATAAATCTAAGTATATGTAGTAGGCTGTGTGGTTTAGATATACCCTAGATTAGTTATTGATTGAAGTTTTCTAGTTGATTGAATTTAGTTTGTTGAAGGGGCAGGAGGAGTTTATGTTTAAATTTTAAATTTTAATGTTTTTCATATTTTAGAATTTCATTTTTTTTAGTTGAATTTTAACTGTTAAAATTGATTAATGAGATTGGTTATTTATGATATTTTAATTAACAATTTTAATCATTAGATTATTTTAATTTAATAGGTTATTGAAGTTTTAGTGATTTATTAGATTTTTGATGACTTATCAACTTTAAATGATTTATTAAAATTTTAATTGATTTATCCAAGTGTTAATGTCTTATTGAATTTTTAAAATTATGGGGAGATTTTAACGAATAGAGTTTGATTCTATCAGGTCTTTTTATTTTGGATTATATTTATTATTTAAATTTGTTCTCATTTTAGGTGTATTTTATATTCTGGATTTTAATTTTAGAAAAACCTTGGTGGAAAAATTTATGTCACCACGCAGATTTTGATTTCTCCTATTTTGTAATCGAATACAGCATTCAGAATAATGTACAGTCTCAAAAGACTAACACAATATTCTATAGTGGATTCATTATCAAAATAGGGTTTTAGAAAATAATATTTCTGTGATCAAACATGATTCAAAGAATAACATGTCATCTTGAAAGATGAATATGAAATTCTATAGAATGCATTTAAACATAGAAACAGGTTTTTTTTTTAAAATTCATCCATTCTTTTGATCAGATGTAACAGGAGAAATATTATATCATCTCAAAAGACGGACACAACATTCTTCAGGATATCTAAAAAAATAAGAATGAGTTTGATAAAATTTATCACTTCTAAGATCGAATATAACAAGTGAAATGTTATATTATTCAGAAAGATAATATTAACATTTTTACAAGTATATTAGAAATTAGAAATGAGTTTTCAAAAGATATCTACGTTTCCAAAGATTTTTCCCTTGTCTTATAGGAATAAAATAAGGTTTATTTTAATCTGGAGTTCTCAAATCCCTATAGGGGCAAGCCCCTATAGTTAATTACATCTTAGGATAGGTACTCCTAAGAAAACTCTCGGTTAAAGTAGTAATTTCATACCCTTTGATTACAAAGTAGAAGACAAGAAAAGAAGTAAGAATTTTCAAGGAGAAAGCTCAACGTTGAACAGTTATTAACGAGTCAAAGGAAGAAAAGTAAGAGGTGGCGGATTCTGAGAAGCTCAGAGGCAACCTCAGTCTACCCTATGTTGGGCTTTACATTTTAAGAGAGAAATTTTTAGGTTTGGGTTGACATTTAATTAGAAATTTGGGATCATATTCCCAGAGAGTGACGACTTAAGATTTGACAATCTGCCTCAGAACCTAAAATTAAATTGGGCACTATAAAGTAGTGACCCGAACCTAGCTAATGAAGTGCAAATCTGGACTTACCCCGGCCTGTATTGGGGAGCCAACTAACCACCTAGGCGCTTTAAATCCATGTGTCCAGTCTCTTATGAAAGATGGGTAGGGCCGTTATTTAAGTTTTGAGGAATCGGGGCCGACATCTTAAACAAATCCTAATTGGCCCATTTACTTATGTAGGGTAAATGATACCTGAGAGCAAAATGCAATTAAAATTTTAGACTCTTTTAATTTATATTTAATGTAATGCTTGCTAATTGACTCGAATGCATAAAATGAATTATTAAGCAGTTTTAAAATCAGGCTTAGAAAATAAATTTTTCCCTAGAGATTGCACAATATCCCCTTGACAGAGCTGCACCCTAATAGGCCAGGTGGTCTGCCAGAACCCGCAGGTGGGGAGGTGCCTAACAAGGAAGAGAAAGTATTAATATGCTTATGCTGACTCTTGGCGGACCCGAGCTTACTTCTTAGATTCGTTAGAGTTTCTATATGGGCCAAAAAATTTTATTTTAAATTTCAAGTAGAAAAAGTTTTATCATGGTCCTAACCAAAAAAGCACTCTGATTCGTATCCAGGCTAAAACAAAATACGGCATGCAAGAGTCCTAAAAAAAGCTACTGCACAAACAATGTAAGCACTCAAATTAAATTATCCAAAAATATAATATCCAATGTCCATTTTATTTATAACCCAGGGTCTGTTGAAAAGGTAAAGTGGCTGGGTACCACTGACAACAAACCTGGATTCTAATCCTAAGACTGACGCAAATGAATTCAAAATGGGATATACTTTTCTTCTTATCTTCATTTCTTCATCTTCTTCTATTCGTCTCCTCATTTCATCTTCTCTTTCTTTACGAGCTCCTTGGATCCACTACAAGCTCCTTGGATTTGCCGGGCCTGGATATCCAAATGAAAAGAAACTCATCCCCAAAGGGGTATTTTCTTTTCTCTTTAGATATTAGAAACCACCTTAACTTGGCTTTCCAAATAGAAGAGAATACTCCCCTAAGGGACATTCTCTTCTCTTTGGATTCCGAGTTGGGTGTGATATCCCACTTTTGAATCACTTTCACAACACTTGACTTTAACAAATTACATTTACGTTACATTTACATGTCAGAAAGAAAAAGAAAATCTAGATCACCTGCAGGATTATCCTAAGCATTTATAATAAAATCATTCCCAAGAAATTATATATTCACATTTAAATTCATCAGCCTCGCTTGGCCAGCTCTTTTAATTTTAAGGGGGGCTTAGCATTTTCTGAAGCACATGCAGAAAACTTATGTCAATTTAAATCTTTTATTTGCCCCCATTTAATTCAACCCTGCATGAGCATGGCCACCTGCATAAAATTCTGTGAGCATCCAAATCGTTCCTAACTTAGGGGTAATCTATCGCCCATCACATCATTTCATATATAGCAGTAAAAGGAAATAAACACTCACATCAATCATACAAGCATGCAATGAAAACCGAGAAAGCCCGTCACACAATAGCAAGAAAGTAAAACACCGGCCTAACCTAAAGCTAGAGTCAGTTGTCCTAGCAAACAAGTCTAAGTGTGTGTAGTAGGCTGTGTGGTTTAGATATACCCTAGATCAGTTATTGATTGAAGTTTTCTAGTTGATTGAATTTAGTTTGTTGGAGGGGCATGAGGAGTTTATGTTTAAATTTTAAATTTTAATGTTTTTCATATTTTAGAATTTCATTTTTTTTAGTTGAATTTTAACTATTAAAATTAATTAATGAGATTGGTTATTTATGATATTTTAATTAAAAATTTTAATCATTAGATTATTTTAATTTAATGGGTTATTGAAGTTTTAGTGATTTATTAGATTTTTTATGACTTATCAACTTTAAATGATTTATTAAAATTTTAATTGATTTATCCAAGTGTTAATGTCTTATTGAATTTTTAAAATTATGGGGAGATTTTAACGAATAGAGTTTGATTCTATTAGGTCTTTTTATTTTGGATTATATTTATTATTTAAATTTATTCTCATTTTAGGTGTATTTTTTATTCTGGATTTTAATTTTACTTTTAATAGATTTTATTTAATTATTATTTAATTATGAGATGGTTGAAATATTAATTAGGTTCAATTTTAAAGTTATATTCAAATTTAATCCCTTAGTGATTATGTATATTAATTACGATTTGATTATTAAGGATTATACTATTTTTGTGTATTTTTATCTGAATTATTATTAGTGTACTTGAAAATTTCATTAACTGGTTATTTAATTTTGATTATAATTAATTTAGGTTATATTAATAACATATACTGATCCTAAAGGGAATGTCACTAAATTTTCTATGTTCTGTATTTCTACCCTGAAGTGTGCATGCATCTTAAGTCTAAGTTCTCTAGGACTCAGTCCTTAAATGTCACTAATATTATATGGAATGAAAAAAAAATTCTGTTATCACTAACCCTTAGGACTTTGCACACGTGTAAAGAGGTTTAAGGATCTAAAATAAAATAAATAAAAATATTAATAAAATTGAAGTTACTATAGGGACCTAAAGGGAAAGGGTTCGCATAAACCACACCAGGGGCCACCTAGGGGCTTTCTAAGTTTTAAGAATACTCACAACACTGGGGGCTACGACCTGGTGGACTCCTCCCGTAGCACCTCTACCCGGTTGGATAGAGGCGACTAACGCCTTTAGTTCCTTGTCATTTTGTTCACTCGACCGGTACCATTCCTCGTAGTTCATGCAAATAAAGAAGATAAAATAGGGAAGGATTAGAAGCACATTTAATGATTAACAATGAAATAATTGAAATTTACTAAAAATAAAGACGTACCTTTCTTCAGGCTTAAGGGCCGGCGCAAGCTATCTACCTTTTGAGCTATTCACTTTTGGAAGCATACTTTGTATTTTTTCAACATTCATCTCAAGGAACAAGAAGGAAGAGTAGTAGAAGAAGGAGAAAGAGAGGGGTAGAGAGAGAGAGAGAGTCATTATTTTTCAACGCCTTTACATTCTAATAAACACTTAACTAACTCTCCTCCTAACACAAACTAGATCTCACATCTTAATGATTTGACTTCACCTTTCACTCTTTTACACATTCCACTTTCACAACTCATACATTTTCCAACACCTGTATTTTTCACAAACACTCCAAATTCTAAGAATCACATACCCTCCAACTAACATATCTCACTTTCAACATAATCACTTTTCAAAAACAATACTTTTCAAAGAATTCCACTTTAAAACACACACACACACACACTCCACTTTTAGAATAAATACCTTTTCACCATTCTTTGTTTTCCAACATACACCTTTCTCACAAAATCATACAATTTATTTTTCCACATTTCTCACACAAAACCCTTCAAAACTTACACTTCCACTTCCCTCCATTTACATTTCCTAACTCTCAAAGTATAAACAAACTCAACAAATCTATTTTCCAAACACACCCACATATGTCACTTTATCTTTCAAAAATGAATACTTTATTTTTCAACCTCCTCACATCATACCTTTAAAAATATACATTCACTTTTCATGAATGCACACATCTCATTTTCCGAAATCACATACTTTACTTTAAACATAAACTTGCCACTTTTCAAAGATCACCCACTTTACCTTTCAAAAACACACACCTTTCACTTTCAAAATCATAATTTACCTTCCAAACTAAACCTCTTTCTTTTAACACAAGCACTTTCGTTTCCTTTTCCAAAACCTAAACACTCTTCATTTTTCAAAACACACTCAAGCTTCACTTTTTAGTACAAACACATTTTCACCATCTTTAGTTTTCCAACATATACCTTTCTCACAAATCATGTACTTTACTTTTCCATAAACATTTCACTTTCCATAGAAATACAAAAATTGCCTTTCCAAATTATACACACATTTCACCTTTTCAAACACTTAATTTTCAACACATATACTTTCCAAAGCACTTTACTTCTAAACTCATACACAATTCACATGTCCCATAATTCACAACCTTTCTTCTCCAAACAACTCATTTTCCCTTGTGAAATATAAATCAATGTTCACCTCTACAAAAATCATATCTCAATACAAATACTTATACAAGATTGAATGAAAAAAAAAACAAAAAACAAAAACAATTGCAACAAATTTCTTTCCAAAATTCAAAGGGTACTACCAATGTAATTGCCCAACTTTTCTTTTACATCACATATGCATGGATAGAAGTGAACTTTAAAACACAAGATACATATATATGCATTTTCTTCACTCAACTATGCTTTATTGTATTGATAACACGGTATTGCAACTTACATGCTCCTATAGGCTTTTCCAACCGAGAACAAATTCATCAACCCTTGATATGAAATATACTATTAAACTTTGAACAAGCATGCAATTCTTATAACTTATTCATTCATTCCAAATCGACACATGCCAAATGAAGTTTGAGAGGAGAAAGGAAAACTATAGCAACTTCATTTCCTTCCAACAAGTCAAAAAACTTTCCAATATAAATCATGCAACCTTTCATTTAGCCCACCCATTCTCAAAATTGAAACATGAAGCATAAGCGGATCTCTTAACAAACTCACAAATTTTACTTGAGTCTACCAACAATACACCTTATATATAAAGATGGAAAATCTTTCATAATCGAAAGTTATTGAGAAGAAGAAAGTATGCCCAATGCTCTCTTGAAATTTCTAAACAATGCAAACACATATTTACATATCAATGTTCTCAAAATAATTGAAAGTTACTAATAAATCATGTGAGACATTTCATCAAGCAACTAACATGCATCATTTAAACAATTAAAAAAAAAATGTAAGCAATGACTTGGGTTTTTTATGATACATGTATAAGGGAGTGAAAATATGACAATTATCATCTATTAAAGCCTACTACACTTTCATATAACACTTTTTATAAATTAAGGCGAGATATCACGAGCAGTGCACAATTCACTGTTATGATGTTGATTGGAATGGTACATCTATAAGAAAGCCCCAACATACCATGTTGAATTAATGAATGACCACTTGACAAAGAAAAAACCATTTGATATATACCACAATGAACTCAAGAATGAAAGAAATTATACCACAAAACTCTCAATCCCTCATTTTTTGAATATAGAGAGAAATAAGAATAGACTTGTTCTTGATTTTTTTTTTTGAAAGTTGAAATGAGGGAAAAGGAGGAGGTAACCATGTCACGGATAAGGGTGTGTGAGATGCCCTGTCTATTGTTTGATTCATTGTCATGTGGCTGACTAAAATATAAAATCTATCAGAGAACTTCAACATAACATGCATCGTTAACCACTAACCAGAATAGTACAAGAATTTTTATACAAGCTACAGAGTTTTGTGTTTTTCTATCTCACATATCTTGAACTTAAGGATAGTAAGAGAAGGGAAACCATTGCCTTCGTAGATGCCTTGTCAATGAGAAGACAACCACCGGTTCAGGCGGGGTTGGGGTCGAGAGGTCGAACACCTAGAAGATTGGAGTCGAGTTGGCGAATGCCTACGGAAGGCAAAACTAGGGTCTCGATCATGTCAAGAGGGGCGAACGGCTAGGGCAGAGACGTTGAGGAGAGGGCTGGATTGGGCCTGGGGCTTGCGAATCGAGAGAACGATGAGAGAAGGATCTCGCCTAGGTCTTGATGTCCGAATCCAAGGGAGATTGGGAGGATTTCGCCTTGGCTTCTTGTGAGCGGAGAGGGGTGAACTTCTTGCGAATAGAAAGGGAGACGAGGGCTGTTCGCAAACTGGGAGCTTGGGAAGAGAGGAGGGTTTCGCCGATTGGGGCTTGGGTTCGTCGCGATAGAGCCAGAGACTCAAGACCAGGGAGGAGGATTTGCGAACTGGGAGGCGAGCGTCTGGCCTTGGGGGATTTTCACGAAAAATGTAGAAGGGGGGAAGAGGGGTTCGAATGAGAGCCTGGGTTTCGTTCTGTCCGTGAGAATGAGAGAGTGGGGGAGGTTTCGTCCGAATGAGAAGGGAGAAGGGCTCGTGGCTTGCGAACGGTTAGGAGGAGATCGTGGGATCAGGGGGTTGGACCAGCCCTAACTGTACCCAATTAAACCCAAAACCACCTATCAATTCAAATCAAATGGTTGAGATTGATTAATGCTTAAAAAAAATTTTAACAGTCTGATTTTAAAGAGTAAATTTGAAAGTTATCTAGAGATAAATTTAGAATAAAATTGATGGATTAATTTTAATTATATATACCTATATATACATATTAATAAAGAATCAAGCTAATGATTTCTATTTAAACTTAAATTTATAATAGTTTGATTTAAATGATTCACTCAAATTATGTTGTTTAATTTTAAAGGGTTCGAGACGAGCTAGATTTAATTTAGGTCAGAACATGGGGTTGAGTCGATTTTGATTTTGGATGCTTGAAAATTATTTAAAGTTTAATTTGGAATAAAATTGATAATTTAAAAATAATACTTTAAGTCAATTTTAAAATTAAAATAATTTAAAATGATTAATTTCATTCTACTAAAGACGATTTTGATTTCAATCAAGTCAGGGCGAAATAATTTAGGCAAGTCAAACTCTTATCCATCTGAACAAATTAGGACTGATTAATGTCAATTTCGATGAATTTAATTTTATTAACTTTAAATGGCTTGATTTGATTTAGGTCAAACTAGGAGGTCGAGTCAATGCTACGTCAATAGGTATCCATCTAAGGGGAAATCCTAAGGGCGATGTCTATACTAGGCTATGAAGACCTAGATACTAGAGTTGATTATAGGGAAATTGACCTTGAATAATGAGGTCAACAGAGGGCAAGTCCTGATTTGAGTGATTCATGTGAACCCTTGGCCATTTGATTAGGAAAAATATGGTATAACCCAAATCATATCTTTTATTATAAAAATGCCTTTTACATATATCTTTTTTTGTGCAAGCAATAAGATAGTTTCTCAAATTGAGGGAGTGTCATAGCATCACAAACCATTCATCACAGCACTATATTTACACAAATAATAGAGCACTACCAATTCATCGCTACTGCAATAGAGGACTACATTTCATCTAAGGGTCTAATGCCAAGCTGCTATGCAGGGAATGCCATAGTGCCAAATTACCATAGCATCGTGGTGGAAGATTGTTAAATACAATTGAACCAAAAAACTGATGCAACAAATAGTGAACTAACACTTCAATTCAATAGAGTTATCATGCTGCCTGGTCAATGCTGTCGTGCTACCTAGCCAACATCATTGTGATAGTTCAATTATTTTTTAATGCTATAAATAAAAATCTTATGTCTCATGTAAAGTTACTTTTGTTGTTGTGTAGAGTTGTTGCTAGGGGAGGCTAGAGGGAGGGTGTGTGTTAGTGTGTGAGGTTGCTGCTAAAGGGGGCTGGTCATTTGTTTATGTTGTATTAGTTTAGTAATAGTCTAGAGAGAAGAGAAAGGAGTGCAAGGAGTTAGTAATTCATTTGAAAAGGATTTCTTTGTGATTTCTATCATTATCTATTGTACTTTTATTTTCTATATTGCAATGAAGCCTATTTTGTTTTGTTTAAATTACAAGTCTCACTAAAAACTTTTCTCTTGATAATTTAGAAACCATGTTTTGCTTTAGATTAGATCTATAATTAAATGAATTATTCAATGTGGTTTTTAAATCCTACATCCTTCATTTAATTTATATTGAGGTATTGCATGAACTTAAAATATAGTGTGATCTACAGTATAGATGGAAGAGTAGAAGAATAATTAGAGGATTTAAAACTTAACTTCTTTATGAATAGACATATGGTAGTTAGAGTTATGAGATCTTAAGGAGATATTAAAATTATAGTTGAGAGAAATCATAGCTAACAATCCAACAAACTTGGCAGAGATGATGAGTAATTATTCCATTCACAATAATATTAAGAAAAACCTAACTATTGTAAACATGAGTTTTTTTAAGTTTCTTAGGTTCAGAGTACTTTAAATATAAAATTTGCTTCTTAAACCAATAGTTGTTAATTTTTAATTGCTCACCTTTTTTATTCAAGATAAGATAAATTTAGTAATTCATATAAGTAGTACTAGAGTGACCTTAGGGTAATTCGAATTTTCATGGGATTGATACTCTTGCCATTACTTTATTAATTGATATGTCACGTATACTTGCATAGAATAGGATTTACACCATAGCCCAGTGACCATAATTAAAAGAATAGTAGTGTGCTTGTGAAGTTTTTAGGAGCTCTTGTCAGATATTAAAATTAATTATTCTTTCTTGCATTTTATATTACCGAATCAATTATTGATTTAATATTATTCTTAACTTTATTTATCTTGTTCTGTGTTTCCATTATTGTTTATTTTGACTTAAAGTTACTATTGTTGCATTGTTAATTATTCATTTAAGAAGTGTTTTACGCTTTTCATATTGTGTGTGTTACTGTAATAAGCATAATAGGAACCGACTAAGAGAAACTCTATTTGATTTTAAAATAGAAAGAGCTCTTAACAAATTATAATATCTAAATAATAATAATAATAATTAAAAAAGGCTAACCCAATCTAGAAGAATGAATAACCCATAGTACTTAGAGAATATTCTAACCCTATAGGTGAAGGTATTCACCAAAGTATTAATAGACCAAATATTCAGGATATCAACTTTGAGTTAAAATCTATTATCATCCAAATGGTATAAAATTTTAAGTTTGGGGGAATCCTTATAGAAGATTGTAACTTGTATATAGTTAATTTTTTGGAGATATATGATTTATTCAAGTACAACAAAGTCTCTGATAATGTCGTTAGCCTTATATTATTTTCATTCTCATTAAGAAACAAAATTAAGATGTGGTTGAACACTTTACCCCAGGCTCAATTATAACATGGAATTCCTTAGTTCACAAATTTCTAGGCAAGCTTTTTCCCCCATCTAAGAATGGAAAACATAAAATGATATTACCTCATTCACCCAATTAAACTAAGAATTAGTTTTAAAATATTGGGAGATATTCAAATAATTTCTTAGAAAAAGTCCCCACCATGCATTATCCAATTAGCTTATCATTCACACGTTGTATAATGATCTTTTAGGTTTTCTTAGATCCATTATATATGTAGCTACTCAAGGTTCATTGATGTCGAAACCCTTCAATGAAGCATATGCTTTGATTGAAGAAAGGGCCACCAATGATTTTCAATGGCCGTATGAGAGAGTAAACCTAAAAAAGTAGCTAGTGTGTATGAATCAAATGCTTTATCAATTTTTAGTGTACAAGTAGATGCTACATATAAAATACTATATAATATTATAGTTAGTACATCCCAAAGCACACCATTACTAGTATAAGAGAGTATGTATGGATCATCTAGTGACCCATGTACATCAAGACTTGAACCAACAAATGCCATCAATAATAGACAAAATAATCCTTACTTTAATACTCATAACCTAGGTTGGTGAAATCACCCAAACTTAATTTGAGTAATAATCAGAATGGGGTTAGTAATAAAAATTTTAGCCAACCCAACCAAGTAAGAAATTGGAAACAACCTCCTCAGAACTTTGGTAATGCAAGGCCTAATTATTCACTTGGATTTAATTCAAATAATCAAATTAAAGATAAAAAAGCCTTCTTTAGAAGATCTAGTTTTGTAAATGGGTATCTAGCTACAAAGTCAAGCAGGTGTAATAAGAAATATTAAAATTTAGTAAGGAAATTTAGCTAGCTCTTTGAATAATAGATTCTAGGGAACCTTGCCTAGCAATACATAGGTAAATCTTAAATAAAAAGCTTAGGAAGATTGCAATGCTATTTAATTGAGGAGTGGAAAAGTGTTATTGGAATGGTTAGGAAAGAAGAGAAGCCTATAGAAGAAATTTTTGAGCAAGTACCCATAGTGCCCACAATGCCTGAAGAATAACTCAGTCCATTAAGGAAGTAGAAAAACCTATTATAAAGGTTGTCACCTTTTTCTCAAAGATTATTAAAGCAAAATTTAGATTGAAAATTCTCAAGATTTTTGGAGGTGTTTAAAAAGTTAACAATTAAGATACCCTTTATAGAATCCCTAGAGAAAATGCCTACCTATACTAAAATTCATGAAATATATCTTTAGTAAAAGGAGGAAATTAGGAAACTTTGAAATAATAGCCATTATTGAGGAATGTAGTGCAATCATCCAAAAGAAGATCCCTGGGAAAATTAACGATTTAGGTAGTTTTACCATCCTTATGGTTATAAGAGATTAGTTTTGTGGGAGAGTATTATATGTCTTTAGAGCTAGCATAAATCACATGCCCTTATCAATGCTTAAAAGACTAGACCTAGGAGAAGTCCAACCTATGATTGTTACACTTTAGTTAGCTAATCATTGATTCACCTATCGAAAAGGGGTAAATGAGGATGTATTAATAAAGGTAGAGTCCTTCTAGACTTTATTGTACTAGATATTAAGGAAGACAGTGAAATACCTATCATCATGGGTAGACCTTTCATAGCTACAAGTAGGGTTATAATTGATGTGCAGAAAAGAGAATTGACCATGAGAGTTCAAGACTAAGAAATCACCTTCAATGTCATAAAATTAATGAAGTTTCTTAAATACCATAGTGAGGAATGTGGTAGAGTGGATTTAGTTGATGCTTATATGGAGGATGTTATGAATAGATATTTAAGTGATATTCATTTGGAGTTATTATTATGTGAGGATAACTTATGAGAACTAGATAGTTTTTCTATTTAGATGATTATTGAAGCCCCTAGAATGTTTAAAGAGAGATATGAAGTGTTGGATACATCATCTCTATGAAAACCTTTGAAACCATCTATTGTAGAGGCACTGATTCTTGAATTAATATCATTGTCTGCCCATTAAAAGTACCTTCTTCAGAGAGGAATCAAATTTACCTATCATTATTTCTATTAAACTTGAAGAAGATCAAGAAGGTAAATGTTAATTGTAAATTTAATAGTATTGTACTATCTTAAATATCAATAAAAACATTATTTTTAATTGATATTATGTAGGGAATATCTCATGAAAAAGGAGAAAATTTCTCAAGTGTTGAACCAGCAATGCATCGCTCTAACTACCAGTGCCACTGCGTCATGATGCCTCAGTGCCAGATCATAAAATCGTAGAGCCGGTACCTCAGGAAAAATAGTAAGTAATTTAACACTCCAATGGAGCCAAGGTTTGCGCCGTAACACTTCACATAACCACAACTCTAGAAATTAGCATTGCAGCACCAGTCTCAGGAAATTTGAGTGCCAGAGCACCAAGCTTCACAACATCGCAGTGCCAGATTACACATTCAAGCACCATAGAGCTCAAATTTTGTAATACCATGATAGAGTAGTTGATAGAAGATAGAGCCGCACTAACTCAGCTAAGCGACACACCAGTTCAACTAGTGTCGAGTTAGTGCAGTGTAGTAGGTGTACAAGCCCAACAACGTCGAGGTACTAGTTCATTCAATAACACCGTTGCACAACCATTTCTAGCACTGCAGCACGTGAGTCCATTTTCTTATATGTTTAGATAATTTTTTCAGTTAAAATCTAAGGGAGGCTTGTGGAGAGAAGGACAACATATTTGAGAATTTTTAGCATATCTCTTCTAAGTAATTAGACATTTCAAGGAGAAAGGAGTGTGGGAAGTACATTTTTGTAATCCGCGTGACATCTAAAATAAATTTTACTCTTGTATTTTCTCTATTGTACAAGTAATGAAATTGGTTTGCTTTTTTTACACATCGTCCGACTAATTTGTTTGTTTTGTGCTAATTATGTGAATCTAGTATTAGTATTAATGTAGACTGTAATACTTTAAATGAGAAATAATATTTTTTATATCTCTTGAACATAATTTAATGCTTATAGTGGCCATATATGTAGTTAAAACCTAGTGTGATATATTACCTCAGTGGAGAAATATTAGAACAAATAGGAGTATTATAATGGAATGTTTGCATGCCTAGATATAGGATGTCGAACCTTTTAGGGTTTATGGAGATACAATCACTGTAGGAAAGCCATGAACCTCCCTTTTAATTATATAAATTCCATAAACCTCTTTTTATATTCCTATAAGCTTGATAGAGATCTAGGGATGCATATACTCTGATCCACCTCAATAATAGAGAGTCTAATTAGGAAAACTTTGGTAATTTATGTCCATTTGTCCAAAATATTTTATTATATGGTATCTTATATTTTCTCTTACAATCTTCTATAGTGACATAATCTCAACCCTTTTCTTTATTTAGTATAATAAATATTATAGCTATAGTACGCTGTACTAATTTTATTACATGTTGGCAGAACACTTATTCATCGGATCGACACTCACTCAATCACTTTATTACTTGATTAACATGTGCGTTGATGTATTTAGTGTATATTGCATATCAAAGAAAACCTATGCATAACATATTTTAGCCCAGAGTTTAAACTTAATTCACAAATTAAAAATAATATATGCAAAACAATAGTACACAGCACACCCACACACCCCATCAGTAAGTTTATTAGGGTTCTTAGCACATATAAGAGAGATTTTGGGTGATGTATTATTGATATTCAAGGGATTATTCCATCCATGTGTATGTATAAGATTTTATTAGAGGAAGCTTATCAATCCAAATCTTACCCACAAAGAAGATTAATTCTTGCTATGATGGAAGTGATGAAGAAAGAGATCTTAAAATGTTTAGATGCATATATCGTTTATCTTATTTTTGATAGTGACTGAATTTTCCCAATTTATTCTGTGCCAAAAAAGGAGGGTTAAATATCATCACTATTAAAAAAATGAACTTATTCAAACTAAGACTATGATAGGGTGGAGGATTTGTATAAATTATAAAAAGCTAAATAAAGCTACTAAGAAGGACCATTTTTTATTGTTATTATTTATCAAATGCTAGATAAATTAGAAAGGCATCCTTTTTATTATTTCTAAGATGGTTACTCTAGATACCATCAGATTCTGATTGCCCCATAATACCATAATAAGATTACATTTATTAGTCCTTATGAGAATTTTTCATTTAGAAGAATTCCATTTTGATTGTGCAATGCCCTTCTAACATTTCAATGTTGTATGATGCCTGTATTTTTGGATTTAATAAAGCAAGGCATTAATATTTTTATGGATGATTTGGAAAAACTTTTGATGATTGTCTAGACCATTAAGAATTATCTTAAAGAGATGCAAGGAAACTATCCTTGCTCTAAATTAGCAGAAATATAATTTTTTGGTTAAGAATGATATTATCCTCAAACAAAAAAAATCTGAGAGGGGTGTGGTAGTCGATATGGCGAAGATCCAAGTGTTTGAGAATTTTCTACCTCATCTTTTAAGGGAGTCCAAAGTTTTTTAGGTCATGCTAGATTTTATAAATGATTTATTAAAGATTTTTCTAAAATTACTAAACTTGTATGCCATCGACTTAATAAGAATATTACCTTTTGGATATAATTTTGACTGTTTAGCTACTTTTGAAAAACTAAGAAGTGCTTAGTTACTACACCTATTATCATTTCATGTCAATGGTCTTTAAATTTTGAATAGATGTGTGATGTTAGTTACTATGCCATTGGAGAAGTTTTAAGACAAAGACTATATAAGAAATTTCATACTATATATTATGCTAGTAGAATATTAAATGATGCACAAATTAATTATGTGATTACTGAGAAAGAATTTCTAATGATAATCTTTACATTTAATAAATTTAAATCATATTTAATCAACACCAAAGCTACCAATTTTACTAATCAATCAGCCATCAAACACCTATTAACTATAAAAGATATTAACTTAGACTGATTAGATGGATTTTACTTCTTCAAAAGTTTGATGCAGAGATATTGGATAAAAAAATATCTGAGAATTAGGTGGCCGATAATCTGATCATTTATCCTGGTTAGAAAGGGAGGATTCAATGCATAATGATTTTGACATTAATAAATTCTTCACTGATGAAAAATTATTTGTATTACATTCATTGTGTATGCAATGGTATTCTAAAATTTTGAAGTTCTTTACTAGTAGAGTGATCCTAGTTGATATGTCATAAGCACATAGGCAAAAAAATTTGCATGATGCCAAATTCTATTTTTGGGATGAGCCTTATTTATTTAGAAAGTGTAAAGATCAAAAGATTAAGCGGTGTATCCCAGTAGATGAGATTGAACCCATTTTAATTAGTGTCATAATTTTGCATATGGGGTATTTTAAAGGGTTTAGAATTGCTTCTAACATCCTTCAATTTGTATTTTATTGGTCTTCCCTATTTAAGAATGTGCATGAATATGTAAAAGATGTGATAGATGTTAGAGAGTAGGAAATATTTCTAAGAGACATGAAATGCCCCATAACTACCTATTAGAATTAGAGATTTTTTATGTTCAAGGATTATAATTAATTAGTCCTTTTGTTTAATGTTATGAAAGTCAATGTATTATGATAGTAGTTGACTATGTCTCCAAATAGATTGAAGAAATAACAACACCAAAAATTGATGTCAAGTAGTAGTTAAATTTTTAAATAAAAACAATTTTTTCTAGATTTAGAGTACCTAGAGTCATCATTAGTGATGGGGGTAGTCATTATTATAATAAGAGAGTGGAGAATTTAATCTTGAAATATGAAACTAATTATAGAGTAGCAAGTACTTATCATCCTTAAACTAGCGGCCATGTTGAAATAAGTAATAGGGAAATTAAAAGATTTTTAGATAAGTATGTGAGTCTAAATAGGAATGATTGGGCATTAAGATTGGATGATGCACTTTGGGCTTACAAAATTTCTTATTAAATACCAATTAGATTGTCTCCCTATAAATAAATCTTTGACAAATCTTATCACTTACCTTTAGAGTTAGAGTATAAAACATAGTGGGTAGTGAAAGAATTAAATTATAATCTTAAGAATCCTAAAGATAAAACACCAATACTATTGAATGAGTTGGAATAATTCAGAAATGATTCTTACAAAATTGCCATATTGTATAAAGAACAAATTAAAATATAGCATGATTGTAAGCTCATTAGGAAAGAATTTGAGTCTAGAAAAGAAGTGTTGTTCTATAATTCATGAATAAAATTATTTCTTGAGAAGCTAAAGTCTAAGTGGTTAGGACCATTCATTGTTATTAAGGTGTATCATTATTGAACTCTAGTTTTTAAGGATAAAAATACCACCCAAATTTTCAAAGTTAATGGTCAGATACAAAAACCATACTTAGGAGGGGAAATAAATCAACTCAGGAATTCGTTAGAGTTGGCTCATCCTAAATATTTTGGTTGAAGACTATAAACTTAGTGCTATTCGGTAGGAAACCCAATTGTTTATCCTTATTCATTGTTAGGATAGATTGTGTTTATGTTTGTGATTAGAAGTCCATTTGGTTAGGTTTGATTTGTGACCTAAAGAATGTTGTGATGTGTGAGATATACTTTATCTTGTGCTAGGAACTTATTTTGAAAAATCATCCCCAGTGCCACAGTGCTATTACAATCAGGAAAAAATAAAATATTAAAGTAGAACCACAATCATAATACTAAATTAGTCTATTAACACCACAATATTAGCTATGTAGTGCTGCATTATTAAGCTTACCAATTTTTTTTCTAAACCATTGAGCACTACAATGCCATCTTCATCACCACAATGCCTAATCAAATCCTTTTTAGGGTAGTTGGATCACCATGGTTGTGGTCTTTTCAAGCGATGTAGCACTACCACATATTAAGCACCACAGCGATCTTTCAGTCAAAAAGTTAGTGATCTTAAGTTCCAAAGGTAGGACCTAATAAGATAAAATTTGTTATGATATTTTCTTATGATTATGCTATTATTATGCTTATAATCCTTAGGTTTTGTGCAATAAATAATAAAAAAAATGGGAAAATGAACCTGCACGGTAGTGCCACAAAAGCAACACTACAATGCCATAACTCAATATAATAGCACAGTGCCACACCTTAGTACTGCAATAGAGAGCTAATCAAAAATTTGCTAGTAATCTTAGTGCCAAGGTGATATCCATTCAGTATTGTAGTGCCAAATTGCTAATGTCATAAAGGTAGTCAGTTTGATTGGTGAACAAAAGTGACCATTAATAAACTAATATGCCTGTTCAGTAGTGCTGTAGTGCTAGTTTCAACAAAAAAAAAAACTATAAATAGTCACCTTACTCCTTACGTAGAGAGATTTATAATAGTGTTAGTTTATGGTGTCATGTTGTGAGTGTATGTGAGGTGTACAGGTGAGTGTATAGCCTATGTTTTATGTACCACAGTCATGTATTAAAGTGGAGCAAAGCAAAGGAGTGAGCAAGGGTTTGTAACATTTTTTTTGCATCATTTATGAACTTTATTTTCTTATGTTTTAATTTGTATCTTGTGTTTGCACTTGTGAACTAGTTATTTTAATATAATTGTTATTGTGTTTATTGTGTTGGTTACATGTTGCAAAGCTTCCATGTGTGGCTAATCTACTTTTTTAAATCTATGATGAATTAACTGGCATGTATTTCTTAGAGTAAGGTCTGATGTTTATTATATCCGCATTATTTGTAACTATCTCACACATCAATTGATTTATGTATAGGCCATACATATATTAAAAATATATTGTTTTCAGAGCCTCGAAGGAGGAATAGAAAAACAATCAGAGAATTTAAAATGTAGTATGGCCATAACATAGACATACGGTGGTTAGGATTATGGGATATTAAAGAGATAGTTTAACTGTAGTTAGTGAGGATCCTAGCTTATGCTCTAATGAGCTTGATATAGATGAGGAGCACAATTACTCTAATCTACAGTAACCATAAAAAATAATGCTCTTTTATGTAATCATGTTCTTTTAAAGATTCATAGGTTCAAATTTTATAAATATTAGAAAACCAATATTTCCACAATTTGAAATTTTTTACTTTTTAAATGGCCAACACCTTTTCAATTTGCAAACTAGATAAATACAACAATCCAACAAGTAGTAGTAAAATGAATGTAGTATATTTCTATTTATTCCTAGTGGAATCAACATTGTATTCATCATTTTATTACTTGATACAATAACGTGCACTTACAATCTAAATAAGATTTACACAATAAAAAAGGAACTTTCTTTTGGCATGTGATTAGTAACTATAAGCAAAAGTAAATTCTTATGTGTGTCTATAGAGATATAAACACACAACCCGCATCAGCGCCATACTACTAACTAGCTTTCGCACTGCAGACTTTTTCTATTGTTGATTAATTTGAACCAGCACTGCACCGCTACAGAGGCTAGAGCCACAACGCTAGTTAGTTTATAAATATGACATAGACTGACTCATTCTATTCACTATGATTTTTTTTTTAGTGTGTGAATTCTTAACCTATGCCCCCATCCTAATAATTTCAAATGGCACCCGAAATCACCATCAAAAGAAAAAGGTTTGGATCTTCCTCTTATGATGCCTAGAAGTTCATGAGTTTAACTATGGAGAAGTAATATAATAATCTTATCAATAAGATGATTATCCTAGAGCTTGGTTTTGTCTATAATGAGGGGGAGGTAGAAGCCCTGATAGTAGAAAAGAACTGGGACTTTCTGGTATATCAACCTAGAGCTGCAATAGTACCTATTGTATAAAAATTCTTAGCTAACATGAAGGTGCCTCATAATGAGTCTTTCTTCATTAGAGGGAAATGGGTCATGTTTACCATTGTAGCCATTAACCAAAATTTTCAAACTCCTAATTATCAATTTGGCAGGGATGAGTACCTAAAATTGTATACATATGGCATTAACTATGATGAAGTTCATAGGGTTTTAACCTATAGTGACCTAAATGCTCAGTGGAAGAGGGAGAGGATAAAATAAAAAACTTCCCTGTATCTATCCTAAACCAAGAGTTAAAGGCCTGATATTATTTTATTCATGCAAAACTTATGCCTAGCATAAATATTAGCTAAGTAACTAAGTATAGGATAGTCTTGAATTATTATATTCAGAAGGAGTTCACCATAAACTTTGGGAAGATAATGTTCTAGTCAATCTAGTTTATACTTAAGGGGTCACCATCAATGGTTTAGGTCATCCTTACCTTATTGTGAATTATGTGAAGCTGTCGGAGCCATAAGAAACCCAAGGAAGGAGCATATATTTCATGCTTATGCCCTTACTAGATCTAACATGAAAACCTTTAATCTCTTTCTCATACTGAGGAGAAGGATCAAATCAACTGACCCAACCCAACCAACCATATGGTAGAGATCCTAGGATGCTAGGAGAACATGTGGTAAGACTCCAAGATAGAGTGGCTCAGATCTAGGATTTTTGTAGCAGCTTGTAGGTTTTGGGCTGTATTAGAGCTATGATCATATAATCTCCAACATCAATGCCAATACCACTACATGGATGATTATGATGCATCCATGGTTAAAATGTTTAACAACTGAGAGATGAACTCTCAAGGTCAGCACAATATGTTTCCAATCCCACTACCCTTTAAGTTTTATCTAACTCATCGTTAGAAGAGTTAGTAGTATTAACAATAGAGGTGGATGATGATGAGTAGATAGACTTCTCAACTAGATGTTATTTTTAGATTCTTTTTAGTTATTTTATCTTATTTTTATTTACCTTTTTTAATTTTTTTACGCTTAAATATAGTTTGAATGATTGGATCAATGAAAGCAAATTTTCCTCTTTTGAAAATATTATTTATTATCTCTATTGCACTTTATTTTGAGTTATATATAATATATTTATATGGAATATTAAATTTAGAAAATTATAAAATTAAGATAATAAGTATTTAATTGTAAAAATTAAAAAATTTATCAAATTGAACAATTAAAAATAACAACTATTCATTTCATTTAAAATTAGTAATTCCTAATAAATTAAACTCCTAATATCAATTAAGCACTTGAATACTTATAAATGATTAATTTATTTAAGGAACAATGTGAATAAACTATTTAGGTTAATTCTATGTTATCTAATAAGTAACTAAATAAAGTATTATGAAACCTTTAATAAACCATAGATAGAATAAAAAGTGGAGGCAATAGATAAATATTCAAAATATTTATAAAGCATTTAGAAAATTAAAAAGTTAAACTAAAAAATTAAAGAAGCTAAGTATTGGATTATTTCAAATTTGTACCTATAATGTCTAGCCACACATAAGATAAATAGTGGAGGGAATAAAAAGGTACTCAAAATTATTATAAGGTGCTTAACGAATTCAAAAGCAAATAAGAAAAGGATAAGAGAAAATTTAAAATAAAAAAGCTAAATACTAGACTATTTAAAATTAATATGCAATATCTGGCCCCACTTATACCCTTCTAAAAGGAATTGTTAGAATCATAATACTAAAAGAAATTTTATAGATTGATTCATGAATTAACTAAATGTGTTAATTCTATTAATTCTAAAATTCATTAACCCTAAGTAAGTTAGCCAAATCTACCATACGGTTAGGAGTTTAACATAGAAGGAAGATTTATTTAAAATGAATGAATAGACTGTCATAAATTTTTCATGGAAAAGTTTACAACTTATGTTCTATATAAATACTTTGATTATTAATTTTATAATTTTTAAAAATAATATTCTAGCAAAAGAAAATTTGATTTAAGTGTAATATAAATTACTTGAGGACAAGTAACATCTTAAAGTTTGGGAGAATTTGATAAGAGAAAAAATTGTATAATCCAAATTACATCTATTTTTATAAAATTATAATTTTGTTATTTTTTTTTGTGTAGGGAATAAATTAATATTCTCAAATTGAGAGAGCGCTGCAACACCACAGATAGAGTGTTGCAATGCTACATTTACCCCAGCGCTAGAGCACTACCAGTTCGACATCACATTGCTAGAAGACTTAATTTCATTTAAAAGTTTAGCACCAAGGTGCCATGCATGAAATGTGATAGTGCCAGACCAAGCACTATAGCTCCAAATCATCACAAGGTCATGGCAGAAGATAATTAAATATAGTTGAATTGATGCAATGAATGGTGAACTGACACATAAATTCATCAGCGCCATGGAGCAACCTAGATTGTGCCACAGTGCTAATTTAGTTATTTGTGAAGGCTATAAATAGAAAGCTTAATTCTCATGTAGAATTGTTGTTGCTATTTTGGAGAGTTATTGCTGGGGAGAGGCTAAAGGGAGAGTTTGTGAGAGTGTATGGGGCTGCTGCTGAAGGGGGCTGGTTTTATGTTTAAGTTGTGTTTTTCTAGTAAGATTCTACAAGGAGGTGGAAGGAGTACAGGCGGTCTGTAATTTAGTTATAAATGATTTCCTGGTGTTTTTTATCCTTACTTATCTCTTGTACTTTTATTTTTCTATATTATAATGAAGCCTAATTATTTAATTCAAATTCCATGTCTAGCCAAAAACTTTTCTCTAAGCTTATAATACTTTAGAAACCATGTTTTTCTTTAGATTAGATTTATAATTTCGTTAATTATTCAATGCTAATTTTAAATACTAAATGCTTAATTTAATTTATGAAGGGGCATTTCATAAACATAAAATATAGTGTGAACAATAGCCTCGATGGAGGAGTAGAAGAATAATTATTAGATTTAACTTAACTTTTCCATCCATAGACATATGGTGGTTAGATTTATGGGATCTTAAGAATATATTAAAATTATTATTGAGAGAAATCTTAGCTAACACTCCAACAAACTCAACAGATATGTAGAGTAATTAGTCTTTGATTCACAACAACATTAAAAAAAAATCTAACTGCTACAAAATGAGTGTTTAAGTATCATATGTTAGAATTCTTTAAATATAGAACTTGCTTCTTAAATCAATAGCTATTAATTTTCAATTGCACACCATTTTTATTTAATCAATAAGATAAATTTTGTAATTAATATAAGTAGTACAAGGTGGAACTTAAGGTAATTTAAATCTTCTTGGGAATGATATATATCTCATAACTTTATTACTTAACATGACACATATACTTGTGTAGAACAGGATTTGCATCACAGTTTAATGACCATAATTAAAATAATAATCACTAGGGAGGCGATTCTTTCTGGTAACTTCATCGATATTGGATTAATGATTGTTGGGAGAGTCTTTATTATCGAGATCTGCATGATGCAAGTTCACCTATTATGACTTGCCAACTACTTATTTAATACATTGGAAAACATATATGAGTGTACATTTAGCTCCTAATTCACTTGACCTTTGGAGGGCGAGTAAGTAAAAGAATAAATAAATTAGTGAAGATCATTAAAAATTTCCATCAAATAGTTAAAGGAAGTTAAATGTAAAGTTACTATTCTATTTTTAATGTGGCCTTGATTATAGCATAGAATCCATACAATGATAGTGATTTGATGCCACTCATATCTTACTCCTATAAGAAGTGATCACATGCTTAAGGTTCTCACTCCTTATGAACTTTCAATTGAACCATATTACATTATGAGTGTTATAAGATGGATCTTGTTGAGATTTCTATGTTTAGTGCAAATCTTATGACAATGCAAATAATTTGCCTCTCCAAGGGTGAGAGAGAAAAGAAAACTGTGGGTGTCCCTTTAATGAGAAAGGAGAATGATATGGATGTAGGTCCTCAAATAATCCGAGGATCTACTAGGCCTATCCCCACTCCTCTCATAAAGAGAATGAAGGTGTAGTCTAACATAACAAAGGCAGTTGACCAAGACTGTGGGCCCTCCAAGACCTACTACAAGGGGTGGAGTAATGGTGAGTCTAGGAAGAATGACAATTTTTGTGACAAGCTGACTCGATATAACCACAATATAGAATAGGTCATAAAGTGTTGGATGGGGATAAGATAAAATATCTTGTATCTAATTAGGGAGAATTATAGAAATTCAAAATAATTTAACAAATATAGAGAAACTAAAACTTTAATGAAATGGATGAATACTCATCATCAAAACCTTTATCATTCATCTCTAAAATATTTACAAAAATTATAAACAAATAGTCTATGTCATAAACATTACAGGTTTAGGGATAAAGCCAAGACTACCAAAATTTATCTAACATACTTATATAGACTCAGATCTTAGAATCTACAACTTTTACTCTACTATGTCAACGCCTTCTTTATCGTAACCTGAAATTGTTGTAGAAAAAAGGCATGAACAATCACAACTCAGTAGGACACATTCAACCTACCCAAGTCTTTGATAATTATTATTACAGAAAAATAAAGCAAAAATTATAAGGGAAAGTTAATTCATCCATACAAAGGTCCAACACAGGTTATTTACAATAAATAAATATTTTTGGAGCAATAAAGTATTTCTAATGCACCAATAAAATTAGTTAAATAGTAAAAAATAGATTAGTAAGTAATTCATATTTGTATCTCATATTAGCTAGAATTTCCCTCATGCTCTTATTCCTCATAAAAGATATCAAAATTTAGAATTTAGGACCTTATGACTCCCTATGCTAGCATATTAGATAATAGGCCCTTATGACTCCTAAATGCATAACACTATAGATATTTAGAGATTTTAGGCCCTTATGACTCCCAACAAATATCACATCTAAAATTTGTCCAATCATCAAAATTTATCTAGATTCACACATTTCAAGAATATAAATAAAAAAATAAAGGCAATTTCAAATATAATATATAATGTTAGAGTTGTCACATGATTCATAGTTTGTCTTACTAATAAGCCACATAAAAATTATTCTTTTTTAAAAAATCACCAGATTACTACACATTATTCATATCTACATTTTTAATCTTTTAGTATACTATAACATAATTTATAAGTTTCAAAATAGTTCTCTAGATCATTAAAATAATGTGTTTAGAAAACTTCTTGATGAACATTAATAAATAAAATATAATTTAATGTACAAAATATTGTGAATTATGACATACCAAAATTACACAATGGAACTTTACCCAGTGAGCAAATAAACCCAATTTTCTTTAAGATTTAAATTAAAACATCACAAAAATCTAGGAAGTTTCAAATTATTAAATAGACAAAATATAACCTACCTCAATCTAGACAATTTTGAAGTTATTCTGATGAATGAAATTGACTTGAAGTAGCTCGAAACAAACTTTCCCTCTCTAGAAATTCTCCTCCTCCTCTCTCTCTAAACAATTTCTTCTTATGGATAAATGATTTTGGTGATTCAAATTTTAAATGGATTTAGTTTATAAAATATTTGATGTCAGCACAACAGCGCTCAAAGATCCAACACCGTAGTCCTTCGTTAAATTCTCCGCCAAAATAGATAACATGATTCCACATCTTCCGTATAAATTCCTATAATGATAGAGAGTTTCACATCATAATGCTACCAACCTAACCACTGTGGTGCTCCCTCAAGAAGAATTTTAGAATTTTGATTTCACATACATAAATTCTTGGGACGTGTTCTATAATAGAATTCATGCATTTATATGCATACATAATATTCATAGGAATGTGCAAAAATGAAAATGCAAAATTTTCAGACATATGGAACTCACCCAATTAGATTTAGGCCAATCTAGAACACTCTAGCTGTAGAATTTTCAACCTTCCCTTCTTACAAAATTGTCATCCTTGACAGTACATTATTTAGTTAAATAGATTAAGGTGAAATTTACTCATTTTAGATTATTTTTCCCAAGTAGCCTCTTTATCAAATCATTGCTTCCATTGTCTATTAAACATTAATTTTTTTAACTTCTTATCTTCCAAACATCATATGTTATAATCTTATTTTAGTTCTTCTTTATAACAAAAATTAGGATGTATTTCAACTTCCCTTTTAAAAATTCTAGTTGTCACAATAGAGACACATTCTATTAAGAAGGATATAGGGAATACATTATAAACAGCAAACAAATATCCTAGAAATACTAAGAGATAAGTAGATTATCTAATTCTTGATTGAAGTGGTCTTGCCCCTAAATTTTCCTAAAAATTTCTCCATAGCTTAAAAGTTAACATATTATCATAGTCAGAAATAATTACATTGTGTATCCCAAATAGTATGACGTCTATGTGGACAAAATAATCTTTAATCAAATCTGCATAACTAAAATTATACCATCTCAAAAGATAGAAATGCTTTACCATCGACTTGAAAAGAGGAACAAAATTTATTCTCATGATCAAACTAAGTATAAGGAATGTTAAATTCATCAAAGGATAAAATTCACATTCACTAATCATTTTGAAAATGAAATAAACCAAGGATATGCTTTACTCTATGTCCAAAAGATTTTTTCCCTTCTCTTGAGAAATAAAATAGGGTTTATTTTAATTTGGGTTCTTGTGCTCCTATAGGGGAAAGCCTCTATAGTTAATTACATATATGAAGAGAATTCTTTATATTAAAGTAGAGATTAGACTTATTTTAGATTTAAATGTTATCAGATTTAGTCTAAAGATTTAATGGTTTTAATCAATTATTTTGGAAAGATTTAAAGATTTTATTAAACCTATTTGAAGGTCAGGATAATCCTCCTGGAAGGATGTTTGAGGGGTAAAATTGCATTTGGGCTTATGCTCACTTGGAGTGAGCTGCCAGCTAGCACCTAAGCATATAATTTTAAAACCATGATTTCCAAGTCTAATGCATGTAGGTTAAAAGCCACTTTTAATACTATAATCAAGAATTCTAGTTAAGATCTTAAATCAAACTTTTGTAATATAAGTCGGATTAGATGCATCTAGCTAATACAATTTTGACACAAATATATCCTAAACTCCAAATTTTATTTTTAGTTAACACTAAGCTTATAAAATTTTCTATGTTCGAGATTCTCTAGAAAACTTTAGAAGCATAATGGCCCCAAACCCTTAGGGAATTGTAAAGCAACCCCATAACAATGGGTCCCCTCTATCAAATATAGTAGGTTTGTGTTCTTTGTTTTAATGTATGTTGTAGAAATTTAAAATGCATGCTAGGGTAAAGGTGTTTGTGTGTACAGTACAAGAACCGTATTATCCTAGAACTAGCATACATGTTCCTACAAAGTCTGGATCATGCACACCAAAAGAAATATATGAAATGGCTACCCTCTAATATAAATCTACCACCCTTATGAATCCCATGCACTTAACATGAAGCAGTGTGAAATAATAGTGTATAAATTAAACTTTTATTCATTTATTTTTAATGTAGAATTCAAAGTAGGGTCTGCTAAAGAGTAAAGTGACCAAGCTTCACCCCAAAAGGCTTGGATTTCTACTTCTTTGAATGTACTTGCTTATTGTCTTTTAGCTCAATCTCTCCTATAGGATTCTAAAAGAAAAGCTTCTCAGAGGGTAAGAGCATTTCCTTTTGGAGCCCTATATGTATAAGAAAATATCTTCAACCTTTTACAACTCTTTATATAACTCAATCTTGATACATTTTAGTCACTTTATATTTGACATTTGACTTTTACATTTACATTGAAAGCCTAAGTACATTCTAAATACTAAATACTATAAGTAGAATATATAAGCAGGAAATAAAAGTGCAATGCAATCCTACATGCAACTAATAAACATAGTGCATGTAAAAGTATGTAAATATGTATAATTATGTAGAATATTTAACGTAAGTAAATAGGCATAAGTTTCCCTCCAAGCAAGGAATTTGCAAGCACACCTTGTAACTGGCCTAGCCTAAGCTAATGTCAATTGTCATACAAACCATCTATAGTGTGTGAAGAAGGTTTTGTGGCTTTGATATGTCCTAAGGGATTTATTGGTTGAGTTGTTTTGATTTGAAATTAATTATTTATTATCAGTCAAAGTGGTTTTGATTAACATTTAAATTTTAAAGATTTGGTATTTTGTTAATCATGCTTTAAAGTATTTAAGTTTAATTATTTAATTTTAAAGAATCATTAAGCTAATGACTCCAAAGTCTACAAGCCACTAACCTACAAGTCCTAAAGCTCATAAATATAGTACATTCATTCCACCATACAAGATAAAATGATTTCATTGAGTCCTTGATGTTTTACTTTACCCTTTTGACCAATGATTTAGCATATAGTTATTATAAAGAACATGTTAATTGAAATACTTCAATTTGCTTTGAAGCACTAACCTCACATCATAAGCCTTATGAATGAAATGCATATAAGCCTTCCAAAAGCAATCAAGTATATGAATAAAAGACTTTCGTTTATTAAAAATTTATTAAAGACCTATAAATTTGATTCATTTGTGTCCTCTAATGGAATCAAGCACCATGCATAGAGGTCATCTTAATTTAGTTTAAGTATATAAAGTGAGTTTATGTTTTAAATTTATGTGTAAGTTGTTTAATTTAGTTGACTTGAGTTTAAGTGAGGTAATTTGAGTAATTTGATTTGATTTTAATGTTTTAAATTCCATTTAAAGTTATCCAAATTTAGTTTATTTAATTTAATATATTTAAGATATATTATTATTTATTTAATCATTTAATTTTGTATTTAATTCCATCATGATAGAAGGAACATAGGTTGGGTTTTGATTAATCAAATCAATCTCAAATATCAATAGTGGAGCTAGGATTTTTTATTTGCTATGGCACAAATTTCTAATTTTTAAAATTCCCTCAAGCTTTTTCATTTGAGCTTAAAATTGATATTATGGTTTTTATTATTATTATAGTTGTTAATTATAGGAAGATAAATTTTATGATAATGAAAAAAAACTTATTTTCATGCTCATCTAAAATAATATCAACACAAATTTATTTGGACTTTATATTATTATACTCATCTATTACAACAACTTTTCTATAGTACATTTTCATATCTAATTTAAATAAAAATATAACTAAAAACTATTTTATAACGAGCAATATATATAAAAAAATTGCATCTTATTAATATAAAAGTATATTAAAAATATATATAAATTTATAATAAGCATATTTTAAGCTACTTGATTTAATTTTAAATATTATAATTCTCTTCTAATGTAATTTGTTAGGATTAATTATATAAATCTCCTATAAACTAGAATTTGGAGTTTTAAAATAATAAAAAAATTGATGACATTTTTAATTTAAAAAAAATGATGAGAAGATGAAGAGAGAATTGTAACATAGTAAAAATAATTTTAAGATAGTCTAATAAAAGTCATTAAAAAAAATTAATAGTGAACTTCATAATTAGAGAGAGATAAAGTAGAAAAAAATAAAAAAAATTAAAATAGTCTCACCCCTCTTGGAGAGAGAGAGAGAGAGAGAGAGAGAGAGAGGGAGAGAGAGAGAGAGAGAGAGAGAGAGAGAGAGAGAGAGAGAGAGAGGAAAGAGGGAGAGCTAGGGCTAGTAAAGGAGGTTGCCAGAGATAAAAGCAAAATGGCAAAGAAAGAGAGGGAGAAAGAGGGAGAGGGAGGGAGGGAGAGAGGGAGAGAGAGAGAGAGAGAGTAGAGAGAAGGTAGGTAAAAGAGAGATAGAAAGAGAAAGGGTGGGAGCTAAGGAGCAGCAGGGGCATGTATAGGCTACGGGAAAAAGAAAAAAATGTAGCTGTGTGGAGGCAGTAAATTGGAAAAAATATATAAAGGATTTTTTTTTGGAGGGGGGCACATGCTCCCACAGGCCCCCCTAAATTTGCCAATGTCAAATATTCAAGTGATTGATACCATTGGTTAGGAATATCCCATGGATAAATCCCTAAAAATTTGAGATTAATTGAAATAATATTTAATTTATATTAATTTAAAGTGTAATTTTAAATTGATTAATGTTTATTTAAAATAAAAATTAATCTTATTTTTTTCTAGATTATAGGCTTAATTAGAATTGTTTGAAATTTAATTTTTAATTTTTTATATTTTAATTATTATGCTTTTAGAGAAATTTTATTTTTTGGAAACCCATGGCGGGACCTACGCATTAATAGAAAGAAAGGATTATAAAGTCCATAAAGGGACCTTTAGCTTACTACTGCTCATTAGAGCTACAAAACAAATCGAAATAAAACCTAGAAGTTGATGGTCCCCTCTACTAAAAGTATAAAATTATCTAATAACATTCGAGGGCGGCAAGGATACCACACCCAAAAAAGAAAGATCATAAAATAACCTTTCAGCATAATCTTCCTTCAAAAAATTATGAGCTTGCCAACAAGATCAAAATCTATTTTATCCTACAAAAAGTAATTACTTCAAGAGAAAAGCATGCATCCAAAAATAAGGTAATAACCAAAAACTATTTGATCAGTCCATCCATAAGCAATAAGAGAACTAAAAATAATAAAATCTGCAAAAGGAAATAACCAGATAAATTTTCATCAATAAAGACAAACACAGTAAATATTCATAACAACAATAGCAGGACCTCATAAATAGTTAGAAAAAACATATAAAAGAAAGGAAGGGCCATACAAAGGAAAAAACCCCAACGAGCCAAATAATCAAACTCAAAGCTAGGATTTAGATACACATAGATATTAACAATGAAATAGCCAACACCATATATATTACTGATCCACCCTTGAAGCAACTGTCTATCCACATAACCAGAAATAGAATTAAGGCCAGCTAGCACAGCCAAAAATCGAGCAATGATGCTACCAGAATGCATCAGGTAAGTAAAAGGAGAAACCAAATAGCTAACAAAGCTGCCACTATCAAACTGACTTAAGCACTCACTACTTCTGATTAGAAAGGAGCCGCAGGTATGAGTTCAAGGTAAAAGAAAGCTCTCAAATCGGATAAAGCAATGATAGAAATAATCAAGTATAAAGAGAATATTAAAGGTTTCAATTTAAAGAACACAGCAGCACCTCAAGCATTTAATAAGACTAAAAAGCTTGCCAAGAAAGACCAAGAACTAATCCAAACCTCGATTCTGGCTTAGGTAGGTAGTATCCGCGTAATCATAAATCCAACACCCTAGCTGCCGCTCAATTCTCAGGAAAACTCAAACAGAATAATGCAAAATCCGATAACCATAACTATAGGAGCAGTAACACTCCACTCGATCTTGAGAACATTAGCCCTGTAAAAGAAACTCAGACTTTGGTTAAAATACCACACTACAGACAAGATAAAATCTTCCCAATTCCAAGAGTAACACACCATGTCCAGCCCAAATAAATAATGATATTGCCATATCAGAAAAGTAAATAACTGAAGGAATCCAACATACACCAAATGACAACTCCCTCTCCCACCCAAGCAAGAAGAAAGAAGAGAAGAGCAGCAATTGAGATTAGGACTGTAATTCATAACAAAATAATCATTACCAGAAGCACTAAAATAGTTACCAGAGTCCCAAGCAACAAATACAAATTGCAAAACCAAAATAATCAATCCCTTCTAACATAAGGAAGACCGAGTAATAATTATTAGGAAAAGAAGTGGATGAAATTAAATCCCTGCAGTAGCTCTCCAAATGAACTAAACCATACACAATAGCCCAAACAATCAGCAAGACGTACAAATGCATAAATGCAAACTATATTTCCATAATAACAGTAAGGGGATAGAAGGACCAAACAGTAGCCACATCCATCCCACAACAACCAAAAGCTGCAGCAAACCATAACCAAAAGGTCCCAAGCCATTAAATTAGTGATTAAGGAAAAGGATCCCAGAAAAAAACCAAGACCCCAACCACCATTAATACAACCACTAACAAAATGATTAAACCAAACATACTCAAAGCAGCTACAATAGATATTGAAGCAGTTCATAAATGCTTTTAGAGAAATTAACCCCAAATCTTGGATTAATTTTAGGTTTCGTAGTTTAACTGACATAATGTACTCTAAATAAGGTGAAATTAATCATATGGTTCATCATGTCGCTAAGTTTACTAGGTTTGAGTTTCATCCCTAATGGATATAGAGAGAATTTCTTAGAAATTTTCTATGTTATCAATGTCAGACCCTAAGTCTTTTTCCCTATGTATCTTTAGCAATCAATTTGGTCAATAATTAAGTGTGTATAACCCTTGCATGCATGTAAACAAACTATACAAATTTGATGGCCTAATTTTCTAAGGATAAGCCACCATTAATTTTCAAATGTTTTGGTCAAAATCCCACCCGTAGACTTGAAGATTCAAGTCAAAGAAGTGGGGGTCATAAATGTACCTAAAAAATTATGGTTTGTAAGGAACATATCATAGTTTAACTCCAAATTTTAGCCCTAAAATCCAAGTACTTAATTATTAAATAAGCCAAAAATGGGCATTCAAACCAAAATTACTCTTGATACACTAAGCAAAATACTTTGGTTTTATTGTTAAATGGTAGAGCTATGCTTTTTTGCTCCATAGAGTATCTACATGCAAACTTTGGATGAGAAATAGATTTATAGGAATTTTTGAATTCTATGCAACTTATTCATTCTATATTAAGTTTAATAGAGTTTTTTAATGGCAGGGCTTACGTGTGATGCAGAGTGGTTAGGACATGTGGGTGGCGATGATCACCCACTCAAACATGTCAACAAGCTTCCTAGTCATTCAGTACTGCTTGAAAAAAGATTAATGGCTAGGATGCAATCCCATGGTTCTATCAATTTGAGTTGTTTGGATTGAGCATATGAAATAACTAAATAATATCTATTTGGATCATATGAGAAATACAGATGGCTATGATTTCATCTTCCCTACAATAATATCCTAAACCCTAGTTTTAGAAGTTCCTTCAAACTAGATATAAATCAAATGCTATTACTCCAAACTTTAGGGTGAGCTTCTTAGAGGTTATATACATCATTATATGAAGGTTAGATGCTTCATATGACATGTTTAAGAAGTTATTTAGCAACCTAAGTAGAAACCTAAGGTTTAATATTTACCTCTCTATAAATGGTTTTAAAATGTTGTTGAAGGATTGTTCTTCTCCTTAAGCTTTAGGGAACAACTTTATAGAAGGATCCAAAGCCAGAAGAGCAACAAGGAGTGAGTTTGGTGAGCTAGGATGGAATAGTTCTCAACCACCTCGATTCATTACTGCTGGAAGCTTCCAAATACTGGTTTCCCATTGGGGAAATATGGAGGATGATCTAGAATGCCAAAAGAAAAGTAGATCTTTGCTAGGGAGGCTCTAGGTGTGGAATGATGCTTGAATGAAAGTTTGGATGGTTTACCCTAATTCAACCTATAGGAGCTTAGCAATGGAATTCCCTAGGATGTTTATATGTGTTTGAAAAGGTTAGAGAACGATCCTTTTGCCCGGAAGTGTTCTAAATAGGGTGAGAGGGACTTGAGGTCATTTTCATATAGGGAGACCACTTGGGTTATTTTAGCCTAAACCATGGGTTAGGGGATAGTTAGACCATGTTTAGGAATAATACAAAATGTTTTACGTTACTTGAACTAGCTCGTAAGGAGTGGAGAAGTCAATTGAAGTGGGTTTGACAACATGAAGGATTTTGGAATTTTTTGACTTTGTTAACGCCTCAATTTGTCAAGGTAACTAGGATAGACTCATACAAGTTCCTAGAGTCTGTTTGGGTTGATTGCATGGGGTTCGATGGATTAGATTTATAGTTTGAATATAGAAGATGTGTATGTAAAGGATTTGACTTCTTAGGGTTAGTTGACCAAGTCAACTCACCATAGGATGACTCAATTATGCCTTTGGTTCACCTAGAGCATTAAATGGAATTAGCTTAAGGGTTTGAAATGGTAGTTTTTAATATAATCAATGGCTTGACCCAAACTCACTTGGTTTGGCTAGTTTTAGCTAGAGTTGATTAAGTCAACTATTGACTGAGCCAAGTTAACCAAATATGTTCAATCCTTGAAGAGTTGAGTTTAAGTGAATTTTGTGAAGTTTTGAGGAGAAATGAGGGTTGTATTGAGTCAATCAGAAGCTTGATCAATTATTCTAAGTTGAGCTAGCTAAACTATGTCAAATGGGTTTGACACTGACTTAGGGAACCATTACTGATAGATTTAATATGTAAAGCTCCAAATGATGTGATTTGAATAATGATTGAAGTTAAGGAGTTAGTGTAATGCATGGAGAAGTGTACAAAGCATGTTGATTATAATTTAGGTTTTTGATGTTTAATTGACCTCACAAAGAAATAAGGTAAATAAATGAACCCCCAAGTGTGATGATCATGGAAAGTAAATCACAAGTGTTAGCATTGACCAAAATGATCAACTAAATTTGAAAGATTTGTTCAGTGATTAGATTTTAGTGTAGATTGATTTAAAATTTGTTTTGGTTTGATCTTAGATAGATACTTGAGATGGAAATGATCCTACATAAGAATATTTGAGTGGTTATAATAGAATGACACTTTCAATTTCATCCCCGATCAACCAAAATTCAAAAGAATGGTTGCCACTGAGGAACTTATACCAATCTTATGAATGAAATGTTTGAACTTGGATGGGAGATGTATCCAAAACAAGGTGTTGTAGATGACTAGATTAGGATAACTACCCAGTCAACCAAATTTCAGAAGAAAAGGATTAAACTCACATCCATCCTTGAGAATAAGATTTCAATTTGAATGAAAGATCAACACCTAAATAAAGAGAAGTAGATGGTTAAATTAGGATAGCTACTCGATAAACTAAAATTTAAAGGGAATGGATGTTGCTAGGGAAACTTACATAAATCCTAGAGAATGAGATTTGAACTTGAATGAGACATTAATACCAAATAGGGAGTATTATGATACCATATTGAAGATGGTGTACACCTAACAACTACTTATAGGTGAAAGTTGAGCATATATGCTTCCATGAAAATGGGTTTACACATAATGGACAATTTTAGATGACAATGAAGCACATAGCATACCATATTGAAGATGGGTTTAAAACTTAAGACTATTTTTGGTCAGATCATATAAGAAATCATGTTGAATATGGTTTTACTACAAATGGAAATTTTTGGGGTCTTGATCGAGCACATATGAAACCATGAAAATGGGCTTAGACATAATAGCTATTATTATTGGAGCATAAAGGATACCATGTTGAAGATAGGTAAAGGCTATTTTTGGGATCTCGATGGAGCATATAGGATGCCATAAAAAAAGGCTTAGATGTAATGACTATTTTTTTGGAGCATATAGGATACCATTTTGAAGATGGTTTTACTCTTAGCGCCTATTTTTTAGGTTAATTCGAATGATACCTTGAAATTGAATTCCCAATCGATCAAAATTCAAAAGAAGAGCCACAATCAAAAGATCACATAAATGCTTAAGGAGCACCAAACTAACTAAAATAAGCTTTAGCAAATTTTAAAAAAGAATCCATTAGTTTTAGTGTTATTTTCTAAGCCCAGTCCCATCATCTTGACCTAGTTTATATATATAACTTTAGCGGTGCTGGCATTTTAAACATCAAGATTTCTTTAATTGAAAATTTCTATTAATACTTCATCCATTATAATACTTCTTGAGCTATCATCTATTGATAAGTAACATGGGATGATCTCCTTTACAATCAACTAACTGATATGAACGTCTCTGGTAAAGTTTCTCCACAACGAACAAACCTTCCCACATTAGTTCAAATTTGTCATCTATCTTTTGATGGGCCAAAACTAGTCTTTGCAAAGGTGGGACCAAGTATCCTACTTAGAAAGTTCTTGGATGAACCAGTTTGTCATGAGCTTGAATCATTCTAGATTTGTATAACTCAAGGAATTATTGATCTTGAAGTCACTTCTCCTCTAAACCTTCAAGCTCTTTTAATCAGAGTTTAGCATTCTGTTCTGATGTTATATTGTAGTTTACTGTAATCCTATGTGAAGGTAGTTGTATCTCTAAAGGAATAATAACTTTTGCACTAAAGACAAAAGCATAAGACATAAATTGAGTTTGGGTTTTATATGTGGTTCAATATGCCCACAAAGCTTCAACCAATGTTTTGTGCCAATGACTCTTATTATCTTCCAATGTTTTATTGAGGATTTGAACGAAAGTTTTATTAAAGGCCTTAGCCAATCCATTTGTGTGAAGGTAACAGATTATTGAGTATCCCCAATCAATGTTATCACATCCAGTGAAATTGTTTATTTTAGTGTTCCTAAATAAAGGCACATTATCTGATATAATTCAATGAGTAGGACCAAATTGATACATGACATGGTCTTTAAAAAAGTTTATAATATGATGTCCTTTGACCTATCCTAATATAAAACTAAACAATATACCTAACATTGATAACAACATCGTGCAACATTCATGAAGTCATCTATCATTAATGGCATATAATATCCCATTCATTTCATTTTCATCTTCATCTTTATCCCAAATTGAAGTGCACCACACAATCCAACATATACTTCTTCTATAATTTTCTTTGCTTTTGGTTTACTTAAATATCACACCTAAATCTAATCGAATGATCTTCTATAGAGGGTGTTATTGATTAATGTAAAGAAAGTGATACTCTTTTAATTTGATTAGCTATTAATTTATCACGAGGGAGCTTATTTTCTTGCAAGTATTCGATTAAGGGATTTCTCCAATCCACCATTTCATCATATATTACAAAAATAATTCTCACATTTTTTATAGATTTTCTACTGATATACTCAGTGTTTATTGATGATAAGGCTCTACAACCTTATATTTCTATTGTAATTGAATCTTCTTCAGGATAAACCAAAGATTTGGCTAGTTTTCCTAGGGTATCGATCATGGAGTTCTTCCCATGAGAAATATTATATAAAGTTTCATTTGGATTTATTTGATAAGATGCATTATATACTAATAAGAAGGAATCAGTCTTTCCTTTAGCACATTATAAATTCCAGGTATTTGGTTAATTACCTACTGCAAATCTCCAAAGATTTAAATCTCATGGATTTTATTTAAGATTGTTAACTCTAACTCGATCATCAATAACCATACTTATCTTCATTATTCATATAAGATTCTAACATGTGGTAGTAGTAATACATTCAAACTTTATCTAAAGTGACAAACACTATATCGATTCCATCTTTCCTTCGAGAACTGTCATGAGAATTTTCTTGTTGACCCGAGAAAGCACCATTAAAATAGAATTCTCATGTAGATTTTTCATTTAATTCTAATTTCACAATATGTTCATATAGAAATTCATCATTTATCAAAAAATTATCCTTCACTGGATGAGCTACTAAGAAGTCTACAATAGCTTGTATTTTCAAAAAATGTTGGGAATTAAATATGATTTCAAACTATGATAGAATCATCGACCATCAGGCTAATCTCCCTGATAATGTTGAAACATCATCAAATATTATAGTGTATTTACTTAAGATATCATATTTATTTTATAATAAAGTATATATTTAACTTCTAATTGGTGAAGTTTAGGACCAAATAATGTTTCTTAACCAAAGGATAATTTACTTAAAATGGAATTAAACATCTACTCATATAGTAAATTAAGTTCTCTTTCCCTTCCTCATTAACCTCAGTTAACAAGGTACCGAAAGATTAACATAAAGTTGGTGTATACAAATTAATTGATTTTCAGGGATATGGGTAGTCAAGATTCAAGGATTTGCTAGATATCACTTTATACTGTCAAATGCTTTCTAGAAATTTTCATCCTACTAAAAATGAATGTCTTTCTTATATAGAGCTGGAAATGACATTTTTCATGAAAGATTTGATATGAATCTTCTAAGATATGCCTATTAACCTTAAAAAGATCTTAGTTGGGTGAGACTTTTAGGTAGTGACATTTGTAATTACGATCGATTTCAATTCTACAGTGATAGACTATGAAACCAAAATATTTTCTTGAACTAATGTCAAAATCACACTTTAGAGGGTTCATTTTTAAATTATATTATTGTAATCTTTGAAGAATAATTCTTAAGTCATAAAGATGATCATCCCTTTGGAGACTTTTAGAAAAAAGAACATTGATGCAACACTTCACTTGATGGTGGATAAGTTCATAAAAATTCCTTATCCTTGCTCTGTGGTAGGTTACTCTAGTATTCGTTAATCCAAACAACATAACTTTGTAGCATTAAACTTCTACTAGTTTTCTGAATGTCATAGACTTTTCATCTTCATGTGTCATTTTAATTTGATTGTATCAAGATGATTCATCAATAAAGAAAAATATTACATGCGAAGAAGTAATATAAACCTTGAGTTCTTATATCAAAAGTGGAAACTCATCATTAGGACAGGCTTCTTTTAATTCTCTATAGTCGATGCAGACACGAATCTGACCATTCTTCTTTTTTACTAGTATGTTGCTAACTAACCAAGTTGGATATTTTTCTTCCTTGGTGGAGCCACATTGATTAATTGCTTAACTTCAAGTGCAACTTATTATTTGACCTCAAGTCACATCTATTAAGCTGCTTAATTTACTGGAACCATTTTAAGTTAAATTTCTAATTTGTGAACTACTATATTTGGAGATAATCTTAACATTTCCTCACAACTATAAGTGAAACAATCTTTCAATTCTGATAATAGCTAGATCATTTTATTTAACTCATCCTCATTTAATAAAGATTTTATGAAAATTGGAAAAGGGTCTTCTTCCTACTTAGATTTATTTCTAGTAGATCATCAATGGTAGATCTAATCTCCTCTTTAAGTTTTAGAGGTGCATCCCTAACTTGAGAGTCATCAAGATCATCAGAAGTCTCTATACTGAGTTCGTTAAAAGATTTAACATTCATTGAAAAGATACTATCAGACTCTAGATTATTTCATATGACTAAACAATCTTTATCATCAATAAATAGATGTAGAGTAGTGAAGCCAACACTGGCACTTGATATATATCTAGTGTATTTCATATTCCATAAGTGTTCAAATTGTTGGGCTTTACATCTACTCTAATTTGATGTTATTAAACCTTGTTTAGCAATTTTTTTATCCAATTTGAATACCAGTCAAAAGAAAGTTCTATTATTTCCTCCATTAATAGATCATCAAGAATTACATCAGTTTCTATGGCTTTACTGGTAGAGGGTACAAAAGTATTGGCTTTGGAATCTTATTTTAAAGGAGGAGAGGCTTTCACCTCTATCCTTTTTACATCCCTCTGGATAATGAGGTTAAGGTTATAATTTTAACGTACTTCTTTAAACTTTTTATGGTAGATATATCTGAATTATATCTTTAGTAATTTGGACCCTATCCTCATCACTATCAACTTTAATAAAAATTTTAACCATTGGTTCTTTGATACTAATCCCATATTTTATTGCCCCTTGGTTTTTATCAAACACATGCAATTCATCCTATGAACTAGATTACAAATTGATACGTATTACATGCTCCTTTATTTATATATACACTTTTTTATTATCTTTTTTTTTTCATCTTCGAATTCTCCCTCTAGATCGTTTAGCCATTCTATCACCTCTTCATGGAGGAGGGGCAGGATGCCAACAAACATCATATTCGAGATCTGAATTCCTTTTTTTTTCTTCTTCTTTTTCTTTTTATTTCTCTTTCTTTTCTTTTTCTTCTACTTCAGCAAGTTTAAAATTTCTAGATAAGATAGTTTGATTCTTAGGCAGATAGTATGAAGCATCTTCATATATATCAACTTCATGAATTGAAAATGATTGTCAATCACCCTTAATATAGTGCTCTACTCCCTCGTGAGAGTATTTAAAACACTAATGAAGGATGGAAGGCTCCATTCTATATTCATGGAGCCAAGTTCTACCCAAAAGTGTTTTAAAAGAAGCCTATGAATTTATGATATGGATTTTGGCTTAATTTTTTAAGGTTTTATTTCTAAGAGAAGGGTTAATGAACCCAAAGCCCTCTCAGCTTTTTCATTAAATCCTTGCAACATCATCTTATAAAAACTGAGTTTGAGAGTATCTATTTTCATGTATGCAGGAGTTCTTATAGTCATGATGTTGATGAATGCACCCAAATCAGTAAGGACACGAGACAATTTAAATTGTCTATATTCATAGAAATCTATAATGGATTATTATGATCCATGGTTCCTAGTAGTAAATCTTCATCTGAAAATATGAATCCTAAAACTTCCTTGAAATATAGCCATTCATTTGACTGCTTAATATTATCTAAGCCATATAAATGTCTTGATCTAGTAAGATTTAATTAAAGCCTCCCTCATTTCTTTGGAGAGAACCAGAGCATCTTAAATACTCATTTTCACATGCAGCTTTCTGAGATGTGCTAAGATATTGTAATCCACTTTAGGGACATTTGGATATACATCATTTGAAGTTTGAATAGGTTGAGTTTGATTTGAAGTATCTAGATTATCTACAACTTATTTTCCTTTTTCTATAGCTAAAGCTCATGGAAGCACGACTTTACCACTATCAAGGTTAACTTCAACTAATTCTTTAGTAGAAGAAGTAATATATTGCTTTGCTTCTTAATCATTAACTATCTTCAATTTTATTTCTAATAGACTGTCTGATCATACATTTCTAATTTAGTGTTGATAGGATCACCTTGAACATTAAGAACAGGAGAATCACTCTTAGGCAGATATTATAGAGTCTAATTTAATTCATTTAATTCATTTAATTACATTAATATTTCTTGGGAATTATTTTCCTCATTATTTAAGTTTTCATTTGGATATTTATTAGTAGAAATAAATGAGATATAAAAAGAATCCTTTTTTATTGACTTCTTATTCCCAAGTGGGATAAAATTAAAGTCATATAGTATTAATGGTTTAAGAGATTTAGACTCCTTATTTATAGAAGAAACTATATTACAAGAAACCATTTAAAGTTTGCCTTATCTTCCTTTGTTGAGTATGTAGAAGCTTGATTGACTCGCACTTGCTTAGGTTCTCTGATCAAAACTTTATTATGCTTTCTATGTCAAGAGCTACCAGATTAACCTAGATTGGACTTTGTGCTCCAGGGGATTCTTGAAAAGATGACTGATATATTTTATTAAGAATTCTTTTAAAGTAATGGGATAATAAAACTTCCTATATATCATCAAATTTTAAAATATAAAAGGGAAACAAAAGGCTCACGAATCATACATTTAACGGATCCTTGATTAGAATCTACTAAATATTCCTTAGGTATTAAAAATAACTCACTTTCATATTTTTTGAGCCATTCCTTAAAAGTTACACAATCTTCCATTTCATGACTGATCACCTAATTATGTGGGCAATATTTAGTTTTCTCTAATTTACCCATAGTTTTTAGCTTCTTAGGATCTAAAAGTTTAAACTCAGCCTTTTTTAAAAGGTTTTTAAAGATCCTTTTAATAGCTTCTTTTTTAAATGGACAAGTTTTACTTTTGAGTGATTTAAATATCTCCCTTTTTTCTTCTAGAGTCAAATATGGCTGAGATCTGAACTATTGATCATTCTACGATCTACTAAACTGCTGATACTTAATAGGTTGACATAGATTTTCAACCTGAATATGCATCGACTACTTTCCCTTATCAATTATAGACACTGATCCTGATACTTTTCTAGTACTTTCTATGGCTTTAACTTTTTCATATATGCTGAAGATTGATCTTTCAAGAATGAAAGCTGAGAAACTTCCTCTTGAAGATTAGAGGCTTTACTTAATAACTTTTCATAAGTTTTAATTACAATATCCTAAAGTAGAAAAGCCAATCCATTGGATAGTTTTGCATACCAATCAATTGGGATACTAGATAAAATAATGATGAATCATCTGAATAACATTGCATCACTGCCTCCAGTTTTATAACAACTAGATCTAAAATGTATAACATGTTGTTTGGGATTGTTGATGCCATCAAAATTTTTGAATGAAGGTGGTACAAACCATTTTAGATAGGCAAACAAGTCATATTCTTTTGGTTATTGTCTACCCCTTAGAACACATGAAGTATCTTGAGACTGAGCTAATACTTGTTTAACATATTATTCGACCATTTATTTTATGTCGAGTGATTGAGTCTATTCTTTTTTTAATTTGACTAATTTATTCTCTACTAGCTCTTTATTGACTTCTTTATATTTGTTCATCTACACTAACTCATCAAGCAATGATTCAATCTATGCATTTGATGTATGAGATCCTTTACTCTATATAACAACCATCATAACCAATATCTCTTCTATTTTCTTTTGCATCCTTAGAATTTTTTTATCATTTTAGTTTACCCATTCTATGAGATGTTGAGTTGAATCTACTGTATCACCTTCATCCACTTCAGCAAATATGGATTTTTTTTTACCTTTAGCTTTTTCTTCTTCTCTATGTAAAGATGAATGTGTATCTACCATATTGATACACCTAGATATTTCTTTAACTTACGAATTTATTTCTTCCTTTTCTTTAGCTTCTTGTTCATTTATCTTTTTCATACACTCTTTTAAATAATCCATCATTTCTTTGATTGATTCCAGCTACAATATGTGGGTTGGCCAAAGTATATTCTTTAACAGATAAGGATTTAGTTATAGCTTTGCCTATTCTCCTTCTTTCCTCTACTACACTATTATTAGGAGTGATGTGTGCAGTAAAAGTTATGGTATTTTTAGGCTACCAAACCTTATTCTTGTAAGATAATAAGGCTGACTAATTTGTTAATTTTATGCTCCTACTATCAAAATAGGAAGATGATTTGTTACATTGTAAATGATGTCGTTCAACTCTTTGTGAATGATGACCCAAAGGGCAACTAAAAGATCTTAAAAAATTTCTAAATTGATAAGAAGACAAAGGAGATGTAGGATTATTCCCTCGTTGGGCTAATGCACCATGTACCAAAGATTTGACAAGAGTTCGTTGACTCTTATTACTAGACGATAATACGTAATGATTAACTACTAGAAGGTTGTTCAGTCCATGATGATAGTCAGTTGTTTTAACATGTTTATGACCTTCAAAAGTCACTCGTCTATTGGCAAGAGGTGAAACTACTTTCTCTCAATGTATCTCTAATCCAGTTTTAGTAACTATCACATCCTTTACATCCTTGAAATATTTGGTCATCAATTGTTCACAACTAACAGCACAATTATAGATTAATCCATCTAACAGAGATTTTAAACTTCCTTTTTCTTTAGAAAATGAGGGAAGAACTAGTTATTTGGAGAATGGAGGGTCTGGAGAGTTAGAAATTCTTATGATGCATTGTTCTCCCTCTACAGAAGACAATAAATAGAAATGACTTCCACCCAACATTATAGAATTCTCATTAATGTTAGGTCTTTTTGGATTTATTTTTAATACCACCTCAGTTGCAACGGTCAGTAACATTTCCTCCTTTAACAGCTTGGCCTTCTCAGCCTTCTATCTCAGATGGCAGTTCTTATTTTGATGTTGAGATTTAGTAATTTCAATAACAACTGAGGATAACCCAATCTCAAACTTATTGTATGGAATGCAAATAAATGATTTAGTTTTTTATTTGCAATGAATTGTGGGAATGTTAGTCTAGTGAAGACTATGGGTTTGCTAGTTGTGGGAGTGATTAAAGATTTATTCTTAATTAATACTTTCATAGTTGGTATGACTTTAGATTTGGGAGCAATAAATTACAGGTCATTAATAGTCATAACCAGGTTTTCTACTCTAGATTGAAATTTGATCATATTAGCTTGATCAAAGGTTTGTCCAATAGTGATATTTAAGTTATTGAAAAAGTTAAAGATTATTTTACTGGCCATTTCTTTATGAAATTGAAGGAGAATTTTGCATTAATTCCTAATCCTATCGACTCTAAATTAAAAATTGAATTAGGAGAATATACTAAACTAACTCTAACTAACCTTAAAGTAAGTTTTAAACAGTTGATAATAAAGGGTTATAAGGTTTTAACTATGGAATAGTCTAAATAATAACACCAAGCTACACAAAGAAATATAACTACAATGTATTATCCAGGGCTAGAAATTAGATGACTATGGAGTTTGGATTTAAACTGATTGTTAATTGAAATTTGGAATTGAGTTTGAAAATTGATGAGTGTTTGATTTTGAATTGGTTGAAATCTAAATTTGGGATGATTAACTAAAATCTAATTTTTGAATGATTGGGAAATTTAATTTTGAGTATTTAAAATTGACAATTGGATCGATCACTTTCATCAAAAGATGAAATGAATGAAAGGAAGTACACAGGCTTATGCTTGCTTAAAGTGCACTGCCAGCTAACCACCTATGCATATAATTTTAAAATTATGATTTTCAGGTCTAATGCATGTAGGTAAGAAAAGTACTTTTAATACATGAATTAAGGATTCTGGTTAAGATTTTAAATTAGAGTTTAGTAATGTGAGTCAGGTCAAATGTACATATCTAATGCAGTTTTGATGCAATGACACCCTAAACTCTAAATTTTATTTTTATTTAACACTAACTTTCCAAAATTTTCTAAATCTAGGATTTTCTAAAAAAATCCAACAACATAATAGACTTAAACCCAAAGCAATGGGTCCCCCCTGTCTATTCATAGGCTTTTGTACTTGCCTTTATGTACATTATAGAAATTTAAAATGTTGGTATGTGTGCCTGTCAGGGTAATGGTGTTAGTGTATACAGTATTGCTAACGTATCACCCAAGAACTAACATACATGTTCTTACAAAGTCTAAAACATGCACACCAAAAGAAACCTACGAAAAGGCTACCCTTTATTATGAATCTACCACTGATATGAATGATATGCATGAAACATTATGCAGTATAAAACAATAGTGTATAAATAATACTTTTATTCATTTATTTTTAATGTAGAACATAAACTAGGGTAAACTGAAAAGTAAAGTGGCCAAGCTCCACCATCACAAGCTTGGATATCTATTCCTATGAATGTAGGTTTAAATGAATTTTCTTATTATCTTATGGATCCATGTCTCCTATTGGATTCCCAAAAGACAATGCTCATCAAACAAAGAGAAAGCCTTTCCTTTTAGAGCCCTGTGTGTATAAGCAAATATCTTTAACCGTTTACAACTCTTTGTACAACCCGATCTAGATACCTATTAGTCACTTTACATTTCACATTTTATTTTTTCATTTATATTGAATGCCTGAGTACATTCTAAAGACTCAGTATTATAAACAGAACAAAGAAGGAAAAAAAGTTCAATATAGTCTTATATGTAACTATTAAACATAGTGCATTGTGCAAGTAAAAGTGTGTAATCATGCATGATTATGCGTAATACTGAATGTATGAAAATAGACGTAAGATTCCCTCCAAATAAGGCATCTGCAAGAACACAAAAATAACCACAGGCCTAGCCTAAGCTAAAGTAAGTTATCCTAACAAACCATCTACAATGTGTGAAGAAGGTTGTGTGATTTTGATATGTCCTAAGGGGTTTTATTGGTTGCGTTATTTTGATTTAAAATTATTTATTTATTATAAGTCAAAAGGGTTTTAATTTAAGTTTAATTTTTAATGATTTAGTATATTGTTAATCCTGTATTAAAGTGTTTCAGTTTATTATTTAATTTTAAATGAGCATGTAAACTAATGACTCTAAAGTGTAGAAGCCACTAACCTACAAGTACTAAGGTTCATAAATATAATGCATTCATTCCCCTATATAGGATAGAATTATTGTATAGAGTCCTTGAAGTTTTATTTACAATTTGGATTAATAATTTATAGGATAGTTATATCAAAGAACATGTTAATTGAAATACTTCAAATTGCTTTGAAGCACTCAACCCCACATCCTAAGCCTTTTGAATGAAATGCGTCTATGCCTTCCAAAAGGAATAAGGCTAATGCATGAAAGTCTTCCATTTATGAAGGATTTATTAAGGACCTATAAATTTCATGCATTTGTGTCCTAGAGTGGAATCAAATACAATGTATAGAGGTCTTCTTAATTTAGTTTAAAATTTTATTAAGTGAATTGATGCATTAACTTTAAGTTTAAGTTGCTTAGTTTAGCTTTCTTGAGTTGGAGTATGTTAATTTGAGTTTTGTTTTTTTAATTTTAATGTTTTAAATTTGATTTAAATATCTCTAAATTAAGTTTATTTTATTTGATTTATTTATGATTGATTATTATGTATTTAATATTTTATTTATTTATTTAATTCCTTCCTTGTAGAAGGAATTTAGGTTGTGTTTTGATTAAATCAAATGTTTAGGTGATTGATACCATTAGTTGGGAATAACCCTTGGATCAATCTCTAAAAATTTGGGAATAATTGGAATAATTTTTAATTTTATGTTAATTTAATTAATTAATTACTAATTAAAGTTATTTTGAAATTGATTTAATTATAATTAAAATTGAAGGTTAATTTTAATTTTTCTTGACTATAGGCTTGATTTAGAGTTGTTTGAGATTAGATTTGTATTTTTATGATTTTTTTTTAATTCATTATGCATTTTAGAAAATTAGCTCCAAATTAAAGGTTGATTTTAGGGTTTGTAGTTTAATTGACCTAATGAACTCAAATTAGGGTTTATCATATCACTAAGTTTACTAGGTTTGAGGTTCATCTCTATTGGATGTTGTGAAACTTTTTCTAAGTTATCTATACCATACCCTAATTTATTTTTCCTAGGTGTCTCTAGTATTCAATTAAGTCTACAATTAAGTGTGTCTAACCCTTGTTAGTATGTAAACAAACAACACAAATTTGGTGACCTATTTTTCTATGGACAAGCCACCATGAATTTCCAAATGTTTGGACCAAAATGTGATCCACTGACTTGAAATTCAAGTTAGAGAAGTAGGGGCCTTAAATATGCCTCAAAAATGTATGTAGGGAACATACCATAGTTTAATGCTACCAAATTTCATCCCTAAAGCTAAGTTTTACTCTTTATACACTAAGTAAAATATTTTGATATTTTTAAAATGGTAGAGCACTGCTCTCTAGTTTCATAGAGTATCTACATGCAAAATTTGGATGAGAAATGCATATATATTTGTTTTTGTAAGTTCTATGCATTTTTTTTCATAAAATATTGAGTTTAATAGAGTTTGTTGGTGGAAGCACTGATTAGGCAGAACCTTACACGTGGTGCAAAAGGGTTAGGATGAGTGTGTGGCGGCACTCACCAACTTAAACATGTTAAATACTTTCCATCCATTTGATCCTGCAAGAAAAGAGTTGAATGGCTAGGATGTAATCCTGTGGTTTTATCAGTTTGAGCAATTTAGATCAAGTATATTAAACAAGCAAATCATAACCTTTTAGATCATATGAGAAACATCAATGGTTGTGATTTCTTCTTCCTCGTGATGATATCACAAACCCTAGCTTTAGAAGTCACTTCAAACTCAATATAAATCAAATGCCAATCTTCCAAACTTTAGGCAAAACTTCTTAGAAGTTATATAGATCATTATATAAAGTTTAGAGGGTTCATATGATATGAGTAAGAAGTTTTTTTTTTAATTTATATGAGCAAAAAGTTATTTAGCAACCAAAGTAGAAACCTAGGGTTTAGTGTTTACCTATCTAGGAATGGTTTTAGAAGGTGTTTGAGGGCTTGTTCTCCTCCATAAGCTTTGGAGAACAACTTTGTAGAACGATCTAAAGTCAGAAGAGCAATAGAGAAAGAGTTTGGTGACCTTAATTACTTAATAGTGATAGCTTCCAAATGTTGGTTTCTAACTAGGGAAATGTGGAGGATGCTCTGGAATGCCAAAATGAAAGACATCTTGGTTGGGGAGGCTAGTGTGGGTGATGCTTGAATGAATGTTTTTATGGTTTTCCCTAATCAACCTCTAGGGAGCTCACCAATGGCTAAGAATGTTTAGAGGTATTCCTAAGGATGTTTATATGTGTTTGAAATTGTTAGGAATAATCCCTAAGCCAGGAAGTGGTCTGAAAAGGGTGCGAGAGACTTAGGTCATTTTCATATGGGGTGACCACTAAAGTTATTTTAGGCAATACCCTGGGTTGGGTGATGTTTAAAGCATGCTTTGGAAAAATCAAGAATGCTTTTGAGTAGCTAGAGCCAACTAGCAAGGAGTGGAGAAGCCAATTCAAATGGGTTTGACCACATGAAGGATTTTGGAATTTTTTGACTTTATTGACCAGCCAACTAGTCAAGGTGACTAGGATAGACTTGTAGGAGTCACTAGAGCCTATTTGGGTTAAATTCTTCAGGTTTGATACATTGGGTTTAGAGTTTGAATGTAGTAGATGTGTATGTAAGGATTTGACATTTTAGGGTGAGTTGACCATGTAAACACACCGCGAGATGACCCACCCATGCCTTGTTTTCTCTAAGAGCATTAAATGGAGTGAGCTTGAGGGTTTGAAATGGTTGATTTAATTGTAATCAATGGTTTGATCCAAACTAACCTCGTATAACTAGTTTTAGGTAATGTTGACCTAGTTGATTATTGACTAGGCCAAGTTGACCAAACATGTTCAATCCTTCAGGAGCTAAGTTTAAGTGAATTTTACGAAGTTTTGAGGAGAAATGAGGTTTTTTGTGAGTAAATTAGGAGCTTTGTTAATTATTCTAGGTTGAGCTAGCTCAATTGAGTCAAATGGGTCAAATATTGACTTAAGGAACTAGTATTTAAAGATTTAATATGTGAAGCTCCAAATGTGTGATTTGAATAATGATTAATGTTGAGCAGTCAGTGTACTATATAGAGTGATGCACTGTGTATGTTGATTAGAGATCTTTAGATTTACAAGGGTTTAATCAAAGATTTTAATTTATATCTACCTATCTATTGGGAAAGTTCAAAGCCTGAACACTTCTTTACGAGTCAATGGAAGAAAGTAAAGGTGCTTAAAATTCTAGAAAATCTAGAAATACTCTAACCTATACTTTAGTTATGATTTAATAGTTTATATTAGGATTAAATTTAGATTTATCTTAATAATTTATTAGATTATAATAATCCTCTTAAAAAGAAATACAAGATGTGCATAAAAATCTTAACTTAAATCTACTTGGAGTGGAGAACTAGGTAACCACCTATTTTATTTATTTATTTATTTATTTTTTTTGGGGGGGGACCCACGGAGGGGCCTATGTGTTAATATAAAATAAAGGTTACAATGTCCTTAAAGGGGACCTTCAGCTCACTAATGCTCGACAGAGCTATAAAAAAAGTCGAAATAAAAACTAAGAACCGATGGTCCCCAATACTAAAAAATATAAAAGCCTAAGGACATGCTAGGGCTACAAGTAAACATCAGCCAAAAAAGGCAGATCAAAAAATGGTCATTCAGCACGGTCTTCCTGCAAAAAGTAGTCAACTTTCCCTAAAAATTCAATCCAGAAAACCTGCAAAAAATAAGGACTGTAAAAAAGAAAATAACATGCAGAATATAGAAATAACAAAAAAGTTTGTAAAAATGTAGGAATTGATCATAGTTAGAATTATATAAAATAAAGATGAAGTAATTCCAAATAGCCACAATGAAAGATATTATATTTCTGGCAAACTGTATTTTTACAAACAAAACTTACAATCAATACTCATAATAGTATTATAGCCAAGAGGGCACTGGGAGCAAAACACTTGAAAGCTTATCCAACTATAGCAACTATTCTTAACCCGAGCCATATTGGGAGAACCATTATAAAAATTAGTAAAGTGTAACAACTCAAAATAGATTAACGAAGTAAGCAAAACATCACCCAGGAGGGAATTAAGGCTCTGAGACCCACAATTTTGGCTATGATGAATGTTACAACAACACTGGTTAGCAACAAGTATATAATAACCAACAAACATAATAGCCAATATCGAGCAGCAGGTAATAACACCCCCTCTAATAACCAAAATCATGAATGAAAAGTCCCCATCATATTGGTAATGTTGAGACCTTGCGACAACCAACCAAACCAACATAACAGAAAGTGGAACACACTGCCAAATCTATGAACATGAATAGAACATAAAGAGTAGAAGCAAATCCAACTCTTGTAATCAAAAATACCCCCCAAAATTTTAGTAAAAGCATCACCAGAATTAATAACAGAATTATAGGTAAAAAACACCAATTTGGCCAGCACATCCACTGGTGATGATAGAGGGAACAAACCAGAAAAGAACCCCTCAAATAGGACATCAGCAGACTACAGCAAACCCACAAAGCACCCTTAGAAAACCCAACAAAATAATTATGAGTACAAAGGGTCCAGGAAAAAAGGAGAAACTATCTTAGGTGTATAGTATCGATGAAATCATAAATGTCAGTATCCACCTGCTGCTCGAATCAAGTCCAACAACCAACATATGGATTAATTTGGAAAATAAGGATAAAGCTACTCAACCAAACACACCACCAACAAATAACACAAATGAGCAAGGGTAAAATACCTAATCCAACTCATCACTAATAAAAACCACAGATGAATAGGGTAACCATACCCAATCCAATTAGTATTAAGAGAGAACCAATAATCAAAGATATGAAATCCGTCACCCAAGCCACTCAAAAAACCAAAAGCCAACTAGCACCACCTCTGAGATGGAAAGGATGAGCAGCAAAGATGAATAGAGACATAGTCCTTGAGAATAAATATCATAGCCAGTAAAAACCCCATTATACAAAAAGAAAACTAAGATGAAGCCTGATCAATAAGAACAGCCAATGGACTGGACCCAAGCACCCAAAAGCAAACAAAAGATATCCTCCAGCATAAAACCAAAACCAAAACATTAGCTGAACTGAACATACGGCAAACCAGAATGATCCAATCTCACCAAACCCTTAAGGTTCATAGGTAAAGAGGAACCACCATATTCATTAAAATCACTCAAATTGCAAGCCATTTTAGTAAGATAATCTGCAGCAGCATTACCTTCACGAAGAACATGGGTAATATAAAAAGAAATGAGGGAAACCCACTGCTTAATATCTCTAATCATATAAAAGAATGATGGGTTGTATATATTAGTATTACCGTTAATATAATAAATAAGCAGCTTAGCATCAACTTCAATCCAAACTTTAGTGATACCAAGAGAGATGCATAAATGTAAACCATATAGCAAAGCTTTAATTTCTAGCATAATCACCAAATTAGAGGAACAAGGATCCACAAAAGCAATGAAAACTATGCCATTAGAATCTCTAATCAGCCCACCACATCCCGCCTAAGACTCGTTAAACGAGCCATCATTGTTGAGCTTAAACCCCCCATCATCAGGTTTAAACCATCTCACAATTCTATGAGGATTAACAATGGGATATAATTGGGAAGAAACACCAAAATTAGTAGTAGTGTGGTAATAACCAATAAAAGCATTAACTTTAATTAAATTGGCTAAAGATAATTGCAAAATTTTATCTTTAACTTTACCAACAATGCTCATCACATTCATACCAATATTATCATGTTTAGCATCATTTCTACTCTTCCACAGAAACCAACAAATAATAACAGGCAATATATTATGAATATGACCTTTAGAAGGAGTAAACCAGGTCTGAAGAATATTCAAAATAGAGCTATAATTCTTAAATAAGTGAGCATTAAAAATGTTATCAAAATGAAGCCAAACTTTCAGAGCTATAGGGCCATTAATGAACACATGATTAAGATTCTCAATATGATAACAACATTGACATTTGGAAATAATATGAAAACCTTTTTTCATAAGCCTATAGTTAACTGGTAAATAATTATGCAGAATCCTCCAAACTAAAATAGAGTAAGAAGACGGGATTGCATGGTGCCAAATAGCCGAATAAAGTAAAGACTTAGGGTAGGAATATGCTTCAAAGAAAACTTACCATTATTGGCCTTAGTAAACATAATGGAATCCTCATCATCCAATTGTAGAGGAATTTTAAGAATAAGACTGACAATAAAGTGTGGAATCTTATCACAAAGTAAATTAACATCCCAAACACCATTATGAATAAAATAATTAACTTTACAAGTAAAAGTAGAATAAGTATTCAATAGACTGTTAATAGAAAAGTTACCCAACCACTTATCTTGCTAAAAGAAGATGTTGCCAATACCTATACCCCATTAGATAAGATTTTTAGCCTCCAACTTGATGGAACAGAGCCTTCTCCAGTTAAAAGAATGACCTTGTTTAAAGTTACAAATAAGAGGATGATGACTAGCACAGTATTTAACAGTCATGAATTTAGACCATAGACTTTTCTTAGATCTAAAAGAAAACCAGAGTTTGTAAGCAAAGCCAGTCGACATATTATCCATAGTTTTAAAAGAAAGATTCCCCTCCTCAAAAACCCCTAAGGAATTAGTCCAAGAAGATCACGAAATAGCAGATTTCTTGTCTTTAGCGCCCCAAAAAAATATGTTAAAAATCCTTTCCATCCTACTACGAATATTACCCATAGGGCATAAAGTATGAAAGAGATAAATGGGAATAGACCGGAGCACATATTTATTTAAAACCAATCTACCACCATAAGAAAGAAAATTAAAAGAAAAAGTAGTAAGTTTTTTGTTAATAGCATTGAAGATGTCTCCAAATAAATGAGACCTCTTTTTACCTCTTAAAAAGAGGAGTACCTAAATATTTCAATAGTAAAGTCTTATGGTAAAAGCCAAACTTATTATGGATATCATGGATTCTCTGAATGGGGATAGACTAGGAAGAGATGAAACAACTCTTGTTAGGATTAAAGATAAGACCATTAGCTCTTTGAAATTGATCAAGAAAAGCAAACAAAATGTAAAGCATTTTAATAGAGCCATTAGTGAAAATAACAAAATAATCAGCAAAGCACAAGTGAGTAATAGGAAAACCATCAAGGGTTCTAAAATGTAAAGTAGGATGAGTTAAAAATAACTTGTTTAAGCCTCTTGAGAGAAATTCAACAGCAATAATAAAAAAGTAGTGGAAAGGAGATCCCCTTGTCTCAGCCCATGAGTGGACTTGAAATAACCATGACACTTACCATTGATTATAGGAGAGAAAAAGCAATTCTCAGTGCTATTTTTAATACAACAACAACATCAAGCCTTTATCCCACTATGTGGGGTCGGATACATGAATCCTTTTTCTCCACTCTGTCCTGTTCAAAGTCAAATTCTCGTTTAAATCTAATAAAGAAAGATCATTTCTAATATTTTCTAACCAAGTCTTTTTATGTCTACCTCTACCTTTCTTAACATAAGTCAAATCTAAGACCTCTACTTTCCTAACCGGGTCATCGGGAGGCCGTCGTTTTATGTGACAAAACCATCTAAGATGACTCTCTCTAATCTTATCTTCCACTTGAGCTACTCCAACCTTTTCACAAATATGCTCATTTTGTATCCTATCTCCAAGGGTAAAGCCACTCATCCACCTGAGCATCCTCATCTCTGCAACACTTAACTTAGAATTATGCTTCTCTTTTAATGGCCAACATTCGGCACCATAAAGCATTGCAGGTCTCACCACCATCTTATAGAATTTTTCCCATAAGTTTGAGGGGTACTTTTCTATCACACAATAAGCCCGATGCATTCCTCCACTTCAACCATCCAACTTGGATTCTGCTGATAATATCCCCATCTATTTCACCATCACTCTGAACAATAGATCAATGCTATTTTTAATAAGGTTAATAAGATCCATATTAAACCCAAAGAGCTTTAACATCATGTAAAGGAACTCCCAATTTAAATTATTATAAGCTTTAGAAATATCAACCTAAAAAATAATATTACCACCAGTAATTTTAGCTCCAAATCATAGACTAACTTTTGTGCCAATAAAATGTTATCAAAGATAGACCTACCTTTAACAAAACCAATTTGTTCCAAAGAAATGATTTTAGGTAATAAAACAACAATTCTACCCATAAGAAGTTTAGCATTAAGCTTATTAAAAAAAGAGCACAAGCTGATCAGACGATAATCATTCCAAAAATATTAATAACATCATTCTTAAGAATTAAAATAATGGAGTAGAAGTGAAATTTTTGGGGTAAGGATTCCCCAAGAAGAAATCCCTAACAGCATTAATGAGATCTTCCTTAATAATGACCAAAATTTTTGAAAAAACTTCATGGTAAAACCATCCAGACCAGCCATAGAATCGCCATTCATACCATTAAGAATTAAAAAAATCTCCTCCTCATTAGGCATTTTACTCAAGAAGTTATTGTCCTCCTCAAAGATGAGAGAAGGAATGAAGGAACAATCCATGTTTAAATTAGGAGAGAAATCTTTGTTAAAAACATGATAAAAATAATGGATACCAGAGGCATAAATCCAATCAGGGGAATCAATAGAAACACCATTAGGGGAAGTAATCTTGTGAATGTGGTTAACAACTTTCTTATGGTTAGCAATGTTGTGAAAAAATTTAAAGTTCTATCCCCCTCAACAAAGAATTTAGTAGAAGCCTTTTGTCTCCAATAAACTTCCTCTTTTTCTTGAAGTTTAAACAAAGAAGCCTTAGCTTCATTAAGTAACACAAGAATCTCAAAGGAAGGGTCATTCATGTAATGGATATCTACATTGTTAACCAAATCCTCAGCATGAGAAATATCAAAAAAAAATATTTTTAAAAACACACTTATTCCACCAATTCAAATTCTGTTTAAGCCTTTTAAGTTTAAACCAGAATCTAGTCATGCCCCCAACATTATCATAAGGAAACAAAGGAGCATGCCAATTACTATTGACAAGAGAGGTAAAAGAATCATCTAAAATCCACATATTTTGAAATCTAAAAGGCGAAGGAGTATTGCTACTAAACTGAGAAATATTTAAAAGTAAATGAGAATGATCAGATAAAGTCCTACTTAAATAATCAATATGAGTCGAATGAAAAGGCGAAATCCAAAAATTATTATAGAGAATACAATCTAAGCTTTGCCACATAGTGGCCTTATTCCAAGTAAAAGCGTTCCCCGAAAAGCCAATATCATGCAGATAACAATTGTAAATCATATCATTAAAATCATCCATAGCCTAAAAATTAGGCAGTTTCCCCCCCAACTCTTTCATTAACATTAGAAATGGTATTGAAGTCACCTCCCATCATCCAAGGAGCAAAAATAATGGAGGAAAAATCACAAATCTATTTCCAAAGCATTTTCCTACCAGTTTTAGAACAAGAAGCATAAACAAAAGAAGCATAAGATGATAATTGAAAAATACTAATAGAAGTATGCAAAATTTGAGGATAATCAACTATAATGTCAAGACACATGAACAATTTCCAAAACAGCCAAATCTTATTGGAGCAGTTACCAAAAGCCAAATCAAAACCCAAACTAGACCGCATAGAATTAATGAAAGAGGATGAAATTAAAGGCTCAATGATAACCAGAAGCTGAATATTATGGATCCTGCATAAGTTTCTCACCCTATCCTTAGACAGAGAAGCACCTACCCCCCTAATATTCCAAATTAGAGACTTAACCATTAGAATTGGCAAAAATATTTGAGGATCTTGTTAACCTAGATGAACTGCCCCCACCATTTTTATTGTTCTTATATTTCTTTTTGGCAGCTTTAACATAATCCTCTTCAGACTTCTTATCATGGTCTACCATCTCTTTAAGGCTTAAATGAAACCACATTTTGCTTATCCATAAGAGACTCATTTCATGATAAGAAATCTCACCTTCCTCATTCTCAACACTTTTTCCATATTGCAATTCTGAACTCATCCCAATATTGTGATTTAAAGTATATTGACTTTGCGGTAAAGTAAGAAGAGCATCACTTGCAACACCAACAACCTTAGTTATATCACTAATAATGTGATGATCATTAGATTCAGCCCCACCAGGATTTGTATCCTCACCATTTATACCATTGAAATCATGCCCAGCCAATCCAAGAATGGGATTGTTTTCCAAAGTTTCATTGAGACAAATTAAGGGGACAGTTTCATTGTAACCAATATTACCATCAATAGACTTATCATAACTACCAGGTTCTAAATTCTCGTCAAAAGCCTGTTCCTCAATATTATTCACACCGTGCTTTTCCTTAGATCATCTACTTTCTCCTCTTCAGCAGAGTTACCTTTAGTAGTAGTGTTAGAACCTTTATTAATGTTTTTAAGTTTCAGATGGAGCACAAAGCATTCATTGGTTGAATGTTCGTGGATCTTGCAATGATTACAAAACTCAGGAACATTTTCAAATTCCACTTTTTGAAGATAACCAAAATTTTTCGAACCAAGCCATATATCTTTTGAATGCTTCTTAGTAATGTCTAGTTCCAGTAATATCCTAGCTACAGAAGGCCTCAATTGTGAGACAGTAGCTTGATCGGACTGCAATGGCCTACCAAAAATGGAGCCCAGGGTGTGAAAAGCATTGAATTAAAAAAATGTGATCGTAAATTTGGGAATGATATCCAAATTGGCACAATAGGAGATTCTCCCTTAACATCAAATTACAGAGTCCATTTGAGAAGTCTCATTTGATAATTATTGATGTAGTAAGATCTCCTAGCAAAAGCATAACTATAATCAAAATCATTACTAAGTTGGATAGCAATATGTCTAGCATCAAGAATACCAACCGAAAAAACACCAGATAACTTCAAATTTTCAAAAAAAATTATGAATCATGTCAAAGTTAGGTCTACGGACCGAAAATTTTCCAACTAGTGTGAAATGAAAAGGGCTAGCAAGCTTAACAATGTCCTCATCAGACATCAAAAGACCAAGAACACCTTTCACAACCAATTTAGTAAAGAAAAAATAGGATCACCAGAAGAAGAAGCACCGACAACCACATCGCAAAAGGAACAGGATTTACCAGAGTTATCCGAGCCATTGGAATCAAAGAAACCTTCCAAAGTAACAGATACTCCAGAAGGAGGTTTACCCCACAGAGTTGGTGAAGATGAAGAAGGTATCGTTGCCATCCAGCAATTGCAAGGGTACCCAAAGGATGAAAGGCCTTGGGTAAAACAACTAGAACCTCTGCACAGATAGAAATTAAAAAAAGAAACCAAAGAGCTCAAAGGATCGCACCCAACAAATAGAGAAAACCACGATCGTCAGAGCCAGGGAGCGCAACAAGTAGAGAGAATCTGAACATTGATATTACATGAGCCAGGTAACAACCTAAACACTTTAAAATCACATGATTAGGTCTAATGTATGCAAGGTTAATAGCTCTTGTTTAACTAGAATAAAAGATTTAAGCTTAGAATTTAATAAAATAGAATATATCATGAACTTAACTAAAACACTTTTAAAACAATTTTAACTTAAACTCTAAATCTATTACAATGTACTTAATACAATCTACACTATAGAACCAAAGCAATCTATATGATCGACTTTCAAAGAAAATTTTGGTAGCATAATAGCCTTAAACCCACAAGGAATAATAAGCATAGCCCCATCGCATAGGCCGCCTCTTGCTTGACTTCAGCTTCTATATTTTATATGAAACTAAATATATGTACATGTAGCTTGAATAGGTAAAGATGTTAGGGTCTGTAGTATTAAACTACAGAGTCTTAATACTATCATGTATGTCCAAGCAAGGGTACATACATCACAAAAAAGATTAAGAAGATATACAATTCCTAAATGCATAACATCTATAAACTATGCATTAATGAATATGTATGAATAAAGAAATATAAAAAGAAAGTGAAAAATGACACTATAAGTATAACCTAAGGTCTACAGGAAAAGAAAGGTCGCCAAGATCCACTAATAACAAGCTTGGATTTCTACACCTATACAATAACACAAATCTTTATAAATGTGCTTTTTTATTTATCTTCATGTCTTGGCTCTAGGTCTTCTATAGAATTTCAAAAGATAATGTCCCTTAAAAGAAAAAGGATCATTTCCTTTGGACTCCTATAAGTGTATATAATAATAAGCACATTTAAGATTTTTACAACTCTCATACATCTACAACTTGTTCTGCTTATATATTTATATCTATAAATTGCATTTACATTTACATTAACATTTTATAATTTTTATTGACACTTTACAAAAGAAAATTTACTCTAACTATACTGATGTTAGTGTAAAAGACTATAAAAAGTAAGGTGTAATGCTATTAAATAAATATGAATAATGCATGTATGGCTTCCCAGACTATAAGAAAAGTAAACAATCATAAAAATTGACACCCTCCAAGCAAGGTATCCAATTACACCAATGTGTAAGAAAGTATAATAATGACCTAGCCTAGACTAGCCAAGAGTTGGTTGCCTAAGAAATTAATCTGAAGTGTGTGCAAAACTGTGTGGCTTTGACATGTCTTAGGTGATTAATGATTGATGGTGTCTACAACTTGAATTTAAAGGCCAAACAAATTTAGTTTAAGTTTAAGTTTTAATATTTTTTAAAATATTTTTAATATTTTATTAATGTTTTTAAATTATTTAAGTTGTTTAGCTTTGGTTTTAAAGAACATTGGTAATTAACAACTCTAAAGTGCTTGAAATCCTTAATAAACAAGTCCTATGCTTATAAAAGAATGCATTTTCTTCATTCCTAAAGATAAAGAAACACATGAAGCCTTTATTTTAATTAAGTATTTATTTGTTTTATGTTTTAAATAACCGTGTTAGTTAGTCACTTCAATGCTTGAAGTTCTTAATAAACAAGTCCTACGATTTCAAATTAATACATTTGTCATCCACCTAAAGAATGATTTTCATGGATTGGTTGGCTAGGAAAGGCACTACTAATGACTTTTTATTGAGAAAGCCATATGGAAGGTGAGATCTCAAGGAGGTGAATTTTGTTTGAATTGGAGGTGAGATCATTTCTTCTACTTTTAAATTAGCTGGTAGCAGATTTTTAGTGAGGTTGTCATTTTGGTGGGGGTTGGCTGCCAGTCTTTAGTGGCCGATCGAGAGTCGATGTTGAGTGATTCTTCTATTTTTTTTTCTTTGATGCAGATGGTGTGAAGCTGAGTTCTAGTTGGGCGAAAATAGAAGGTGTTCTTGAATGGATGATTTGTTGGTCAGTTGTGTCTTGGGTGATAAAGGTGGTTGATGTTGTGACTAGGGGTGGCAAGTTTGATGGTTTGACTTGTTTGGTTGTGGGTAAAGGTGTTACAGGAGGATTGTAGTTGGTCGATGTGGTTGAGATCTCTAAGTTTGTCCCTCTATGTGGTGCAACTTCATGGTCCTGCTTCATGAAGGAAATTCAATTTTTGAGTGAACATCATCTTTTGGGCATATCATTTCTAGTTTGTTGGATCATCAATTTGGAGTTCTTTCATCATAAAGAACCTTTTAATGACATTATGAATGTCTTATGGAAGTTTAATATATTTTTTAAGAATTCTATTTGAGAATTCATTTCTACAACCCAAGAAGGTATTGTGTCCCTGGGTGTTCAAGAAGATTTTGTTCCATTTCGTGTCTTCATAGTATCAGATTAGAAATTTCAAGCGATCACCAATGAGTTTTATTTAGAAACTTCTTTTTTGTTTAGCCAGGTTGGAAGGGAGGTCATTGAACGCCTCTTCAAAGTTTCTTCTTTCATTTGTGTTGACAAGTTTGTGCTTGTTTTTTTCATTAAGTATGACTCTTGGTATCAAGATTTTGATAATGGTATGGGTCAGTAGGATTCTAACTTAAAAGATTTATGAAAATTCCATTGTATTGGGTTCGTTTTTTTCATGTTTCTTCTACATTCTCCTTTGGAGGATGGTTTTAATAACATTATTAAGATGTTGGCGTTGCTATTGAAGATAGGTGGGGTTGAGGTTGGCGCAGCTGAAGGAAATGTGGTTGGGAATTGTGGGCTCCAATAATTTGGCCCCGGCCTCCACCTGCTGCTTTTAGGGGGAGTTTTAACGGATTAAGTTCTGGGGTCAATTTTGGAAGGCAGAAGAGTTTGTAAATAAGACACTACCCAAAGATTTCACCCTCATGTTGCAAGGACTTTATAATCTGAGTTCTAGTTTCCTATAGGCGCTAGCACCTATAGTTAATTACCCCTCCCGATCATGAGAGAAAACTTTTGATTAAGGCTAGTCGTCAATCAGATACGTAGAGATATGTGGATCTGGCATATAGTAGTAGCATGGGTCTGATGTTTGGAAATTGAGGGTTTGAATATTTAAAAATAAGAATTTCACCATCTTGCACTTAAAGTGGATGGTGGGGGAATGGATGGTGGACCCAACTAAGATCCTATGGTTCCGTCGGCCCAGGCCATCGTAGCCCCTGGTCTACTTAGTCAAAGGAGATAGTCGACCCAACCTGACAGAAGGATCCTTGTAGGTAGCCATGGGTTGCTTCATCCAAGGGGACCTTGTAGACCTAGGGTGGGTATTTATCGAAGGGGACAAATTTGAATCCACCTTATCTAACAAAGGGCTTTATGCCCTATCGATTATATCCTACTGATTCCTATCTCAAGGACTTGATGCCACTAAGAAACATATTGGCTCTGGCCATAACCACTATTTTGTGGTGCCATTTGGCAGCAAAACCACTCGATTCAGAGGGCCCCGGGTCATAACCGTTTATCCTGTAGTGTCATTAGGCGGTGAAACTATCAGTTATAGGACACATACCACGTCCTTTCTGGCAGGAGATTATTTGAGAATGGATCCTAGTGATATTTTCGACTAGGCATTAGCTCTATATGAGCTGAAGTGAAATTCAATTTATCCACCCAAGCAAACTGCTGTGGAGGGTGGATGGATTTTGCTTTAAGTGTTTAGATGATTAAATTCAATTTTAAATATTTTGGATTTGGATGATTTCAAGATTTTTTTGGATTTTGGGTATTTGGGTGTCATTTTGAAATATTTAAAATGGACCCCTTCGGTTGAGATTTGCTGTCAATGCGGCCATCATCGGGGTATGGGGGGTCATTTATATCTGTGGATTGAACCTTATCGACTCTATTAATTTACCGACAGAGGATCAGGTTCTTCATTGGATGTAGGTTTTTATTAGTGAACCATCCATTTAATAGACCTTGAAGGCCTAATATGAATGTATAAAATAAATATCCCGATCGATAGCACGACTGTAGATTTTTTTGATGGTTCGAGCCATGTCGACTCCTATCTACCGGCATAGGAGGATCTAGCTCGAACTTGAATTCACTTATTAACCCATACAACATCACTAGATGTCACGTGTATACCAATAACAAGCCCGTTAAGGCCCATGCAGGTTTTATATGTCCCCTTCTATGTACCTATGTGCATACAAATTATGGTGCATGTATGAGGATATCTTGGACATTTGACATGCCTTCTACGATAGCTCATAGAACTGTAGAAGCTTGTGTTTATCATAGCATTCTTGTATTTGCCCATTTTATACAAGTAGACGGTCATGCACTACTTGTTATTTTTATGCAAGTAAATTATTGTGCACTAATGAATCTCTTGCTTTCACTAGTAGATGTTGTTATCTACTATACTTTCCATGCATCCTCCTTATAGAAGGCATGTTAAGTATATAGTGAGTTCCTTACAGAAGCTCATAGGAACTTGCATTTGTCACATTCTTTATACATTTTACTGTGGTCTTTAGTTTTTTTGGTACACCCGCTACTACTGTCTATAGGTAGGTAGATGTATTTATTCACATATTGAAATTGAATACAGGATACTACATTTACTGAAATCTTTCTATATCTACCCACAGGTGGCACATGGTGTGCACATCTATATTCATAGAGAACTCATATGTATTGTAGATCTTCTATCCTTTCTTGCAGAGGGTCGGTCGTATGCACGATGAGTTTCCCATAGTAACTTGTAGGCGTTTGCACTTAATATAGTTACCTTGTATTTTGCTTATGGATGCACGCAGGGTGTACTACAGGTTTTCTATAGCAACTTGTGAGAGCTCGTTGTCTTGCTCCATTTGCAATGAATTGACATATTTGCTGGCTCTTGAATGGTGGTTGGTTGTGGGAGTGTCGTAACACCAAAAACCCACTATTGATTGGCACATATAAGCATGTCGATATGCATATAACAAGTCATTTATTATCGTCAATGGGTATTTGCCTTCGCCACTATTGTACATGTGATAGATCATCTACTATCGCTTGCAAGTATTTCTTTTGTTTTACTTCAATATGTAAACAAGTGGTCGTATGCATAAGAGGTCTTCTATCATTATCTGTAGGCAATATATTTGTTCTTTGCAGCGGACCAATATTGCTTTCAAATTAATATCATAAGGAGACTATGATATTTATTGCATGCTTGACATGAATACTGCACATCAATTATCACTTTCCATAAGTGGTTCATGACGTGCGTCAAGGATTTTGTATGCATGCGTAGAGTCAAATGATATTAATAACTTGCATATTATATTTGCTTAAAACTTGTTCAACATGTCTTAGTCATCAATTCATTATGATCATTATACATTGATTCCCTTTGCTGGTGTAATTTCTAGATGCTGAATCATTGCCCAGTAGTGCATCCTTCTTGGAAATAATTTGTAGCTTGTATGGTGAACTTGCATCGTTGATACTTGCTTTCAATCAACTGCATATCCTTTTTAGTTTTCATTACATGTAGATTTCCATTTGCCTGTTCACATATAGATATTGATTGATATTGAATTCATCATATATCATTATCGCCATTGTAATCAGTTGCATGAGTCTTCATTATTATTTGTGAGTGAATGATCCTGCATATCAAGTGTAATGCTTATTGTAATATTATTGTGCATCTACTTGCAAGTAGATCACATGCCCTTCTCAATTCTTATTGATTATTGCTTACAATCAAATGATGATTAAGTTCTTAAGCACCATAGTTATATGTCCTTTCATTCTTATTGATTTTTAGTATATATAAGGAACTAACGTCCTTATTTGCATGGCCCTCATGTTTGAAGATCTTCCACCATGAGTCCCCTGTTGTACACTTGTAAGTTCAAATTCAAGTCCAATATGAATTCGACTCAACATCATTTAGTTAACTTTGATTTAAGTTTGAGTTCAATTTGAATCCAAGTTCATCAAGTTTTAAGTCCCTTGTGATCAATCGTGTTCAACCTTCCTTAGCCAAGTTTGATTTAAAACTTTTGTTCATTTATTCCACTTTGAGTTTAGTTCATTCAATGTTCAAATCCAATGTCCAAGTCCGAGTCCAAATATAGTCCCATGTTGTCCTTTGAGTTCAAGTCCTTGCTTGAGTTCAAGTAGCAAGCTCAAGCTCTATGTCCCTTGAGGTCCATGCAAATTCAAGTCTTATTTTCATGTTAACACTTGAGTTCAAACTCAGTATGAGTCTTCTACATTCATTCAAGTCTCTTGTGGTCCTTGAAAGTTCAATTTCTTGTCATTTGAGTTTGAATATTCAACGACATGTCCTTATTCATTTTGCAAGTTCAAGTCAAGTTCTGTTTGAGTCAAGTTCTTATTATTTTTTTTAAATCAAGTTTCTCGCATCTTCAAATGAAATTTTGGCAGCCTCCCGGCATCTCCCCTATTTAGAAGAAACTATGAGAAACTGGGCCTTCCCACCACACTAAAAAAAGCGTGTATTGTAGGTGTTCTCAGATACTACGGCCATATTTTCTTCGTCCCCCACCATGCTAAGAAAAGCCTGTACAGGTCTTCTACAGGTATCTATTTTAAAAGAAAAGCAGTTGTTTCCCCGCAGGTACAGAGCCGCATATGGGTACTTAATATTATCCCCACCACCCAAAAAAAGCATGTATAGGGCCTACCCGCCTCGTCATAAGTGTCGCACTGAGTTCCCTTTTCACCAAACTAAGAAAAGTGTGTATGGGTTGTTTGCCGGATCGACATGAATGTCGAGAATTAGATTTTAGGTGATTACCTGCCTCGTTATAGGCACTGCACCAGGGTCCCATCCCACCATGCGAATAAACACGTGAATAGGTAATTTTTTGGTGCGTTGCGAACTTCGAGAGCGAGAATTTGAGTTTTAGAAAATTCATACCTTCGTGGGGTTGTCAGTGGCATTGGCATGCATATCGAGGCAAGCTCTTTTTTATTATTTTAATTAATTATAACTAATTTTAATTAATAATAATTAGTTATAAATAATAATAATTAATTATTATTAAATACTTATTATAAATAATTATATTTAATTATAATTACTTTATGATTAATTAATAACTAATTATATTTGAAAATAAATAATCATAATTAAATTCAATTAATTATGATTAATTTAAAATTAATTAGTAACTAATTATAATTAAAATAATGAATCAAAATTAAATTTAATTAATTATAATTAATTTATAATAATAATTAATTAATTAAAATTAAAAATAACTAATTATAATTAAATTCAATTAATTATAATTAATTCAAACGTATACAGAAATTCAACAGGATTTTATATAGGATTTGAGCGAGATTAAAGTAGGATTTATGCAAGATTAAGTAGGATTTAAACTAAATCCTGTTTAATTAACATGATTTAAGCAGGATTTAGGCAACTATTTAATCTTATAGTGAGCTAAATCCTTCTTTTCACTCTCTATTCAGCGGATCTATGGGATTAGGCCAAAGAAGCACGCGAGAGGGTAGAAAGTTACCTTCACAGCGAGCAGCTCCCGTTGTTGCTTCCATTCAAAATGTCATAACTTTCGATCCTACAGGAAGAAACATCAGAGGAAGAGCGAAGCTGGCCAGCAATAAAGAGAGGTAGATAGGTCCCTCTTTCTCTCTCTCTCTCTCTCTCTTTCTCTCTCTCTTGATCGAAGGTGCTTGCGAACAGGGAAGGGGTGGAGAGATGGAGTTAGGTTGAAACTCTATCCGTGAGTAGATATTGGATTTAGGGCAGAGGAAGGCTCGAAAGTTGAGATGATTAGAGGGAGGTTGGCTTCCGTTTGCAGGCTTGAGGTCTCGGCTGAGGTGGAGAAGAGTTCGGAGAGTTTGTGAGTTGTGGGAGAAGAAATCAGCATTGTGAAGTGGAGTTCTTCTGCTGGAGCTCGATCGAAAGCAATGACGAGCGGCTTGACGAGTTGGGGAAGGAAAGGAGGTTGAATCAAAATTGGCGATGGGAGCTTGGGGCTGACTTCAAGAAGGAATAAGGTAGGGAGCTCTCATGTCCATCATCGAAATTGAGCACATGCATTCATCGTTGCTTTAATAACTGCATTGGAGCGAAGAAATGGAGTGGAATTTTGAGATTTGAGCAGGAATCGCAGGATGAAACTCAGACGGCGCCGTGTACACAGTATTTCAACAGGATTTCCACAGTATTTATGGGATGGGTCACCACAGGTATGGTAGAGAAAATTATTTTATTTGATTTTTTTATTTCTTTTGAGCCCTGGTATTATAGGTCAACAAATGCCCCCCAATAAATGTGGTTCATGTTTAGAGCGAACCACAATTTTTGTATGCTGATTGACCCTATAGATCTCTAGGTATTTACTATGGATGTAACACTAATTTTCTTGGTCTATAGATCTCCAAGAGTCCATCTTTGTGCCTCTGGGTATTTACTCTGGATGTCACACTAATTTTCTTGGTCTATAGATCTCCAAGAGTCCATCTTTGTGCCTTTATGGATCTTTAGATGAACTTATAATCTTTAATATAGATAATATATTTGCTCTTGGTCAAGTAAAGATCCATGGGATAGTGGTAGAGTGCTTCATACTCAAATCCCTTGAGTTTTACTTTATAGATTGATGGCAATTTATGGCATTGCCACTTTCTATTCTTCTTTTTCTGCCACCATCATCTTAGTTTCAGCATTTTTATAAATGCTCAACATCTTTCTCTATCACAGTCATTTATAGATGTATATCAATTGATGGGACTTTATTGTCTCTTGTAATGATTGTATTTTTCTTAAATTATACTTTTGCTAGTGGCACATTCAGTTTACAGAGGATATTCTATTCTCCCCTCATTTAACTGTATTTTAGAAAAAAAATTTAAATATTTATTTGGGGATCTCGGCACACAGTGCGATGTCGACCCAACTAAATATTTAAAATACCCCCAGTCTTTAGGGACATTTGTAGATGTCATCCAAGATATTTCTTTTTGTAGCTTTAACTTGAGTCCTGAGATTTTGGATTCTTTTTATCTTATGCTTTTTGCGGTAGACATTGATGGAGAATTACCTGATTTATCTTTACTGACTTGTCAGGTGATTTTTACACCTTCTGCCCTATGCTTCTTCCTTTGGCGGGCTTGATGAAGGAGTATATGTCAGCAACCTAAAACCCTTTAGGTTTATATTAGGTCTGTAGTGAAAAGTCATCGGTCCAGAGCTTTGTGTATAATGGACTTGTTGATGATAAAATCCTCTTGGTTCATCTTTAAGGTTTATGTGAACTTTAGGATAATTCCTTCAGTCCATTGCTTTGTGCTTTGGTGGACTTGTTGAAAAAAATTTCCTTCGAACCTCGCTTTGTGCTTTACTGATTTGTTGAAGGATTTATGGGTTTCGAATTCGGTTGATAGTACCAAATATGAGTAGTATCTTGATCCTTAACCACTTGAAGAAACTTTAATCTGAGTCACTTGAGTTCATAAGATTAGGCGAGCTAGGACTTGATAGCTCTTTATCCTTTAGTTGTTGAAATGGGGGTTCCTCTACTGCGGCCTTTCTTATGGTGTGTTGAGTAGAAGGAGCTGCCAGTGATCTAGCCATATTTAGGCTTGTTGGATCCGACCTCTTACACCCATTCAAGCTTCAGACTTGAGCTGTGGGAAATGCGCTTCCCAAAACTAAATCTACTGAAGTTGGTAGATTTAGAGTCTACGTATATTTGGTAGTTGTTCGCGACTCCTCCTTTCCACTAGAACTTTGATTCTCTGGTCAATTAGAAAAATTTAGTGGATTATGATCACTTAAACTTATCGAGTTGAATTAGCCTTCGTACTTCCTACAGTCCCTACTGATGGGTTGATGAAGTGGGGGTTCCGCCACTACGACCTTTCCTATGGCATGTTAAGCAGACAGAGCTGCCAGTGATCCAGCCATATTTGGGCATATTGGATCAGGCCTATTATACCCATTCGAACCTTAAGCTTCAGGCTGTTGAAAGACTTTAAGCTATTCCGGTTCAATTTGTTGGAGTGTGTAGTCATGAAAATCTCTTTCTTGACTTTTGAAATCTTTGTACGTTGGAGAAGGTGGTGTCCTGAACCTTTGCAAGATCACCCGTATATACTTTAAAAAAGATATTATTATATCTTTCAGCATAAAAGAATATTTGTATTGCTGATTTTAAATATTTATTCGGGGATCTCGGCATGCAGCGCGATGTTGACCCGAATAAATATTTAAAATGCCTCCTATCTCGCAAGAATATTTCATAATAGAATAAATTTAAAATTTTATGATTTTAAATATTTATTTGGGGATCTCGATGTGTAGCACAATGTCAACCCAAATAAATATTTAAAATACCACATATCCTACAGGGAGATTTTGAAATGCATTCTTACAACATAAGAGAATTTCAAAATATAAAGTATATATGTTAATAAACGTGCATGAAATACACAGTACATTAAATATAACATTTCTTCGACATGGTACTTCTTCAGGTATAGACCGTTGATCGGTGGCATGGGCCTTTGACTGTGTAGGTCGATAAGCTGGTAGGCTCCTCCTTAATACACCTTTTCGATAATAAAGGGACCTTCCTAATTATATACAAACTTGCCACCAATTTTTTGGTGCGGGATGATGGGTCTTCTTAACACCGGAACCAATTCCCCTTCTTGAAATATCCATGGATGCACCATATGATCAAATGACTTTTTCATCCTTGCTCGGTAGATCTCCAGGTTCTGTTGAGCTTGCAACCTGATCTCATCGAGTGCATCAAGCTCTTACATTCTCAAGCGAGCATTTTGTCCTTGAGTAAGTCATTCTGGATAGCGACCCAAAGAGATGGTAGTTCAACTTCTAGTGGCAATATTGCTTTAACTCTGAATACCAATGAGTAAGGAGTGGCCTTGGTTGGTGTTTTATAGGTTGTGCGATACGCCCACAATGCTTCTGCCATCTTCATATGTCATTCTCTTTTGTTCTTAGTGGAGATCTTCTTCAATAATTTTATTAGCATCTTGTTGAAGGCCTCCACTAAACCATTGGCTCTTAGGTTGTATATTGATGAGTATCGCCAATCAATCTTGTGTCATTCAACGAACTTATAGATTTTAGTGCTCTTGAATGCTGTACCGTTATCTGAGATCATGTGGCGTGGCACACTAAATCTATAGACAATCTTATGGGTAAAGAAATTGATCACGTGTTCTGACGTGATCTCTCTGAATGGTGCCGCTTCTGCCCACTTTGAAAAGTAGTTTATTGCTGCCAGAATAAAGTAGTGTTATGCTGATGATGGTGGATCTATTAGCCTAATTATGTCTGTGCCCCAACATTTAAATGGCTAGGATGCTACCGTTAGATATAGAGGATTTGGCGGCTGATGAATGACATCACCGTGAATTTAACACTTATGACACCTCTTAGCATGGTCAATATAATCCTTCACCATTGTTGGCCAGTAATAACCCATTCTCTTGATTTTACCAGCCATCTTAGGACCTGACTGATGTACTCCATAGAGCTCTTTATGAACTTCTGTCACCACTCTATCAGCTTCCTTGGTCCCCAGGCACCTTAGCCACACTTAATCAAAAGCTCATCGGTACAACTTATCGTTGACAAACACGTACCATAATACCCTTTTTCAAATTTGTGCGGCCAAGGATTTATCTATTAAGAGTTTATTTTCTTTGAAATAGTCGATGAATTATTGTCTCTAATCATCCTCTATTTTAATATCTAGGCAATGTAGCTATAACTCCAAGCATCTGCTGGTTTTACGCCTCTTGACTACTTAGCATTCTCCTGGTTAATTTATAATAATGCTCTGTTGGGGAGGTGGAGGATCAACCGGGGTTGTATCATGTACGCTTGAGTCTAATATTCCCTCTATCTGTGGGAATTATAAGATTGCTGGCTCTAAAACCCAGTGATTTTCAACCATAATAAATATGGGTAACTCTGTTGTAAATATGGATTCAAGGATTATGTTTTTGATGATAACAAACATTTATGTTTCTATTTGATTGCGTAACCTTTCAGGTCCACAAGATCAAGTACAATCCAAGCCAGCTCAAGATCATGTTAGTCTGTATATGGTTCAGGTTCAATGTAATTTTTTCATCTTTCTTGAGTCAAGTGTAATGTAATGGATCCCTAAGTTAAGTAACCTTACACACACACACTCAGGGGGAGAGTTTTAGTGAGTTAAAGTTTCTGTTCATTTTTTGTTCAAATCATCCTGTACAATATTCATATCGTCCTAGATGATCCATTAAAAATAGAAACCCTAATTAGGGCAGCCATATTAATTCGGTCTGATTAAGCAGATTGTCCTGGATGATAAACCCATCGTATAGGATGATATGCTCAAATCAAAAATTCTCAGCCGCCAGACCAAGTTAGGCAAGTTTTTATTTTTAGATTTTTGGTCTGATCATCCTAGACGATTCATTATAATCATGCCTAAATTAGTTAGGTGATTAAGAAAAGTAATTAAGATTTGATTGATTCGATCATATCATCCTAGACGATCGTACGATCGTCCTGGACGATTAATTAGAAATCCTGACCGTCTAGTGCTTTTCACCTGGATGACCCAAACAGTGAGCTGGATGATATTCCCATTTTTGAACTAATCGTATGAGATGATATCAATATCATCCTCGATGATCAACTCATTTTGAAATCGTTAAATATTATTATCATGTACGACCCGAACAGTGTGCCGGATGATTTTGGGCAATTTTGAACTGATCATATAGGATGATATATAAATCATCCTAGACGATAAAGTCATTTTCCTTTGATCATCCAGGCTTTTCTCCTGGACGTCCTGAACTATCTTCTGGATGATATTCCTAATTTGAACTAATCGTCTAGGACGATTGCAGAATCATCCCAGACGATCTGAATAAATTTATCTTCTAATCATCCAGAGGAACCAGATCATCCAGGCTGATATGTGTGATTTTGTACTGATCGTATAAGATAATCTACAGATTAATCTGGATGATCTTTGACGACAAGTTGAAATTTAGGGAAATTTTTGAGCCTTTATATTTAAGATTTCATATCTTCTATTGTTGATATCTTTTGCCACTTTCCTTACCTGAGAGAGCCTTGGGAGAGAGAGAGGATCTTATGATGGGGAGTTTGTGAGGTGTTCACAAAGGTTGCTCCAAGTAAGGATCTAAGTCATCTTCTTCGGTCGTCGTCCCTTATCCTTTTTGGTGTCTCTGTGGAAGGATCGTCTACAAGAAGATAAAGATTCTCTACCTACTTCAGGAGGAAGTGAAAGGAGTAAATGTTCTCTGCCTGCTTCAGGAGGATGTAAAAGGAGTCTGGGTTCTCTGCCTCACCGGGTTCGCGAAAAGGAGTTTTGTGAAGGCTTCTCTACCTTGCTGTGGGAGCAGAAAGAGAGTCACTTTATTTTAGTGCAATACGTGGAGGGGAGGCTCCGGGGAGTGGATGTAAGTTAAGTTGACCAAATCACTATAAAATCTAGTGTATTCTTTCTGATTATTTTTTTCACTTTATTTTACTGTAATTAACTACTTGGGTAAAATCTATGTTTGATATGTGCTATTGCATTTGGTTTAAAACATTCAAAAAGATCTTTAAAATCATTTTTTCTCATGAATTTTTAAACTACCAATTCACCCCCCCCCCCCCCCCCCCCCTTTTGGTTAGCCTCGGGCTAGTTCATAAGGGCTTAACATCCCTATCAAACTTTCAGTGGTATCAGAGCGGGATTCATAAAATTAAGTTTTGAAAAACTTTTGAATTTGATCAATGGCTAACTTTGGTAATAAAAACACTACAGAAGAATATTCCATTACTAGACCACCCTTGTTTGATAACATACATTTTTGATTTTTTGAAAACTCGCATGTCCATATTTTTACAATCAATAGATTATCGCATGTGGATGCTTGTTAAGGATGGATACTCTACACCCTTTATAATTGGTGATAGTGTTAAAACTAAACTTCTTTTTACTGAATGGATATTTGATGATTGTGACTTAGCACAACTGAATGCAAAATGCTTGAACTATTTTTTCTGTGCTTTAAAATTTGAGGATTACATGCGTGTCTCTACTTGCATAATTGGTAAAAAGAATTGGGATAGATTATGCATTACTTATGAAGATACATCTAAAGTTAAATAGTTTAGGTTAAACATACTACTTCATGACTACAAACTCTTTCGTATGAAACCTAGTGAGTTCATATCTAAAATGTACACAAGATTCACTCAAATTGTCACCTCCCTACATGCCTTAGGAAGAGAGCTTATGAACTATGAGAAAGTTAACAAGATTTTGAGATGTTTGCCTTCTTCCTATGATGCCAAGATAATTGTAATCACTGAATCTAAGGATTTGAATGCTTATTCTATTGATAACTTACTTGGATCACTCATTACTTACGAGCAAGGGGTGAACCAAAGACAGCTTGATGCAGGTGAGAAAAAGAAAGAGAAAACTGTGGCACTTAAGGCCAACGATACGGAGACTGATTCTTCTGGGTCTGAAAGCAATGATATTGCCTTAATTACTAGGCAATTCAAAAGCTCTCTACGGAAGAAACATAAGAACTATCATAAATGGAATAAAGGTAAGTTGAGCAAAAGTTATAAAGGTTCTTCTGATATAGTTTGTTTTGAATGCAGGAAGTCAGGACATATAAAAACTTATTGTCCTACACTTAAGGCTCACCCAAGTAAGGAGAAGGGTGAGGAGAAACCTAAGTTCAGGAAGGATAAGAAGCAGATTCAAAAGGCATTCTGGGCGGATTCTACATCTAATTCCTCTAAGATTAAAGCTGAAGAGGAGACTACAAACTTGTGTCTGATGGCGGATGATCATCCTGATGAGTCTGAACAAGAAGAGGTATGTGATCTAACCTACGATCAATTGTTTCATGTTTCTCAGAAAATTCATTCATCATATAGAAAACTTAAGAAAACTCATACTAGCATAAAATTTGAATTCTTGAACCTGCAAAAAGAGCATAAAGTGTTGCATAAGGATCATTCTACACTTGATAGCAATCACATGTCACTACTTAATGAATTTGATGAGTTAAATAGAAAGTATTCTGAATTAATTATTGAGCATGATTCATTAAAAGCATCGTATGTTAATTTAGAATGAGCTTTTAAAGAACTAGAAACCATGGCATGTGATTTAGATAGTAGTGAGCAAACATTGAAATGTGAAATTGGAAGTCTTAAAAAGAAAAAAGAATTTCTAAGTGTAAAAATTAGTGCATTTGAGAATAAAGAAATACCTCCTACATTTGCACAGTTTTACAAACCTCCATCACTTGAAGAATCTCATTCAAAATCATCAAAACATATATCATTCAAACTTAGGAAGAGGCACTATCACCCATATAGGAAGAGGTATTAGATGTTTCTCTTGTGGCATGTTAGGATATATCTCCTACACCTGTACTGTTCACCATAGTACACACTAGGTGTGGAGGCCCAAAATGCATGATTCATATTATAACACACATGTATTGTATTCTTATTTTCATAAGAAGGAATTCAAACTTGTTTGGATTCCTAAATCTGACATTTGATGATTTTGTAGGGTTGCTCTCACACAAGACCTCGTGAGAGCATGTAGTACCTGGATAGTAGATGCTCAAGACATATGATTGGAGATGTAAATCAATTCATTTCACTGCAGGCCAGGGCTGGAGGCAAGGTCACTCTTGGAGACAACACCACTAGGAAAGTGGTGGGCGCAGGTATAATCAAAAATTCCAAGAACCTTTTGATTGAAAATATTTTACTTGTAGATGGACTGAAATACAACCTGCTTAGCATCAGTCAGCTTTATGACAAAGGGTTTAGCATCAAGTTCCTAGCAAACACTTGCATTACAAGCTTAAATAATAACACTATTTTGTAAGGTAAAAAGGTCAAAAATGTCTACATACTTGATTTAAATAACATCAAATGTGCTGCTTCATTTTGCTTAAAAACTGCTGCTGATGAGTTTTGGCTGTGGCACAGAAGGTTATGTCATACCAGTATGACAAACCCTTAGAAGAGTCACCCAAAAGGACTTAGTTAGAGGTGTCCCCAAGCTTAAGTTCACTAAGCACCACCTGTGTGATGCCTGTCAACTAGGAAAGCAAGTCTAATCCTCTTTCCACTCCATTAAGAACATCAACACCTCTAAACTTTTAGAAGTCCTCCACATGGATCTCTTTGGACCCATTAGCACTGCCAGCATAAGAGGAAATATTTATGGATTTATGATTTTTGATGATTACTCGAGATTCACTTGGATTAGATTTCATCACATAAATCTGAGTTATTTAATGAATTTAAATCTTTCTCCACTTGGATTCAGAAAATGTTAGGTTATGAGATCTTGACCATTCATAGTGATCATAGTGAGGAGTTTGAAAATATGAAATTTGGAACCTTCTGTGAGGAGTAAGGGATTAGCCACAACTTTTTAGCTCCTACGACCCCTCAGAAGAATGGGGTAGCTGAACAGAAGAACAGGACCTTAGTGGAAGCTGCTAGAGCCATGCTTACTGAGTATTCACTTCCAAAATACTTTTGGGCAGAAGCGATGAACACAACCTGTTATGTGTTGAATAGGGTGAATGTTAGATCCATTCTGAATAAGACATCCTATGAGATCATTAAGGGTAGAACTCCTAACCTGTCCCACCTCCATATCTTTGGCTGTAAGGTTTTTATTCTTAACAATGGGAAATCATCCTTAAGAAAATTTGACCCAAAATTTGATGAAGGAGTATTCTTAGGATATTTAAGTGTGGGGAAATCCTTTAGGGTGTTTAACAAGCAGATATTAGTGGTGGAGGAGACTACTCATGTGTTGTTTGATGAATATAATCCTAAGGAGTCTAGAGTTGAGGAAGAAAAAGAGATAGGAGAGATTACCCAAGGAGTTGAAAATGTAAATCTGGAGGAAAGGGTAGAACTTCAAAACACTTTGCCTAGAGATTGGAGATATTCTTTGAGTCATCCCAAAGAACTGATCTTAGGAGACCCTTCTGAAGGTGTTAGAACTAGGTATGGAATTAGGAAGGACGTAAATCATTCTATCTTTATCTATATAACTGAACCCACCAACATCAATCAAGCCCTTTCTAATGAATTCTGGATCTTAGCTATATAAGAAGAACTTAACCAATTTGTGAGGAATGATGTTTGGGAGTTGGTAGAAAAACGTAAGGATTAAAGTATAGTGGGAACCAAATGGGTCTTTAAGAATAAAATGAATGATTCTGGTGTGGTGGTTAGGAATAAGGCAAGATTGGTGGCTAAAGGGTACAACCAAATATTAGGGATTGATTTCGAGGAGACCTCTTCCCCTGTAGCTAGGTTAGAAGCCATTAGAGTGCTACTAGCCTTTACCTGTTATAAGGAATTTAAGCTTTTTCAAATGGATGTTCAGAGTGCCTTTTTAAATGGGGTAGTAAAGGAAGATGTCTTTATAGAGCAACCCTCAGGTTTTAAGAGTTCCCAATATCTAAATCATATTTTTAAATTAAAAAAGATCTTATATGGATTGAAACAGGTACCTAGAGCTTATTTTGAGAGGCTTAGCACATTCCTATTAGAAATAGAGTTTTTTAAGGGGAGCGTAGACATAACCCTTTTTCTAAGAAAAGTATGAGATGATCTACTCATTGTCCAGATCTATGTTGATATGCTTTTTGGATCTTCTGATAAAATTTATATGATGATTTTTTTAAGATAATGAGTAAGGAGTTTGAGATGAGTATGATGGGAAAATTATCCTACTTTTTAGGTTTTAGTATAAGGCAAATGGAATATTTCTCAATCAATCAAAATATACTAAGGACATCTTGAAGAAATATAAAATGGACAAAGCTAAGTCAATCATCACTCCCATGAGTTCCATTGTTCAGTTAGAAAGAAGTACATTTGACTAATTGGATCACTACTTTACCTGACTGCTAGCCGACCTGATATCATATTTAGTGTTTATCTTTATACTAGATTTCAAGCTGATCCAAAGGAATCCCACCTGACTGCAGTTAAGAAAATTCTTAGATATCTCTTAGGGACCCCAAACTTAGGAATCTGATATCCTAGACACAGCACTTCTTTTGAGATTATTGGATATTCTGATTTTGACTTTACAGGGTGTAGGTGGATAGAAAGAGCACTTCTAGAACTTATCAATTCATAGGACAGTCCTTAGTCTCCTAGTCTAGTAGAAAACAAAACTCTGTTGCACTTTCCATTGCAGAAGCTGAGTATATTGCCTTAGGAAGTTGTGTGGCCCAAGTTTTTTGGTTGAAGCAACAGATCTTGGATTTATGATTACCTATTGGCACAATTTTAGTTCTGTGTGATAATACTAGTGCAATCTGCATCTCTAAAAATCCTATCCAACATTCAAGAACCAAACACATTGACATAAGGCATCACTTCATTAGGGACCATGTTACCAAAGGGGACATTGAGCTACACCATGTAGCAACTAATAACCAACAGGCTGACATCTTTATTAAAACACTGGCCTTTAACTCTTTTAGCATTTTAAGGTTCGGATTGGGTGTGATTGACATAGATGCATGAATTCAATGATCATTGATTTCTGAAATTTCTATTTTTCAGTTTTCCTTTATTTTTATTTTATTTGATTTTTCTGTTTTCTTTCTAGCATTTTATTCTCTGCAAATTTTCCTTTTATCATTATTATTTTTTGGATTTGATTATTTCTCTTTATGAATTTTTCCTTCTTTCTTTATTAATTTACTATTTATTTTCTTCAGAATCAAATCACTGCTCACTATTGCTGATAAATTAGATTTCTAACTGAGAGTTTTTGCCTTATTTTTATTTGAAAGCCTGTAAGTAGTGATTGACTCCTCTGAAACAATTAAAGGAAAGAAATATTGATGATTATTTCTCTTCCACTAACCCCTTTAATGGTGTACTATTCCTTTTGGATAAATTTTTTTTTCAAAATTAAAAAATTAGTTTTTGAAACAGAGATCTATTTTATCTTCCTAAAGTAATCTATCTCATATGAATAGTATTTTCAAAGCATTGAATCATTGTTATGTTTTTTCTTAATCAGGTGATTGCACTTATCATATGAAGTATGATTTTTATTCTGTGAATTACTCTTCCTTACTATAGAGAGTGAGTTTTTTTCTTCTTTAATATTTGGAAGGTAATCTCACAACTGAGATTATTTAGAGATTATGAAAGGAAGTAAGCTTGCAAAAGAAATAAAAAGAGACACAAAGTGGGCCAAAAATGAAAAAGATGCGCAATACCACCAAAATTTGAAAGATACATAAAGTGTATCAAAAATTAAAAGATGCACAAAGTGCACCAAATAAATTAAAAAAAAGGACACAAAATGAGCCCACAAAGAAATAAGCTTTCTTCCTTTTCAGATCTTTAAATATCTTTAAAAAAATTTCTGCGCCACTTAATACTCAAAAGCTTGAGATTGAAAATCATGATTTCTGATTCCTTACTTTGTAATACTATTTTATCAGATATTTATCTGGAATGAGGCTTGCAAGGATTGTTGCAAATCTGGTTTTGATGATGACAAACATGTTTCCAGTGTGTTTTGCTTGGCTAATCTGTTTCAGGCACAAAAGACCGCGAGCCACTCAAGCCAACTCAAGGTCGGTTCCAAGTGTGTCAAATGTATGATTTTTCCTTTTATTGAGTCAATTGTAATGTAACTGATTCCCTAGCTAAGTAACCTTGCACACACACACTCAGGGAGAGAGATTGAGTGAATTAGAGTTTCTATTAAAAATGTGTTCAGATCGTCCTGGACGATATCCACATCGTCCTGGACGATCCAGTTAAAACAGAAACCCTAATTAGGGCGACTAAGTTAAGAGGGTCTGATTGAGCCGATCGTCCTGGACGATCTACGGATCGTACGGGACGATATGCCCAAATCAGAAATTCTCAGCCGCCAGATTAAGTTAGGCAAGTTTTATTTTAAGTATTTTGGTCTGATCGTCCCGGACGATACGTGTATCGTCCTGGACGATTCACTACAATCATGCCTAAATTAGTCTGGTAATTAAGGAAAGCAATTAATGTTTAATTGATACGATCACATCGTCCTTGACGACCGCAGGATCGTTCCTGACGATCGTGATCGTCTTGTGCATTTTAGCTGTACGTCCAGAACTATGTACAGGACGATTTGGGGCCTTTTTGAACTAATCGTACCGAACTATTACCCTATCGTCCGGGACGATCAAGTCATTTTTTGGTCGTCCAGCACAGATTTCTCTGGACGACCCGAACTGTCTTCTGGACGATTTCCTTCAATTTGAACTAATCGTCCCGGACGATCGCAGGATCGTACGGGACGATATGAACAACTTTTTCTACTGATCGTCCAGAAGAGCCAGATCGTCCAGGCTGAAACAGCTGAATTTGAACTGATCGTACAGGACGATCTATCGATCGTCCTGGACGATCTTGGCCGACAAGTTGAGATTTAGGGCAAATTTTAAGCCCTCCTTTAAAAGAACTTTTTCCAATTTTTGGAAAAATCTTTTGCTGCCTTCCTTCCCTGAGAAACCCTAGAGAGAAGAGAGAGTTGGGAGAGAGAGAAGAGATCTTGTGAGGGGGAGTTAGTGAGGGATTCACTAAGGTTGCTCCAAGCACGGATCAGAGTCGTCTTCTCCGCTCGTCGTCTGTCATCTAGTCGGTGTTCTTCGTGGGAGGATCATTTGCAAGAAGATCCGGGTTCTCTGCCCACTTCAGGTGGAAGCGAAAGGAGTTCATAGGTTCTCTGCCTGCTTCAGGAGGAAGCGAAAGGAGTTCGAAGGTTCTCTGCCTACTTCAGGAGGAAGCGAAAGGAGGTCGGGTTCTCTGCCTCACCGTGTGGTGAAAAGGAGATTTTTGTACAGGCTTCTCCGCCTTGCTGTGGGAGCAAAAGGAGAGACACTTCTGTTTAGTGCAATACCCGGAGGGGAGGCTTCGGGGAGTGGACGTAGGTCAAGTTGACCGAACCACTATAAAATCTGGTTTGCTTTTCTGATTCAGTTTTGCACTTTACTTTTCAATATAAACTGCTTGGGTGAATATCGTTGGTTGATCTTTTCGTTATTGTTTACTTATTTCCGCTGCTAAGTATCGAAAAGATTTTCATAGTTATCGTGAAATTTTTAAATAACCAATTCACCCCCCCTCTTGGTTAGCCTCGGGACTAGTTCACTAGGGCTTAACATCCCTTTCAAACTTTCAAGTGGTATCAGAGCGGGATTCAAAATTTTTGTTTAAAAACTTTTGCATTTGATCCAATGGCTAACTGTAACAATCGTAATACTGCTGAAGGTTATTCTATTACCAGGCCACCATTGTTTGACAATATTCCTTTTGATTTTTGGAAAACACGCATGTCTACTTTTCTGCAATCTATTGATTATCGCATGTGGATGTTAGTTAAGGACGGATACGAACCACCTTTTCGAATGATTAATAATGTGAAAACTGAATTTTCGTTTGCTGATTGGATGTTTGATGATCTTGATTTAGCACAGTTGAATGCAAAATGTTTGAACTGTTTATTTTGTGCTTTGAAATCTGAAGACTATATGCGTGTTTCTACTTGTACAACGGGAAAGGAAATCTGGGATAGGTTATGTATAACATACGAATGTACAACTGAAGTCAAACAATCTAGGTTAAACATCTTCTTACATGATTATGAACTTTTTCGCATGAAACCTAGTGAGACTATTTCAGAAATGTACACAAGGTTCACTCAGATTGTTACCTCTTTGCATGCTTTAGGTAGAGAACTTACCAACTACGAAAGAGTGAACAAGATTCTTAGATGTTTGCCTGCTTCTTATGATGCTAAGATTACTGCTATTACTGAATCCAAAGATTTAAATACTTATTCTATTGAGAGCTTACTTGGATCACTCATTGCTTACGAGCAAGGGGTGAACCAAAGGCAACTTGATGCAGGTGAATGCAAGAAAGAGAAGACCGTGGCACTAAAGGCCAAAGAATCAGATGCTAGCACTTTCGGGTCTGATAGCGATGAAGTTGCCTTAATCACAAGGCAATTCAAAAGCTTTCTAAGGAAGAAACATAAGAACTATCAGAAGTGGAACAAGGGTAAGTTCAATAAAAACTTTAAGGGTTCATCTGAATCGGTTTGTTTTGAATGCAGGAAGCCTGGACACATTAAGGCTGATTGTCCAACACTTAAAGCTCACCCAAGCAAGGAGAAGGGTGAGGAGAAACCAAAGTTCAGAAAGGACAAGAAGCAGATTCAGAAGGCGTTCTGGGCAGACTCTGCATCCGACTCTTCTGAGACTGAAGCTGAAGAGGAGGAAACAAACTTGTGTCTGATGGCGGATGATCACCCTGGTCAGTCGGACCAGGAAGAGGTATGTGAGCTTACTTACGATCAGTTATTTGAAGTTTCTGAAAAGATTCATACATCGTATAGGAAGCTTAAGAAAACCCATGCTAGTTTGAAATTAGATTATTTGACTTTACAAAAAGAGCATGATTCTGTAGTTAAAGATTATTCCACACTTGATTCCAATCACATGTCCCTGCTTGATGAGTTTGATGAATTGAACAAAAAATATTCTGATTTAGTTACTGAGCATGATTCTTTGAAAACCACGCATGTTGATTTAGAAAAAGCTTTTAAAGAGTTAGATACAATGGCATGTGAAGTAGAAAGTAACAATGGCGCTTTAAATTTTGAAATTGCAAGTTTAAAGAAAGAGAATGAGTTTTTGGAAGTAAAAATCAGTGCTTGTGAAAAGAACAAAACACCGCCTACCTTTGAACAATTTTATGCACCGCCACCTTTTAAAAATTCTGTTGCAAGTTCATCAAAGCATGTTTCATACACTACTAGGAAGAGGCACTATCACTCACGACGTTTAGTTAATCCTTTTCCTGGTGTTAGATGCTTTTCATGTGGCATGTTAGGACACATATCACACACTTGTACTGTTCACCGTAGTACACATTGGGTGTGGAGACCCAAACTGTCTGTTTCACAGCACAGCACGTATGCATCGCATTCTTCTTTTCATAAGAAGGAACCCAAACCTGTTTGGGTTCCTAAGACTGACATTTGATGATTTTGTAGGGTTGCTCTCACACAAGACCTCGTGAGAGCATGTGGTACTTGGACAGCGGATGTTCTAGACATATGACTGGAGATGCAAATCAGTTCATTTCGCTGGAGGCCAGAGCTGGAGGCAAGGTTACACTTGGAGATAACACCACCAGGAAGGTGGTAGGCACAGGTATAATTGGGGATTCAAAGAACTTTATGATTGATAATGTTTTACTTGTAGATGGACTGAAACACAACCTGCTGAGCATCAGTCAACTCTGTGACAAGGGATACAGCATCAAATTCCTGCCCACTGGCTGCATTTTAAGCTTAAATGATGAAGTTGTTTTGCAGGGGCAAAGGATCAACAACGTCTATAAGCTGGATGTAAGTAGCATTAAATCTGATAATTCAATTTGCTTAAAAACTGCTGCTGATGAGTCTTGGTTATGGCATAGGAGATTGTGTCATGCCAGTATGAAAACCCTTAGGAGAGTCACCCAAAAGGACTTAGTTAGAGGTGTGCCCAAGCTTAAGTTCACTAAGGATCACCTGTGTGATGCCTGTCAGTTGGGGAAGCAAGTCCAGTCCTCTTTTTACTCTGTTAAGGATATTAGCACCTCTAGACCTTTAGAAGTTCTTCACATGGACCTCTTTGGACCCATTAGCACTGCCAGCTTAGGAGGGAGAGTCTATGGTTTTGTGATTGTTGATGATTATTCAAGGTTTACTTGGGTTAAGTTTTTGTCACACAAATCTGAGTCATTTGATGAGTTTAGATCTTTCTCTACTTGGATTCAGAAGAAGTTAGGATGTGAGATTATTACCATCCATAGTGATCACGGAGGGGAGTTTGAAAATGAAAGATTTGGAAGTTTTTGTGAGAATCATGGGATTAGTCACAATTATTCAGCTCCTAGGACCCCTCAGCAGAACGGGGTAGCTGAAAGGAAGAACAGGACCTTAGTGGAAGCCGCTAGAGCCATGCTTGCCGAGTATTCACTTCCAAAATACTTTTGGGCTGAAGCGGTGAACACTGCCTGTTATGTGCTGAATAGGGTGAATGTGAGAGTCAAACTGAATAAGACATCTTATGAGATCATTAAGGGTAGAACACCAAATCTGTCCCACCTCCATGTCTTTGGCTGTAAGGTTTTCATTCTGAACAACGGGAAGTCACCCTTAGGAAAATTTGACCCCAAATCTGATGAAGGAGTGTTCTTAGGATATTCAAGTGTGGGGAAATCCTTTAGGGTGTTCAATAGGAGGACTTTGGTGGTGGAAGAAACAACCAATGTAGTGTTTGATGAATCTGAACCTAAGGAGTCTAGATCTGAAGTAGAAGATGAAGAGATTATTGAGGTTACCCAAGGAGTTGGAAATACAAATTTGGAGGAAAGGGTAGAACCTCAAACAGAATTGCCTAGAGATTGGAGATATTCTTCGAGTCATCCTAAAAAACTGATCTTAGGAGACCCTTCTGAAGGTGTTAGGACTAGGCATGGACTTAGGAAGGAAGTAAACCATTCTGCCTTTATCTCAATGACTGAACCCACCAACATCAATCAAGCCCTGTCGGATGAATTTTGGATTTTAGCTATGCAGGAAGAATTGAATCAATTTGTAAGGAATGATGTTTGGGAGTTAGTAGAAAGACCTAGAAACAAAAGTATTGTGGGAACCAAGTGGGTCTTTAAGAATAAGATGAATGATTCTGGTGTGGTGGTGAGAAATAAGGCAAGATTAGTGGCTAAGGGGTATAATCATATAGAAGGGATAGATTTTGAGGAAACTTTTGCCCCTGTAGCTAGATTGGAAGCCATTAGAGTGCTACTAGCCTTTTCCTGTTACAAGGGATTTAAGCTGTTTCAAATGGATGTCAAGAGTGCCTTTTTAAATGGGGTAATTAAAGAAGATGTATTTGTAGAACAACCCCCAGGTTTTGAGAGTTCCCAATATCCAAGTCATGTCTATAAATTAAAAAAGGCCTTATATGGATTGAAACAGGCACCCAGAGCTTGGTATGAGAGGCTTAGCACATTCCTGTTAGAAAGAGAGTTTGTTAAGGGGAGCGTAGACACCACCCTTTTTCTGAGGAGAATAGGAGATGACTTACTCATTGTCCAGATTTATGTTGATGATATAATTTTTGGATCTTCTGATAAATATTTATGTGATGAGTTTTCCAAAACAATGAGTAAGGAGTTTGAGATGAGTATGATGGGAGAATTGTCCTACTTTTTGGGGTTTAGCATAAGGCAAACGGATGATGGAACCTTTCTCAATCAATCAAAATACACTAAGGACATTTTGAAGAAATATGAAATGGACAAAGCCAAGCCAATCAATACTCCCATGCCCTCCTCAGTTCAGTTAGATAAGGATTCAAATGGAAAATCTGTTGATCAGAAGAAGTATAGAGGGATAATAGGGTCACTGCTTTACCTGACTGCTAGCCGACCTGATATCATGTTTAGTGTCTGTCTTTGTGCTAGGTTTCAGGCTGATCCTAAAGAGTCCCACCTAACTGCTGTTAAGAGAATTCTCAGATATCTTTTAGGAACCCCAAACCTAGGAATTTGGTACCCTAGGCACAGCACCTCTTTTGAGATCATTGGATATTCTGATTCTGACTTTGCGGGGGGTAGGGTGGATAGGAAGAGTACTTCTGGGACTTGTCAATTTATAGGACAGTCGTTAGTCTCCTGGTCCAGTAGAAAATAGAACTCAGTTGCACTTTCCACTGCTGAAGCTGAGTACATTGCCTTAGGGAGTTGTGTGGCCCAAGTTCTTTGGTTGAAGCAGCAAGTCTTGGATTTAGGAGTACCCGTTGGCACAATTTCTGTTCTGTGTGATAATACCAGTGCCATCTGTATCTCTAAGAATTTAATCCAACATTCTAGGACCAAACACATTGACATTAGGCATCACTTCATTAGGGACCATGTTACAAAAGGGGACATTGAGCTACACCATGTAGCAACTGAAAAATAGCTGGCTGACATATTCACTAAACCACTGGCATTTGACTCATTCAGCATTTTGAGAACCAGATTAGGAGTGATTGATATAAATGCTTGATTCTGATGACTGCTGATTTATGATTGTTATGATTGGTATTCTGATTTCTGTTAGTTAGTTTTTTATATTCTGTTTTCTGATTTCTGTTAGTTAGTTCTTGTATTCTGATTTCTGATTTCTGTTAGTTAGTTTTGGTTTGATTATTTGCTTTCAGTTGATTTTATTTCTTCTGCTGATTTCTGTGTTATCCTTTTTGTTAGTTTGATTTGAGTATTTACTTTGCTATGATTTTCTACCTGTTTTTATTTATTTACGGGTTCATATCTTGCACTTACTGTTTTATGCTTTTCAAGATCTGATCACCGCTCACTACTTCTGGTGATCTGAATTTTTGACTGAGAGTTTTTATCTTGTTTTGGTTTGGAAGCTGATAAGCAGTGATTGACTTCGCTGAATCTGTTAAAGGGAAGAAACATTGATAATTGTTTCTCTTCCTCTAACTCCTTTACTGGTGTGTAGTTTCTTTTGAATAAAAATCCTTTTCAAAATTAAAATGTTAGTTTTTGAAATAGAGATTATTTTATCTTCCTACAGTAATCTGCCTCATATCAATAGTGTTTTTCAAAGTCTTGAGTCATTAGTTTGATTTTCTAAACCAAGTGATTGCATTTATCATATGTTGTATGGATTTTGTTTTGTGAATCGTTCTTCCTTACTACGGAGAGTCATCTCCTATGTCTGGAAGATAATCTCACAGCTGAGACTCTTTAATGATTATGAAAATCATAATTTTTGATTTTTTACTTTGTAACACTATTATATCAGATATTTTTCTGGAACGAGGCTTGAAAGGATTTCTTTTCAAATCTAATCTTTTATTCTGAATCGGATTTTTGTGTTGAAAGAGGTTTGCATCGATAAGGTGCCTGGGGTCGGAGTTACGAAAGTTGATTATTTCCAACCTTTTTTGGATTTCAGCGCTGTCAATTGTCCTGTCATTGGTTTTTGAATCTAAAATCAAGGAAAAATTCTGATTTTCCTGTTTTATAGTTTGTTCTATTTATGTTTTATTTTATGTTTTCTTATCGTGTTATGTTTTTCGCTCCTCCTTTTTTTTTTGTGATGGCAAAAGGGGGAGTCAGTTGTAGTCGTATCTGTTTCTATTTTTTGGGTCATGCTTCATGTATTATTTTAGCTGTTAAATAAAAATTTAAAAAATATTTATTTGTTGGATCTCCTAGTTTACTTTTATTTTCAGACTACTTTACAAATGTTTGTCATCATCAAAAAGAGGGAGATTGTTGCAAATCTGGTTTTGATGATGACAAACATGTTTCCAGTGTGTTTTGCTTGGCTAATCTGTTTCAGGCACAAAAGACCGCGAGCCACTCAAGCCAACTCAAGGTCAGGTCCAAGTGTGTCAAATGTATGATTTTTTCTTTTATTGAGTCAATTGTAATGTAACTGATTCCCTAGCTAAGTAACCTTGCACACACACACTCAGGGAGAGAGATTGAGTGAATTAGAGTTTCTATTAAAAATGTGTTCAGATCGTCCTGGACGATATCCACATCGTCCTGGACGATCCAGTTAAAACAGAAACCCTAATTAGGGCGACTAAGTTAAGAGGGTCTGATTGAGCCGATCGTCCTGGACGATCTACGGATCGTACGGGACGATATGCCCAAATCAGAAATTCTCAGCCGCCAGATTAAGTTAGGCAAGTTTTATTTTAAGTATTTTGGTCTGATCGTCCCGAACGATACGTGTATCGTCCTGGACGATTCACTACAATCATGCCTAAATTAGTCTGGTAATTAAGGAAAGCAATTAATGTTTAATTGATGCGATCACATCGTCCTGGACGATCGCAGGATCGTTCCGGACGATCGTGATCGTCTTGTGCATTTCAGCTGTACGTCCAGAACTATGTACAGGACGATTTGGGGCCTTTTTGAACTAATCGTACCGGACGATTACCCTATCGTCCGGGACGATCAAGTTATTTTTTGGTCGTCCAGCACAGATTTCTCTGGACGACCCGAACTGTCTTCTGGACGATTTCCTTCAATTTGAACTAATCGTCCCGGACGATCGCAGGATCGTACGGGATGATATGAACAACTTTTTCTACTGATCGTCCAGAAGAGCCAGATCGTCCAGGCTGAAACAGCTGAATTTGAACTGATCGTACAGGACGATCTACCGATCGTCCTGGACGATCTTGGCCGACAAGTTGAGATTTAGGGCAAATTTTAAGCCCTCCTTTAAAAGAACTTTTTCCAATTTTTGGAAAAATCTTTTGCTGCCTTCCTTCCCTGAGAAACCCTAGAGAGAAGAGAGAGTTGGGAGAGAGAAGAGATCTTGTGAGGGGGAGTTAGTGAGGGATTCACTAAGGTTGCTCCAAGCACGGATCAGAGTCATCTTCTCCGCTCGTCGTCTGTCGTCTAGTCGGTGTTCTTCGTGGGAGGATCGTTCGCAAGAAGATCCGGGTTCTCTGCCCGCTTCAGGTGGAAGCGAAAGGAGTTCGTAGGTTCTCTGCCTGCTTTAGGAGGAAGCGAAAGGAGTTCGAAGGTTCTCTGCCTGCTTCAGGAGGAAGCGAAAGGAGGTCGGGTTCTCTGCCTCACCGTGTGGTGAAAAGGAGATTTTTGTACCGGCTTCTCCGCCTTGCTGTGGGAGCAAAAGGAGAGACACTTCTGTTTAGTGCAATACCCGGAGGGGAGGCTCCGAGGAGTGGATGTAGGTCAAGTTGACCGAACCACTATAAAATCTGGTTTGCTTTTCTGATTCAGTTTTACACTTTACTTTTCAATATAAACTGCTTAGGTGAATATCGTTGGTTGATCTTTTCGTTATTGTTTACTTGTTTCCGCTGCTAAGTATCGAAAAGATTTTCATAGTTATCGTGAAATTTTTAAATAACCAATTCACCCCCCCTCTTGGTTAGCCTCAGGACTAGTTCACTAGGGCTTAACATCCCTTTCAAACTTTCAAGGATCTCTTTTCAAAACTAATTTTATTTCTTCTGAATTGGACTTTTGTTTGAAAGGAATTTGAACATGTAAGATGTCCGAGATAGGAGTTATAAAAATTAATTTTCCAACTTTTCTGAATTTCAACGTCGTCATTTTTCTTCTTATTGGCTTTTGAATTGAAAATCAAGAAAAAATTTTGATTTACTAGAGATGATCGATTCCAAAAAATAATATTTTTGTTAATTTTTCTCAACTTTTATTTTTATTTTGGTTTGATTTGATTTTTTTTGTTTTGGGATCCCTAATCATTCCTCTTCATCCTTCATTATTTTTCATTTTTTAGTCACATCATCCTAGACGATCCATACATCATCTTGGACGATATGATCAAATCATCCCCATCTTGATCCAATGGCTGATCTGAACTAATTATTGGTGATCGTCCTGGATGATACATCTCATCATCTTGGACGATCCATATGGTAGCAGCTGTACGATTCAAATTTAGCCCGTCTAATTCATTTATTGCATATCATCCTGGATGATCCACCTAATCATCATGGATGATACTTTTCGTCAATGGTCGTCTAACTCGACACCTCGGGACGATCGCTTATATCTAATCATCCTAGACGATATCTGATCATCTCGAACGATATGATCACCTTTTTGACCAATCATCCTAGATGTCATTATTGCTTCTATCATTTTAGACGATCCTGTAATCATCCTGGATGATAGGTCCATTTTATATTTAAATAGCCAATCTCAGCCAAATTTTTAACCACACTTCCTTCTACACCCATACAATCTTTTCCTCATGGCTGGTGGCAAATGATTTAGGCATCAGGGTACTAGTTCGTCCCGAGGAAATGTCATCCCCACTTTTCTGATGCAACCGATTAGGATGCCTTCCAGCGCTAGCTTGACGTGGGGATCACTCAATCCAAAATCATTAACCCTAGTAATCTCACATATTCGGTACTTAACCTTTTCACTCAAACATCCCTCACCTTCATCCTGACACTAACTTTTCCATTTAGTACTGAGCTTCTCCGTATTTCTTTGTGAATCTTCACATCGATTCCTCTTACTCCGCCCTCCGCTCTTATGTTAATCGCCACCCTGTCGAACTAACCACTCAAGACTTTCACAATATTCTCCAACTTTCCATTACTAGCGATAAGCTCCATATTTTTATCCTTTGACCCTGACTTTGACTGGAGTGTCGCCAATCACTTTCTTAGGAATACCAACATCCATTACCATAATAATGTCTGTGCTTCCTTACTTAAGGATGCTAGGAAAATCCAGCATGTCCTTCGCTCCTCTATCATTCTAAAAGCTGGGGACCGCATCCATATTATACCTCTGCTCTCTATAACTACCTTCTACATCATGGCCCACCGTGATTTTAAAGCTACCAATCTCCCTTTTCGCTACATCAAACACCTCACTAGTATTAGGGATCCGGGCCACAGAAGATGCCCAAATCTAGCCTTAGGCCACCTCATTACCTATGCTCTTGAAATTAAGTATAATCTATAATATCCAGTTCCTACTAATGTCCAACCTTCCTTCTATTCCAACAACTCCTTCCATGTTCTTCACATTACTAGACCTCATCAAGAGACCAGCACGGATGTTAAGGGAGAAGAGGAAGAACCTGCTCCTGAAACTACTGTACCTGCTCCTCTCAGTATAGAATCACTGATAGATCACCTGGTGCACAGGTTTGACCAGTGGGAGGCACACTTTGACTCCTACGTGGTTGCCCAGGAGCAGTAGCATACTAAGGATGTCCACCGATTGATTACCTATATAGCCCAACAACAACAGCAGCACGACCATTTTTATGGCTTGGTTTGGCGAACAGTTTACCTCCATCCATAGTCTGTTTCAACCACCTCCACCTCTATCTGATCACAATCCCCCTTTGTACTAGTTTGTTTACTTTTTTCTATTTTTTTTATTTTGGTTTTTATACTATTTTTCTTTATGTGTCTATGTGATATTTTCCCCTTTTTGTGATGTCAAAAGGGGGAGTAGTTTGTATTTTGGGTCATTGTATGCTCTTGAATTATCAATGTTCAGTGTTTTGAATTATCAATGCTCAATATATATTTACTGAATTTAAAATTACTAACGAATGTTTGCCATCATCAAAAAGGGGGAGATTATTGCAAATCTGGATTCAAGGATTATATTTTTCATGATAACAAACATTTATATTTCTATTTGATTGCCTAACCTTTCAGGTCTGCAAGATCATGTGCAATCTAAGCCAGCTCAAGATTGAGTCAGTCTATATATGGTTCAGATTCAATATAATTTTTTCACCTTTCTTGAGTCAAGTGTAATGTAATGGATCCCCAAGCTAAGTAACCTTGTACACACACACTCAGCGTAGAGTTTTAATGAGTTAGAGTTTCTATTCATTTTTCGTTCAAATCGTTCTGGACAATATTCATATCATCTTGGACGATCCATTAAAAATAGAAACCATAATTAGGGCATGCATGTTAAGTCGATCTGATTAAGCAGATCATCCTAGATGATAAACCCATCGTATAGGATGATATGTTCAAATCAAAAATTCTCAGCTGCCAGACTATGTTAGGCAAGTTTTTATTTTTAGATTTTTGGTCTGATCGTCCTAGATGATACATGTATCATCCTGGATGATTCATTATAAACATGCCTAAATTAGTCAGCTGATTAAGAAAAGTAATTAAGGCTTGATTAATTTGATCATATTATCCTGAACGATCGCAAGATTATCCTGGAAGATCAATTAGAAATCCTGACTGTCCAGTACTTTTCACTCAGACGACCCGAACAGTGTGCTGGATAATATTCCCATTTTTAAACTAATCATACGGGATGATATTAATATCATCCCGGACGATCAAGTCATTTTGAAATCATCCAGCATGGTTAACCTGTACGACCCGAACAGTGTGCCGGACGATTTTGGGCAATTTTGAACTAATCGTACAGGACGATATATGTATCTTCCTGAACGATCAAGTCATTTTCCTTTGATCGTCCAAGACTTTCTCCTGGACATCCCAAACTGTCTTCTGGATGATATTTCTAATTTGAACTAATCATCTAGGATGATCACAGAATCATCCCGGATGATCTGAATAAATTTATCTTCTAATTATGTAGAGGAACCAGATCATCCAGACTAATATGTGTAATTTTATACTGATCATACAGGATGATCTACAGATCATCCTGGATGATCTTTGACGGTAAGTTAAAATTAAGGGCAATTTTTGAGCCTTTATATTTAAGATCTCTTGTCTTCTATCGTTGAGATCTTTTGCCACTTTCCTTACTTGAGAGAGCCTTGGGAGAGGGAGAGGATCTTATGAGGGGCAATTTATGAGGTGTTCACAAAGGTTGCTCCAAGCAAGGCTCTGAGTGGTCTTCTCTGGTCGTCGTCCCTTATCTTTTTTGGTGTCTCTACGGAAGGATCATCTGTAAGAAGATCAAGGTTCTCTGCCTGCTTCAGGAGGAAGCAAAAGGAGGTAAGCTTCTCTGCCTACTTTAGGAGGAAGCAAAAGGAGTCCGGGTTCTCTACCTCACCGAGTTGGTGAAAAGGAGTTTTGTAAAGGCTTCCCTGCCTTGCTATGGCAGCAGAAGGAAAGTCACTTTATTTTAGTGTAATACCTGGAGGGGAGGCTCCGGGGACTGGACGTAGGTCAAGTTGACCGAACCACTATAAAATATGATGTATTCTTTCTAATTATTTTTTGCACTTTATTTTACTACAATTAACTTCTTGGATGAAATCTATGTTTGATCTGTACTATTGCATTTATTTTAAAACATTCAAAAAGATCTTTAAAATCATTCTTGCTCGCAAATTTTTAAACTACCAATTCACCCCCCCCCCCCCTCTTTGTTAGCCTCGGGCTAGTTCATAAGGGCTTAACATCCCTATTGAACTTTCAAACTCCTTATCTTTATTTGTCAGCTCCTTGGCCAATTTGGCCAGACAATCTGCTTTCGCATTCTGTCCTCAAGGGATTCAAGCTATCTTAATATTTGGCATTTCCTTTAAGAGCTTGAGAGTCCGTCGGTGATAGGGGCTAATTCAAGTTTATAAATCTTATGAATACCCTGGACTTGATTTATCACAAGTTGAGAATCACCAAAAATTTAGAGATTTGTGATTTGGACACCAATCGCAATCTCCAGTCTCGTTATTAGAGCTTCATATTAGGCTTCATTATTGGTCTGAGGTTAAGTTAAACTGAATGAGAATCTCATGATACCTCCCTTAGGTTCTATAAAGATGAGACCGATGCTAGCTTGGGCCTTTGCAAGATTTGGAGGTCTGGGAGATTTGATCGACGATGCCCCATCAATACACTTTTCCCAAAATTATAGTTTTTTCCTCTTCCTCAACCTGCATGATTTATTCATCGGGCAAATCATCATTGAGTGGAGAGTCTGTTGGAATTAGATGTGTAGTGAGAAAATTTTTCAAAGCTTGTCCCTTCACCACCTTCTATGGCATGTACACGATATCAAATTATAGTAATATCACTGCCCACCTCGCTAAATAATCTATCAATGCTGGTATTATCATCAAGAACTTTAGCAAATCGATCTTTGATATCAAGGTGATTTTATGGGAGAGCATATAGTGGTGGAGTTTCTAGACTGTAAAAATTAACGCCAGACAGTGCTTCCCAATTAGAGAATATCACACTTCTACTCTGATTAATCTCCGACTGATGAAGTAAAGCACATTCTCTTTGCCTTCTTCTTTATGTTGGGCTAATAATACTCTGAGGGACTATTCTAGTGCTGTCGTATATAGTATAAGAGGCTTCCTCAGAATTGCCACAACAAGAATGTGCAGATTTAATAGATATCTTTTGATGCTTTCAAATGCTTCCTAGTATTCTGTATCCCATTTGAAGCGGACATCTTTCTTTATTAGCTTTGAAAATGGCTGGCACCTACCCAATAGATTTGATATGAATCATCGAATGAAAGCTAAATTCCCTTGTAAAGAACGAAGTTGACGGAGGTTTCTAAGAGGCGGCATCTCAATGATCGCCTTGATCTTATTGGGGTCGATCTTGATTCCTCGGTGATGAATTACGTACCCTAGGAATTTGATAGAGGAGAGCTCAAAAGCACATTTGAGAGGATTCATCTTCAGAATAAACTTTCTGATTCTCTAAAATATGATCCTTAAGTCATTTAAACGATCTTGCCGGTCCACGCTCTTGACGACCAGGTTGTCTACATAACACTCAACCTTCTGATGTATTAACTCATCAAAGATACATATTATTGCCCGTTGGTAGGTGGAATCAGCGTTCTTCAAGCCAAAGGACATGACTGTGTAGCAGAATATACCAATGGGTGTTATGAATGATGTATGCTTTTCATCTTCAGGCGCCATCTTAATTCAATTATAGCCTGACTATTTGTCCATAAATGAGAATAAATCATAGTTGGACGTGCTGTCCACTAGGAGTTCTGACACCGGGAGCAAAAAAGTCATCTTAAGGACATGCCTTATTGAGGTCCCTGAAATTGATACAGACACAAATATATCCATTCTTCTTCTTCACGGGGATGATATTGGCGATCCAGTCAGCATATTTCTCTTCTTAGATGAAGCCCGCTTCTATGAGTTTCTTCGTTTCAGTGATCACATGTTCTTTAATCTCCAATCTCATACTCCTTGGAGCTTGTTTGGCAGGCACCGCATCAGGATTGATGGCTAATCTGTGAACTACTACCTCAGGGGATAAGTAAGGCATTTCAGCTATGTCCAAGAAAAGAAATCCTTGAATTCACAGAGGAGTTCCTTTATTTCCTCCATTTACTCTTCTAGCAGAAGGGAACTAATGAAGGTTTGGCGAGGGTCATGCTCGGTTCCTAAGTTGAATTCTTTTAGTTCATCCATAGTGGCTGCCTGTCTACCATCTTCGAGTTCTTCTGGAGCAGGCTTGGCTTCTACGGGCTGATCACCAAGAGTGTCAACTTCATATATCTCCTCATTGCCGCTGTTGTCGGATTCAATTTTCCCGTAAGTAATTGCTTGGCAAGTCTCCTTCCGGAGGTATTTTTGCTTGATGCATCTGATACCTTTATATACATTCATATCCTTCTGTCATAATGGACATAGATTCCTTCCATACCAGAGTCTTAGGCACGTACGAAGCTATCATTTGGAGGAAGGAATATTGATCTGCTTTCATGACATTCTTTGAATACTTTTGGTATTAAACCTAGGTAGTCTCTTAGGTAGTAATTCTTCAGAATCGACAAGTATACGACACCAGTCGTGATTCTCTTCCTCAAGCTTTCCCACTGAATATAGTACATTCCCTGGCTTAGTCCACTTTTTTAAAGGAGGAAGATAAAGGGTTGGAAGTTCTTCAACCCTATGCACCTCTCGCAGACTTATATTTTTTAAATATAGTAGGGGAACACGCATGACTACAAGCACACTATTTGAGATTGACAGGCTATCTATTCTTCTAGAGAATACATCTTGCACCGTGTTTATGTAGATGAAGTCATAGTCATAATTATCATTCGAATATTCAACCTCCCTACTCTATTTAGCCCTTGAGTGGCATACCCTCTGGGATTTTGTAAGGGTGACATCATCTTCATCTATGTCACTCCCCAAGGGAGGTACATGTCTTCTTTCTTTAGAAGTAGCATCTATTTTGCTAAGAGTCGATGACGCCTTTTTTCACCCCACCTTCTTCTTCTCACCTTCTTATTTAGGTCACTTTGCAATCTCTGGATTTGATGCTTCAGCCTCAAGAGAACTTGACAGCTTCAGCTTCTTCAGCATGAAGTATCTAGCATCTTCATACATCATTACTTCATGGACTGTAAAGGGTTGGATGTCACCAGAGATCTTAAATTCTTCTCCATCCCTAATATACTTCATGCACTGATGCAGCATTGATGGTACAATACCATACTCGTGTAACCACAGGCGACCTAGAAGAGCCTTGAAGGAGGTGTCCGCATCAATCACATAAAATTTGGAATCTGCATGCAGTTCTCCTAATGTTAGGGAGAGCATAAATGATCCCAGAGTTCTCTGCCCCTTATCATTGAATCCGTGCACCATAAGCTTATCTAACCCAAGGTGTTCCACATCGAGGCACAACGATATCAATGCCTTTAATCTTATAAGGTTGATGGAGGATTCAGGGTCGATCAGAATTCAACTTATTATCATTTGGTCACTCTCTGTAGTAACATACAGAGGGCAATTATGATCCGCTGTTCCAAGCATCATGTCTTCTTCAGATAAGGTAATGAAAGGCTTGTTACAGGCTTATAGGACCTCAGTCATGTTACGCTCAATAAAATACACCTCGTATCTTTTGGGGTCTTTAAGAGCCTGAATCAAAGTCTCCCGAAGGTTTTTAGATATCACCATAGCATCGTATATACTAAGCTGGGCAGGGATCTTTCTCAGATGGAATAAGATATTATAATCTATCCCTTTGATTAGTGTATCTTTCTTCTTGGGATCCTTGGGGATGATATCTTCGTTGATAACTATCTCTTATCAGAGATCCCTTTCTTTGGTGGAGGTGGCAGTATCTTGCCACTTCTTAGCTACACTTGAGCAATCTCTTCTAGCTCAGACTTATTTGACAGTGCATTTTCTTCAGAGTTGGCCATTATTGGGTATAGGGATTCATCTACTGACTCAAAATTACCACCCAGAGTTATATGTCCCATTTGCGATGCTATGCTGGGGTCTGATTCATCTTCTTTTAGAAAATATAGATCCTCATCTGAATTGTAATCCATTGGTGACACCATCATATAGGATTCAGAGTGTGTCTCTTTTTTGCATTTTGTTGGAGTCACTGGTGCCATCAAAATAACCCGACAAGTTTCTATAGGGAGTATACCATCATCGGCCTTTTCTACCCCCTCAACCTTGAGCTTCATCATAAAATCAGCAAGCTTAACGGGGCATCTTATAGTCTGATAGTGTGCATCCAAACTATCGATAACCCTTTAGGTTGCTATCTTTTTCTCCTTAGTCTTCTTCGATTTGGTCTTCTTCTTAGAGGATTTCACCCTTCCAGATTTGAAAGAACCAGCTTGGTTGAGGAATTGCTTAGAAGTAGAAGCTCGCACCGTGGGCAGCACCTTGGGATCTATCACCGGCTCAGTGGGAGACTTCCACTTTATGCCTGGAACTCCTTCTAGTTACTTTAGCATTTTCACATTCTTTTTGGAGACCATAATCTCCCACTTCTCTTCTTATTTTGGCTTATTTTCCTTTGTTCTTTCTTCAACCAGAGGTATATAAGAGGATATAACCACTTGAGTTGATTCTTTTCTAGGATGAGCCAACATATTTTCTGACAACGTGAGCTCTCCTCTTTGATATTATTTCTCAAACCAATCCTTAAAGATGTAGAAATCTTCAATAGGATGGCTGACTACCCAATGATACGGGCAATAATTTGGGTCACCAGTATGTTTTGACTCCTAAGGCCTCTTACACTCCAGCAGTTTTAAGCCTGCCTTCAACACTTATTGAAACAGCTTGACGACACTTTCCCTCTTGAATGAATATTCTTTATTCATTTTAGCTTTGAGGGAGGAGAACATTCGATCACCATATCCTATCATTTACCTCAGGCGTTCTACACCACCCTGATAAGTTTATGGCTTATCATTACGCCCAAGTATCAACTTCGATTGGGGGTTAGGGTTGTAGGCCTATTTTGAATTTTCTTCATAATGTATCGATTGTTTGCCTTTGTCTATGTTATAAACCACACATTTTTCTTTATTAGCTCGGGAGAAAAATGTAGAGTCGGCCTCACCTCTTCTAGCACCTAGGGCCTTAGCCTTCTTGGTCTTATCAGAGTGACTTTCTAATCTTGATAAGTTCAGCTTCTGAAACTTTACCACTCTGTCCAGCAAATCCTAAAATGTGGTGATTGTAGCCATGCACAGGAAGGGTTTCATTTTATCATTAAAGTTTCCCATTAGCAACTGTACTGCATGTTTTCCTTCAAGATGTTGCTCATATTTCATGCTCAAATTTAGCCAGCGAGTGATATACTTCACTACTGACTCATCCCTTCTTCTCTTATCCATAGTAAGGTCAGTTATTATTATCTTCTCGGTTGTGAATCTCTTCACGAATATAGCTTCCAACTCTGTGAATATTTTTACCGAGTCATTTGGCAATTCAGCATACCATTCAAAAGCTGCTGCTGTTAAACTACTAACGAACTGTCGAAAAAGTAGGGCATCATTTCCCCCTGTATTTCTATAGGTAGCCTTGAATTATGCCAAGTGTTGCCTGAGATTTTTATTGCCATCAAAAGTGTTAAATTTTGGTACAGAGTACCCTTTCGAATACTGCACTTGGTCATATTCAGCAGGATATGGTCGACCCTTTTCTACTAACTTTTATGCTTGATCAATGGCTATGATAGCCTTGATCTTTTCTGTGATCAGTCCTTCGAGTTGTGCAGTCATCACGGGCTCAGAGGTGCTGGGAACATTCTGTGGAGTGGATTGGCAAGCTATATTATTAACTTTATTAGCACCTTCAAGAGTTCTCAGTACTCCTGACACTTGCGGCATTTGAAAGTTTAGAGGGTTGATGATTAGGTATGGCACCGATAGCAGCAGTCCTCTGTATCAATGCCTCCATTTGAGTCATCATCTCAGTCATCTTCTCATTTAGCTGAGAGATTTCTCTATCTTTGGCTCTCATTTCCTCATAATGACGAGTGTGGCATTTTCATCATCGGGGGGATTCCCCTCAAGTTCTTCCGCCTCATCTTCTCCTTGGGAATGGCCACCCCTAACAGCAGTGGACCCAGCATCATTATGACAACGGTGTTCTTGCCTAGGTGGCAGTTGCTAATGGCCATCACAATCTTCACCTTCGTCGTAGTAGGCCCCATCATCAGCATTGGTGTGTCTCACTATGTAGACCACTTCTATGTTCATGGTGTTGTTCATTTCTTCAATTCCTTCTATCTCTTCTATATTTTCTTCTTCCATATCTTCTTCCCCTTCCTCTTCTAGTACTCGAATCTCCGAGCGGTGGCACCACCAGATCTCCGGTTCTTAATCTGGCAAGAAGATTTCTTTGATCCATGGGCTGCGGTCGAAGTTGGATTCTTCTTTTGGAGTTGCCAGTGAGTGATGGGATCACCTAGAGGATTCTCCGAGGTGTCGACTGTCGAGAGGCGCATCTCCGATGGTCACCATGCGGGATATACTTTCTTCCTTTTCTCTCCGTTGTAAGAGATAAATGTTCTCTTGGCAGAGTTTTTCTAGTCTCGACCATCAGTGGCCACAAGTATTTTCTCTTTTTCAGTCCAGTCTCTTTCACAGTCTTCAGGACCCTGTAGACCCGAGCTTAGAGAGTTTCAGGCTCCTTCTTCTTTTGAGGAGCTGGGACATCAGGCTGCTGGTCCCAAAATAATTTCTTTAGCTCACGAGTTGAGCTATTTTTTTTTACCCACTTCAGGTTTGTGAACCCATTTTGGGTCGGAATGGTCTCTTCTGGCTCTTGGGCTGGCAGATTCGATGGGTGGACCGAAAGTTGTTGTTGAGCTCGAAGCTCAGCATTCTTCTTCCTCCTCTACCTCATGGTGAGCCTTCCTCCAAATGAGGAAGCTTCAGCATTATTCTCCCCGGGTGCAGATAACCCAGTCGGTAGAGATATGGTGTTTGCAGTCACCACAGAAATTCTCCCACCAGTCACAACACTTTTGGCGATCGGAGCCTCAGTTTGTGACAATCTTTCGAATATAGAAATCCTCTTATGAGGATTTTCAACAGCAATAGTACTCCGTGATGCTGGCAGGTGCATCCGACGTGTAGTAGCTTCAATAGTTGGTTGCTGCACTAGCAAATCTCCTAACAAATCTCTCGGCATTCTCGCCATTCGTAGGAATGGTGGTAGTCCACGCAGCAATTGCTGGAAAGTCAACACTACAAAACTGAATGGTAGCTTCGGCATTTCCAGTGTTGATTATAACATTTGCTAGCTGAATGTTGGCTCCACCACCTAGCTGCACAAATGAAAGATAAGTGTTAGTAATCATCATCTGATACATCACCCCACACTTTCAGAATGTAGAGACTTGCACAGAACATAAGAATAAAATAGATAATATTAACAAGCAATTAAAATAATAAATTTAAAAACCCTGCTAAATATGCTATCTCAGTGAATTGGTTGAATGACTATTTTTAGAATATTAATCACTTAAATTCATTAACAATCATTTTGAAAAATTTAAAATTTTGAACCCATATAGATTCGACTACTACGATAATACTGAGATGACTAGCCAAAGATACAAAGAGAAATCATTCCCCAGCGGAGTCACCAAAAATCTGTGGGCTCCAAAAATTTAGCCCCGGCCTCCACCCGCTGCTTTTTGGGGGGAGTTTTAATGAATTAAGTTTCAGGGTAAATGTTGGAAGGCAGATGAGTTTGTAGATAAGACACTACGCAAAAAATTCACCCTCATTTTGTGAGGACTTTATAATCTGAGTTCTCATTTCCTATGGGTGCAAGCCCCTATAGTTAATTACCCCTCCCGATCATCAGCGAGAACTTTTGATTAAGGCTAGTCATCAATCAGATACATAGAGATATGCGGATCTGGCATATAGTAGTAGTATGGGTCTAAAGTTTTGAAATTGAGGGGTTGAATATTTAAAAATGAGAATTTCACCATCTTGCACTTAAAGCAGATGGTGGGGGAATGGATGATGGACCCGATCAAGATACCATGGTTCTGTCATCCTGGGCCATCGTGGCCCCTGGTCTACTTGGTCAGAGGAGATAGTCGACCTAACCTGACAGAAGGATCCTTGTCGGCAGCCATGGGTTGCTTCATCCAAGGGGACCTTGAAGACCTGGTGTGGGTATTTATCTAAGGGGACAAATTTTAGTCCACCTTAGCTAATAGAGGGCTTTATGCCCTATCGATTATATCCTATTGATTCATATCTCAAAGATTTGATGTCGCTAAGAAACATACTGGCTCTGGCCATAACCGCTATTTCGTGATGCCATTTGGCGGCAAAACCACTTGGTTCATAAGGCCCCAGGTCATAACTATTTATCCTACAGTGCCATTTGGTGGTGAAACTACTGATTAGAGGGAACGTACCATATCCTTACTAGCAGGAGATTGTTTGAGAATGGATCCTAGTGATATTTTCAACTAGGCATTAGCTCTATGTGAGCTAAAGTAAAATTTAATTTATCAACCCTGGCAAACTGTTGTGGAGGGTGGATAAATTTTGCTTTAAGTGTTTAGATAATTAAATTGAATTTTAAATATTTTGGATTTGGATGATTTCAAGATTTTTTTGGATTTTGGGTATTTGGGTGGCATTCTGAAATATTTAAAATAGACCCCTCCAGTTGAGATTTACTGTCAACGCGGCCATCATTGGGGTGTGGGGGGTCATTTATATCTGTGAATTAAACCTTGTCAACTCTGTTAATTTACCAATAGAGGATCAGGTTCTTCATTGGATGTAGGTTTTTGTTAGTGAACCATCCATTTAATAGACCTTGAAGGCCTAATATGAATGTATAAAACAAATATCCTGGTCGATAGCACGACTATATATTTATTTTACAGTTCGAGCCATGTCGACTCCTATCTACCTGCATAGGAGGATCGGACTCAAACTTGAATTCACTTATTAACCCGCGCAGTATCCCTAGATGTTACGTATGTACCAATAATATGCTCGTCGGGGCCCATACAGGTTTTATATGTACCCTTCTATGTACATATGTGCATATAAATTATGGTACATGTGTGGGGATATCATGGACATTTGATAAGTCTTCTACGACAACTCATAGAAGCTTGTCTTTATCATAGCATTCTTGTATTTGCCTGTTTTATATAGGTAGACTGTCATGCACTATTTGTTATTTTTTTGTAAGTAGATTGTTGTGCACTAATGAATCTCCTGCTTTCACTAGTAGATGTTGTTATCTACTGTACTTTCCTTGCATCCTTGTTGTAGATGGCATGTTAAGTATATAGCGAGTTCCCTACAGAGCTTGTAGGAACTTGCATTTGTCGCATTCTTTATACATTTTGCTATGGTCTTTGGTCTTTTCGGTACACCCGCTACTGTTGTCTGTAGGCATATAGATGGATACTACATTTACTGAAGTCTTTCTGTATCTACCCACAGGTGGCATGTGGTGCGCACATCTGTATTCATAGAGAACTCGTATGTATTGCAGATCTTTTATCCTTGCTTGTAGAGGGTCAATCATATGCACGATGAGTTTCCCACAGTAACTTGTAAGCGTTTGCACCTGATATAGTCACCTTGTATTTTGCTTATGTATGCACGTAGGGTGTACTATAGGTCTTCTATAGCAACTTATGGGAGCTTTTTGACTTCCTCCATTTGCACTGAATTGACATATTTGCTGGCTCTTGAATGGTGGTTGGTTGTGGGAGTGTCGTAACACCCAAAACCCACTGCTTTTTGGCACTTGTAACCATGTTGATATGCATATAACAAGTCTTTCATTATCGTCAATGGCTACTTTCCTTCGTCATCATTGTATATGTGATACATCATCTACTATCGCTTGTAAGTATTTCTTTTGTTTTACTTCAATATGCAAGCAAGTGGCCGTATACATGAGAGGTCTTCTATCATTGTCTGCAGGCAATATATTTATTCTTTGCAGCGGACCAATATCGCTTACAAATTAATATCATAAGGATACTGTGATATTTATTGTATGCTTGACATGAATACTGCACATCAATTATCACTTTCCATAAGTGGTTCATAACGTGCGTCAAGGATTTTGTATGCTTGCGTAGAGTCAAATGATATTGATAACTTGCAAATTATATTTGCTTAAAACTTGTTCAACATGTCTTAGTCATTAATTCATTATGCTCACTATACATTGATTCCCTTTACTGGTGTAATTTTTGGATGCTGAATCATTGCCCAGTCGTGCATCCTTCTTGGAAATAATTTGCAGCTTGTATGATGAACTTGCATCGTTGATACTTGCTTTCAATCGACTGCATATCCTTTTTAGTTTTCATTAATTGTGGATTTCCATTTGCCTGTTCACATATAGATATTGATTGTTATTAAATTCATCACATATCATTATGGCCATTGCAATCAGTTGCATGAGTCTTCATTATTATTTACGAGTGAATGATCCTGTATATGAAGTGCAATGCTTATTGTAATATTATTGTGCATATGCTTGCAAGTAGATCACATGCCCTTCTCAATTCTTATTGATTATTGCTTACAATCAAATGATGATTGAGTTCTTATGCACCATAAGTTAAATGTCTTTTCATTCTCATTGATTTTTAATATATATAAGGAACTGACATGCTTACTTGTATGGCACTCATGTTTGAAGATCTTCTTCCATGAGTCCCCTGTTGTGCACTTGCAAGTTCAAATTCAAATCCAATATGAATTAGACTCAACATCATTTAATCAACTTTGATTTAAGTTTGAGTTCAATTTAAGTCCAAGTTCATCTAGTTTTAAGTCCCTTGTGATCAATCGAGTTCAACCTTTCTTAGCCAAGTTTGATTTAAAACTTTTGTTCATTTATTCCACTTTGAGTTTAGTTCATTCAATATTCAAATCTAATGTCCAACTCCGATTCCAAATATAGTCCCATGTTGTCCTTTAAGTTCAAGTCCTTGCTTGATTTCAAGTAGCAAGCTCAAGTTCTATGTCCCTTATGGTCCAAGAAAATTCAAGTCTTGTTGTCATGTTCACACTTGAGTTCAAACTCAGTATGAGCCTTCTACATTCATTCAAGTCTCTCGTGGTCCTTGAAAGTTCAATTTCTTGTCATTTGAGTTTGAATATTCAATGTCATATCCTTGTTCATTTTGCAAGTTCAAGTCAAGTTCAGTTTGAGTCAAGTTCTTATTATTATTTTATTTTTAAACCAAGTTCCTCGCATCTTCAAATGAAATTTTGACAGCCTCCCGACGACTCCCCCATTTAGGGGAAATTACGAGAAACTGGGCCTCCCCACCACGCTAAGAAAAGTGTGTATGGTAGATGTCCTCGGACACCACGGCCATATTTTTTTTTGTCCCCCGCCACGCTAAGAAAAGTGTGTATGGGTCTTTTACAGGTACTTATTTCAAAAGAAAAGCAGTTGTTTCCCCACAGGTATAGAGCTGCATAAGAGTACTTAAGATTATCCCCACCATGCTAAGAAAAGTGTGTATAGGGCCTACCCGCCTCGTCATAGGTGTCACACCGGGTTCTCTTCCCACCACGCTAAGAAAAGCGCATATGGGTGGATTACCGGCTCGACATGAATGCTGAGAATGAGATTTTAGGTGATTATCAGCCTTGTTATAGGCACCGCACCGGGGTCCCATCCCACCACGCGAATAAACGCGTGTATAGGCAATTTTTCGGTGCGCCGCGAACTTCGAGAACAAGAATCTAAGTTTTAGAAAATTCATTACCTTCGTAGAGTTATCGGTGGCATCAGCATGCATATCAAGGCAAGCTCTTTTTTGTTATTTTAATTAATTATAACTAATTTTAATTAATAATAATTAGTTATAAGTAATAATAATTAATTACTATTAAAATTCTAATTATAAATAATTACATTTAAATTATAATTACTTTATGATTAATTAATAATTAATTATAATTAAAAAAATAATCATAATTAAATTCAATTAATTATAATTAATTTATAATTAATTAGTAACTAATTATAATTAAAAATAATGAATCATAATTAAATTAAATTAATTATAATTAATTTATAATAATAATAATTAATTAACATTAAAAATAACTAATTATAATTAAATTCAATTAATTATAATTAATTCAAACGTATACAAAAATTCAAAAGGATTGTATATAGGATTTGAGCCGGATTAAAGCATGATTTATGCAAGATTAAGTAGGTTTTAAACTAAATCATGTTTAATTAACAAGATTTAAGCAGGATTTAGGCAACTGTTTAATCTCACAGTGAGCTAAATCCTTCTTTTCCCTCTCTATTCAGTGGATCTACGGGATTAAGCCGAAGAAGCATGCGAGAGGGTAGAAAGTTCCCTTCACAGCGAGCAGCTCCCGTAGCTGCTTTAGTTCAAAATGTCCTAACTTTCGATCCTACATGAAAAAATGTTGGAGGAAGAGCGAAGCTGGCTAGCAATGAAGAGAGGTAGATCGGTCTCTCTCTCTCTCTCTCTCTCTCTCTCTTGACCAAAGGTGCTTGCGAACAGGGAAGGGGTGGAGAGATGGAGTTAGGTCAAAGCTCTGTCCGTGAGTAGATGTTGGATCTAGGGCAGAGGAAGGCTCAAAAGTTGAGATGATTAGAGGGAGGTTGGCTTCGATTTGCAGGCTTAAGGTCTCGGCTGAGGTGGAGAAGAGGTCGGAGAGTTTACGAGCTATGGGAGAAGAAATCAGCGTTGTGAAGTGGAGTTCTTCGGTTGGAGCTTGATTGGAACCAACGACGGGCGGCTTGATGAGTTGGGGAAGGGAATGAGGTTGGATCGAAAGTGGCGATGGGAGCTTGGGGCTGACTTCGGGAAGAAATAAGGTAGGGAGCTCTCGCTAGATCTAGATGAAGCTACAATAAACAATATCACATCATCTATATATAATAGGTGTGAAATGAATGAAGCATTAGGCATAATCTTGTTTCCCAACCCCTCTCTTCTTTGATGACGGGCTTTTGACAAAATTTTAGAGCAAATTATGAAAAGGTATCAAGACAATAGACAACCTTGCTTAAACCCATGCTTGGCTTTTATCCAGTCCGTCCTTCTCCCATTTAGTAGGAAAGAGAATCTTGGGTTGATCACACACTCCATTATCCAATTGATCAATTTCATAGGAAACTACATACACTTTATTTCTTGGAATATGGTAGGCTAGCACATACTTTCGTATTCTTGCTCCATATCTAATTTTAGTGCCATAAGCCCCTTTTTGGAAGATGAGAACCTAAATTTACTAAACAATTCCAGAACCAGTAAGCATTGGTCTGAAATAAACTATTGGGATAAATGCTTTTTGTTATTTTGATAAGATATTTGGGATAATCTTTTAGTCAGTTCATCAACATCATTGTTGCAATCTTGTAAGTTGTTTCAAAGAGGCATATGGGTCTAAATTTTGAAGGATCCACTGCATTCTCCACCTTTTGGATAAGAAAGGAAAATGGTGTATTTCTAGATTGAAGGCATCTTACCTGATTTAAAGAAGCATGATACAAGATTCCAAACTTTTGTGTTTACTATCTCCCAATAGAACTTAAAGAAAGTAGGAGAGATCCCATTGTATCCCAGAGAAATTTTCCCTAGCTCCTTCATTAGTTAGTACATCTCTTCCTTATTGAAATCTGCCACCAATAGATCATTATAATAATACTTTATCTATTCATTTGAAAGAAAATCTGGCTAGCCTTCTAAAACACATTGCCTACCTTTCCATTTATTGATGAAGAACTGATTAAAAAGTAAGCTCAATGGCTATTGGGTCCTCACTCAATTCTCCATTTTGTAACTTGATTTGATTTATCCTAATAGAATTCCTCCTTGCTGAAGCAAAAGAGTGGAAGAAGTGAGAATTTTATTCCCCCTCCTCCATCCACCTAAGTTTTTCCCATTGCATCCACCATGTGTTCAGCTTCAAAACTTTGGTTCCTATCTCTAGAGGTTGATGAGGATCTAGTCCACCCAACTGGGCTTCTTGTTCCTGAAGAGATAATATATGCTTCTATAGAGAAGACTTCGATCACCTTAGTCCATTTAGCTTATTTTTGCTCCAATAGTACAAGTTCCTTAGGATTCTAGTAAGCTTTCTTTGTAGAATTTTTGAAAGGTTTCCAACATCCTGCTTCCTCCAGGAGTTGAATTTAATACTCCATATAGATGGGTAGGAATTCCATGTGTTCTCAAAATGAAACATTTTTTGAAACACTGGAGGATCATTATTGACCCTTATAGCCAAGGGACAACGATCAGACCCCAATCATGCTAGGTGTTTTACTATACCAAAGCGGATTTTCTAAAGAGCAACAAAGTTTATTGGTATTACATATAGCCTCTCCCAAATTCTATTCAAGCCATCCCTATTATTGCACCATGTAAAATGAGGCATATGAATGAAACTTAATGAAGATCATTTTTAGTCATGAATGCTTTCATTTCTTGAGCTCCTTGCGACATGATCAACTGCTTCCCACCATTTTTTTGTTCTTTTATAAGATATAGTTAAAATCACCCCCTACAATGGCAGAGGTGTCTCTTAAAAGAAAGCTTCAATAGAAACCCACAAAGCTCTCCTTACATGCAAGTCCTTGTTGTTATACACAACTACTACTGTCAACTCTAAAAAATTGGGATCTGTTAACTTGCCAATCACACATTGAGGAGTTACCACTAGATTGGTAAATGATGCCACATTCTTCTTCCATAGCACAAAAATGCCTCCTGATCTTCTTGCTTCTGGTAAGTGGAAGAAACCCCAATCAGCTCCTATTAACTTGTTATATCTGACCTTACCATTATTTCAACTTTGGTTTCCAATAGCCCAACAAAGGAGACCTCATTATCTTTAACTATACTGCATAAATGGAAGCCCACCTCCTTCTTATGGGCTGCCCTATAATTCCATAACAATATAGAATTCATTAATTGAGTGCAAGGGAATTGATCCCACCCACCAATTTATCTCCTTTATCATTCTTCGTCTGTATGGAGGTTAGTTCAATAGGGCCAAAAATTTTCACCTCCTTGCTTGGCGTTGCACTAACAATTTAATGTCCATGTTTTGTTAAGTCTGAACAGATTCATTATCAATTTCCACCTTACTGTAGGGAGCAGTAATAACTTTATTCTTCTTCATTACTTTCATCTTGGCTTCCCTTTGAAGAGTTTGGAACTATATTTCATTTGAAGAAGCCTTTACTTGATTGTCACCTTTGTCCTTGAGATGTTTTATTTCATTATTCCTGATTACCTTTATCTTATCATCGACAAATTTATTAATTGGATTTAGCAAAAAATGACCTCTTGATCTATGAAATTTGCTAGATTTTACTACATTTTAATGATCCTCCTCTTCCTCTTGATCCTTGGATTACCTTCAAATAGCAGATGTTGTGACTAGCAACTTAACTAGGGAGCAATTACCTTCATGGTTAGTACCATTCATTACAGATTCAGCCATCTCCTTATTTTTTTGTGCAGCCTCAGGTTTGAGGAAATAGTTTTTACTACTTGCATTGAGTTTCTCAGGAAGAGCTTTGTGTTATACTGGAATAAATCTTTTAGGCTTATAATATGATATCTATCTCCATGGCCTTCCTTGAATTCTTTGGATTTAATTGCTGAGAATTGGTGTTGAATTTCTCTTTAGAATAAGAACTCCTATGTCTCCTATCCCTTCCTGGATGGAGATTGAACATTCTCACATTGTCTAATGCTTTATAGTTAGCACCTCTTATATTTTTCTTTCTATAAGTGACAATGTTCAACTCACTAAAAGAATCTTCTTCATGATGCCCCACCGGATGCTCCTCTTTTACTTGATTTTAATTGATATCCTCCTTAAATGAAGGTTAAACATTAGAGCCCTGATAAATTTTCTTTCCAATTTCTTCCCTGGTTCTAGAATCTGATGGGGCTCCATCAGGACAAAGTGCCTTCTTGTGTCCAAGCTTCCCACTACAGAAGTAAAGTTTTGAAATTGTTTCATATTCAGATAGCAGAAAGATTTTCCTATTAGAGCCTTCTAGCCATACTTATGAAGGTAATTTATTTTACAAATTAATTTGGACACAAACCCTCACAAGTTCTCTTCGCCCCCATTGGAATGTATTGGCATCAAGAAGGGTTTGGTCAATGAGAGACGTAACCCTAGTTATATTTCTCTCATCCCGATAATGCAGTGAAAAATGAGAGAATCTAAACCAAAGTGGAGATGAAAGAGAGCTTTCATAGAAAAAGAAGAGGGAAGGTGAGCACGTATCAAGTCATATGACATGGCCCTGTTTTCTTGTTCTGAAAAGGAGCTTAGCTTTGCTTTAGGAAGAGGCAAAGCAAATAGGAATTAAATTTCTTTGAGAAACTTTAATTTCTGGAATTTTTAATTTTAAAGTCAAACACATCATTATGAAAGATATATCATCTCAGGAGGCGATGATATCATTCACTAATGGGTTTTGACAACAAAACTGGGAGTTCATTTTGATTATCATAGTCAAATTTAAGGAAGAACTACATATGACCCTGAAGGATCCAAATGATGTTCAATCGAGTATTTGATTATGATAATCTAGATGAAGTATCATTAATTTCATATTCAAAGTCATGATAATAAAAGATATATCTTCCCGAGGAAAGAAAGTATCATTTATTATTGATCGTCCAAATAAGATGATAATGATTATCATTGATTTTGATTTTCCAAAAAAATAATAATTGAATTTTTTATAATTGATCTAGTGTATTTAAATCTCCTACTAGAGCAAGCCCTTGTAGTTAATTACATCATCGGAAACCTAACTTTTCTACAAAAACTCTCGATTAAAATAACTGTTTAAATCTTATTTTTAAGATATTCAAAGAGCGATATCAAAGGCAGTGATGGTAGAGTTTTCAATTAGGATTTGATCAAATTTTGAACACTTATTTCTGGAGGCCAACAGAGGAGAAGTAGGAGGTTTTTGGGGATTCTAAAATACTTTTGAGAAGCCCCAATCTATCCTATGTGTTCAGCTTTAAATTTTGATTTGAAGAGAAATATAATTTGAGTTGTCAATTAATTACAAAGTTGGGATTACATTTTTGAAGTTGGGGACATATGATTTAGAGTCTGTCATGGATCCTAAGTTTAATTTGGGCACTAAATGATAGTGGCTAAAACCTAGCTAATGTTGTGTAAATCTAAACTTATCCCAGCCTAGATTAAGGAGCCAGCTAACAATCTAGGTGCTTTAAATCATGAATTCGATCTTTTCATGAAAGATTGATGGGCTATTAATTAAGTTTTAATGAATTGAGGTTGATGTCTAGAGCAGATCCGAATTGGCCCCTTAACATATCTAGGGTGATTATGCCTTAAAAAATATAATTAAATTTTTTAGGACTCTTTTAATTTATTTCTAATGTAATGTATACTAATTGACCTTGAATGCATAAATGTTATGAAACAGTTTTATTAAAGGCTTAAAAATAGATTTTATGCTAGAGATTGCATAACATCCCCTTGATAGAATTACACCCTAATAGGTCAGGTGGTCTGCCAGAACTTACAGGCGGGGAGGTACCTAACAAGGTAGAGAAGATTTTAATATGAATTCATGCGAACTCTTGGAAATCCTGAACATAGATCTTAAGTTATTAGAATTTTTATGTGAGCCTAAAAATTTTTAATTAATTTGAGTAGAAAAAAATTTTAAGCATACCCTCACAAGCCTCTGCATATTTCTAGGTTAAATCAAAAGGAGGCAAGCAAGAGAAAAGACTAAAAAAATAGGTAATTTGTACTGTGTAAATAATGTAAATAATCAATCAATAAAAATAAAATGTGTTTAATGTCCATGTGGGAAGTGCCACTTAATTTATAACCTATGGTCTGCAGAAATTAAAATTGGCTGGTTACCACTGACAATAACCCGGATTCTAATCCTAAAAATGATGCAAGTGACATTGAGACTGGGAAATTTTCTGTCTTCACTTCTTCATCCTTCTACAAGCTCCTTGGATTCATCTATTCCAAGTATCCAAATGAAAAAAATCCTACCCGAAGGGGTGTTTCTTTTCTCTTTAGATTCAAAATCATTCTAACTTGAATCTCCAAATGAAGAGGAACTCTCCCCTACGGGATATTCCCTTCACTTTGGATTTCAAGCTAGATGTATGACATCCCATCTCAAAGATCAACTTTCACAATTAAATTATATTACATCTCAAAAATATAAAAAGATTCTAGATAACCTACCTGGTTATCTTAAGTAGTTATATAATCAAAAATATCCCAGGCAGTTATATGCATTGCTCAAATTAAAACACAATCACGCTTGGCCATGCTATATTTTATTTCAAGGGGGCCTAACAATTTTAGCACCTACAAAAAAATATGTCAGTTTAAATTTTAATTTTTCCCCCCTTAATTTATAGAGCTACACGAGCATGACCACGTGCACAAAATTCTATGAGCATCTAGATCATTCCTAGCCTAGGGGTAATCTAACGCCCATCACATCAATTCTTTTTTTAAAGATGCACATGTATTAAAAAGAAACTATTACAATCTAAGGAAAAAATAAAATCACATTCCTCCTTTAACAACCTAAGAAAAGAAGGAGGAATATTATTGGAATAAATGTCATCCTAAAGAAAACTACTAGAAAGAGCCAAACTAGCACACAAATCCGCTAGTTTATTACATCTTCTATCAGTACAACTAAAAATAACATTATTAAAAACCCTTAAAAATGAGAGATCTTCCATCCATTGTCCAACCTTTAAAGCCTTTGTTTTCCTCAAAGAATCTTGAAGAAATTTGATAACATTGTAATTATCACCTTCAATAATGATCCCTTTACAATTAAACATCCAATCTTGAATAACATCCTTCAAAGATTGAATAGCAAGGAGCTCCAACTGAGCAACATCCCAATGCATACATGTTCGTCCAAATGCTAGCAAAGCAAAAATCTCCCTTTGCAATCCCTAAATACACCACCAATTCCATATTTATATGAAGATAATAAGGAAGCATCAACATTCACTTTGATCCAATCAGAAGGAGGAGGGTGCCAATAATTAAATAGCTTATGATGCTGATTAACACCCCAATGACCCGAGCTTAGTTTCCCATCAGAAAAAGAAATTGAAGCATAATTTAGTGCATTAGCAGCAATCACTACCGAAGTCTGTACATTACTGCCATGAACAAAATTATTCCTCTCCTTCCAAGAAAGATACAACAAAGAACAATAAAAATTAACCAAAAACCATTCCTAAGAATAGCAGAATTCAACCTCAAACAACAATCTTCAAATGAATCAAAAAAAGGAATACAAAATCCCCATTTATTCAAGCATTTAAATACCTTAATCAGCTTCAAACATTTAATAGCCACATGAACTTGATCTTTACCAAATTGCATCCTCTAGGACATGAAGAATTATCTTGCTCCTATGAGTTAAAAATTGAAATGTTGGAATAGCCTTGTGGAACATCCGCCACCAGAAAACTTCCACTCTTGGGTTTAATTTTGCCTTCTTGATCCAACGCCAATAAACACAATATGGCTGCTCTTGCACAGACACTTCAAAGGATAGAGTAGTGATAGATTTTCCAGACTTCTATTGAATGAGTTCTAGCTGATCTTCCCTCTGATTTGTATAAATTTGAATTTGAGTAATCATAAGAATCAAATCCTCTCCAAAAAATTTCACAGCTCAGCAGAATTCCAACATCCATCTACAATAAACATATCTACTATCAGAACATTGGATGTTTGATTTACCACAAACATTGGCCACTTATTGATATATTTATCTAATATCCACAGATCTTTATACACACCAATAAACTTTCCAACTGCAACATTCCATCTTACAATTGGGTTAAAATACTTGTACCCAACAGAGATGATCTTCTGTGTAGCCGAACCTCCTTTTTTTCACATCATCATGAAACATTCGTGATCCATATTTGGATGTAAGAACTTTATGCAGCAATGAATCTCTTCCCTGAATAAATTTCTAAGCTAACTTTGATCTTAAAGTACCAACAATACTTGAACACGAATGAAGATCATGTTCTCCCTATATAACTGGTCTGCACAAAATATTACAGTTTACATAATGAATCCCAAATCTTCCATCCTGCTTATTCCATAAAAAGCTCCTGGACATCTTGTCAATATCATCTAAAACACCTTTAGGCACAAGGGAATGCGTACAATGAAAAATTGGTAAAGAGAGTATAATAGATTTAACAAGAGTAAATTTCCCAGCTAGGGATAAGCTTTTGGTTCCCCAAACATTCATCTTGCTCAAAGATTTATCCATAATATACTTTAAATCAGATCTCAGAAGCCTCCTCAATGAAACTTTGATACCAAGGTAATTGAACTGCTTAACTTGTTTAAACCCCATAATTAGGCATATGCTCTTCCTTTTTCTTCTCTTAACATGTTTCCCAAATAGAATAGAAGATTTGTTAAAATTAATCTTCTATCTAAACCAACTGTAGAAATTCCATAAAATTCCCTTAATCACTTTCACAATCTTCTTATTGGCTTCTGAAAAAATAATAATATCATTTGCATAAAGCAAATGTGAGACCCTCAGCCCATTTGGTTGAATCTGAATGCCAATTGAATAACCTTCCTGAATAATAGCATTAGATAATAGTTGCGAGCATAAAATGAAAAGGAAAAGTGATAAAGGACAACCCTGCCGAAATCCACTCCTTGCATTGATCCAATTAGACAAACTATCATTAATCATTATAGAAAACCTTGCATCTTTAACACATTTCATAACCAATCTAGAGAAATGAGGAGGAAACCCAAAATAGCCCAAAACTTCCCTAAGTGTGCCCCAACTCATAGAATCATAAGCTTGCTCCATATCTTTGAAAGAGACTAAACCTTTAGAAGACTTGGAAAATCTGAATTTATGAAGTACTTCTTGAGCTATCAACACATGATCCGACAAAGAACGACTATATAAAAAAGCCGCTTGCTCTTCAGAAATGAGTTTTGCGATAATTAATTTCAACCTATTTAAAATAACCTTTGCCACCACCTTATACACAGTTTTGCAAAGACTACTTAGGCCTATAATTAGAAGGAACCAAAGGATTACTCACCTTTGGGATAAAAACAATTAAAGTTTCCTTCCACTCCTCATTCATTTTCCCAGAATAGAAAAATTAATTAATATCATTCCAAAAATCCCCTTTAATGATACTCCAATACGTTTTAATAAAAGAATAAGAGATAACATCATTACTAGGTGCTATGAAACCGTCAACTTGCTTAAGAACTCCTTCCACTTCTTCCAAATAAATAAATTCACATATTGCATAAATCAATACATAAATAAAATATCACATCAATCAATTATACGACCAGCATGCAGTGAAAATCACAGAAAATTTGGGACACAAGGAGTAGAAAAATAAATGCTGACCTAGCCTAAAACTAGAGTTGGTTATCCTAACAAACCATCGAAAGTATGTGCAGTAAGCTGTGTGGTTTGGATATGTCCAATGCCGGGTGATTGGTTGAAGTTGTCTAGTTTTTTGATTTATTAAAGGTCAAAGGAAATTTTTTATTTAAATAATATTTTGATGTTGATTTTAAAATATATTTTAAGTGTTGAGTGATTACTACTTGTGTTTACACCAGGGCCGTGAAGTTTATTTCACCTTCCTTGGGGCTAAGTTAATTACCTCGTAGGTCCTGATTACCCAATAATAACCAATAGTATTTAATTGATTTAATTGGTTGAAGATTAAAGGCTAATTATTTTTATTTAGATTGATTAGTTACTAATTTGAGAAATTAAATTAATTAATGTTTGCCATTAACTAGTTAGTAGCATTGTCACAGTGGGCTCGAGGTTGAAACCTACTTATGATACATAGCCCTGCAGCTCAAGGTAGTCCATCCTAAATTCCATGTTTATGTAGTTGAATTAAGGATTTTAAGTTGGTTAAGTAATTAATAATCAATTAATTTTAAAGCTTTACACTCCATTGAATCTATTCGTGGTGTTCACAGTGGGCTCGAGGACAAAACCTCCTTAGGACATGTAGCCCCGTAGCTCAAGATAGTTCATCCCAAAAACTTCATCTTTGGAGAGCTTATTCTATAATAAGGGGTTAGTTGACCAATTTTAATAATCAAATTAATATTTTCTAGAGTTTTAATCAATTATTAAATTTTTATATTTTTTATGAATTATTTAATGCATTAAATTAAGGGGTGAAAATTTAACTTTTTGATTAAGGTTAAAATATGGAGTTTTGATATTTTTCCTAAATACTAGACCCTAAGATGAGTAATTAAATACTAAGTTTGCTGGATTTATATTTTTCTGAATTAAGTTATGAAGTTTTAAAGTTTTGACTCAATTTTGAACTATAATTGACCAAAAAGTTGAATTTTTTACTTTGACTTCTTTCTGGTGGTTTAACATTTTTAATAATACTAGACCCTACATGGAGTCTAATGCCCTTGATTTTATTCATTTTGGAATTTTTTAAAATTAATTATGAATTTCTAATATTTAAGTATTTAATTGAATTTTTAAATTATTTAATTGAGAGGAATTTAATTATTTTGATCCAAACTGATTCCAAACTTGATGAAATAACTTCCAAAGGTCACAAGTGACCCATAGGAATATTCTCAAGTATTTGAGAATTATTTAGAATTTTTAATTATTTTTAATTAACAAAATTAATTAAATCTTAATTTTTATTAAAAATTAAATTAAGGGTCCAGTCAAGGGGCTTTCAATTTTTTGAAGTAGAGGGTTAAATTCTGGTCAATTTGATATATTATTTTTATTTTTTGGATTTAATTTAAATTAATTGTGATTTTTGAAATTTTCAGGCTTAATTGAGGTATTAATTTTGACTTAATTAAATTTCTCATACAATAACTTTTATAATCAGTGAACCCCTAAACTAAGGTAGGTAATGTCACTATATTTATATGTTTTGAATTTCACCTCTCTTGGGTGCATATAAGATTTTCTAAAATTTTTCTAAATTACTCGACATTTTCCTTAATTTTTTTTTCTTAAGTATCTCTAAGTTGTATAGGATTTTAATCAGAAGTCTCTAACACTTAACATACACATATAATCAGCCATAGCATGCAAATTAAAGACAATCAAGTGACCTAAATCTAAGTGCATGGAAAGGAATGAATTTTTCAGTTTTTAGGTTAACCCATAACTCAAACACTTAAACATTCACCCAAAGAAACACTTCCTCATATTATTAACTTTGAAATGCCATTGTAAGGAAACATGTACCATAACACTTAACAATTAAATACAAATGCAATTCATAAGATGCCTAAGAAATGACTAAACAAGAATGAAGGGATGGATTATATGCAATTACCCTAAATATTTGCATTGAATTTGATTAATGTCACTTCATCCATGCTAAGCTCTATTTAAAATTTTCACAAGGATACTGGAAAATAAAAAAAAAGGTTTCAAAATATATTTATAATGAATTTCCAAAATTAAAGGTCAAATTAGGACCTATGATTTTATAAATTCATTTATTAACCATATGTATATCAAATAAATTTGAAAAATTCAGGGAACGTCAGAGAATTATCCTAGCCCTGCCCTACCAAAATTTGGATCAATTGAAAGTTTTTATAATTAAAAGGCACTTAAATTCAAATTATATCAATTAAAATCAAAATAGTGGTGGCGGCAGGCCACATAGCTTCTTCCGATTGGCGGATTCAAAACTGCGGTAATCATTGGCCTTTAATATAGGATGACGATAGCAGTGGATGTGGTTTCACTTATTTGCATCAGTAGCTGCTACGTGCTATTGGATCTTCCACTATTTTGAATCATCAATGAAGATTGAGCTAGACGGAGAACCTATCAATAGAGCCAATCGCACAGCTTAAATGAACAGCTAAAAAGTAAGATCTGGATTGTTGATTGCGAGATCAATGGTACAAATTTTGTACGCATGCATGGGCTATATCAAAAACCTTAGGAATGGGATATTGAGCTGGTTCTTTCAAAATACTTAACCATTTTTTATGAAATTTTAAATAGAGATTAATAAAATGAAGAGCAACAATGAGGAAGTGTTTGTTTATGTTAAAATGCACTTTACATAAAGCTATTTTAACCTAAGCATATAGAGCTAGGGTTAGTGTTATACCTTGATTTAACTGCTAAATTTGAGTGCTCTTGGGTCAGTTGAGCTTTAGACTGTCCTCTTATACTTTCCTTGAAGAAACACATGGTTGAAAAATGACAAGATCGACAGTTACAAGGCTTGGACGAATTTGGTGGCACTTCTCACTAGAAACTCATCACTGGTGAGCTTTGGTCGGTGGGTTTGAACTGGAGGAATGAAAAAGATTTAATGATGAGTCAAAATGAAAAATGGTTTGGGCTGGAAGAGTTCTGGAGGCTAAGATATGATGGATCGATTGAAAAGAGCCTTTCCCATTGCATTAAGCCCTAGGGTTCAAGCTGGATAGCTCTGATGCATCAGAGGCCTTTCTCTAATGACGGACAAGTGTCCCAGGCCATTAGGGTGGCAAGAGAAAGTCTAGGTTGAGCCCTCGTGCCATTGGTGGATTTTGGAGAGGGGGGACCACCTTTGCCATTTTGGGTTAAACTAGCCCCTAGACTTGGTTAAGGAGGCTTTAGGAGAGCTTTAAACTTCATTTGGATGGATTAAATCAGATGGGTTGAAAGGGAATGCCATGTAAGAAAAGCTTTTACCATTTAATGGTGTTTTGGCCATTTGTTGACTAATTTTGACTAGTCAACAAGTCAAGGGATGCTGAGGTGGCAGATAGGGATGGCTAGGTGTTATTCAGGTGACTAAGAGGGAGTTTGGAGAAATGTATTTGAAGTTTGATTGAACAAACATGTGTATGTAAAGGTTTGATTAACCTTCAATGGGTTAACTTGGTCAAACCAACTAGGCTTTACCTCACCAATGGTTTAGGTGAGTTCAAGGTATGGAATGGAGTGGATTTAAAGCTTGAAGGGGATCTGACTGAATGCATAAGATAATTTTATCAAAAATATGAGAGTTTGACCAAATCAATGTGTTGACTTGGTCAAGCTCATCAAGATTTTACTCATAATGAGTTTGAGGCTTTCGCTTCAAGAGTTGGGTGAGTTTAAGACTTTAAAGGAGTCAATTTGATTAGGTAGAATGATTTGACTTAAATGGGTCAAATTTGACCAAATTGTGGTCCAATTGATAAGTCAATTATTAACTGGGTTAAATTAACCAATGATGTCCAAATTAATAGGAGAGATGATCAAATGAGTTTGATTAGGTTTTAAAGTGAATTTGAAGCTTGATTGAGTGTTGATGAGAGTTTATGGTTAATCTAGCCAACCATGGTTGACTTGGTCAATTGGGTTAAACTAGAGGCTAGGTTTGGGTCCAATATGTTAAATTGAATAATTTGAGACCAATGGAGGTGGTCTCATGTACCGGAATAGTTATTTGGGTTGAAATGACCATTTGGACCTTTAAGAGGTATTTTGGCCAACCATGGTTGACTTGGCTAACCTCGTCAAACTAAACCTGGATTTAAATCCAATGCAATCCTAATGATGTTTATGGTATATTGGAAGAGATTGCACTGTTTGGTTTGAATGGTCCATGTAGAAGTTTGGAGGAAACTTCAATTTTACCCTTGAAGGGCATTTTCATCATTTAGGCCCCTAGTTAATTATGGGTCAAAGTGGATCCACCAAAATATAGTTTAATATTCACAATTTCATAACAAAGGCTATGACATGGTCAAGGGTTTTGGGAAAGGTCCCAAAGTCAGATTCCATTAGGTGGAAGGTTCAGTGGCATAGGCTATAAATATTTGAAGGTTTAATAAACTTTGGATTTCAATTGAGCTTCTAGGATTATAGATGTCAGATTGAACTCAAATTTGGAGGATTGACCCTAAGAACATGCACAATCAATATTCAATTTATACATCATAAATTGGGGGTTATTTGATTGGGTTTTGAAGTGATTGAACAATCACCCAAAAGGGGTTTAAAGACAAGGGTCCTTAACCCTGGATTTAGATCTAAATTTCTAGATTTGAATTTGACTTTGGGTTTGATTAATTGAATCTAAATTATCCACATCAATCATAATAAAATGAATTATTATTAATGATTGGATATTATTGAAGCTTTATTGAAGGCTGGAATGAAGGTTGATTGAGGTTTGGATTGAATATTGATTGAGGATTGAATTGAGGTCTTGATTGAAGTCTGGGCTGAATTTGGATTAGAGATTAATTAAAGAGTGAATAGATCCTAATGACCTCATACAAAAATGAGATCAATGGGCCCTGCATAAACTAGGGTCGCCCACTCAATACCCCTTCCTTAGCTTCATTATTCTTAAATGAGCAAACAAACCAGCCTATACCTATTCTTATAAGCTAAAAATCTCCAAACCTGGACCATTGCCTCTTAAGGATGGTGCTAAGGATATGGAGAGGAAAAATCTTCCCCAAAAGCTTATCCACTAATTCATTTTTTAGAACTTTAACGTTGGCAAGTTCTGATTGTCAGTACAGCTTGATAGTTTAGCAATACTTAATAAAGGACAACACTTCTTCAATGATTTTCACCTTAAAATGTTCTATCCTCCTCAAGAAATTCTGAAAACATTCTTTGGATCTTAAGATTTGAAGTTCTTTCCATTTTCATCTTCAATGCCCCGTTGTTCATTTCCTCTAAAGACATTTAACTGAACACCTTGAGGGAGCTCTTTTAGGGGAGATTGATGTGACCCATCTACCCTCTGCATTTCCATAATTTTCCTAGAATTCTACGTCACTCGATAGGAAGATCTGCATTTCTATCTAACCTCAATTAATATGGACTTTCAAATTGGACAAATTTCAATCTATATCTTCCATCTTATTTCCTTCCACTGAATCTACACCAACTCCAAATAAAGAATCTCCATTGACAAGATTGCTACACCTCCATTATATATGCACATTGGAGATGAATTCTGCCCTACCAATTGGACTCAAATCCTCGATTAGCAATTGCTTTCCTTTATCTCTAGATGACACCGTTGGATTCATATTATGAGTTTTTGAACATGTTTCTCCTCTAAGAGAAACTCCTTTTTAATGCTTCCTCAATAGTAGATGCTCTAGAGGGCTAACACCTCTTATCTTTCTTCATCTGAAGGAGCAAATCCCAATACCAATTTCGACCACTTTTACCCCTTTACCACCTAGGAGACCACCAAGTTTGGTCAAACCACTAGAGGCGCTGATGAAGGGAGGACAATGATCCTCCCTCCCCCCTCCCCCGCGCCATAACCCATGCATAGCTAAAAATCTACAAAGATAAATTCAAATTCAAATGGATAAATTTATCTCTATTTCCTAACTCTAGAATTTCTCTCTCATACCTAACTCAATAATAAATACCTCTCTCAATATTTTTTTCATTTGACAACCCATAGGGGAGAAATAAATGCCATGTATACTTTATTCTTAGGGATTAAACAAATGCATTGATTAATAAGCCAAGCACTTGTTGATTAATGACTTCAAGAACTTGGATATATTGATTACCAAGGTTCTTTAAAACATAAACCAAAAAACTTAAACAATTAAAACATATTAATAAAAAATCAAAGCAATAAATTTAAACTTCAACTAAATCCTTTGACCCTTAAATAAATAAATTCAACTTATAGATAACATCAATCACTAAATTGACCAAAGATATATCCAAACCACACATTTTAGCATGCACTTTAGATTGCTTGATAGGACAACAAACTCTAGTATAAGTTAGGGCAGATTGTTTACTTTCTTGTATTTGATGTGGTAATGCACTTTGTGATGTCATATGGATTCTTAAATATACACATTGCTCATTTTTTTGCATATTAACTCCTACAAGAGTTGTTTAATTATTTTGTAAATCTAAATATAAATGTAAATTTAAAATGTAAATGAAGTTGTAAGGTATAAATAATTGTGAAAGTCTAAATGTAAATTGCTTATTGAGTAAAAGTCCAAAAGATTATTCTTCTTCCTTTGAAGTTCATTTCTTTTGGAATTCTATATCTTGTACATACATGGAGCAAGAAGATTTGAAGACCAAAAGATATTAAATAAGAAATTTACATTTTTATAGACTTGCATCATTATATAGTTGTAGAAATCCAAGCTTGTGTCAGTGAAGCTTGGCCACCTTTTACCTAATGTAGACCCTAGTTTGTACTTTGTTTAGTTTTTACATTTATACATTAATTCATACAAAATCATATACAATCATAGATTATAAATTATTGTGATTAGAACAATAAATTTTTCTTAGGTTTCTTGGGGATGCATTTATATTTTCTTGGACATTTACATTAGGCTTCTAATATGTTGTAGTTTTATACTTGCACCCCAACTCCTTTGCCTAAATTATATACATGGAATGCATTTTAAATTTCCTCTATGTACACAAAGTAATGTGCACAAGCCAGCACCAAGAAAGTGACATCATAAGTGATGGGGCCTTGTAAGTATAGGGTCATTATGCTATAATATGTTTCTTAAAAAGTTAGTCATATAGTGTGTAATAGTAGCATCTAAAAATTTTCTTAGAGACTAGGGTAAATTCATTTCAAAATATATTAGTTAGGTGCATTTTAACCCTTGATACCTTTTAAATTCTTGATTAAAGTATAAACCTAAATCCTTAATTCTAGTCTAAAGTAAATAGGCTATCTACCTTTGATAAATGAGGCTTGAATATTATGCATTTATAAAATCTCTTTGGTGGTTAGGTTGGTTGTCCACTTCAGGCTAAGGTAGGTCTAGTGTTGCACTTGTGCACAAAATCCTACATTTCCTCCCTATTAGGGTTATCCACTCTTCTTATAAATTATAAACTTAAACCTAAATTTGATTCTGATCTAAACTATAAATCTAATCCTTAGAATAGGTTAGTGTGTTTCTGGATTTTCCATAATCTCAAGCACTCTCTACCTTTCCTCCATTAACCTCATAAAGATGTTTTCATTGAACATTATCAATTGATAGGTAGGTCTAAATTTAAATCCTTGATTAAAGCTTTGTAAATCTAAACAAATCTAGTCACCACTTGAACTGAGAGTTTTCTCAAGACTTGTCTTGGGATATAATTAACTATAGAGGCATACTTTTATGGGAGACCTAGAACTTATTAAAATAAATAAGCCTTGCTTTAGTTCTCTAAAGTAGAGGAAAAATCTCTGGAGATAGATTAAAGTTTTATCCATTATTAATTTTATTTTCAAAATGATAGGTGAATATCATTTTATCTTTTAGGATGAACAATAGATACTCTACGTTGAGTCTGATTATGAAAATAAATTCTATTTCTATTATCAAATTTATAGTCAAACAACAATCTATTTTTTGAGATTGTATGTTATTAGCTATACAAATTTAATTATAGAAATATAAATTGAAACTGTTTTTAGAATAAATTTTGCCCATAGTGTGTAAATGCATCTTGATGCATCAGCTTTTAGTTCATAAATTTCTTTTCTTAAACTTTCATATAGATGCCTAATTGTTTATATGCTTCATTTTCACCATCTTGCAAAAGCATGACATCTTCTTTTAATGTTTTGCATGCAAGTTCTAAATCAATATGCATTTGTATTATTTCTTTCAACTCATTTTTCAATATTCCTAATTCTTTTTTCCATACTTGAATGTAGCTTATGTAATGCATTATGTTTAGTTTTTAGATATTCAAATTTCTCCACTAGATCATTGTGCTCATCTACTAATGTATTATGTTCATGCTTTAAATAAGAAAATTTTCTTTTAAAATTTTTATAACTTGTATGCAATTTTTTGAAAATTAAAGTAGTTCATCATAGGAGAAGTTATATACCTATTCTTTACTAGATTGGTTATTGCTATCTCTTTCCATGAGATATAAATTTGTAATCTCCTCTTCTACCTCTATCTTAGATTACTTAAAATATCTAAGTTAGCCTAATAGGCTTTTTGAGGCTTTCTTTAGCTTTTCCTATAATTAATTTTGTCCTTAGCCTTTTTCTTTGATGATTGAGATTTTAAATTGTGGAAATTTGACCCTACGTGACATGGATTTTTGCATTCAAAATAAATATGGTCATAAGAAATTTTATTAAAATTTTTTCCATTCTTCCACTTATCGACTTGCCTCCTTTGTTATTTCTTGAGGAAGTTCTTGCATTACCTAATCATGAAGGCTTTGTCAACCTCTCCTTCTCATTTGGAGTTGCTACTATCAGAGTTGTCATCCTTCAAGGAAATTATTTTCTCATTTTGCTTGCCTTTAGTATCTGCATTTTTATGACTGATTTTCTATTCATAAGAAATTAGTGATCCTAGGAGATTATCAATGGAATAAGCAGTATCCTAGGAGATTATAAAAGGAATAAGTTGTTAAATCCAAAAATTTTGAGATAGTCATCACCTTGTTATCCCAAGACTTAGGAAGACATCTTAGAATTTTACTTACTTTTTTAGCATTGCTAATTTCTTTTCCCAATGCATGCAAAGATGTGATAATTTTTATAAAATGAGTATACATATCAGTAATGATTTCACCAGGTTGCATGCTAAATAATTCATAATTATGAAGTAAATATTTAATCGTAATTTCTTAACTTTATTTGTTCCATCATACTACACAATCTATCCTAGAAATAAATTGAATGATTAACTTTTGAATGTTTGATTTTTAAAGTTTTAATGTCAATATACTTGAGAACAAGCAAAATTAATAATATAGCTTTGAAATAAAATTTATTTTGAGTAAATAAAAAAATTAAATAAAATCCTTTAATTTATTTTTTTTTTAATTTTGGAATGAAGAACACTTATAACAAAAAATTAGATCTAACCAATAAAAATAAAATATGCAAGTAGTAAAATAATGTAGAAAAGAAAAGAAAAAGCATTCCAGAATTTATATAGTGGTTTTCTCAACCTGACCAATGCTACTCTCAGGAGTCCTCTAATCAAGTATTCCACAAACAACATCTCCTTCTCCCAGTATGGAAGAAAGCCTTTATGCTTCAAAGGGATCGAGGACACTCTTACACCCTTCTCTTCTCAAGAAGACACCCTTCTTCTATACCCAACACATAAAAGATGCCACACAACCAGCTTCCTGCAAGCATAAGAGTCTTCTCCCAAGACTCCTGAGTAGCTCTTTTCCCCAAGAGCTCTTACTCAATCATAATCGAGGAAATAAGGATATAGAGTAGGAAAAATAATAATTGTCAAACTCAATCCCTTGAACACCCTTTCAAGAACCCCTCGAAAGTGCTATAGCACACCAAGGGGGGTGTGAATTTGTATTAATATTTCTTAATAATCTTTTTATTTAAAATCAGATCAAAGAAACCTTTAAAAAAATTTCAAACAAAAGGCATGAAACAAATATCTTTGTTTTTCAAACTTTTAAGAAATGTAAATTTTCTTTTATTTTTTATCTTTCAACCAAGATTTCAATCGAAAAGTAATCAATCATAACCTTTCCAAAGAACAACCAAATTTCCTAAAATTATAAACTCAAAACCAAAGAGTTCCAAAAAATTAATACTTTAAAGAAAAATAAACCGAAAATATTTTCAAGGCCAAGAAGTGAGAAAACCCTATTTTTCCTAAAATTTTGATCTTAATGAATAGTGACATTCCCTAATATTTCCAATTTTGATAACATTTGTGTCTAAAACATCTCATGACTTTTCCATATAGTTTCATAAACATTTGAATGCATTTGGACAACACTTTATCTTGGATAAGTATTAGGGTCTCTTGTGATAAACTTAGGCAAAACCTAATTTAACCATGTTTTATTTTTGTTTCTATTTCCTTGCATCTTCTATAGATATATATAGAGGTTCTTCAAAAATTTTATTAATTCATAGAGATCCTTATCTCTTTTTAGGACTAAAACCTAAATTAGTTGGATAATTTTCTTAACCTACGTAACTATTCTCACCTTTTATAACTTAATCTTATTATTTTTTACTTATTTGAACTAATCAAGCAAATACTATCTTTAACTTGAATTCCAAAGTTCTAAGTTTATTTTTTGTTCTTGAGACCCAAAATAATAGGCCAAACTTACATATCTTATGACTATTTTATTAGCACTATTAAGATAATATTCCAAATTTTTATGGACTCAAATGTTAGCCTCAAAACTATAGGTATATTTTTGTTCCGTAGCCTCAAAGCTTTAAATGTCTTTCTTGATCTTGTAGGCTAAATGCTATAGGTCCATTCTTTTTCTTGCATTTGTTTGGCCCATCCAAATAAAGAATTAAATAGCATTTACCTTCACTAACTTGACACTAATCAAATAGGACATTTCCTTCCAATTGATCTCAAAGCTAAGGTTTGTCCATTTGACCTAATCAAAATGGTAACTCTCTTACCTTTTAGTTTTTAAACTAAGGTCGATCTATCTAGATAATTCAAGTATATTATCCCTATCTAGGTTCAAATCCTAAGCTCCATCACTTAGCTAAAATATGTGAATTCATCCATGCATATATAGATATATATACAAACATTATGGCTCTTTAAAGTGGCTTTCTTCTTTAACTTTTTGTAGCCCAATTAGGCAAATCTCATCAAGTCCTAAGTGAAACCCTTATGCATACTTGCTTGGTTAGATTAAGCAAATTCAATAATTTCCTTAGTTAAGCACTAAGTGAATTAAATCATTCAAAAAGTCATAAAAGACACCAATTTATATATATATATATATATATATATATATATATAATGAAGTATCATTCCATCCTTAAGATGGAATGATTGCCTAATTATGTTTTAGGATAACATGAATGAGAAGCTTACCTCAAACTAAGCACTAGACATTGAGTGGGTTATTCATAACTTTTATAAAATAACTGAAACTTCCCCTTGAAATCCAAATAAAAGCTTTCAATCATAAACAACCTAAAGTGAAATCACTCATGAAAATAAATTAAAAATCTTCCTAAAATCATAATGAAATAACATAATAATTAAAAGTGTGATAGACACATAGCGTAGCACACATAAGATGCATCATCCATTAAATTTTCTAGGATAAGGTGTAGTTAATTTTGTTTTCTTTTTGTATATCATTGTGATTCTTGATATTAAATGATTTATTAATGATATTTGTGTTGTGGTCACTTGCTATTAAGTATGAGGATAGAGTTTATTTCTTTATAGATGGTCATGCATAAAAGGGGCAGTCAAATTAATTTTAAATATAAATCTATTTCAGGTGATACCCTTAAATACTAAATCCCTAAGTTGGCTCGACCAACAAGGGTTTAAATAGCTTAGCACCAATATATCTTAAGCAATGTGTAATGTACAGATCCATTATATATATTCTTTTTAGAGTAATATTTTTTGTGACAAATGTGCTTTTAAGTTTATAAAATTTATGTAAGCCATTGGGATGTAGCAAATGTTGGATGACTATGGTCCCCCAAGAGGGGGTGAAATGGGTTTTTAAATAAATTTTAATTTATTAAAATAATAGTTTAATTTTATTGCTAATTAGCAAGAGTATAGACTAACACACTATTAAAAACTTGTAAGTAAAGTAAATAATGAAGTAATTCAAGTGCAAGTAAAAGGAAATAGCATGCTTTTTTTTTTTTAGGTTCGACGCACACCAACCAAGACTATGTCCATGCTAGCCAGATTTTGGGCTAAAAATTCACTAAATCTCATGTTTTCCTTGTAAACCTAACATCTTTAAATCAAAGAAAATTTACAAAACCTAAGTACTCTCCAACATGGGCAACTAAAATCCAATCCAAATATAATATAAAGTTTACTAAGTCAAATGACAAAGATTAAGAAAAGAATATAACATATTATAAAAATGCGAGCTTAAATTATCTTATTAAAAAAGAACTAAAATATTTGAGATGATTTTATAATGTGTTGTTAATCATCTTATAACTTCTAAATGGAAACTAAAATTTGCTCATTATAATATATATTTATATCTTTATTTATATGAATTATATTTTAGTCTAAATTATTTTACTAGTTGATTGAAAGTAATACTCTTTAAATCAAATAAAATAGATGTTTTATATTAAAACTTGTTTATTAATTCTTTCAAACATTTACTATATTTCCAAAACATAAGGGATTTACTTGCGAATTTTATGGATGAAAGAGTTTTAAAGGTAGAAAAATTAATCTAAAATGCTCAAATAGTATTTTACCCAGTATAAAAATTTTTTAAGAAAAATATATGATAAAAATAAAAGAGAATATAAGAAAGATTTAGAAAAGAAATTGAACTCAAGAACTTCAAGAAAAGTTATTCGATGAAGTGTGTCGACTCTTCCAAATCAAGGAGTTCATCTTGTAAAGATGTAGAGTACGTATTGAAATAGAAATCAAGATTACTCCTCCAAAATTTATCTTAGATAGAAAAAAAAGGGGAGAATTTCCTCAAGTTTTTTAAGTTAAGAGTAGTCATACATGAAGAGAACGGGGGGTTATTTATAAGCAAAAGATAATTTAAACTAATTTTTAAAACTATTATTTTGGTAAATTTAATTCTATATATGAAACATTTAAAAATATTTAAATTTATTAACAACAACATCATCATCAACCCTTTATTCTACTATTTAAATGTATTAACATAAAATTTAATTATTTAAGAAAAGCTTTTTGATATCCAATTTAGATTAATTATCCATAATTAATAATATATAAAGCCAATTAATGAAATATATTGGGTTGTGAGCAAACCAAACCATGCAAGTAAACTTCTATGGACCTTTACAATAATATTTAACATTAAGTAAACTTCTAAGGACCTTAAATATACAAGTTATCAATATTGCTCCATCTTAGGTTCTTTTATGTTCAAATTTTAATCAAGTTAGAAGTTTGTCATATACATTCCGTAAAAATAGCCTTATTGCACATCTAGGAAACCAAGGTACATAAAATACTTAGTGCAGATATTAAAAATCCAAGGATATATTTTTTATCATCAAAATTAATAGAATAGGTCATGAGGCTAAAAAAATAAACAAAAAATGGATAGAAAAGAAGAATAAGCATCAAATTGAGGCCTTAAAGCATTTAATGATAGCTAAAAACCCACAATTTATGTCCTTTTTTTATAGATTTAGGCTTAAGCCTATATATTTTTAAACTTTTTTTATTTCTAGGGTGTATTTTGGAACCCAACCTTATTATTTTGATTGATGGCTTTAATTATTATTTGCTTAAATTTCTTATTATTATAGGCTAGAATATATGTGGCGATAGAGTTATAATTTTACATCTTAGCGTTGCACGGATATCCAGCTCACACATAGAGAACACAAGATTTTTTACATTAAAAACCCGAGAAAGGGGAAAAATCATGGGGCCCAGCCTAGTTGAAAATGATTCCACTAGAATTTGAGTTGGGTACAGTGGGCTACCTCATCCTTGAGGGCGATCAAATTATAAATGTCAACCGTATGGTTGTAGTCTAGTGCCAAATGGGGATGAAAGTCTGACGTCACTTGGAAGTTTGGGCATCAGTTGGTAGAACTTCGATGTTCGTCAGTGGTCCAATGGAACTCCGGGCCTCAGGTGGTGGTCTGGTAGGACTTAGGGCATCAGGCGGTGGTCCAGCGAAACTCAGGTAGTGGTCGAGGAGGCAAGGAAGTAAGAGCGATCACCGATCTCTCTCTTTTTCCTTAGGATTAGGGGGTCCCTTTTAATGGGAAAGGATGGGTCTATTTATAAATTTCTTAGAGTGGCATGGCCTATAAATAGGAGGAAGATCAAGGGTAAATGGGGAGTAATTTGGATGGACGGTCGATAATGAATCCCTTGATCGTGGACTATTCACTAAACATTTGAAGGTCTTAATGATGTTGGAATTCCATGATCTTGGGCTCATTGGATTCGTCTCATCGAGCCGCTCGATTCAACTATAAGCACATTACATTTGGAAACCATTTGGTAATCCAAATTATGATGTGAACCTTCCAACGGTGCTTCGGGCCCTTGATTTGGACCCATTTGGGCTCAGATTGAGTTGAATGTGGGTTGGGTTCATATTTTTGAGACATTCAATTCGAATATAAGTTTGCTAAAATTTGAGTTCATATAGTCCTGATTTTAATTTTAGAAGTTTCCAACTTGATTTTGCCTCAAGATTCGTGCCCAATCAAGATATTTTTTTGATGATGCATCAGTTGCCCCCTATTTTTAAATGTCAAAGCCTATAGAGTCTGAAAATATATGTTGCAACTTTTAAGGAATTTTTGATGTAATTTAAAATTGAAAAGAATCTAATCTTGGGCATAGAGGTCCTGAATAGCTTTAAAAGTGTCAAAATGGAATCTAAAATGTCAAAAAAATGGTCCCCAGGACTCCAAAAATGTCTAAAATGGACTTTCCATGCAAAAAGTTGGACCGTGATGCAAAATTGCCCCCCCTGGTCTGCTAGCTTACCCATCATGTCTCTAGCTCGATTATGAGACCTGACTTGGCCATGCCTGAGGCCTGTCTGGGCCATGCTCTTTGGTCTGTCTGAGCTATGCTCTTTGGCCTGTCCAAGTTTATGAATGTGGGCCAATAGTAGATTAGTGGGTTGGGTTAGCCATGGCCCGTTAGTGGAGTAGTGGGAAGGTGGGAGTTATGGGTCATTAGTAGAGTAGTGGGAAGGTACCATTAGTGGAGCAGAGGGAAGGTGGGAGTTATGGGCCATTAGTGGAGTAGTGGAATGGTGGGAGTTATGGGCCATTAGTGGAGTAGTGGGAAGGTGTCATTAGTGGAGCAGTGGGAAGGTGGGAGTTATGGGTCATTAGTGGAGTAGTGGGAAGGTGCCATTAGTGGACTAGTGGGAAGGTGGGAGTTGTGGGCCATTAGTGGAGTAGTGGGAAGGTGAGAGTTATGGGCCATTAGGGCCCCTCATTGAGTAGGAGTCTCCTCCTCCTTTCCTCTTTTCTTCCTTTCATCTTCTCAGGCTGAGGCCTTCCCCTGGTCCTGTTCAGGCGGTATCCCCTGTCCAGGTCTAGGGCCCCTCACTAAGTAGGAGTCTCCTCCTCCTTTCCTCTTTTCTTCCCTTCATTCATCTTCCTATAAGGGAGGCCTTCCCTTATCTTTAGATAAGCGGTATCCCTTATCTGATTGTAGGGCCCCTCCATATATAGAGGTCATGATGGGGGATCACCCTTCTTTGAGAGATCCCACGACCAAGAGAGATTCACATCCGTAGTCGGTTCGTGATGAAGGTCGGAAAGACCGTTGTCAAGAGACGGAGGTCGGAAGGGCAGTAGTCGATGAGCGATAAAGGTCGGAAGGACCGTAGTCTGGCGATAGAGGTCAGAAGGACCATAGTCTGGTGATAGAGGTTGGAAGGATTGTAATGGGTGACAGAGGTCAAAAGGGCCGTAGTCGGAGGGCGACAGATGTCATAAAGATTATTGTCTGATGACGAAGGTTGGAAGGACCGTAGTTGGGGGTAATGGAGGTCGAAAGGATCATAGTCGGTGGGTGATGGGGGTCATCAGAGGTCGAAAGGATAGTAGTTAAAGGGCGATAAAGATCGTTGTCTAGCGACGGAGGTTGGAAGGATTGTAGTCAGCGGGCAACGGAGGTGATAAAGACCGTTGTCTGGTGATGGAGGTTGAAAGGATCGTAGTCGACTTGCAATGGAAGTCGGAAGGACCATATTCGATGGGCGATGGAGGTCGAAAGGACCGTAGCCAGAGGGCAACAGAGGTTGGAAGGATCGTATTCAGAGGGTGACAAAGGTCATAAAGACTGTTGTCTAGTGATGGAGGTTGGAAGGGCCGTAGTCGGTGGGAGATGGAGGTCGGATGGACCATAGATAATGGGCGACAGAGGTCAGAAGGATCACAATCAGAGGATAACAGAGGTCATGATGACTGTTGTCTGGCGACGGAGGTTCGAAGGACCATAATCAATGGGCAACAAAGGCCAGAATGACCGTAGTTGGACGGCGACAGAGATCAGAAGGATCGTAGTCAGAGGGTGACAGAGGTCATAAAGACCATTATCTAGCGACAGACGTTGGAAGAATTGTAGTCGACAGATGACAAAGGTCAAAAGGACCGTAGTTAATGAACGACAAAGGTCAAAAGGATCGTAGTCAGAGTGAGAAAGAGGTCGGAAGGACCGTTGTATGATGTTAAAGGACTTCTTGATGACGTTATCTTATGTGGAAGAAGTCGGACTAAATCCCCCTAGGATTGATCATCCAGTGATTGAGATGCAACAAAGATTACATATTTCTCGAATCAAGGATTTAAGATTTAATTGACATCCTCCTGGGATGTTTGACCTATCCAAGGTTGTATGTTAGAGCGGTGCTCAATGACATTACCTGTATGGAAGAGGTCGGATCGTATCCCCCTAGGATTGATCATCTAGTGATTGAAAAGTAATAAAGATTGCATATTTATTGAATCATAGGTAAAGAGATTAGATTTATCATTAATTTTTATCATCATTTTTTATCCTTTGTAAAAAAGGAGACAACATTAAAATGGAATGAATAACATACCATTTTGTAAGATAATACAACAACTCCCTAGTACAACTTAGGGATACAAAAGTTACACTATGCTAAACACATAATATTTAACTTAGAAGAAAATACTAGGGATATCAGAGTGACATCCTACTTAACATAAAAAAAACATGATGAAATAATATGAGTAGTATTACTAACACAAATACATAAATTGCATGGTCATTTAATCTCACCAACCATGTAAATTTTATTTAATGGTTATCTTTGTTGTTGATTTTCCCCCTAGTGGGACCAGCCTTATCTCGAGAAGGTGGGTTTTGAATGAATTGTCGGAGATATCCTTGTTGGATCAGCCTCTTAATCTCATCCTTGAGTTGTCTGCAAGCTTCAGTAGTGGGTCCACGACTACGATGGAAATGACAGTATCGGTTCTAATTTCATATATTCAGCTTTAAAGTATTTAGCCATTTAATATTCTCCTGATCTTGGATGGCGATCAACACATTTGCACAAGGGGCATTTAGTGGTGTATACTCATATTCATGTTGAAACTCACATCGTGGTACTGGGGGTCTAAGAGGCAAGTTTTTCTTTTGTTATAAGGATGAGTCATCCAGTGTAGGGGCAGTTTTATGCTTTCCTAGAGTTTACTCAAATTGCTTCATGTGGGCATTAATGGCTTCATCGATGGAGATTTATGCCTCTATGCGATGGATTAGATCAGTGTATGAATGAACCGTATCTCGTATAAGTGCTACGTAAAAGGGGCCATAACGAAGCCCACTGAGAAAGACTCCTCTAAATAATTCGGGATCCACCCCTAAAATTTATCGAGCCTCAGAAGAAAATCTTTGAATGTATTCTTTGAGGGACTTACTTTTATTCTGGTAAATTCCTAAGAGCTGGGAAGAGTCTTTAACCACTCTCCTATTGGCAACAAATTATTTGACGAACACTTTGTCCAATTTAACGAACATTGGAATGATTCTGACTGGAAGTGAATAGAACCATGTTCGAGCTTGCCCTTTGAGGTGGTAACAAAAACCTGGCAGAGGAGCACTTCTAAGGCTCGCTGGATATGCACGATGGTTCTATAGTGATCTATATACTTGTACTGATCAGATGTCCCATCATAGGGATCGATGCTTGGTAGTTTAAATCCTACCGGAATGGGGTGTTGAAGGATGGCTTTAGTTAGGGGTAATGACTCATGGAAGTCCCACTGACAGAGGGATTATCATACACCTCCCACGGGAAACTCTTCTTGGACCAATCTTTATAGTTCATGTCATAGGGCATTGTGAGGGAGCTCAGTAATGTGCTGTTGGGCAAAGTCCTAGGGGACATCTGGAGGAATGCGAGATTGTCGACCTATGTGGAAAGGATGGGTAGAGCTTGCTGTGTTGGCAAGTTCATTTTCTTGACATGCATGAAGATGTTCGGGTTAAATACCTTTTACCTGTGGTGGATCTCGAGGGAGAATAATCTCTTCCTATGGTGCTAGCACCGGTTGCTGAGTCTCTCGCAGGAGTTGAAGGATCTCATTATGAGATTCCTCCCTTTTTTGGATGCCATCTTCTAGGGATGGTCTTGAGGTTCCTTCTCAGGTAGGGTTTTGCCCACCATGGTGGAAAAAGGCCAGTGACTAGCATCCCTGGTTCATGGAATGATTCCTAGATTGATGTGAGTTAGAGCGGGAGGCTCCCAAGATACGATTGCTATGCCTATTGGCCATCAAAGAGGTGCTTAGGATAGTGGATTAAAGTTCCCATAGACGGGGCCAAACTGTTGCGGGCTAGAATATATGCAGTGATAGAGTTATAATTTTACGTGTTAGCATTGCACATATATCCAGCTCACACATAGAGAACACAAGATTTTTTATGTGAAGAACTCAAGAAAGGGGAAAAATTAGGGGCCTAGTCTAGTTAAAAATGATTCCACTAGAATTTGAGTTACGTATAGTGGGCTATCTCATCCTTGAAGGCAATCAGATTACAAATGTCAACCATATAGTTGTAGTCTAATGCCAATTGAGGATGAAAGTCTAGCATCACTTGGAAGTTTAGGCATCAATTGGTAGAACTTCAGCATTCATCGGTGGTCTGGTGAAACTCCGGGCTTTAGGAGGTGGTCCGGTGGAACTCCAAGCTTTAGGTGGTGGTCTGACGAAACTCCGACAGTCAAGTTGTGGTATGGGCAGAACTTCAAGTTTCAATTGGTGGTCTGGCGGAGCTTCGGGCCTCAAGTGGTGGTCCAGCAAAACTCAGGGCATCAGGCGGTGGTCCGGCGGAACTCAGGGCCTTAGGTGGTGGTCCGGTGGAACTCTGGGCCTCAAGTGGTGGTCCGGTGGAACTCTGCGGTAGCCTGACGAGACTCAGGGTGTCATTCGGTGGTCCAATGAAACTCAGGGCCTCAGGTGGTGGTTTGGCATAACTCAAGGCATGACGCGGTGGTCTGATGGAACTTATGGCCTCAGGTGGTGGTATAGTGGAACTCTGGGCCTCAGGTGGTGGTCTAGTGTAACTCTGGGCCTTAGGTGATGGTCTGGCGGGACTCAAGGCGCCAGGCGTTGGTCCGATGGAACTCAAGCGGTGGTCGAGGAGGCAAGGAAGCAAGAGTGATCTCCGATCTCTCTCTTTTTTCCTTAGTATTAGGGGGTCCCTTTTCATGAGAAAGGAGGGGTCTATTTATAGATTTCCTAGAGTGGTATATCCCATAACTAGGAGAAAGATCAAGGGTAAATGTGGAGTGGTTTGGATGGACGATTGATATTGAATCCCTTGATCATGGACCATTCACTAGACATATGAAGGTCTTAGTGATGTCAGAATTCCATGATCTTGGGCTCACTGGATTCTCCTCGTGAAGCCGCTCGATTCAACTATAAGGATGTTATGTTTGGAATTTTTTTGGTAATCCAAATTATGGTGTAAACCTTCCAATGACGCTTCGGGCCCTTGATTTGGACCCATTTGGGCTCGGATTGAGTCGAATTTGATGTCATTGGGTTTGTATTTTCTAGACATTCAATTCGACTGTAAGTTTGCTGAAATCAGAGTTCAGATGGTCTTGATTTTAATTTTGTAAGTTTTTAACTTGATTTTGCCTCAAGATTCGTGCCCGATCAAGATAATTTTTTTATGATGTATCACTTATCAACCAAGAAAATCACATTTTTTGCAATGTTTGTTTATATTTTTTATGTGGGGTGGCATTAACTTGTATATATATATCAGCATATATACCACTCATAGTCAAGTATGATACCTTAAGTAGCTAAGTTGTAAGACCTATCACTACAGGAAAGTCATGGATTTGCGATGGAAAAATCCATCACGAAATTCAATTTACGGTGGAAATTCAAAAGAAAAAAATTAGAAATTCAAACCAGATCGGCTGCGTGCTCAAGCCTGCCTGACCGGCTGCCTGCCCACCTGATTGACTGCCCACGCCTGACCAGATTGCTTGCACCACATGACCTGCCTGGGATTCGATCTTGGTCCTCTTCTCTTGCAAACCAACCCTTTCTTCACACGACCGCAAAGAAAAAATACAACATAACACAATTTTTAAATATATTATAACTTATGTTGAGGCAGATTTGCGGCGGAAATTCTACCACAAATTCGTTGCAAATCCATTGCTATTTTCGACAAAAAAATAATACGTCGTAAAATCTGCCGCAAATTCGTAACTTTCCTGTAATGTATTTCTTAATTTTAAATATCTAAGTCTATCTTGTATATTCATTATGATAAGGCAAGCATGATTTAAAAGCATTTAGGTAGGTCTAGTTGGCCATCCTTTCCAATTTGGATGGTAAGACTAGAAATTAGCCAACTTAACCTTTGGCAAGATTTCATTTATGAATCCCATGCATTCTTTAGATTTTGATTCGTTACTACTTTATCGCTATTTTTCATCTCAAATATAGAATTCAAGGTTGATATTCTTCTAAGTTATGTCATAAGTCCTCTCCCCTTAGTTATTTTTTGAACCTTGAGTTATTGAAATATAAAATTTTCTAAATAAAATTTGTCAACTTGAACATTAAATCAAACCTCAAAATGTGAAGCCAAATATAGAAGAATATTATTTCCTTCAAGCCTCTCAAAATAAATTTCTCCTATATTTCCTCCCCTAGCTTCCTCATGAAATCAATTCCAAGTTAGCTCAATCATCATTTGAAAATTTCAAGATTAAGGCTTCATTTGGGACGGCTTTTTTATTGCTTCTTAAAACGAAGTTTTAGTATAAAAATTTTAATTTTTGTACTAAAACTCCATTTTAATAAGCAATAAAAAAGCCATCCCAAACGAAGCCTAAATCTTTTAAAAGAAAATCTTTAAAATCATATGAAAATTTAAATAACTATTTTAATAAAAAATGTAATTAACCATTGAAGTTTTCCCTTATAAGAAAGTGCACCTAAAATAAAATAAATCATATTCAATCAAACAAATTATGTAGGAGAAAATCTCTACGAACATAAGAATTTTAAATTTTTATTATAGTAAAGATATCATATCTTTCAAGATAATATATTATTTCTATGCCATATTGAATTATAAAATATTTTCAAATTTTTTGACAAAAATTTTCAATACCAAAAGCTCCTAATGAGCCTTTCCATGTAGAGAGATGGATCAACCTAGCCTAAAAATTTGGTCTCTATATTATAAAGAATAATAATAATTAGATATTAGATATGTTATCCAAGGTAAATTTGAGCTTGCCAACACTCTCCCCACACTTAAATAAAATATGTTGGAGCACTTGAAATATTACTTCCCTCTTCCATAACGTCGTAAGATCAAATTTTGGAAGAAATTCCTATTTAATCTCTTTGTTAACCAGCCAGAGTTTCTATGAATCTATCGTTATAAATCAATCCAGTGAAATCAATTAAAAATTATATACATCAAAATATAAAATTAAATTTACTCCTCAAATTTCATATGTAATAGCGAAGAGTTCTATCCATTCATTCATTAGTCTTTTTTTTTTTTTTTCTCTTGACTATAAAAGAATAAAATTAAAGGAAATGCAGAAACAAAATAAAACCTGAATCTCAAATTTGTCCTCACTCCACTTGATTCTGACCCCTCCTGAAAAATATGTAAAACCATAGAGAGAGCTGTGAGCTCAGTAGGTTACCAAAACCTACAACAAAAATCAATGCAAGACAATATTAACAACATGTATGTAATCATTAAGGATCAAGTTATATTTATGTAAATCCTAACAAATTTTTTTTTTGGGGGGGTAATATTATAAAAACCAACAACTACTAAATATTTTATGATAGATTATTCATTTAAGATAACTTTTTACATATGTTTGAGTGATTCTTATCTAGTTAATGATGTGTGTTTGTCTTGAAATATGATGAAACCAGTAGGCTCCTACAAAAAATTTAGTCTTTAAGAAAGCATATATATATATATATATATATATCCATTTTCTCCATTGTGTCCAATTAAGAGTCAAATTCTCATTTAAATCTAACAAAGAAAAGTCATTTCTAATATTTTGTAACCAAATCTTTTTAGGTCTATCTACCTTTCTTGACATAAGCAAGATCCAATACATCTTTTTTCCCCAATTTTTTTTTCCATAGATGAAAAGGAACTTACAAGCATATGCCCAAAAGATGCCAAAACATGAAATTACAAAGCTTAAATCACCACAATAAGCAACAGATTGCAAAGCAACCTAAAAATGAAAAATCATCCAAAATTAGAGAATATAAATAAGGCCCTGAAGCCTACCGGACACAGTATCGCCACCCAGCTGCCAGGCTTGGACCATCCATTAGATTCAGAGAATATAGCAGCAAGAAGTCCCAAATACCAAACAAAGGCTACCATTAATCGAGAATATGTATCAACCACAAAGGTTGCCAAAATAAGCTAGGGCCATCTAGGGGGCGTGCAGGAAACCTACCTCATCATTGTCCGACCCTAAAAAACCAGACCATCCAAGTAGACACCAACAATGCCAAGTAGCCAACACCCTATAGCCTTACCACCAACAAGAACACTCCAACCGAGCAAATTACCCAAAGGCCAAAATAGCAAAACAAAGCCCCAAAATCAAGGAACCAAACCACCCAAGAGAAAGAGAAACTGCCAGGAAGAGAACTAACATCACACGATAAAAAATACTTCTTCTTAGCTTTTCTCCTACGATGCTTGCCACCACCATGGGAAAAAGCTTTTTTAATGATGCGATCCACATTCAAGATATACATTGCCTGAAACTCATCCAGACAATCAGATTGATTCACACAAGTGTTAAACATTTTTGAAGACAATTAATCTTTCAAAGAATAATTAGAATTAAGAGAAATAGGAACATCAATTAATGGCACATTTCCATCCATACGCACAATAATAGGCGACATAGCCTATTCAAAATTAGGCAGGGGTAAACTAACAGAAGCAATAACCATATCGCTAGACGGATCATTCAATACCACAATATTAACATCACACACACCTTTGTTCATCCTATCCAACTTATCATGACAAGAACCATGAATAAATTCCATAAGATCCTTCTCAATAATAATAGCAATAAGTGAAGCAATAAACTCGCCATTAGGTGTTAGAGCCACATTGTCATCAACCACCTTATTAATATCCCCACAAGCCTCTTGAATCACAATGTTCTCAGAAACAAAAAACAACAGCATGAGAAACCACATGGGCATCCAAAACTAGCAAAAGGGGCTGAACTGAATGCCCCACATCACCACCAATCAAAGGAAGACCAAACAGCTCATTAACCAAATGACTTGCAACATCATGATCAATATTTATTCCCTGCACTTTATTAGGAGCCCTGTCACCCACATTAACAACAGTGGGGTATTATCAAGATGAGGATGTAAAATATTACATTCCAATTTTGAATGCCCCAATAATTTGCAATGAGAACAATAAGTGGGAAAATCTTTTAAAACTACATACTGATGTAACACAAGTTTTTGGAACCAACCCACAACCTATCCAAAAATTATTTGGTGACATCTAACTCAACCAGAACACGAGCAACAGAGGGCCGAGAGATAGTAGAAATGGAATTATGAGTTTTTAGAGGCCGACCAAACATAGACACAAGACCATGAAGGATTCGGGGAGAAAAGAGATGAGGCCTAAGGTTGGGAAATGAAACCCAAATCAGAATAATAGGGGGCTCAACTTCAATATCAAAAGTTGGAGTACATTTAAATCATTTCATAAAATAATTATTCACAAAGTACGAACACTGAGCAAATACTCTATAATAATCCAGATCATTAACAAGCTTAATCAATATGTACTTTGAGTTGAGAATAGTAACTGAGAAATCACCTTTAAGCTTGAGGTTAAAGAAAATTTTTTTGATTCCATCAAGAGAGGGTCTCTGACCCAAAAATTTACCCACCATAGCAAACTCACATGGTGCAGCAAGTTTAAGAATTTTCTCTTCTAAAATCCACAGAGACGGAAACCCATGGTGAGAGGAGATTTTAAGGTCAAGGAAGTTCAAAGATGGAGAACCGCTAGATAAAGCATCTCTAACGGAACGACAAGAGCTCTTCCCATTCAGAAAATTGGGATCCAACAAATGTTTAACCGCCATCAACCCATAAAGCAGCCAAAAGAGGAGAAAACTGAGCTGGGAAATAACCAAACACCACAAAAACTATTGAAGGAAGAAAAAGGAGACTTCCCTGAAGCCGAATCAACCATCGGAAGGCATAAGGAGGACAAAGTGGAGGAGAGCGACTAGGGCTGGAGAAACCCTAGCAGAGCAAAACGTCATTGACTAACTTCTTCTAGAGTCTATAAGCGTTATGCTAGAGAGATGTGTGGGATTCGGACTGGAATGAAAGGCCTGACAAGCACTAGAGTCGTATGAGGCAAGGTGATTTTAGTCAATTTCTCATACAAAATGGGGCTTTCCACTATAGCAAAATGTCTATTTATCGGCAGAATTTTTGACGAATAATTGTCTGCCAGTTTAAGAGATTGTCTACCCCAGTAAATATTCCATCAAAAATAAGTGATGGTTGTTCCGGCGAACAAAACATCAGATATTTATCACCAAAAAACTGACGGTCTAACCATCAGAGTGTGTAAAGTTGGCGTTTAATTATGGCAAGATTTATGCCAAAAAATATTGGCGAAACTTGTGGTTGAATTTCTACCGGCTTAAACCTAATGAAACCTATCAGCAGAATATCCACCAAAAATATTTTCATCGGCAAATCCACCATAAATACTGCCAAAAAGAGCCCTTAATAGGACTGCTAAGAATAAAGCACATCCTGAAGGCTCAATTTATGAAGCATATCTAATATATGAGATAACCCAATTTTGCTCATATTACTTTGACACAGCGTTACACTTAAGTATGAGTACTGCACCTCAAAATATTGGTCATATTAATTCATGTAAATCCTCAAAATTATTTATATTCAACAAAAGTGGTGAACCCGTAGGCGCTAACACCGTGCGCTATTTAACAGATAAGGAGATGCGAGATACCACATTATATGCATTGCTTAACTGTAATGAAGTTGAGTTATATCTTGAGTAAGTATGACTTATCTTATTCATATATTTATTACTCATAAATTCTAAACCCTAAATTTTTTTATGAGTTTCATTAATGGTTTGAGTACATCAGTATCAGTAGAAGTTTAAAAGATAGTGGAAATAGAATTCCCTAATTGGTTCAAAAGTATAGTATATATTTTAACTATTCATTCCTACTAATTTTTCTTTATTAGTGAACACACTAGTTAATAAATATGTTACTAATACACCAACATTTGATCTAACTCAAGATAGTAATTTGTAGTATCAGGGACTACGGGATCTAGCTTGGGAATCAAAAATATAGTGAAATGTTGGCCAATATTTTTTATTAATGGCTATAAATTCCAAACTAAATCTTGGTGTGAAGGTAGAAAGACAGATAATTTTGATGCTTGTATAATAAGAAACACCCATACATGTGATGATTTTGAGTACTACGAGGTATTACAAGAATTATTACAATTGGAATATCCCGGTCATAGGAATAATGTGTATCTATTCAATTATGATTGGTTTGATCCAATACAGAATAGAGGTACAAGAATACATCCGCTTTATGGTATAATAAAAGTAAAATAGGGTAGGAGATATGCAAAATTTTACCCATTCATCATTGCTAGCCACACGAGCTAAGTCTATTTTACTAACTATCCGAGTAGAGTACGCAGAAAATAGGATTTTCTCATAGTTATGAAGACCAAACCTAGGAGAGTCTTTGAGAAAATCACACCAATTCCACCAACACATCAAGAAGATTTTTATATTAAACTTAAAAGATCTTACTAACTATGTAGACGATTAAATTGTAACTAATAAGAGTGAGTTGAAGTTAGAGAAGTAGATTTAAATGTAGAGGAAAGTCATTAGGAATCTTATAGTGATGTAGATGTTTCATCATATGAAAGTGAATCAATAAATGATGAGTAAATATAAGGTAAATGATTTTTTTGAAAGTTCGATAGGGATGTTAAGCCCTTATAAACTAGTCCCAATGCTAACTAAGAGGGGGGTGAATTGGATATTTAAAAACTTCTTTAAATAAAAAGAAAAAAATTTTTATATCTTGTAGTAAAAATAAATTAAATTAATAATAAAAAGATCAATCAGAGATTTCACCCAAGTAGTTAATCACAGTAAAATAAAGTACGAAAATAATCAGAAAGAACACACCAGATTTATAGTGGTTCGGTCCAACCTGACCTACGTTCACTCCCCAGAGACACCCTCCGAGTATTGCACTACGCCTTTAGTGACTCTTCTTTAGCCCCCATAGCTAGGCGGAGAAGCCCAAAATCACTTCCACCTTCCCTGGTGCGGCGGAGTAGCCAGGTCCTTTGACACCACAGAGATATTCTTCTTCCCAAAACTTCCCTCGAGATGACCCTTGAATCTGATGGTACTTAGTTGCAAGCATGTCGGAGCAACCATGTGAACCCCCTCACACTCCCTCGAAAATCCCCCTTCCAATGCTCTTCTCCCTCTCAAACTCCACCCTTTCCACTCTCCCTTTCAAGCTCTCTCCTCAAGTTTTCTCCAGAAGAAACGAAGCCTCAATGACTGCCAAAGTCACTTATCAAGTGGCTTAAGAAAGCTTAAAAAGAGAGCTCAAAAAATCCTTCCAAATCAGTTCTGGTAGCAAAGATCGACTAGGATGATCGCAGGATCGTCCAGGACGATGTGCTCCAAAAGATAACTTCAGAAAACCCTAAAAACTCAATTTTATTGCCTAAGATCATCCAGGATGATCGCAGGATCGTTCAGGATGATGTACAGAATTTGACCTGATAGTCCTGGATGATCCCAAGATAGTCTAGGATAATCAGTACAAATTTTGCACAAATCATCCAATACGATATACAAATCATCCAGGACGATCAGAATATCAAATTATGCATATTTTATTAAAAAATCAAAGAATTTAGGTAATATTATCATAGATCGTTCAATACGATATGGATCGTCCTGGACGATTAGACCAAAAGCTAAATCTTAAATCCTTGCCTAAATTATCATGGCGGCTAAGGTTTTGAGATCATAATGGATCATCTAGGATGATATAAATATCATCCAGGATGATTAGTTCAATCAACAGATCATTCTGGACGATCTAAATCATCCAGTATGATTTGTTCAAAAGTTGAACTTCTAGTTTTGACTAGATCTCACTCCCCCTGAGTGTGTGTGTATATGGTAACAAGCAAGCATACACCCTTACAGGACTTGACTCAAGAAATCAAAAAGTACATCAATGAAAATTATAAATATCATCATATCATAGTCTATTCTACCCATTCTTGAGCCTTGAATCTTTATTGGAAGGTGCATGCTGTTTCTAAAATGTTAGTATACACACAAATAAATATATATTATAAATACTAAGAGATGTGAGTCATAATATTTGTTATCATCAAAATAAAAACTCATGAGCCTGAGTCGTAACAATCTTCCCTTTTTTTATGATGGCAAATATTACTGGTTGAATTTGTAAATAAAAAGTATTTTCTCCTAATCTCCCCTCACTAAGAAAAGACTTTTTAAAATAGATAAAAATAAGTTTTTTTAAACTACATAAATATAACAAATAAAAACAAACTTCACAAATATAACAATATGTTCTCCCTCTTTGATATTATCAAAAAGAAGAGGAGCATAGAAAAATAAAATAGAAAAACCAGACTAAAAGATCGAACACGGTCCCTGATCTGGTTAAAAAAAATTAAAAAATATATTTTAAAATATCAAGAATTTTCTTGTAATGAGAAAGTTACCTCATGATTTTATTCAAAACTTAGTGAGGAATGTCTTGACTGCTCATAACCCAAAAAGTTTAGAAATTCAGAAATTGTTAATCCAAGCTCAAGTTTTAAAAAGGTTAAAAAACTTTTTAAGCCAATATCTAAATCAAGGAACAAATTAGATAAGGAAACAAAAATTTTTTCAAAACTCCTTTCATGAAATATATCCAATAAAAGATTAATGCAAAGTAATGAATCATAAATCATGATTTTCAAACTCAAGTAACGAATTTATCAAAAAGATATATGGGTTTTCTACACTTTAGAGATTTACAAGATGGGAAGCTAACTTTTTTATGGGCTCATTTTGTGCCTCTTTTTATTTTGACGCTCTTTGTACATCTTTTGATTTTGATACACTTTGTGTATCTTTCCAATTTGGCGATATTACGCATCTTTTTAGCTTTGGGCTTATTTTATGCCTCTTTTGATTTTTGTAATTTGCCTCCTTTCTAAATCTTTAAAATCAGCAAACCCTATTCTTATGATAAAGACGAACAATTTGATTAAGATAATCTTTGAAGTAGGTTCATTAACTTGCAAAAGATCCCTATAAGATAAACAAAATGCAGGGAGATAAAAAAGTTTCAATTTCAAAAACTAATTTATAATTTGAAATAAATTTTGAATCAAAAGTAAAATAGCTTTATATAAAAAAATAAGGTGGAGAGACAAAATCATGAGTTTTCTTCCTTTGCCTGATTTTAGAGAAATCAATCACAACTTACATAGAATTTATAGAAAAATTGGAGGTAAATTTTTTATTTTTAGAAAATATAATTTTTGAAAAATAATTTAATTTTCTAAAGTGTAAATGAAATAAATTATGATATGTGTGTGCTGATCAAAGAAACTACACAAATAACAGAGAAATTATTTTAAAATTTTTAAAAGAAAAATAAAAAATAATAAGAAAAATAAAATATAAAAAAACATCACCTAAAATAAACAAAAAATACCAAGAATAAAAAATAACAAAAAAAGTAAAAAACACAAACACAAACATATAAGCAAAATATTAATTCACATCATCTCGCTCCTGGCTTGATGATTCAGAAGCTAGGTCTACCCAGAAGATTTTTTGCTTTGCATTATTTGCCCTTATTACAATTTACCTGGCTTTACCCTTTTCCTTTTCAAAAAGGGTTTTTAAGTTCAGGCACTAATTTTTTATATGTCCAGGTTTCCTATATTCAAAGCAAATAACATCAAAAAAAATCTTAACATTTTTAGCTTTTTTACTTTTGTTCCACTTTTGTTGATGTTGATGCTTGTGCTTTAGTAAAATTTTCAATTTATTTGTTGATGATGCTAACTCCTTACTTTCATCATCTTCTGAGTCGCTTTCATCCATATCCTCAGCTTTCAGTACTACAGTTTCACCTGCATCCAAAAGCTTTTGACCCAAACCTTGCTCGTAGGCAATGAGTGAGCCAATCAGATTATCAATAGAATATTTATTTAAATTTTTTGATTCACAAATAGCAACAACTTTGGCATCAAACTTATCAAGTAGACAACGTAGAATTTTATTGACCTTTTTAACATTTAAAAATTCTTTACCTAAAGCATATAATGATACCATAATTTGAGTAAACCTAATATACATGTCCAAGATCATCTCATAAGATTTCATGCAAAAAAGTTCATAATCATGCATTAAAATATTTGACCTAAATTACTTGATTTCATAAGTACCTTCATACGTAGTGCATGATTTATGCCAAATTTCCTTGCCAGTAATGCATGCAGATACTAACATATAATCATCAGAATTCAAAGCACAAAAAAAATAATTTAAACATTTAGCATTCAATTGAATATTGATCTACTCTACTCCATTCAGAAAAAGGAATATCAATTTTGACTCCATCTATAATATGTGAAGGTACAGAATAACTAGTTTGAACCATATGCCACATTCGATAATCAATTGATTGCAAAAAGTAGACATGCAAATTTTTCAAAAATCAAAAAAATATTTTCAAATAACAGTGGTCAGGTGATTGAATATCCTTCTGTAATATTATGATTTCCAAACTTAGCCATGGATAAAAATTTAAAAAATTTTATAAATTTGATTTTATGAATTCCGCTCTGATACCACTTGAAAGTTCGATAGGGATGTTAAGCCCTTATGAAATAGTCCCAAGGTTAACCAAGAGGGGGTGAATTGGATATTTAAAAACTTCTTTAAACAAAATAAAAAATCTTTTTATATCTTGCAGTGAAAAAATATTAAATCAATAATAAAAAGATCAATTAGAGATTTCATCCAAGCAGTTAATCACAAAAAAATAAAGTATAGAAAATAATCAGAAAGAACACACCAGATTTATAGTGGTTCGGTCCAACCTGACCTACGTCCACTCCTCGGAGGCACCCTCCGAGTATTACACTACACCTTTAGTGACTCTCCTTTAGCCCCCACAGCTAGGCGGAGAAACCCTTATAAAATCACTTCCACCTTCCCCGGTGCGGCGGAGTAGCCGGGTCCTTTGACACCACAGAAATCTTCTTCTTCCCAAAACTTCCCTCGAGATGACCCTTGAATCTAATGGTACTTAAGTGCAAGCTTACCGGAGCAACCGTGTGAACCCCCTTACACTCCCTCGAAAATCCCCCTTCCAAGGCTCTTCTCCCTCTCAAACTCTACCCTTTCCATTCTCCCTTTCAAGCTCTCTCTTCAAGTTTTCTTCAGAAGAAACGAAGCCTCAATGGTTGCCAAAGACACCTATCAAGTGCCTCTAAAAAGCTTAAAAAGAGAGCTCAAAAAACTCTTCCAAATTAATTCTGGCAGCAAAGATCATCCAGGACGATGTGCTCCAAATGACGGCTTCAGAAAACCCTAAAAACTCAATTCTGTCGCCAAAGATCATCCAGGACGATCGCAGGATCGTCTAGGATGATCGCAGGATCATCCAGGATGATGTGCAGAATTAGACCTGATAGTCCTGGATGATCCCAAGATAGTCCAGGACGATCAGTACAAATTTTGCACAAATCATCCAGTACGATATACAAATTGTCCAGGATGATCAGAATATCAAATTATATATATTTGATTGAAAAATTAAAGGATTAATTTAGGCAATATTATCATAGATCGTCCAATACGATATGGATTGTCCTGGACGATTAGACCAAAAATTGAATCTTAAATCCTTGCCTAAATTATCATGGCGGCTAGGGTTTTGAGATTATATTGGATCATCCAAGATGATATAAATATCATCCAGGATGATTAGTTCAATGAACAGATCATCCTGGACGATCTAAATCGTCTAATACGATTTATTCAAAAGTTGAACTTCTAGTTTTGACTAGATCTCACTCCCCCTGGGTGTGTGTGTACATGGTAACAAGCAAGCATACACCCTTACAAAACTTGACTTAAGAAATCAAAAAGTATATCGATAAAAATTATAAATATCATCACATTATAGCCTATTCTACCCATTCTTGAGCCTTGAATCATTGTTGGAAGGTGCATGATGTTCCTGTAATGTTAGTATACATACAAATAAATATACATTACGAATACTAGGAGATGTGAGTCATAATGTTTGTTATCATCTAAATAAAAACTCGTGAGCCCGAGTCGCAACATTTTTATAGTCAATTAATTAGAATCAACAATTTATATTAACAATATAAGTTATTTAAATAGCATGGCAATAGTTATTTTAGTTATTTTATTATTGCTCTACTTTATTTATTTAATTACTTCTCTATTTTATATTAAATATTAGTTATAATTTATGTTGCTAATATTTCTTTTTTTTTTTGCAAGCTTTAGGTGATGAGCATCATCGAGGATTGATCAAAAATATTTTTAGTAGACGTAACATGAAGATTGCTAGTGGCCTACCCAATAGGTCTGTACGTATTTAGGGGACCTCTTCATCTCGGCCTGCTACTAAGAGTCAGCCTAGCCCATCTTTACCTACTCTTGTAGCCAATAACCCACAGTTCCACTCACCCAACACACACTTTCCTTCGCGAGATGCCATGTCCCTCCATACTATCCACCACCACCCCTCAACCCACTACAAGTGGACCTTCCACCCCAGTTGCAGCAGATCAGACGATAAAGGGTCACATGTTGATTGAACCTGACAGTGACACATACGTACTTATTATATTCATAAAAATTTAAATAAATATTTTTACCTAACATATTTTGTGCAGGTTTTATCCGTCAAAGCAGTCAACACATAAAATACAGGACATCATATGAAGCAGGTATGATACTCCTTATATTTCTTGGAAGAAAATCCTAAAAGATGTGCACGATAAGTGGTTCAAAGAGTTTGAGGTTAATTATTATACAAATATGTTATATATATATAAAGCTAACCAAAAAATTATGGTTGTATATTTTTTAATGTAGAAAGATTTTTATTCCCTGTCCTAGCACAATGATAAAATCAAAAAAAAAATTTGAGAAGTATGGGCCAACTCACATGCGAGACATATTTACATACATTAAAAAATCAGGCGAGCAACCTCTCTGGATTGGTGAGAGTGTATGGGCTGAGCTGACTAGTGCTTGGGGTTGCCCAGATTATAGCAGGAGGAGGGACCAGAATAGACAGAACTGAGCTTCTGATGTTATGGGCGTGAGTAATTCTCTTCATACTGAGGGCTCAGTTCCATATACTGAGCGCATACGACATTTGGTATGAAATTTTAACAAATTTTAATAATTTACTTAGTATGAATACTAATGTATGTTTATTATAGAATGATCACTACAAAAAAATCACCTATTACCGGCAGCATTTTGCGGTAGTAATTGATCATTTTTCGGTGGCTTTGGAATTTACCAGTGGCATTCCGGTGGCAACATTTTATTAAATTCATAATTAATTAGACTAAGTTATTAAATTAATAATTAATTAAAATAAATTAATAATTAATTAAAATAAACTATAAATTATTAATTAACTAAATTACGAATATATGATTTTTCAAAAATTATTACAATTTGCTGGAAACTCTGTCAGAAATACAACTGCCGGAAAGCCACCGAAAATTCTTTTGAAAAATTAGACCTCCGGAAAGCTGCCGGAAAATAGTCTGCTAGAAATCCACAAAAAAATCCGCCGGTAATGGACGATTTTCCTGTAATTGATTGCTAGTAGAGAACCGATCGTTATTGAGTTGTATAGTCATACCCACAAGCAGCAAGAGGACCAACAATGGGTTGATGAGCGAGCAAAGAGAGCCTATGTGAGTATATAAATTTAATATTTTTGATGTCATGTGTAAATTGCTTGATATTTTATTAACTTTTATGGAACGAGTATACACGGCTTCGAGAGAGCCAGGCAAGAGCAAGTGAGGGTTCTTCTGGTGGATCAGCAGAATGTTCTGATGACCACACTTGATTACAAGCAGTAGGAGGAATGAAACACGGTAGGATTTATGGTTTATGCTCACAAGCCTATGCAGTAGACAGCTGGTGGCTCCAGCTTCTCAGCAAGTATCTAGGAGTCATTATATAGCACACAGGTAACTGCCCTTCAAGCTAAGCTGGAGCAAGTCAGAAAATCACAAGCTGACTGGCAGGTGCAGCAAACTCAATTGTTGGATGAACTGCACAAAATGAGGGAGCAGTTCAGCAAAAAATAGGTAGATTCAGCAGAGAAGGAGATTGATTCTGAGTAGATGTTATTTTTATATTTCTGGACATGTGTAGTTATTTATTTTTGGACATTTGTGTAGTTTTAAACAAATGAACTTTAAATTTCATTTTAAACTAATTGGTGAATGGTCAATGCATATGAAATGTTTATGTTTATATGTTTATGTTCAATGTTTGGTGTTGATTTTGATTAGATGTTTATGTTTGAATGAATATAATTTTGGAATATTTTTATGCAGGTTGTGTTGAAGAAAATATTTTCCTAAGAGGGAGGGCTATTTTTTTTGTTTTTTCTACAAGTTTTCAGGGATTTCCTGCAAATTATCTGCCAGAAACAATGATAAAACGAAATGTAATAACATTCTGGCAAACATTTACCACTGGTATTTCTAGCAAATTATCCGCTGGATTCATCTGTCGGTATATGTCCGGTGGAATAGTCTGGCAAATAATATGCTGGAAATATCGGCGGCCAAATTCTGCCGAAAATTCCGCTGAATAAAACACTGGAACTCATACCAGGGAAATAATGTTTCTGCTTCCCTTTTCCTGCCAGAATTCTATCGGTAAGTCCGCCGGAAATATTTCTGGTAGATATTTTTCGCTGGAATAGACTTTTTGACGTGCGATTTACCTTCGAATAATGTCCCGTCAGAAATCCACCCGAAATGTATAATTTTCGGTGGATTATCGTTATTACTGGTGGATTTTGTCCGCCGGTAACAAGCGATTTTCCTATAGTGTTCTCCGTCGAATACTTACTGGAAAAAAATAATATCAAGCCAGGTCCAATACATCTAATTTCCTAATCGAGTCATCAAAAGGTCGTTGTTTTATCTGACCAAATCATATAAGGCGACTCTCTCAAATCTTATCTTCCACAAGAGCTACTCCAACCTTTTCACATATATGCTAATTTCGTATCCTGCCTCTAAGAGCAAAACCGCTCATCCACCTGAGCATCCTCATCACTGCAACACTTATATGTAAAAATAAATAAATAAAATTAAAAAAGCAAGCAACCTTGCATAACAACCTTTCCCAATGTTATTCATCAATATAAACTATGTGCCTTGACATAAATATTAAAGTCAAATTTATAAAAAGAAGCAGATTAATAATTAAAATTAGGTATATGAGCACAATTAGACGACAATTTAAAAAAAAAAAAAGCAAAATCAGAATTTTATTTTACGCCTTTTTAAATACCAGAAAATTAAATCACGATTCATTGAAACTGTGAAAACATTTTACGGCTTCTTAGAAATAGGAAAATTATTTTCTAATTTCTAAAGAAACAGGAAAACAATAAGGAATATATATTATTAAAAAAGGAATTTATCAATTAACTAAAACTTATTTTTCCGATTTCTATATATATTTAAAATAAATAATTTATTTAGTAATTAAATTTTATAGAAACCGGAAAAAAGTATCCGGTTTCAATATATGTTATTATATTTATTTTAATACTTTATCTATTTATCTATTTTAATAACAGTAAATATCTTTTTTTATTTTAATATTATGTAATAGAAAATATTCTGTAGATATTTATTTTAATACATTATTTAAATTACTTAATTTAGGTTGGAAGAAACTTATTTTTATTTTAAATAACTTTTATGAACAATTATACTTTTAGCTTAATTTAAACAAAATATAATATTATTTAAATTATGTTTATAAAAAATTATAGAATTAATCATAAACTTATCTAACTAATATTAGAAAAGATTATATTAAATTAAATTAAATTTATAGAATTATAAATAATGACAGTTTTCTAACCTAAAACATCAACTGATGTTTTGATAAGGAAAGTTTTTTTATTTTATTTAATTCACATGTGTGAAATAACTTATAATGATTAATAAATATACGTTAACATCTTAACTTATAATAACTAATCAATATATGCTAACTTACCTTTACTAATAAAATTTTGGAAGAGGAAATTTGTCTCCTGAGAGTATATACTTGGGAATCAAAATATATATTTGTTTAATAAACATCCTTTTAGAGTAAAAATCGGCAACAATGCAACATAACCAATCCTCTCCCTTTCTCTCACTAGAGTGTTTTTAGAGAGAGAGGCTCTAGGATGGCTAGGGGGGTGGCATTAGGTCACCTCCTGCAAATGGTGGTAGGAGAGGCGGCTGGAAGGAAAATCAACAACAATGCAACTATTGGCATCTGATCGCCCCTACGGAGGCGACGTCTTCCAAGCACACTCCGGTGCTTAAGCCGGAGAGCAGCGTGCGAGACACAGTCACTAGGGACTCTTGGAATGAGGTTGTTGCGACAACCCATGGCCATCATCCGGCAAGGCAAGGAGGAGGACAGCCAGCTGGTGCAGCACCCGTGCCCGCAAGGTCCGACACTGGATGGTAGCATCAAAACTCTGTCTTGTGTTCCCTCCTGTTCGCAAGGTGTGAATGCTCAGCCCGAACATCCTCCAGGAATCGCACATCAAGGTGCGACTGATCAGCCCGACAAGTCCAGCCATTCGCTTGCTTTGGTTCCTCCAAGCGAATGTAGCTCGGGAGGTGAAACGGACAACTCAGAAGATGAGATGGAGGACTCGGTGGATGGGATGATCTCCCAGCCCGACACTATGAAGGAACCAGATTGCAGATCATATGGAGAATGCTCGGATGCATCTTTGGGGTCTCCCAAACTCCTCGGGAAAACTTCTGATTACTCCGCCCAGCATCCCGATCTATCAGGTCGCAGACAGTCCACAACCTCCCAAATTTGCATTTCGAATTCTTTAATCCCATGTGGGGATCTCACTCCCATTGTAAGGGAGGTTGCTAGAGTGGGTTGTGCCTCAAGTGCTTCTTTGCTTGGGAAGGTTTCTACTAGCGCTAGGTGTGATCCTCCTTTGGATTACGCCCACAAGATGTTTGTGGAAATACCACAACAGCCCAAAATTATACTAGCCCTCAAAACTAGCCCACACAAGCTCCCCCCATGCCTCCTAGAGGGACGCCCACTGGTCCCTTTGCTTGGAATAAGGTGCAGTTTGTTCCTTTAAACAAATTGACAAGTGAAACCTTCCTTGGCCATGATGGTGTGTCTATGAAACCCAAAGTTCAAGCTGTCCATGACAACATTGCAAAGGTAGAAAAAGGTCTTATGGTCAAGCTCATTGGAAGGCGAATCTCTTTCCCTTATCTCTTTGGTGAACTCAAGCGACATTGGTATCACTTTGGAGAATTTGAAGTCATCACCACGGCTCCAAATTCCTTCATTTGTATCTTCCAAAGTTTTGAAGCTAGAGATGCGGTCCTAATGAGTGGGTCGTGGATTATAACAGGGAACATCATCGGAATGGATAAGTGGACCCCTACCTCCTCTCCAAGCTCTCTTCAAGGGCTTCACTTGCCGATATGGATCCGCCTACCACAACTTCCGCTTATGTATTGGGATGTGAACAACATTACTCGTCTAGCCAATATGTTAGGGGAACCTTTATGGATGGACTCCCACACAAGCACATGGGGTAGATCTTCTTATGCGAGGATCTGTGTAAGGATCGAGCTCTCCCAAAAGTTACAGCCCGGTGTGTGGATCAATGGGATATATGGTAGATTTTTTCAGAAGGTGGAGTATGAAGGCCTCTCCAATCTATATTTCTTTTGTGGCTTCATTGGCCATAGTACTGATCAGTGTCCATCCAAGCCAGCTACCCATAGCTCCCAAACCCTCCAGCCAAAGCAACCTCCCGTCAATGCTTGGCCCAAAACTGTGGACTACCCTCCTCCCAAGCCAGTTGATGTTGCAACAGATGAGCCCCATAGTAGTGCTAATAAGAAAGAGATATCTCTTGGCACCTAAAACTTGGTGTCCCGGAGAAGGAAAGGCAAGCCCAAGGTCACTAAAGATCAAGCAACCAATCAGCCAGTCACACCCCCACCTATCTAGTTTTCGGCTTCAAAGGAGCAGCAGTTGGATGAAACTTCACATAGGATCCTTAACTTCCGTAAGCAACAACCCAGGGTCTCTAACGGCCACTACAACAAGGAGCTCCTCTGACTCAGACCCTTAGCTACCTCCCCTCGGAAGAGGAAGAAGACTTCAGTAGAATTTACAAGCGGGGACTTGATCCCCTCGAGTGGCCCATGAGTGACCTCCTCTCCTTGGTTTGTATTGGGTACTGTGCGATAGAAGGCCCACCCCCCTATGGTGTGGTTGTCGCTCTATCTCACTTGTGCGCACTACAAACCAATGTAGGAGCTTTCCTCATCACTTGATGGGTTCCTTTTGTTTCTTTTTGTTTGTCCCTTGCTCTATTGCTTTGTTTGGTTTGCTCCTTTTGATGTATCCTCTTCCCCTTTTTGTTTTTTTTTATTTATTTATTTTGGGAAGAGCTAGTTTTCTCCTGTACAAGCCCTTTCTTTTCTTAAAATAAATAAATAAAAACATTCCCCAAAAAAAATAAAAAAAATCCCTTTAAAGTATATACTTGGGAATCAAATTTAGTTACTTAGTTCATAGGAAAACCAGATACCAAATAACAATAATAAAATAATGTCTTATCTAAATTTATATCATAAAATTTAGGAATGAGCAATAATATGACTGACGCGGGACCTTCCACATGACATTGGAGCCCATACAGTGCACAAGAAAGTGATGCAACAGATGTATACTATGACACACTGTCTCAACAACCCACAACATATTCTTTATTTCCCATTACTATACCTGAGTGGATGTCATATGTTGGGTTGTTGTCTTCCCCCTCGTAGCAGGATATACTGTTAATGGGAGGACATCCATTGTAGCAATATACACAGCCATCATAGTAGTATGCACAAGCTCATGAGCAAGAGGGGGAGGTGATTGAGGAGCCACAAATTCAAAGGCGAAGCCGAAAAACCCCAGTTAGATATACTCCAGAGAGTGGAGCTCTTCCACATCATTGATAGATGTACCGTTCTTATGTATTTTTTTATCACATTTATGTAAATATATGAAGGATTGATGTTGTAGTTTGCATTGAAGATGATATTGAAAATGTAGTACTCCTACTTAATTTTGCATGTGTGAAAATACAATCCGCACTTCAAAATAATCTCCAGTGAAATAAAAGCTTTATTAATAATTAAAGTCTATGTTAATGCCCATAAGAAATTATAATAATATAATATTCACTTTAATAAGCATAGTGAATAAAACACAGAACAAAATCAGAAGTACATACTACTACATAGGTTTCCTATCCCCTAAGCAGCATATGAAGACATGTTTGGAGTTGGGTTTGAGTTGGGCAGCACTTGAAATTACACTCAAATTCATATTGAAGGTGTTGCCAGTCCTCGACATTAAAAAACTTTCTTGGCTTGCCTTCATGCAATAGCTCCTTCATTCGATTATTATAAAATTCCAAAATGAATTCGTCCAAGCTAGGATGCCAACTTCGATACAAGATCACATGCTCAATGTCAAGGTTGCTTCGGTCAACATCTAGCGAATGTCTACCTTGATGATCACGTCGCATCTCATGATATCATATTTGCAAGAAATGATGATTGATGAGATAACCATTTTCTTCCATGAACCTAATCTGAACAGTCTTCCAACTAGCCGCATTTAGAAAATCTTGTGTCTTATAGAGTTTTACCCTCATCACTTTCTCATGCACGACTCAAAGGGTATCATCCTCATCTTTGGACCACTGATGGGTGCAACAACGAAATATCTTATTCGCATTCGCCGTCTGCTCCAATGGGCTCTAATGGGCGCGTGTTATACATTCATGTTTTCTTTTGCTTGCATCATCAAACCTTTTTTTTATTGGGGATGCTGCAAAGATTTTTCATACAAGGCCAAAACAACTCTAAGGCATAACCTAAAATCTCCACACCTCAACTTCAAATGAACATACATACCTTAAATAGTAGAGGTAATACATATCACACCTTTTCATACAGCTTGAAATTATAATATAGTTTGATTTGACCTTACATCTTTACATGCTCTTTGATATGATAGGTTGTTGCCATCTCACCAGCTAACAACATAGCTTTACAGCTCAACAAATCGTACGGTGTTCAGGAAAGTGATGTAGCAGTTATATTATCGAAATCTTGATAACTCACTCTTAATCAATTTAAGTCAATACATCAACTGTAAAGTATTGTCAAAATGATATGTATTATCAAATTAGTTTTACAGGCTTCTATTGTCTTATCATTGTGACAGTACTAATCAATATGATGAATGAAAAAAAAAATTTCAACTAACATTAATGAGTTATAATGGCATAGCTATATAAATTAAATATGTGTTGGTTATATTAACTGACCATGTAGTGATTTTTTTTCAGTTTCTTGGACACTCAACATTGATTGGAAATCATCTTCAACTTCTTATTTCTTCCTTAATAATGGATAAGATTCAAAAAATTCCAACGAAGAAGTTGATTGGGGAGGGTAGCAGTCGATTGAAGGAATATTTGTCGCATCCCACTGCCGATATCCTAGAGGAGCAGGTGAGATCGAACAAAATTTTTTGATGCTATATGTATTCTTGGTCAGAGTATGAAGATTATATTTTGTGGCATGCGCACAATAAAGTTATGAAAATTCCCTTTCCCTTATATAGGGATGGAGCCAAGGGCAGAGCTAGAAATTTTTATTAGTGGGGGCACAAATTAAGGATTTTCAAATTATTCTCAATTTTTTTGATGATTTTTATTTAATAGTTTATAGTAGTAAAGTAATATTTAAATCTTTCATAAATATTAATATTTATTTGTAATAAATTTTTAAATTCTATATTTTATTAGTTGTATTAGACATAAATTTATGATTACTTTATTTTATCTTAAATATTTAAGTATTAATTTTATTAAAAGAAGAAATTTATAAGGTGTGTGTATGTATATGTATAATGCAAATATGTAAGTAAGAGAAAATTCAAATTTTATTATAATTTAATTTAAAATTGTTAAAGTAGGAATGCGAGTAGCTCCATAGCTCATATGGTAATGGTATATTTGCAGAATCTAGGAGGCGTAGGCTCGAATCCACCCTTTGCCCGTTGTAGGCTTTATTATCTATTTACTGTTAGATATTTTTGTTATTGTGGGCTATTAGATATTAATGGGCCAGTGGGGGCCCATGCCCCTAGGGCCCTCACTCTAGCTCCACTCCTGGATGGAGCAGATTTAAGTGATATGAGTTGGGGATTTTTACAACAAAGGTTCATGGCTCATGGTGGCCATTTAGCTCCTATGAACATTCTTAAGGTTAGAATTCATGAAATTGGACGCAATGAAGAAGGCTCTATTCAGGTGATTGTTGAAAGACCAATAGCTTATATAGACCACTGTATTCTTTACCATAAATAGCATGGGTACGCAGGATGCATTTCTGTTTAAATCATATGATGTGCTAAATGTTGGGGCTAATCAAAAGAGGAAAGAGTTTTTGAATGCAAGGAAGTGGCAATACATCCAGAAGGAGTTTGACAACAAGTGCAAATGCTGTCCAACTCAAACCCAACTCCAAGCTTGCATGTGCATGGTGATCAGCATTATATGAAGGCCTTATTTTTTGTATTCTTAGTTCCCTATAATCCGCCTTCATGGCATTGCTTGATAGCGGTAAACATACTTGCGTATTGCGCCATAAGGTCTGGCATTTTCTATCAGCCCCAATTGCTTCGACGAATCTTCTCCGTCTTAAATTTTGCTCCGTCCGTGCTCCTCTGGCTAAATTTACCTGCCAACCTGCTCCTTTGAAAAAATTGGCCTACACTACACTAAGGCTTTGTTCAGGACCGTTTAAATTTTTTTTTTGTTTTTTTTTTTACAATTTTTTCTCAACTACAATTTCAAAAGAAAATTTTTACTCTAAAAAAAATTTTAAGGCAAATTTTTGAATAACCTTTCATCCAAACACAGTACTTTTTACTGTTTTTCTTATCACGAAAATAATCAAGAACTATTCCAAACAAAACCATCATGACGTGCAGTCACCACATTGGGTCTAGACAACCAAATTATTTAACTCTTTGAATGCAAAAAAAGACGTCTAGCAGCCTGCAAATAAAACTGGAACATTAATTTAAATCTCCAAATGAATTAAAGAGAAAGAAGAATACACTAAATTACTACCAACAAACACCATCTCTTTATAAATTCGAACAGAATTTGCAATTCTAGTTAGCCATCTCATTTTACAAACAAAACGTCCAATGTGTCTCAAAACATCGCTGTTTGCGTATCCTCCTACATTTTTAGCTATTAATCCCAAATTGGGTTTTCCGTAACTCTAAATTATTTTAACCTTTACTCTGAATCCTTATGTAAAAGCAATAAACTACAGCCCTTAGACATAATAGATTGTTTCATGAGCTTCTCCTACTGTACCTAGCGCCGAATGCATTGGTGATCAGAAAGGCGTCATCCTATTCATCCTGCATCAAGTCAAGCAAACTATAGTCAGTTCTGCACTAAGAACAAACGACATTTTTACAAGTGCGTGTCAAGTAGGTCACTGGAATATGAAAAAACAAAATGAAATGAATCAGAACAAGCAGTAGGAAAAACACTTTCGATTGATTTATGAAGTATAATAGCAAGTTACGTTAGATAACTACAATGTTCTTTGAATTGGACTATAAACCGCAGTGGCTATAAAGTTCTTTGCATCATTGTAACAATCGAGTAAGCAAAGCTAGCTCTGATAAAAGAAGCCCAAGTGCAAAAGTTGTAATTAGCTTCTCTTATCATAAAGGTGGCCGAAAAGCTGGTCTATAAATTCAATACTTTATTTTTTAAAAAAAAAACTTTTTAAAATCATGTCCTTCCATAAGCAATTCAGCGCTTTTTGCACAAATAAAGGTTGCCTACAAGCCCAACCAAACACACCCAAAGCGCACCAATTGTGATGAACATGAATCTAAAGCATGCGGCACACAAATTCTTCCATAACTTAAGTAACGCTACAATAATCAAAGAAATCCAAACTTAGGCTTCATGTTATGGAGCATTTTATCTACTTTGTGTTAAAAAAGAGTAATGCTAACTTTCACCTTCTCAATAAGAACCTCAAAAATTTTGAGATTTTATAGATTCTATTGCATTTAGTTGGGTAAATGCTTATATAGCCTATATAAAATGATAAAGCAAATTTATATATATATTAAGTTTTAACTGAAAAAATAGGAAAACATAAACGTTTCAAATGAAACCAATTTTTTTTCGTCTTGTTCACTTCTGTGACTAAATTATGAAGAGTGGGTGCCATATCCACATCAATCTTAGATTTTAAAAAAAAAAAAATTAAGTGTGAATTTATTTGGGGAGTGAATCATTACTCTTTCCAAAGAACATATCCTTGATTTCATTTTACGAAGGAATAAAATAAGACTGATAAAATCAAATATCGACAAACAGGTTACCTTTTTCTCGGTCATCATCGCCCAACAATCCCTGCTCCATTAACGCCGCCTTCTCCCACATCTTCTTCGTGTAATCTCTTCAGCTCTGGATGTCCATACCGAGATACAGCAACCGTGTAGCATCCTATCACGTAGACAAAGACCAGGAAAACGAGGGAGAACAGCTGTATATTGGCCAGGAACTGTCCTCGAACCTGACTGTCTCGTGTGATGCACTTGATGTCATTGTCGTCTAGCCGGCATCCCTTCGGCATCATGGGTCCATAAAGAGTGAAAGCGGTTTGGTAGAACCAGAGGCCCTGTAGAGTGATGCAGACGCCGCTTGAGAAGTCGACGGCAAGATTTTCAGGGAGGAGAGAGCCAGCGATGCCGGAGGCGATGCAGAGGCCGATAAGGATGACGAGGATGAGGTGGTAATATCCTTCGAGACCTGTGTGGGCTGTCGAGTGGAAGTAGAAGAGAAGGTACTCCGCAGTGAAGGCTGCCGAAGCTAGAAGGCAGAGAGCGCCCTCCGGCAAAGCAAGCCAACTGAAAAAGTGGAAGATTAGAACGTTCTTTTTAATTTATAGGCAAAAGATAAAAAACGAAAGGCAAAAGAGTCATTTTACTAATTTACACAGGTTTAGATAAAATCATTATACTTTTAATTTTCATATGAATTGCATCAAGATTTTATTTAGGTTCATTTGGGACGGCTTTTCTATTGCTTCCTAAAACGATTTTTTAGTATAAAATTTTCTAATTCAAAAAATTTTTATACTAAAAAGTTGTTTTAGAAAATAACAAAAAAATTGTTCCAAACGAAACCTTAGACGTTCTTCGGTTGCAACTTGCAAGTTGTGATATGCAAATCAATGATTTAAAAGTTTTGATATTTGATTGAAATAAAAGCAAACACAATTTAAAATTTTAATAGAAATACATTATTTTTTCAACAGGGCTATATCATAAATATTTAAAATTAAGATGTCGGTTTTGAAAAAAGCCATGAATTGATCCATGATCTAATACAGTGGCACACATGACATTGTGGCGAATATAAAATGATGCACATCCGACTAGTGGTGGGCAATAATTGGGTTATATTGGACTTTGTTTAGGCATAGATTTTATTCTATGCTTACACATTATGAACATGTTAATTGTCGCTCATCGCAACAATATGGCAAATTGTGATATGCAGAACATCATGACATCTACCTATCTATTAAAGGGACACGAATTATATCTATTATTGATCACATTATGAAGAATAATATTAGTTTAAGCATGTTATGACAGTTAGCTAATTGGTTCGTAATTGAAGCAAGGAATATCAAAATAATCCATGTTTTTGGGTAAACCCAGGCATTTCATATTTAAAAAAAAATTAAGAAAAATAAAGTTGAACGGTACGTAAGGACTTTCATTTACTCAGTAGTCAGTAGTCAGTAGTCACATGTACACAACTCATCTTGTTCTGCTGGTTTGGTAGCTTAGGCTATCAACTAAGAGGTTTTGGATTCGAGTCTTATGTATGAGATGTATTTATGAGTATGTCTTAATTGGCCTAAATGTCCAAAAAAAAAAAAATAGTCACATGTTTTTACTACTATGAAGAAATATATATATTAAACTAAATAAATAGAAAATTTTAAATTGAACTGTTAAATTATTTATGATGAATTACATTTGATTTATGATGAGTAGGTTGTTTTTATTTTTTGTATTAAGAAATATTAAATGCATAATAGAAATTAAATCAATATTCTTTTTAAGTACTAATATATGTATATATATATATATATATATATATATATATATATATATATATATATATATAATTAAATAAAAACAAGAAAAGAACTATGATCCATGATGGGTTTTAAAGCAATATAATTAGAAAAATTTTAAAATATAAGCACAAATTTAACTGTTACAGAGATGAGAATGCTCATGTAAATGAGTAGCATCATTTTTAGACAAAATACGAAATGAGTATGTGTGTGAAAGGGTTGTAGTAGCTCCACGGATAGATAAGATCAAAGAGAGTTGCCTTAAATGGTTTGGACACATAAAAAGTCGATCTTTTAACGACTCTTTTAGGAGAGTAGATGTATTAGATTTGGCTTATATTAAGAAAGGTAAAGATAAACCTAAAAAGTCTTTGCTATAAAATATTAGAAATGACATTTTTATTAAATTTAAATGAGAATTTGACTTTTAATATGACACAATGGAGAAAAAAGATTCGTGTAGCCAATCCCACATTGTGATATAAAGGCTTAATGTTGTTGTTGTTATTATTGTTATGGCTAAAATTTAGTCAAAATAGGTCTCAAAATATCGAATTTTGATTTGATATGGGTGCAATGTATAGATAATTAAAAGAATTTGTATTGAAGTGCTCATCTCAATGCAAGTCCAATGAAATTGAAATCCGTCTTAACTATAATTTAATCGCATATCCTAATCGATTTTTAGCCATTTTTTTTCTCCATACTTTATCTTTTTGTCACGATTCTTTGATTCTTGATCAGTAGCTGAAACATATTCTTGAAATTTCATAATACATTAATCTCAAAATAAATCTGAATGCTAATTCGTTTATCACGAAAGGTTTCAAGTCTAATAACCAAGAATAGCGCAGTAATTTTGATTTTCAACGGGGTAAAGAGCGAGAATATAATACTCTTTGCCTGTTTGGTTTGACGGAATTCAAATACAGGGAATGAAACGAGAATGGAAATGAAAATGTTAAAATTAGTGACATGGAATTAATTTTCAACTACTTGCCCTATTGAGGAAAATTGAGTTGAAAATATTTTTTGATTTGTAAAAAATTAAGTTCCTATTTGTTAGAAAAAGGAGACTTATCACATGTCCATTTTTTCATTCTGATCAACAAGAGATATGTGAGTTTTTCTAATCAAATTTAACACGTTTTACGAATCACCTGTATTTAAGTTTGGCGATTGAAAACAAACAATCCGTTCATTTCAAAGGATTTCTCCCAACCAAATTTAACACGTCGGCATCGAATACAAATCCAATTAAACCCAAATATAGCTTACTCCAACTGAATCTAACCAAATCCAAAACTTCTAATCAACCCATCAAGATGAGTTGCAAAAAACTCCTAGACGTGTGACTGTGTGAGTGTCTTAATGGGCTCAAAATTATATATATATGCGCGCAGTTAGGCGAAGCATGTGACCCATCTGGATCTACCATGCCACGTTGTCGCGTTGCGGCCCACTGAGGTCCGTTCGGGAGAAACCAGAGAGAAAACTCGCCCTACTTTCCGGAACCGTTTCCCCCCTTCCGGTCATCTTTTCAAGAGAAACAAACAGCAAACCACCAAGAGAACAAAAGCAAGAAAGAAATAGCTGACCTGGTTTTCACGGAGAGAAGCGCAACCGTGCCGTAGAGAAAAAACATCAGTAGCATGCCGCCGTGCTCGAAATCGTTCATATGAGCAGGGTTTAGGATCTTCTCCCCGCCGACGAAGAAGTGGAGGTGGGTGGAGTACAGGACCTCGATACACATGTCGATGAATGCGCCAATCGTGACGATGTAAAGCTCAAGGTGTCTCCATCGCCCTTCGCCCATCGGGCTCCAAACCTGTACGCGGAACACCGACGGGTCCGTGGCGTACCTCACGGCTGCGCTCCACACGTGCCATGCTCCCACCATGAGAAAGAGGCTACCCGGTAGCACGTGCCCTTTGAACGACCCCATCTCCTTTGAATCAGATCAATCAAATCAAATCGGCACTTCGATGACCTTATTCCTTGATGTCCTCAATTCCGATCCGACTCCCGATGCCTGTGACAACTTAAAAAGAGATCAATCGATCGATCGACGTGAACTCAAATACATCAATAAAAATAACAGGAAAACAGGTTAGTCTTACCTAACAACACGAGGCTCAATCATCCGATTTAATTGACAGCGAAATGTTTGTGAAGCGAATAGCCACGCAAAGAAGGAATAGCGTGGATCTCTTTCTCTCTCTCTCTTCTCCCTATTGTCGTGAGAGAAGCAGAAGAAATACAGGGGATGAACCGTGATGCTCCGGGCTTTGGATTGGGGACTTTGACCTTTATGCGGAATAACGACGGATTCGATTCGATTGCAATATAATGATTGAGAAAGGAAAGAGGAGGAAATGAAGCAAGCGAATCACCTTCTCTCTCTCTCTCTCTCTCACTCTGCTATAGTTAGAAGAAATACTGGAGATAGGGTTTAAGATCCGGTGGTATTCTGTGATTTCGAGGAGGGTCGTAGTTAACGTACCTAATAACAAGGGAGTCGATTCGATTCTGTCGATTTTGAAGCGAAATGATTGCGAAACGGCAAAGGGGTCAGAGAAGCAAGCAAATTCATCTCTCTGTTTTAGTGAGAGGCAGAAGAACCAGAGGGAATAGGTGATTTTTTGAGCTTTTGAGGAGAGAGAAGGATTTTGACGTACTAAAAAATAGGAATTCGTTTCAATCAGAAGCGAAATGATTGCGAAATGTAAAAAAGATGCAAATAAGCAAACAGATGACCCTCGCTTTTTCTACTCTCTCTTAAATAGAGAAAGAATCCGACGAGAAGGCGATAAGAGATCTCTAGGGGTACTCGATGACGCTCAGCTGCTGTCTTTGCTGTTCTACGATCCAAAGGGGGTAGAGAGACTAGGAAAACTAGGAAGAAAATGGAAGAGGAGGAAAAGCTGAAAAAAAAAGATTTTTCTTTTTGACTTTTTTTTTTAAAGAATACAAAAACGATCAGTTTGATTGGAAACGAAAAAATATATGCAAAATAAAACCAAAGTTTTTGCCCCCACATTTAGAAGATAATTATTTCGACTTTTCAACGAAGCCGGCGGCGACTCGTTGATCACGTGGACCTCTACAGGCATGCGCAGTGCGGGGCTGGTAGACCACGCGGAACTTTTGGGAATGCCTAGTCGTCCGCATGCAAACGTAAGTGGAGAAGGGTTCGCCGTTTCCCAATTTTCGTCGATCTCTTTGGATTGTAATGGAGGCGTAACGCAAATCATGAATCTAATTTGATTTAGGAGAGATTATTACGTCGGTGTTCGGATTATTTGGAGGCGAATTCAGATGCGCCACATCACCCGGATGCACTAACCCCAGGTGACATGGCGCGTCCGGATTCGTCTCCGGACGAATCCTGACACCGGGCGTGATAAAAATTCTTGATTTAGGGGTTATTTATTAGTAGTAAATTAAATGAATGATTTTTAAAAAGTTGGTTGTATAATTGGAAGATAATCTCAGGGAGTTATCACTCTGGAAGAGCTAAAATTTTAACATTGTGCTAAAACCAACAGGCTGAGGGATAATCTCAGGTAGATAGTTTTTATAGGGCGTAGGCCTCCCAAAAACTAACGGAGAGGCGCGCAAAAATTTCTTATGATCATTTTTTATTAGTAGATAATTTATTTAAATTAATTAAATGAGTATTTAAAGGAGTTTACTAGCTAGTGCAAACAGAGCTTAATCTGGAAAGAAGAGCGAGAGAAAAATTAGAGGGTGAAATTTTAGGATTTTACTAGTTCTTTGCATGAAATTAGAAATTGGTACAACCAAGTTAATTAGATAGTCAAAATATGTCAAGATCATCCTCTAATCCTTTGTTTATAATTTTATGTCTATGTTCAGTGCCACAAGAATGACTGCATTTGAGTAATACAAATAAAATCACATTGCAAGGCTTAGTAGTGTTTGTTATAAAAATATTTGTGTTCATAATTAACTAATATTCAAGTACGTAGGTCACTCCAAATTAGTTTAATCCAAGGAAGATATCATTTAAAGAAGAATTCCTTGTAGTGAACTCTCTAACAAGTTCTATATAGCAAGTTCCTTCGGTAAGATAAATGGTAAGCTCTCTCATCGATATCTATTTAAGCGAGCAATTAGTTTTAGGTGACCTGACAACCTTAATTATCGAGTTCCATGGATGATTATTCATTTTGTTCTTGTAATTAACTCTATGGCGAGTAGATTTAGGCAACTTCAGCTGAATGCTTATTTAGATGACTTCAGGCTTTCAACATTTAAGTGCTTGGTGATTTATTGAACGTGTTTTGTATTGATGATATGACTTAACTAATTTGATCTAGATGTATAAAGTGTACTTAATTTCTCTAATTTTCTTTTATATTTGAAGAAATACAAAATGAACAAGTGAATAAAGCTTTTTAAAACTGAAGCCAGCTCAGGGAAGTTGCCACATTAGTTACAATTGATTACAAGTATTTATTAATTTTTTTCATATTTATGTTAGCACCACTAGAATCTTAAAAATATTTACCATAAGGTTTATTTCATGGTTCTATTTTCAATCTTCTTCTTCTTAATTTATTTTCTCTATGTATATTATTTGAAGCAGAATAAGAAGGTATTGAAATCATTTCTTAATAAGATTGGCAAAATCTTTGAGTGCTTAGCATTAATTCATAAAGTTCTCTTCTTTAGTGTAGGACTTTCATCATATGACCTTCATAGGTGGAATGAATTAGCGTTAGCTAAGCGTAGAAAATGTGAAACCCTAGGGTATCCTATGCCCTGTACTGAACCCTTGAGAGCCATTTAAAAAAAAACCCTTGAGAACCATGGACTCGTTAACCATAGTTTGACCCAAGTGGCATCCAGACCCTTAAGAGTCTGTCCAAAACTCTCCTGAACAAATTTAGAGACTCCTTAACCTTTAACAAACTCATTTGTAATAGGCTAAAGTCAATTAAAATTTTAAAAACTAAAGAAATCCTAGGGTTAGTCTTTAACCTTTTAATTTGACCATCTATGGTCTAATTAACCCTAGACCTACCTAGAAACAACCTAATGACCTCAAGACACTTCCCATGATCCTTAGGTAGGTGGTGGATTGATTAAGTCAACCCTATTTCAAACACAAAATACCTTAAAACTCTAGAGATTATCTAATTTATTCAAGTCCTATAGCACTTATCTTTGGCATACTCTACGTGGCTCAGAACCCTAAAAGCTACCTTAGGAACAACTATCTCTTCCTCACTGTTGGTCTCTTCTAGGGGCAAGAAAATTTTGGTGAGCAATCATGGAGGACTCAACTACTTGATTGCACTTCTCAATTAACATGATTGTTTTCCAGCTCCAACAGTTCTATGAGTATTCTTGACTACTTTTGGCTAAGTGCATAATAGAATAAACCCTCTCTCATTCTTTGGGGCAAAGCAGCTTGGGCAATAGTAGGATCTAAATCCTTCACTTTAAGCATTTCTCTCTAAAACCTCACAATGAAGTTCTATAACAACTTCCTTATTTCTTACCTCTTCTTCAGTAGAGTTTGCAAGCTTTTTAAGTTGTATTATGAACATTCTCTTAAACTCTAAGAAGGATGTAATCATCCCCAATGGCAGGAGAGTGAACCACCTTAGTGAAGATTCCTTAAGTGTGAAAAAGAATAAATGATACTTAAGGGCATTGTCAATATCCAACAGGGAGGTCATCGACTAAAAGGTGGCCACATGGTCCACTATATCAATCTTTCCCTCTATATGGCTCCAAATGTGGCACCTTAAAACTAGGAAGCATCTTGGCTTTTGCGATCTCCCTTTAGAAAGAATTGGTCAGTTGGGGTTCAGTCCTTCTAACACACTGAGCAAGTGTATTATAATCTTAATCAATAGTCAGCATGAGAGTAGGATCAATGATCGGTGTTAAGGATAGCGCTTTATTATATGGTCTCCTGCAATGAACTACGAAGTTAAATAAACCTTCAGAGGTGGTATCCCTTTGTGCTCACCTTGGTAGCCCTTCTAAGACATCCTAAATTATCTTCGTTATCCTCTTTTACATCTATATTAGGTCTCAATGAGTTGGCCTCCATGTTCACTGATGGCTCAAGGACACTCGACTCTTTGAGATGGTCTTATTTTCTCTTTATTGGTTTCAATCCATACTCATCACACTTTAGAGGATGTTGGATCCAAATTTATCCATGCATAATGCTTGACCTTAATTGCAAGCAAACTCTTTGAGGGGTGACCTAGAACCTATGTGAGAATGGAAAGAAAGTGGGTTGCTAGGAAAAAATTATAAAGAAATGCTCTATGGCTCAAAACCTTACTCAATTAAAAGATGAAAGAGATCTAAAGATAAAAAAAAGATGCCAAAGATCCAAAATGTTTCTTTTCACCCCTTATTTATAGGGATATAAGAGCTACGGGAAAGGCTAAATAAAACAAAATAAAATATTATATTTAAGGTAAATGACTCTTATTTTAAAATGCCATAGACACATGTTTTCACATGATTAGCTAAAGGGGCAGCATTGATTAATGGTATTTGATGATTTGGCTCTAGGATGAGTTCAATAGTGTCAAGTAGGTTCAGACGAGTACACTTGGGTAAGTCAATATGTGAGTGTGAAAATGAGGGGGTTTGCGACTGGCAGGCTAGCTAGGTTGGTGATGACTTTTGTTGAGAGTTATTATTATGGGAAGGGGAGATTCAGGTCAGGTGGTTGCGAGAAGATGAGTTAAGGGACCTATGAGAAGGGGTTTTCCTGTAGTTGAATTTGGTGTGTATGAGTGAGGATGCCTACTCTAGAAGAGAACAAGTGACCATGGAAGCTATCTTCTCATGGAGAAAGTGACGCGTTGCTTCCTTGGTGAGGAACCTGAACTACCCCCTATGGCATACAACCTCCTTTAGTAGGCTCGGGCGAGTAGCGCTTATTGATCATTTGGGTGAGTGTCATACGTGTTCTAGGCAAGTAGCTCCCTTTAACCAATGGGCAAGTTCTCTTATGGGCCTTACTGGGGCTGAGTTCCTCATCATGATTCGCCAACTATAAGCAAGACACCTTTGAAGATATATGCGAATACACAATAACAATCAATAAGCTTTTTTTTTTTGTACAACAATTGTAAAAAAATTCGTTCCTTAAATACTAATAAATATTAAAAATTTTTAAAAATTGAATAAATTTTATATAACTTTATTTAGAAATATTAAAAATGATAAATGTTATATTATCTAAAGCAATGTCATCCTAAAAAGTTTTGTTAACTTAAGCTTTGTTTGAAATGGCTTAAATTTTTCAATTTTTACTTTTAAAAGCTTTTTTTTTTAAGCCTCAATTTAAAAAAAAAATTAAAGGTAAAAATTTTTAAAATCAATGAAAAAATATTTTTTTTTCTAACACACATTATTTTTTTAATTAATTATTTTACCCAATTAACTACTTACCATTTTTTGTATTTTTGTTTTTACTTTTGAGTCAAGTAATATAAATTTACACATATATCACATAAGTAAACTTTCAATCCAAAAATTTTTGGGTGATAGTCAAAGCTTCCTACCACTATATTATGATTTTCTTAATGAGCAAGGTTGTGAAAATCGTACCGGACAAAGAACCGGAAGAAGGAGAGGTTCATGATTCGATGGTTCGATCGGGGTCGAACTGGGGTTGAACCAAATGATAAAATAAATAATAATTTTATTTAAACATAACATAATCTACTTATATTAATGCAATCATATAAAATGTGATGATAAATTAAATAAAATAAATGGTCATGAAACATTAAACATGAAAATTCTGGATAAAATTAGAATTTTCATGATTATCCTCATCATTGATTGGCTAGTGAGGATTGGAACATTTTTCTTATGGATTGAATAAATACACTATAACAGCAAACAGCATCACAAAATGATACACATTGCAGCTCCAGGTTCCCATACAAGATAGTTGGCCATCCCGCGGCACCCGATTCTCGCGCAGGATGGCCAAATCAGCTAAATATAATAAAAAATTTAACATAATCATAATTCATAATATAAAATTTGATATATAGAATAAATAAGTGCAGTGCTTTTAAAAGTAAATATATTCATTTTATAAGCAACTAGCCTCGTTATCTCGAACATTCATAATTTTTTTCAATGCTTCTCTATCCCAAAGATCAACCTACATAAAGGAAAAAAATTATCATGAAATAGATATTGAAGCATGATACAAGAAGCAGTTTTCCATAAAATAAAAGTGGGGATATTCACAAAAAATAAAAATAGTATACTCAAAAAATACTCAGCAACAAAGCAACACATATGCATTAAAGCAACTTAATCAAATAAATTCGAAATTTGATGAATCTATCTAATCCATACAATAAAAGAAAAGTAAGATAATTGTATCATCAAAAGTTTTTGGTTTAATAGTTCAAATAATGTTACAAGAGGCTAATAAAAAATCATGTAAATTTGTATCATAAAAAATAGCCCTAAAGGTTGACTCTCCAAGTCTTGCATCTCCCAAATCTTCTGATCCAAATGTTTCTAAAGCATCAAATTCGATTATATTATCTCCATTTCCTTCATTATCAATATCACCTTCATTAACAAACAAGAAATATAAAATAAGGCTTTAATATTGAAGTTATCCAAAAAAAAATTAGGGTTTTTAATTATCAACTTACTATGCCTTTATTGAGTCAAATGTATATTTTGCTCTTCAATAGGTGGAGTTGCATCCTCCACATAGAGCTCATACTCTAAATCTTCTAAGACAATCTCTAGAGTATGCTTATCCTCAAATATCCAAAAATCAACCAACTCAACATAGGCGTAGTCCAGAGGTGAAAGTTGAGAAGGTTATTAAACATCACAGAACTAGCTCGAGGCTCACCAAGAGGGGAGGGGTGAATTGGTAATTTAAAATCCAAAGCCGAAATTCTATTCTTTGTAAATTTTTCAAAACTTTGAAGTAAAGAGTTTGATCACCTGATGCGGAAGCTAATAATTTAACAACAATTAAAATAATGATGATGAAATTCTAATTAACACAGTAGAATATTGATATCAGATTTTCATTAAGTAGTTATTAAAGAAATAAATTTGAAAAATAAAATATTAAAAATGAAAAAGCATACCAAAAATTTTGTAGTGGTTCGGTCAACCTTAACCTACATCTACTCCCTAGAGTCCTCTACCCGGGGAATTACACTAACAAAAAGTGACTCTCATTTTGTTCCCACAGCAAGGTGGGAAAACTTTTACAAACTCACTTCACCAAACTTGATACGGTAGAGTGCCGGAAGCTATGTCACATCCCTCGGTGATGGCACATTGATTCCTTTTTCTTCCTTCTAGAGAAGGCAGAGAACCCCGAATCCTTTTTTCCCTCCTAGAGATTGCAAAGAACTAGAATTCTTTCACAGGCAGAGAACATCAAATACTTTTTCTCCCTCCTAGAGAAGGCAGAGTACCTTGAGGACTTGACTTAGAATCCTCTCTTCCAAGAGAGCCTTCAAGAACTCACCAAGGCCACAGGAGGAGTAAGGGTGTAGCTAGCCCAGAGAACCATTTGATCCCCTCACACTCCTTCTCTCTCATGCTCAACCTCACCTTCTCCTTCCTCTCAAACCTTGGATCTCTCTCACAAAGCTTCTTTCTCAGAGTACCTTCAGTAGTCACACAATCCTCTCTTGTTCTAAGATATTCTTAAAAACATTGCTTAAATATTGAGCTTTAAAAAATCCTAAAAATTCAATTTGGTCATTACTATTCGTACATTACAATTGGTATTTATACCGTTTGATTAGTTCAAAAATAAGACCCATATAGTTTGATGTAAAAAGTTATTCATATGAACTGTTCAACTTTTTGAATATATTGTATAGTACGATCAGAAGATCGTCCAGTACGATCTGTTTGCTTTCTTTCTATTTGTACAAGATGATTGCTGGGATGAATGGAAATCATATCTGTCAATCATCCCGTACTGCTATCATCGTACAATATAATTAATTGATTTTAAATTGGTCATCTAGTATGATATAAATATCGTACAATATGATTAGTTTAAAAATCATGATTTTATTTGGTATGATCTTTGGGACGACCAAATTTTGTCACTATCAATCGTACAGTACGATCAAGATCATACAGTATGATATGTTATCATTAATTAAACCATGATTTGATTGACTACTTATGAGGGTTATTTTAAGTAAGATTTCAAATTATCGTACATTATGAATAGAATTATACAGTACGATTAGTTTAAAATCAATTTTTTAAATATCTTACTTAATTTATCTGGCAGCTAGGTTTACAGATTGTAACGAATCGTATAGTACGATCCATATGATAAAATATGATTAGTTCATAGAAACTAATTCTTCAATTAGCCATTAAGCCCTTCTTTCTATAACCGATCGTACAATACAATTGTATATTATACAGTATGATTAGCTAAAAAATTAATTTTAAAAATTTTTTACTCCCCCTATGTATTTGTGTGTACGGTCACCCAATTAATAGATTTGCACTATGAGTAGGTCTTCTCCTTCTTTCTTTAGGAAGAGGGTGATGTCTACACTACCCTTAAAAAGGCTCTATCTAGAAGAAATATGCTCAATCTTTTATACCAAGCTCTAGGTGCTTGCTTCAGCCCATACAAGGCCTTCTTTAATTTGAATACATGATTTAGGAATTTTGAGTTCTCAAAACCTTGGGGTTGCTCAACAGGCTCTATCTAAAAGAAATGTGCTTAGCCTTTCATACCAGGCTCTAGGTGCTTGCTTCAACCTATACAAGGCCTTCTTTAGTTTGAAAACATTATTTAGGAATTTTGAGTTCTCAAAAACTTGGGGTTGCTCAAAATATACATCCTCTTTGATTATCCCATTTAAGAAAGAACTCTTAACATCTATTTGATATAGCTTAAATCCTTTAAAGCAAGCAAAGGCTAAGAGCACCCAAATGGCTTCTAGTCTAGCTACAAGGGCAAAAGTTTCTTCAAAATTAATCCCTTTAATTTGTTATACCCTTAACTACTAACCTAGCCTTATTCCCTACTACTATGCCAAAGCCATTCATTTTATTCTTAAAACCCCATTTAGTTCCTAGAACACTATGGTCTTTAGGTCTACTCACCAACTCCCAAACATCATTCATAACAAACTAATTTAATTCTTCTTGCATTACTAGGATCTAGAATTCACCATATAAGGCTTAATTTATGTTAGTGGATTCTGTCATGGAGATAAAGGTAGAATGACTAACCTCCTTCCTAGGTTCATGCCTAGTTTTGACACCTTCAGATGGGTCTCCTAAGATCAATTTTTTAGGATGAATAGAAGAATATCTCTAATCTCCAGGTAGGTGCTCCTGAGGTTCTACTTTATCTCCTATGGAAATGCCTTCTAACCCTTGAATGACCTCCACTTCTTCTTCAAGTTTAGATTCAGAGATTTTATCTGATTCATCAAACACAATATGGGTAAACTCTTCTATTACTAAGGTCCTCTCATTGAAGATTCTATAGGTCTTCCTTACAAATGAATAACTTAAGAAGACTCCTTCATCAGATTTTGGATTAAATTTTCCTAAGGGTGATTTTTCATTAATTAAGATAAAGCATTTACATCCAAAGATATGTAAGTGGGAAAAATTGGGTGTCCTATCCTTAAGGAGTTCATAGGGTATCTTATTCAACTTGGATCTAACATTCATCCTTTTTAAAATATAACAAGCTGTATTCATTGCTTCTACCCAAAAGTATCTAGGGAGAGTATATTCAGCTAGCATTGTCCTAGCAGCTTCTACCAAGGTTCTATTTTTCCACTCAGCTATTCCATTCTACTGAGGGGTCCTAGGGGCAGAGATGTTATGTTCTATATCAATCTCTTGACAGAAAAATTCAAACATATCATTTTCAAATTCTCCACCATGATCACTATAAATGATTAAATTTTCACATCATAATTTCTTTGAAATCCAAGTGGAGAAAGTTTTAAATTTCTCAAATGACTCACTCTTATATGCTAGAAATCTAACCCAAGTAAATCTAGAGTAGTTATCTACTATTACAAATCCATATGTCTTCCTGTCACAACCCAAACCGATCGAGACAAGTCTTATCATATTGAGTCTTGACAAATAAATACCAAGATCTAGTTTTTAAATTATTTCAAATATTTTGGCAATATTCATCAAAATAAACTACAGACTACACGGTTTGCGATTTGGACTTCTCTAGGTCAACAAAAAAAACTTGAAAATTTTAAGGGTTTCACAATTCCCTCTTATGCTGGCTATACTAACAGGTCCAAATAGGTCAATGTAAAGATTTTTAATAGCCTAGGGGTATTGATGTCCTTAATTGAATGAAATAAAGACTTGACTTATTTTTCTAGTTGGCAGACATCATATAAGTGGTTCTTAGTGAAGTTTAACTTAGGTATGCCTCTAACTAGGTCTTTTGGATAATCTTTCTAAGAGTTTTCATGCTCGCATGACATAATCTCCTATGTCATAGCTAGGATTCATCAATTATTATTTTCAAAAATATAGAATTTAAATTTTTAATGTAGTTCAAGTCTAGCATGTAAATATTATTTATTCATTTTCTTTCTAAAATAAGTCTTTCATTTAAACTGATTATGTATTTTTTAAAAAGAAATTTAATGTCAAAACCTTTATCATACAGTTGATTAATGCTTAGTAAATTATGCTTTAAAGTATCTACTAATAAAATATTTCTAATAATAAAGCTTGTAGCATTACCGATTATACCTGATCCCACCACTTTCCTAGTTGTATTATCTACTAATGTTACCTTGCATTCTTACCTGGCCTCCAATGTGATGAACTGCTTCATGTCAGAAGCATGTCACTAGTCATGTGCCTCGAGCATCCACTATCCAAGTACCACATGCTCTCACTAGGCTTTTTGTGAGAGCAACCCTACATAGTCATTCAAAGGTTAGATTTGGGAACCCAAGTGAGTTTGGGTTTCACCTTATGTTTGAATAAATGGGATAAATGCATGCTATAATGTAATGAATACAATTTTGGCCTCCATACTAGATGTGTCATACGGTGGATTGTGCAAGTGCGGGCTATATGACCTACCATGCCACAAGAGTAACTCCTAACACCTAGAAATGGATTTACTAACCTATATGGGTCATGGTGCCTCTTCCTAGATCTATGTGATGCATGCTATATTATGGGCTTATGAAATTATTCTAAGGTAGATGGTGGTTTGTTATTCTCAAGTGCAATTAGTTTTGCTTTCAAAATTTTATTTGTACTTTCAAGAATGGACATTTCAATTTTTAATACATGTTCCCTTCATTTATTTCTAATTTAGATACTTTTAATGCTTTATCTAGTTTAATATATGATGTTTTCAAGGATTTGTGTGCATTAGTTAAGTCGATATGCTTCTTGTTTAAGGCATCATATTCGTCAAGCAAGGTCATGTGATCACTATCTAACTTAGAATGCTCGATAATTAAGCTAGCATGCTCTTTTTATAAAGTAGATAATTCAATATTAAAACTAGCATGCACCTTTTTCAGCTTCTTATACGAATCATGAATATTTTAAAAAATAATGAGTAATTCATCATAGAAGAGTTAAACTACCTCATCTTGATTAGATTGATCAAGATTATTATTAACCATACGACAGAAGTTTGTTACCTCCTCCTCTGCTCCTGATTTTGAAGATTCTAAGGTAAAGTTGGCCCAAAAAGCTTTTTGTATCTTTTGCTTGCCCCTCTTGAACATTAGCCTCTCTTCACCCTTCTCCTTGATCGGGTGAGTCTTCAGGTTAGGACAGTCAGTTCGAAGGTGGCCTGATTTCTTGTATTTGAAGCAAATTGTGTCAAAAGAAACTTTAACATTTTATCACTTTTACCTTTGCTCTAATGCTATTGATGACATCTATATTTTCTCTTCAAAAAACTCTTAAACTGTCATATCATTAAGGCGATGTCATCATCCTCCTCTACTACAAAACTGTTACTGTCAAAATCATTTGCTTTTAGTACTACAATTTTCTCCTTTTTCTTTTCTCCTACATCACTTTTTCTTTTGACTCACTCCTTGCTCATAGGTAATGAGTGGCCCAATCAAATTATCAATCGAGTAAATATTTAAGTCCGTAGATTCAGTAATTGTAGTTACCTTTGCATCATAAGAATTAGGTAGACAATGTAGAATCTTATTCACTTTTTCAAAATTTATAAGTTTTCTACCTAATGCATGCAGGGATGTCACTATTTATATAAACCTAGTATACATTTTAAAAATTGATTCACTAGGTTTCATGTGAAATAGTTCGTAGTCATTAAGCATGATATTTAACTTAGACTATTTTACTTCACTAGTTCCTTCATAAGTTATACATAGTTTATCCCAAATATCTTTTTCAATGGTATAAGTGGATACATATATATAATCTTAAAATTTTAATGCATAGAAGAAATAATTTAAATATTTTATATTTAGTTGGGCTAAATTCATATCCTCATTACTCCATTTGTTAAATGATATCAATTTTGATACCATTCACAAGATGAAAAGGAGTAGAATATCCTTCTTGGACTAACATCCACATGCAATAATCTATAGATTATAAAAAGGTAGACATGCTAATTTTTTAGAAATTAAAATATATATTATTAAATAAAGGTAGACAGGTTATTGAATAACTCTTTGCAGTGTTAAGATTACCAAAATGAGTAATTGATCATTTTTTAAATATTTTTTAAAACTTTATTTTTAAACCCGCTCTGATACCACTTGAAAGTTTAAGAAGGTTGTTAAACCTCATAAAATTAACCCGAAGTTCACCAAGAGGGAGGGTGAATTTGAAATTTAAAATCTTAAGTAGGAATTCTATTCTTTTTATAAATTTTTCAAAACTTTGAAGTAAACAATTTGATCACATAATGTGAAAGCTAACAATTTAACAATAATTAAAATAATGATGATGAAATTCTAATTAATACAGCAGAATATTAATCTCAGATTTTTATCAAGTAGTTATCACAGAAATTAAGTGCGAAAAATAAAATGCTGAAAATAAAAGAGCACATCAAAAATTTTCTAGTGGTTCGGTCAACCTTGACATACGTCCACTCTCTAGAGTCCTCCATCATGGGAATTGTACTAATAAAAATGACTCTCATTTTGCTCCCACATTAAGGCTAAGAAGCCTTTACAGACTCACTTTCACCAAACCTGATGCGACAGAGTGCTGGAAGCTATGTCACCTCCCTCGGTGACAGCATTGAACCTTGAATCTTTTTTCTCCCTCCTAGAGAAGGAAGAGAACCCTGAATCCTTTTTCTCCCTACTGGAGATGGTAGAGAACCAGAATCCTTTCACATGAAAAGAACCTCAAATCCTTTTTCTCCCTCTTGGAGAAGGTAGAGTACCTCAAGGACTTGACTTAGAAGCCTCTCTTCCAAGAGAGCCTTCAAGAACTCACCAAGGCCACAGGAGGTACAAGGGTGTAACTAGCTCAAAGAAAATATGTGATCCCCTCACACTCCTCCCTCAGGCTCAACCTCATCTTCTCCTTCCTTTCAAACCTTGGATCTCTCTCAAAAAGCTTCTTTCTTAGAGTACCTTCAGCAGTCACACAATCCTCTCTTGTTCTAAGAGATTCTTAAAAATATTGCTTAAATATTAGGCTTCAAGAAACCCTAAAAATTCAAGTTGATCGTCATTGTTCATATATTAGATTAAAATTTATATAGTATGATCAGTTCAAAAATTAGACTTATCTAATACGATGTAAATAATTATTCAGACGAACTGTTCAACTTTTTGAACATATTGTATAGTACGATTAAAAGATCATCTAGTATGACCTGTTTATTTTCTCTCTATTCGTACAGGACGATTGCTGGGATGAATGAAAATTATCTCTATCAATCATCCCGTACTATTATTATTGTACAGTATAGTTAGTTGATTTCAAGTCGGCCGTCCAATATGATATAAATATCGTACAGTATGATTAGTTCAAAAATTACGATTTCATTTGGTACGATCTTTAGGGAAATAAATTTTATCTCTCCCAATCGTACAATACAATTAAGATTGTACAGTATGATATGCTATCATTAATGAAACCGTAATTTGATTGACTAATTATGAAGGTTAATTTAAGTAAGATTTCAAAATATTGTACAGTACAAATAAAATCATATAATACTATTAGTTAAAAATTAATTTTTCAAATATCTTACTTAATTTATCTGGTGACTAGTGTTTACATATTGTAATGAATCGTATGTTATAATGCAGATAGTACAGTATGATTAGTTCATAGAAACTAATTCTTTAATTAGACGTTAAGCTCATTCTTTCTATAATTGATCGTACAGTACGATTGTAAGTCGTACAGTATGATTACCTAAAAAAATTAATTTTAAAATTTTCTCATTCCCTCTTGTGTGTGTGTACAGTCACCCAATTACATACACTCTTATGTGGCCAAACTCAAGAAATAAAAAAAAAATAAAACTACAGACTTTATTTACTTTGCATTCCTATTCTACCTAGTCTTGAGCTTCCAGTAGCTTTGAGCAGTGTATATTTTGCCTGCAATATTAGTGCTCACAAATAAAAGAAATATCTAAAATATTCACTGTAAAAATTAACAATTCATTCAATAATATTTATCATCATCAAAATCACAGATTAGGGATCCTGGATTACAACAAGAGGATCATACTTTCTTTTCTTATGTAGAAACATTAAAAGTGAAGAAAAATTTTTAATTAGTGTATTATCATGATGTCAAAAAATATTATTCTATATTAATATACTTGAAAATTATACATATTCCTTAAGTTGAGATTATATCAAGCATATACTAAATTAATGAGCCATTGATACTCCAAAAGATTGTGCCTCTTTGACTGAATTTGTTCGAAGACACTGCAATTTCTTTCACGGCTTGAGAAAAATGATGTTTGACATAGAATTCTTATTGCTAACTTTTACAAGTTTAGAGCACTTGATCCAAACATCTTCCACCACTCATCTACAAAATATCAAGTGAGAGATCTTAATGAATGATCATTTTTACAAAATTAAAATATTACTACATGTTAACATTAAAAAAATTTACCTAGTTGCATTTCTTTTGTCATTATGAGAGCAATCGGCTTTCTAAAACTTTCCAAGGTATCCCGAAAACATCTAACCTCATTCATTGCAAATTTAGGTTTAGGACAGATGTCTTTATTCCCAGTCAAGTCAACAAGAACTTACATGATTTTGGCTTATGACAATAATTCTCTTTATCATACTGAAAATAAGGATTCAAAAAACATGCACCAGAGTGGATGCCTTACCAAAATTGAGAATCCCATCTTTTCTTAATGATAGTTGTATATGGCTTATATAATCTTTTCACATTTATGAAGATAGTCTTTATTGCCTTTCGTGCCCTATACATACCATCATATAAATACCCTAGTATGGGTTTCTTTTCTGAATCAACTATATGGAAAAAAATGATCAATAGACCAGATATTTTTGAGATAATAAGACACTCATTCCAAAAGTTCATATTCAAAATAATAGTGATAGCTTTTTGCTAACTTTGAATCTGTGTAGAATTTATTAGTGGCCAATGCCTGCAAGTCATGCTTATGATCATAGACACTTTTTAAGGTAATAAAGGTAGTAATAAATCTTATAGCACCTAGTCATGCAATCTCCTTCCAATTTGATCTTCTTTTAAGCCATACAAGTATGAATACATGATTATAAACAAAGATTGTCACCTTTGATGCTTTTATGGAAAGAATTTATATGTGAGACATGCTACCTATATCCTTAAATATCAAATTCAGACTCTGTGCTGCATAAGATAACCAATAAATATTATCAAATCTATCATGTAATATCTCTCCAGTTTTTTTATAGTTTATAACATTATTAGTTATCATCTATACTATATTTTTTGAGCCTACCCATTTAATTACCTCAGTGAATAGAGCACACAAGATTATATCATACTCGGTGAGAGCAGATGCATCAAATACTTTTAAAAACATACACCTCATGGACTGTAGATAAGAAAGTTGATGAAAGTTTGGTTTCTATTATCAGTCCAACCATCAGCCATGATTATGCAGCCCGTCTCCTTCCAAGATTATTTGTACAAATCAATAAGTAATATTCACTCTTCTTTGCAATCTCTAAGCATATTAACTCTCATTCTATAATATGATGGAATTTTGTAACATGGACCTATGGCAGCGATGGCATCAATCGTACATAGATTGAATTCACGGTATTAAATGGGATGCAATAATCAAAGAACAATTTTACCACAACCATATCTGCACGATGTATTACTTCTTGTGATGCTAAGATGCCTTTCAGTGATGGTTGAGATCCAAGATTAGTTTTGGGAGCAAATAAATTATCAATATTATTAAGTTTTCTTTTCCCTTTATTTACTCCTGCTCTATGTACTTTAGATGTTTGTGATTTGGGCAGAGAAGAAAAATCTCTTCTTTCCTCTACTATGGCATCAATATGAATAGTTGCACTTTCCATCTTCTCTTGTTCTTGTTGTTTCCTTTTATATGTCCTTTAATTTTTCTTGCATTTGATAACAAATATTATATGACACCTTTTATATGAAGCTATATTCCCCTTAACTCTTGCTAAATGCTACTTCATTCTATTTATGACACCTCCCTTATTTGTAGTACCACAATGTAAGCATTTGAACTATTTCTTTCCATCAACCCCTCTGATTTCAATGAAATGATTCCAAGCAATATCATTTTTTTGGCGCACAATATGACCTGAAGCTGCAGGCTAAGAACTAGGAGCTTCCATTCTAATATCAACTACAATCAAATGAATTTTAAAAATAGCTAAGCTAACTAGAGAATGAATGAAGTTCTCATAAGGATGGGTGTGCAAAATTAAAGGACATGATGACAACAAGAGGTATAAGGGAAAGTTAGTAATCAAAAGTTTCAATATAAAATAGGGATTACTACATAGAAATTTCTCTGCTGGTGAAATTAACCTCAATCAGAATGCTACATACACTAGTTATGGATGCTACTTATTCTTGTGGTGAAAGAAGACTTTCACTTTTAGTATTTCTTTATCCATACCATATTCATCATTATTATAATATTTCAGTTGCATTTAATGTAGCCATGTGCTTATCGAGCAACCCACTTATAAATGCCACACATAAAAACAGTACCAGGAAAAAACATAGGTACTGGATTTCATATTCATCTAAAGAATATAAAAAATGAATAGGGTAAGAATGTCATAGACAAGAAAAAGGAAACAGGAAAAAAATAAAAAGTAAAATATGTCAAAAGGACAAAGAAACTTTTTGCAAACAAGTATATGAAACCATTTTAAATTATCTGAACATAGGAATTTTTTTTAATATATGCAAATGTTGTGTGATCCAAAATAAAGGGGAGTGAAAAGAAGAAGAATCGGTTGATAAGTTAATTACTCATTTTGCAATGAACTAGTTATCCCCAAAAGTAAGTCTAGCAACAAAACAAAGTGCCCCTAAACACTTTGTAAATTCTCATAAAAGTTTTCAACAAACACAACACTCACAATGTTTTCATAACTTCTTAAACACAAATGAGGAAGAACAAGAACCCATCTGTTAAAAATCAATTTGTGGGGGATCTTTTTCAAGGAAATTCATAGCTTAAACAATAATATATATATTTTTTATCTATAGACAAATACTCAAAAAAGAGACTTAGAGCACACATAAGTATTAAAGGAGGAATGTCATTATTATAGAAGGGAGTGAAGAAGGTGCCTGTTGCTCTCCCAACTTCATGACAGCATTAACTCAGCATATGCCAATTGATCCATTTTATATACAAGCTCTTACAAAATTTTTTTCTGAGATCCAAAAAAATATGCTTAAAAGTAACCTAAAAATATAACAAACGGCTGAAATCAAATGCTCGGATGACCACATCTATAAGTAAGGTTCAATTATGCATTACAAAAGCAGACAGAAAAAAGTAAGTGCTGATAAATTGTAGGCAGTCAATATAACTGGAAGAAATCTTATTCAACTGAAACCAACTAAATATACATTACATATCATTCCTTCAAAGTTAAAACAACAATACTGGCAGCAACAATGGCACTGCACACACGAACTCGTGATCGAGCGGCAGAGACACTAGGTTAAAAAAAACTTACATGCTGCCGATAGCGGTGGCGACACTGCACACACGAACAGGAGCGGCACTGCACACACGTCATCAAGTTCTCCAATCACCAATGGCAACGACAGCTATGGCTAGAGGGAAGATGAATGAGACTTCACACACGAACTCGCATCGAGCGAAATGAATTACAGTGGCCTGGATCGAGTGTCTTTAGGTTATTTTCTTGTATTTGCTCATTGTTCATTTGATCTGCAATCAATGATGCAAATCCTTCGTTTTTTGAACCGCTGTATCCTTAAGAATCGGAGTTGATTCTATGGTTTGCCGGTACGACCGGCTGGATGATCGATTTTTTCAGTTTGTTTCGAAATCGGTTCTATGGGTTAACGAAACTTGCCGGCTGACCGGTTCACAATTCAATAGGCTGAATGGGCCAGTTTGATCCGAATCGATCCGATTTTTTAAACCTTGCTAATGAGAGAGATCAGCATTTCATTAATTGTTGTTGGGTTATGCGTCTTAGTGGTCCAAGTTTACTGTCTCCCTGCCCGCCCGTGTTACCGATTTATCCGCTCCACTGAAAAAAAAAAAACATACTGTAATATCATAATCTGTCGGTAGAAAATTCAAGAAAAGCCTCACTTATAACGAATTTGTTAGAATTACAGAAGCGGAGGAGCAAAAAAGGGGCGAGTGCATCGGAGCATCGATGTTCATGGCACTCAATACCTCTCTTGCCCGTGACGCAATCTTTAAAGACAACAATGGCGACCTTCTTCGATTCTTCCTGCTCTCTTTAAATTCGCCTTCCCACCAGCCAGCTCCATGCTCTAGGGTTTCATTGATTCCAGAGAAGGGGAGAAATAGGGACTTCGAGTTCTAGCTGCCATCACCATGGGACAAACTCTCTGCTTCTTACTTGATAAAGCTCAAGGCAAGCTTTCCATCCCTTCTATTCTGATTTTATCTCCTTTGGATTGATAATTATGTTCGAAGCTCAACCGTGCTTAGTGCTCGCTAGAACTTGCTCTGATTTATACGCATATATTTTCTCATATATATTTTTTTATATAAACGAATACTATGTAATATATGGGTTCTGATATTCTCCAGTTTTCACGAGAATTGAAGAGATGCATTTGAATAGGCACCGTTAACTAATCCTAGCTATCTAATTCAGTTGGGTGTCTTGGATCGAATTGTTTATTTTTATTAACATTTTTTCTAAATTCTCATGTTTGATGGATATCCTTGCTACCAAATGGATTGAACGGCTTGGATGAGTTAACTGCACTCCTCTGAGCGGGCGGGTGTGTTTACCTATTTATGTATCACGAAAAAACGTATTTTGTACAACTACGAATGTCCGTAAGCAAAATATTGAGGGCGTTGTAAGTTTTTTTTGTGTATTTATGTATTATAATCTTTTTTTGAAATTTAAAAATGTTTTAAAAATTAAGAAGTGGGTTTAAATCATCTCTAACTTGATGACAAGCCGATTTAGAAATCTTATATTTCCGATGAGAAAGGCAGCCTTAAACTCTTTTCAATATCACCTCAATTGCCAGCATCAAAGCAAGCTTTATTTAATACTAAATGCCAATGTTGTGAAAATTGGATCGGACAACGAATTGGAAAAAGGAGAGGTTCACGGTTCGATCAGGGTTGAACCGGATCACATAATAAATATTAATTTTATTTAAAAATAATATAATTGATATAATAATTGTATAATCATATCAAATTGGTGTCGAGAAGGGTTGTATTTTGAGGATAAAAAGAGAGCAAGTTAACCCATACGGGCCTTGATTATCTTAAGGGAAATGTCTAGCAACAACCTCCCTTCAAGGCCACTTCTAAACGTAAATTAAGTTTATTTTATTATTGCATCTCTCAATTAGAGTAATTTTGAAATGTATTCGAATGTTTGTATTTATCTTATTCATATTTTATTGAAACAAATAACTATACATGTACTAGTACAACAACAACAACATCAAGCCTTTATCCCACTACGTGGGGTCGGCTACATGAATCCTTTTTCTCCATTGTGTCCTGTTAAAAGTCAAATTATCGTTTAAATCTAATAAAAAAAGATCATTTCTAATATTTTCTAACCAAGTCTTTTTAGGTCTACCTCTATCTTTCTTAACATAAGTCAAATCTAAGACCTTTACTTTCCTAATCGGGTCATCGGGAGGCCGCCGTTTTATGTGACCAAACCATCTAAGGCGACTCTCTCTAATCTTATCTTCCACTGGAGCTACTCCAACCTTTTCACGAATATACTCATTTCGTATCCTATCTCTAAGAGTAAAGCCACTTATCCACTTGAGCATCCTCATCTCTGCAACACTTAACTTAGAATTATGCTTCTCTTTTAAAGACCAACATTCGACACCATAAAGCATTGCAGGTCTCACCACCATCTTATAGAATTCTCCCTTAAGTTTGAGGGGTACTTTTCTATCACAGAATAAGCCTGATGCATTCCTCCACTTCAACCATCCAACTTGGATTCTGCTGATAATATCCCCATCTATTTCACCATCACTCTGAATTAACAATAGATCCAAGATATCTAAAACTGTACTCTTATTAATGACTTGATCACCCAAAAACACAATCCCCTCATTAGGTCTATTATTACTAAAATTACACTCCATATATTCTATTTTAGATCTACTCAAGCGAAAGCCTTTAGACTCTAAGGTTGACCTCCACAATTCTAGTTTACCTTCAACTCCCTCTCTAGTCTTATCAACAAGAAGAATATCATCAGCAAAAAGCATACTCATGACTATCCGTGTAATAGTGAATAATAAAATATTTTTAACAAATTTACCCAAGATTAATAAAATGTTGGCCAAGAAGATCAGTGTTTTGCTTTACAAGCTGCCACCAAAATCATGCTTGGAAGAATCATGAAATAGATTAATTTTTATGATAGCTAGTATAAAACCCTATATAGTTTGGTATCTTTTGCAAAGGAAGTCTTAAAACTTCATAATTAAGGATAAAATTTTATACTATTTGTAAACAAGGATAACTAACCATGACATATAAGTTAGGGTTTCTTAGAAAATTGGCATAAATGCCTAAGTTTGTTGAAGAACTTGTATCACTATTAGAGCTTTTTATGAATTTATTTCATATTAGTAGTAATGTTGTTAAAAGCATGTTTTGGGAGTAAAGTGAAGTGATGAGCTATAGCTTGTTTGTGAAGCACAAGCTTATAGCAGAGTGCGCCTTTTGCACAAATTTGTTGGTCGCATCATAGCACCCTACACTCAGCTCTTGCTCAAAGTAAAATCCTAATTCGTATTTAATTGTTTGATTTAACATCTACCACAATAACTAGGCATGATTGTATACTTCTCGTCATTATTTCTCAAAATCATGACTGATTGTTTGTCCATTTTTTTCCACTGGAGCTAGCTCCTTCTTGGTGGTTTTTCTCTTCATGCAAACTCTCTGGCTAATTCTTATTTGTTTTCAGTAATTTCTTGTTGTTGGCTCTAGTAGTTGCTTGCTCACAAGCATCTCTATAAGAATATTTTTTTATGCTTTATCTTCACACTATCTCTTGCTTCATATTGCATTCGTCTCTTAATCTCAACATGGTCACTCAATTTCATGAATATATTCTTGATTTTCAAATTTTCTTACATCACTTTATTATTTATATCATCTATATTTTTTGTTTTATTCGGCCTTTGAATAGCTAGAAATATTTATCATTTTTCTTAAAAATATTTATCATTGAATGTATCATTATATTTGTTAAAAAAATATTACTTCATATGGTTTAATTTTTGTTAATTAAATAAGCATATAATATCTATATATTGTATAAAACTCATGAACGCTCTAGTTTGTAAAAGTGTTATTTTGCTTTGTGATTTGCACATTAAAATATGTTGAAATCAGGGATTTGAGAGGGAAAACCATGAATCTTATTTCACAACATAATCCCTATTTATAGATCTATACAAGATACCTTAATAAAGAAATAAATAACTACAAATAATTACAGAATAATAAGTAATTTTCTTAATACAATCCTTCCTAAATCAGCTGCCTAGTTATGGAAGGTATTCATCGTGATTCAGGTGGACTTTCTATGGATCACTATTCATAGTTGTTGGATTAATATAAGAATGGGAGGCTGAGATTTAACACTCCCCCTCAAGCTGGGGAATATAAATCTGTCATTCCAGTTTGGCAATCATTCTGAGAAAGGCAGAGTTGTCCAATCCTTTAGTAATGATGTCTGCAAGTTGATCTTTCGATGATACATGGTTTATACATATTAGACCATAGTCTAGTTTTTCTTTAATAAAATGTCTGTCATTTCTATGTGCGTGGTCCTATCATGCTGGACTGGATTGTGGGCTATGCTAATTGCTGATGTGTTATCACAATCAAGGTTTAAAATGCGTAAATAAGCCTTGAGACATTTTCGTCCGTGAGGCGAGTCATAAGCCTCAAGGCGGTGTGAGGCGTAAGCCTCATGGACGAAGAATTACGTAAATGTGAAATTAAGTATTCTAGCAAGTAAAAAAAAGTAAGAACCTATGATACAATTAAAACATCTAAATGAGAAGTGAACTTAATGAAAAACAATAAAATAGATGCAATATATGCATCTCATAGCATAATTCAAAATACAAAACTACAAATTGAAGTCTATCAGAACTCCCAAAGTACAAATAAGAAAGAACATCTAAAATCCAATCATGTCCCTTTACTAAATGGGTCTTTAGTGGAGGCATCTTCATCTCCAATTGAATATATGAATGTCAAATCTTCATCATCCTCAATCCTACACACTTTTCTCTTCCTTGTTCAATAAGAATAATTAGTATGTTGTTAATTACATATATTTTAAATGTAATAGCACATAAGAAATGATTGTTATTTAAGGGGCAGATATGCCGGGGGTCCCAGGGGCACTTCCCCCTGGCGGGGTTCGACCTGACCGTCGGATAGGTATAACTCACCGATGAGAGGCATCGCCGGCGGGAGTGGTGGCGAAAAATCGGCCGAGAGTCCCCAGGCGAAGGCAGATCGTGCGAACTAGGCGAACTGTGGCTTCATCCAGGCGGGTCCGCTTGCGGTAGGTTTGGCTCTATTAAAATACCCATAAGCTTGAGGAGTACGCCTCTCCCAAAATTGCGCAATTGCGCCTCTGAGACGCGCCTCAAGCTCACCAAGGCGTACGCCTCTTCTGGACCCGAAATTGCTTAAACAATGAAGCGCTAGGTAGATAAATTGCGCAGAGGCACGCCTCTAATTGTGCAATTTTAAACTATGGTCATAATGTAGCTTCATGGGATCATCCCATTTGATTCTTAAGTCTTCTAGAATCATCTTGATCCATAGTAACTCACATATTCTCAAGGCCATAGCTTTATATTCTGTTTCTGCACTAGATCTTGCCATCACATTCTATTTTTTGCTTCTCAATGTAACTAGGTTACCTCCAAGAAATGTGCAGTATCCAGAGATAGATCTTCTGTCTACCGGTGATCCTGCATAATCCGCATCAGTGTATGCTTCTAGGGTTATTCCGTGATCTCTTCTAAAGACAATCCCTTTCCCTGGGTTTCCCTTAAGGTAGTGCAGTATTCTGTCTATTGCTTGCATATGAGCCTGCTTTGGATTCTGTATAAACTGATTGACCATGCTTACAGTAAGTGCTATATCTGGTCTAGTGTGGGAAAGGTAGATCACTTATCTTACAAGTCTCTGGTAAGCCTCTTTATCTACATCTAGATCTTCTTTAGCTTCCCCCAGTTTAAGATTTGATTCTACTCGTGTTGGTGCTAGTTCACAAGCTAGTTTACCTATTCCTTCACAAGATCTTTAATGTATTTTTATTGTGAAATGAAGATTCCTTTGCTGGAGTGGGCTACTTCTATTCTGAGAAAGTATTTTAGTTTAACAAGTTCTTTGATGTCAAATTCTTTGGTAAGATTTTTTCTTAAACTTACTTTTTCCTCTTCATTATTTCTAGTCAAGATAATATCATCCACATACACTAATAATATGGTGACTCCCCCTGAGTTTGAGTGTTTAAAGAATAATGTATGGTCTCATTGACTCTGTCGATACCCATTCAGAAGCATGAATTTTGAAAATCTTTCAAATTAGGCCCTAAGTGATTATTTTAGCATATATAGAGCTTTTTACAACCTGCACACCTTGTCACCTCCAATTTTTTTCTTAAATCTTGACGGTGGTATCTCCATAAATATCTCTTCCTCCAACTCCCCATGTAGAAATGCATTTTTCATATCTAGTTATTCCAAATGCCAGTTGTATTTAGCTGCTAATGAGAGTAGGATTCTGACAGTGTTCATTTTGGCTATAAGTGCAAAGGTTTTCTGGTAGTCAATGCCATATGTTTGAGTATACCCTTTTGCCATTAGTCTTGCTTTGTACCTTTCCAGTGTACCATCAGCTTTGTACTTTATAGAGAAGACTCATTTGCAGTCGATGGGTTTTTTTCCTTTTGGAAGGTTGATGATTTCCCACGTGTTGTTCTTTTCTAGGGCCTGCATTTCATCTTACATGACATTTTTCCAATTTTTATTAGATAAAGCCTCAGAAATATTATTAGGAATATGAATATCTTCTAGTATAATTAGGAAGCTTTTGTGTGATGATGAAAAATTATTGAAGGAAATAGAGTTAGTTATAGGGTACAAGGGAGGTGGTGAATTTATATTTACCTTAATTTTAGGGGATGGTTCAAATTCTTGGATCTGCTTCAGAGCATAGTTTGGACTTGTACGCCTGAAATATACATTCTCAAATCTATTGATAGCTTTGTCTTCAGTTTCCCTATTTTTGAACTCAGGAGGATTGGCTTGAGCTGGTGGAGGAAGGTTAAGAGGGGCAAGCTCACTTTGCTCATCTTCCTTAGTTTCAGTCTCCCCCTGAAGATGAGGTTTGGTAAAATAGGAATTTTGTTCATCAAAGGTAACATCAACGGAGACAAGGATTTTTTGTGTGGGGGGATGATAACACTTGTAACCTTTTTGGGTGGCTGAATATCCAACAAAGATGCATTTGAGTGCTCTTGAATCTAATTTTTCTCTATTGTGGCTGTGGACATAGGCAGTGCACCCAAAGATTCTGGGTGTAAGGTTGTTATGGGTTCATAACTCAGGGAAAAAGGATGACAGAATATCCATTGGAGTTTTTAGTCCCAGGGCTGTTGATGGAAGTTGGTTTATGAGGTAAGTGGCAGCTAGGAGGGCTTCCCCCCAATAGGATTTGGGTATATTATGGTGGAATAGGAAAGCACGAGTGGAGGTTAGAAGGTGATCATTTTTCCTTTCCGCAACCCCATTTTATTGTGGGGTGTGAACGCAAGAGGACTCATGAATGATACCTTCACTTTGGAAGTAGGATGATAGGGTTTAGTTGAAATAGTCTTTAGCATTGTCGGAACGAAACTTCTTTATTTTTACCCTGGATTGATTCTAGATCATGGTGTGAAAAGTGGAAGAATGGTGCTGACGTCGTATTTATTGTTGAGGAGATAGATCCAAAAGGCTCGAGTACAATCATCAATGAACAATACAAACTAGCAAGACCCAGAGATGTTGGGGATTTTTGAGGGTCCCCATATGTCACTATGAATAAAGTAGAAGGGAGTATCACATCTCTCATTTTTATTTGGAAAAGAAGCTCTTTTATGTTTGGCTAACTCACAAGTTTCACAATGAAAATATTCATTTTCTAATTTCTGTAAAATTTTGGATACACATATTTTAGGATATCAAAAGATGGATGTCCTAATCTATAATGATGAAGCTAGATCGTAGATTTCTTGCCAACTAGGGATAACATAGAGTAACTATTTTTAGATTTGTTCAGCTCTTCCAGGTAGTACAGTCCAGCTCTATCCTTAGCTAGTCCAATCTTCTTCCCCGATCCCTGGTCCTGAAATAAGCATTAGGTAGGGTTAAAAAGTGCTTGACAATTATGTTCACTGGTAAGTTTTTGTATAGATATGTGGTTTGTGGATAATTGAGTTACATGGAGCACATTTTTTAGAGTAAGGGAAGGAGATAAGGGTTTGTCTCCTTGGCCTTCTACTGTGGCAAGATAACCATCAACAGTGATGATTTTCTTGTCACTTGGGCAAGGAGTATTGTTGATGAAGTGAGTAAGGGAATGTGTCATGTGATCAGTGGTTCCTAAGTCAATAATTCATAATCCTTTTAAATGATTTCTAGAGGCACTTAAACCAATGGAAATAGGGAACTTACTTGAAAGTTTAAGAGAAGAGGATGCATTTGATTTTTCAAGGGATACTAAGAGTTGTTTTAATTTTTCGATATCTTCTTTATTGAAGCTGGACTGTGTTTCTGGGTTAGGCTGACTCGTATTGTTGGCATGTGATGGGATCCTTTTTTTCACTTCTTTAATCCCACTCCTTACTGAGGGGTTTCTATGTATTTTCCAGCATGTCTCATTTGTGTGTCTTGACTTCTTGCAATAACTGTACCAAAGTAAGTTTTTGTCTTTAAATTTTGAGTCTTTATCTTTTTCCTTCCAGGGTGCTTCTTTGTTCATCATCATTATTGAACTTTCAACGACCTTTGGCTCCAACATCACTCCTTGTCGGTTTTCTTCAGCGTGGATGAGAGCAATGGTTTCATTTAATGATGGTGTCTCCTCTTTGCTAAGGATCTAGACCCTTGATCAAATTCTGCATTTAGTCTTGTAAGAAAATCATAAAATTTATCTTTTTTAATAAAGTTTTTTAGGATAGCAGCATCTTCTAGACATCTGATCTCTATGCATCTATAGTGATCAAGTTCTTGCCATAGGTTTTGTTGAAAAGTGGCATACTCTGTTACGGTCTTGCTTCCTTGTTTTGTGCTTCCTAATTTGATCTTGATTTCAAAGATTTGAGCAGCATCCTGAGCTTTTGAGAAGGTATGTCTGGCAGCATCCCATATGTCCTTTGCAGTGGAAAGGAACATAAACGTATCGCTAATTTTTGGAGTCATGGTATTCCACAACCATGACATAATCATGGAATCCGCTTCATCCCATGCCTAAAAATTAGGATCTCCTTCTTTTGGTCCTCCTCCGAGGAGGTCATGTAATTTCCCTATCCCTTTTAAGTAGGTCTTCACAAATTAAGACCACTTTAGCTAGTTCTTTCCATTTAGGCGATAGGAAGGTTGCATGCTTTGGAGGTTACCTCATCCTTGGTGCACCATAGGATCCTCAGATTGGTCAAATGCTCTGGGAAGAATTTTTTTAGACATTTGTGGTATCATAATAAGTAGTAATAAAAACTACTTTTAATTATAATAGCAATAAAAGGCCAATTTTATGCAATTTTATTAGCAATGAAGGCTGATGTTTAGTAAATATGGGTTTTAAAAGGTTGCAAGCCCGATTGCACGAGTTCGGGATTCAAGCAAATAGGACGGCGAGGCCTCTGCCTGATCTTCTGCATGCGTGAGCAGAAGAGGTTCCGTCCCGCTAGGGCAAGCTTCGTCTTCTCTTTGTGAGCGGACTCGAGTATCCATCCGTCCACTAGGTTCTCTGTCCCACAAGCTCCGTCCCGCAAGGTCTTCTCTTCTTCTGCACCTATGGATCAAGACTTTGGGTTCCATCAAGGCTTTGTCTTCTGGTTTCGTCAGCAAAGCTTCATCCTACGAGGATCTCTCAGGTGACACCAAGGCTTCCGGCTTCGACCTCGTCTTCCACAAGGATCGAGGCTTCAGGCTCCGCATCTCCGGCTTCAGGCTCTGTCTGATAAGGCTTCGTCCCACTAGGCTCCGACTCCATCCTTCTCGCTCGGCTTCCGATGGTTTCCTCTTTATTTTTGTCGTGTCTCTGATGCCATGTGGAAATCAGGGATTTGAGAGGGAAAACCATGAATCTTATTTCACAACATAATCCCTATTTATAGATCTATACATGACGCCTTAATAAAGAAACAAATAACTACAAATAATTACATAATAATGAGTAATTGCCTTAATACAATCCTTCCTAAATCAGCTGTCAGTTATGGAAGGTATTCATCATGATTTAGGTGGACTTCCCACGGATCACTATTCATAGTTGTGGGATTAATGTAAGAATGGGAGGCTGGGATTTAACAAAATAGAAAAGAATTGTTGCACATCTCATTGTAGTTTGTGTCTCTAAAACTAGATATTATTACAATAGAAGGGCAGTTTAAACTAACCATGAATGGGTTACTTGTTTTGAAAAAAACCCTATCAAATATACTAGAGTTAACTGTCATTAATTGTAAAATTAGATAAGCTATTATCCTAATTTATAAAGTTCTAATACAAATTCTTTTTTCGTAATAAGATCAAACTACAAGTGGTAATATATATTGATTTGTACTTGATTCTTTTCTCTCTCTTTTGTTGTCCTCATTGCACTTCAATTTTAAGGCAACAACAAATTATAACTTTTGCCTCACCTTGGTTTTATTTAATGCGAAGCACTACCTGACTCGTCTAATGCGCTTATGCTGAGTTGAAACGTTTTTCATTTTACTTCCAGGAAAATTGCAAGTACGAAGGATATGTGACAAAGTATTTGATCAATGTGCCGACGATAACCTTTTGTTATTAGACAAACTCCATGTTGCTACCCTAATGGTGTATAAGTAAGATTAACTTTCTTTTGCAATTATTAATTTGTTATACTATTAGCATGTTCTTGTGGGTGCTTCACCTATTATATATTGTTGTTCTTTCAGTTCAGTGAACAAGCAGTTACTTAGTCCTCATAAGGAACCTCCTTCGTTGGCAGTAGTAAGAGCTGAAGTAGAGGTATGGCATAATTAATGCCCGTTTTGAACAGTTTGTTTGAAGCATGCATTCTTTCGTGCTTATTTTAGATAAATAAGCAAGATAAAATTTGTGTGTAGTTGATTACTGAAAAGATTGACTTTTTTTTTTTGCCTTAAAAATATTTGATTTTCACTACAGTTATGCATCATTTTGATAATGACAATGTTCCTACAGTAGAGATTGATTGAATTTGTGGATGGTAAAAATAGTTTAAGCTGAGGATGGTAAAGCAAGCATTCAAACTCCAATAAATCATTGTATACAAGACATGTTGCTTTTAGAAGGTTGCGATTCCCATCCAATTCTGATATAGAGTAAAAGTTAGATTCGTAATGTACTAGCGTTAGGCCTTGTTTATTAGCATAAGCTTTAGGGTTGATGCATGTCCAACTAGTAGTGTATGGGACTTGGGCTCTGGGTGTATCAGTTTTCTAACAAGTGGGGTCTGGTTTGGTTGAGATGGAGTGTTCATGTTGTTTGTGGCTTCTATGGGTGTTGGCGGTTTTTATCATGGTTGCTAAGGTTCAAGAGTGGGTTACTCTTATGTAGGATCCATGTAAGCAGGATAATAGTCACATTAGTATATTGGAAACTCTCTTATTTTCATTTATAATGAGGAATTTCTGCACCTTTATGTGAACATCATTATTTTTTGTTTCTTCAATCCATGGCTTTGAAAATATCTTAAACTTAATGCATCGGCAATACCTTTTAGGCTAACAAATGAAAATCTTTAGTCAAGTAGTTTCCTAGCTAATTGCCTAATCGTTGCCGGCTTTATTCATGTTAAGAAACTTTTCATGTGAATTTATCGGAAAAAAAGGTTAATTTGAAATCTTCATGGTGCCTATTTCGACATAATTGATAATAAAGAATTTTTTTTTTAACCCCAAAAGTGGAAATTACCATTAAAAGCAAAGAGTGAAAGTACGAGATGCGCCAAGAGGAGGGGGGGTGAATTGGTATTTTAAAAATTAATCCTAAATAGTAAACATGAGTTCTAATTTTTTTTGGATTTTTAAAATAACAACTTAACAAGTAGAATGCAGAAGCTAATGATTCGTTCACAACTACGATATTAGTGACACAATTGCAAATCTCATAATACAAAATCAAAATCAGATTTTTCACCAAGCAATTAAAACAGTAAATAAATGCGTGAAAAATAAAGTGCGGTAAAAACGAAAAAAAGCACACCAAAAATTTTTATAGTGGTTCGGTCACTTGACCTACGTCCACTCCCCAGAGTTCTTCACTCCGAGAATTGCACTACTAAAAGTTGACTATCCTTCTGCTCCCACAGCAAGGCGGAGAAGCCTTTACAAGACTCACTTTCACCTTCCCCGGTGTGGCGGAATACTAGACGCTATGTCACCCTCCCGGTGACGGCAGTGGACCTTCTCCTTTTTCTCCCTCATGGAGAAGGCAGAGTACCTTGAAGAGGTTTACCTTGAAGCCTCTCTCCCTAGAGAACTTTCACAAGACTCACCAAGACTACAGGAGAAGCAAGCGTGCAGCTAGCTTAGAGCAACCGTGTGATCCCCTCACACTCCTCCCTCACGCTCAAGCTCACCTTCTCCTTCCTCTCATAAACCCTAGATCTCTTCAAAAAGCTTCCCTCTCAATAGAACCTTCTTCTATCTTCGCTCCTCACAGCAACAAGACAAAACATCAACCACTACAATTCTAAGAAAAAATTCTTTTTAAATCAGACTTCTGAAAACCCTAAAAATTCAATTCATATGACGTTGTTCGTACAGTACGATATAACATCGTACAGTACGATCAGTTCAAAAACAACTTCATCCAGTACGGGAGCAGACGAACAGTTCATAAATTTTACAAACATCATACAGTACGATCCGAAGATCGTACAGGACGATCATGTTATTTTTCAACTGTTCGTACGGGACGATCTCTGGGACGAACAAATTCGTCTTTGTCCATCGTCCCCCACTGTACCCTTCGTACAGTACGAATAGTTCATTTTCAGGTCATCATCCAGTACGATATAAATATCGTCCGGGACAAATAGTACAAAAAAATCTTGGTTTCGTCTGGTATGATCTACGGGACGATTGAAATCGTCTTTGTCGTTTGTACAGTACGATGCCTATCGTACAGTACAAATGCAATTAATTAAGAAACCAAGATTTAATTTCCTGATTACGGGAGATAATTTTGGCAAGATTTGAAATGATAGTACAGTACGATTAGTTCAGAAAATCAAAATTAAAATCTTACCAAAGTTATTTTGGTGGCTAGGGTTTTTGAATATAAATAAATCGTACAGTACGATGACAATCGTACAGTATGATTAGTTCACAAACTAGTCATTCAGAATTAGCCGTTAGCCTGAGTATTAATGACATATCGTACAGTACGATTTGTTTTGTAAAAAAAATTTTCTCCTTTAAAAAAAAAAAATTCCCGTGTGTGTGTGCATGATCACTCCTTTTACATACATGCTTTTGTGGCATACTCAACATAAAACAAAATTAAAGAAAATAAAAATACAAGTTCTTGTACATCCTATTCTACCCAGTCTTGAGTCTCCAGCAGTCTTGAGCGGTTTGTATCTTATCTGAAATGTTAGTGCTTACAGACAAAAATAAACATTTATAATTTTCAAGAAAGACCATATTAATTCAGTAAGTATTATTTGTCATTATCAAAATCAAGTGCTTGGGATCCTAGATTGCAACAAAGAGAAGGGGTACAAAAGAGTACAAAACAAAGAAAGGAACAACCAAAAAAGAATAAAACAAAAAAAGAAAAGCCCCTCATCTAAACATGAGAGATCCCTCAAGGTATTGTAGATGGCACCAATTGCAACAACCAGTACAATACACCCAAGAAGACCTCAACAATTGTCATTTGAGGGGCCCAAATCCCCTCCCAGGTTCTCATTAGTTGCATTCTTCCTCTTTCTTGGGGAAGTGGTACTGATAGGCCCTAGTTACTTCAGTTCTTTCTGAAGGTGACCATGAGACCCACTGATGGGGACATCAGAGCATGGAAGGTCTATCAGAGACGTGGCCGTCGACCTACGACCACGATTGATTCGATATATTTCTGAGTTGTATTATGTATTTTCTTTATTGATGTCATGTTTTATTTACTTTCAGTATTTCCCATTTTACCCTTACTTAAGGGAGATCGTTTGTAAGCCCTAAGGGGCATTGTCGTCTTTTATTTCTTGAGTCTTTGTACGTGGCTTTATATATAGCCTCATTGTTATCTTTTGATGTTAATGAATGAATTCTACAAAAATTTCCTGCACTTTGTTTGAGAGTTGAGAGCCAAAGAGCTTGAAGAGAGAGATCCCTTGGAGAGGGAATTGGATCACCCACCAATCTTGGGACGAGTCCGGATTCGTGGTTAGTTTCGTGGTATTATCTTCCTTTCTCCTCCCTTCTCTCTTACTCGACCACCTCCCCTCTCCCCACCAAATCGAGCCCCACAATCCCCTCCTCCACCTCACGGCCCCTCCTCCCACTCCCCCACCCGCCGACCATCCAAACCGACCCCCACCCCAAGCAAGCCGCCGGCTACATCCCTCCTCCCTCCCCCTTGAATTAGTTTCCTAAATTAGTTTGGGGTTGTTTGGGAAAGAATTTAAAATTCAAATTCAAATTGAATTAGAATTAAAAAACTTTCCTAATTGACTCAATCTATTTTAGGAAAGTTTCCTAATTGAGTCCTATTTGAAATTTTCAAATAAAGGGGATTTAATTAAAACTTTCCTAATTCCTAAATCCAATTTTAGAAACCCAAATCAATCTCCAAATCCCCTCCCTATTCCTCTCATAACCGCCGGCCCCCCTTCCCTATTCCGCCCCCTCTCTCTCTCCAATTCCCCTCTCTCTCTCCCCAATCCCCTCTCTCACATTAAATCCTTCCCTTTAGAAATTAAACCTAGTTTCCTTATCCACCTCTCTCCAATTTCAAAATCTGAAAACAATTTCAGATTTTGGACTCCAAACCCTAACCCTAACCCTAACCCTACCCCTCCAAAATCTGAACCCACTTCCCCCATTACCTTCCCCTTGGCCGCCCCCTTCCCTAGACTTTTTCCCACTTGATTCTCCAAGGAAACCTTCAAACCCTTGAGGGAAGACTTCAAGGGCAGCAAGATATCACCGACTCCAACCTCTCTTCTCTTCACCAACATGAATGGAAGTCTCCGAATGTGACTACGGGTTAATTCTTGACGAACACGACAACATCGACATCCTCCGTTCGCCGTTCTTCGACGTTGGGTTCGACTTCGACAACACCGTCGAAGAATACTTCGAGAGGATCCATATCACGTTGGTGGATACAATCGACGATCAGAGGGAGAAAGGACGGTGGACCATCCTCGGCCGGTTCACGACTATTTCCCCTCCGGATACTTCCCCACTTAGAGGATATTTAACTCAAATCCTACGGTTCCTCACCCATACCATAGGCCGTCAAATAACTACTTTCTGACGACGAATCCTTTCCGGCTAAGGTGAACTTTCTTTCCTCGTCAAGTCACTTCGTCATTCTACTAACCTTGTAGGTGGTGATGAAGTTGCAAAAGATCTACGCCGCTTGATTTGCTAAAACAAAAAGCTTAGTAAACGTAGGGTTACTTTGAGAGCTCCTACTGTACTTACTTGTCTTAATGTTAATTAAGGGATTATGAATGAACATCTACTCTGTTAGCTTTAATTTGATTTTTCAATCTATTTGTTTGTTCAAGAACTTTTACTGTGATTTGGCCTAAACGCAAGCACCCCTCCTTTATTTTATTTTATCGTTCTAATCGCTAGTAGTTTAATTAAGTACTTGCTCTTAAAATAATGCGTGCAAATCCTATATTTTAATCAAAGCATACTAGTCCTGCATCACCCAGTAGGTCTATTCTTGGAGAGATTCAGTCTGTTGTTGGAGATATCCTGCTGCTGAGGTTTTAGAGTAGTGACAGTAGGCTCTGGGATGGAAGGAGCTGACGAAGGAAAGGGGCGTCTCATTTCATGGCCTTTAGAATGGCCTTTTTGCTTAGGCTTTCTCCATGGAGGGGCGACGTTCCAAGTTCCTAAATATTCCTTAGATGAAGGTTGACAAGGTGGAGGTTCTGACAGCTGAGTAAGCATAGGAGTAGTGGGATTCTGCATGTCTAAAACTGTGGATTGTAGAGTGCTGTCAACATGGCTCCTAGGTTGCAGCTTTGCCTTGGAAGAGCAAGACTCCAATTTATATCCAATTAGTCCATAATGGAAACAATGGTGAGAGAGGCCCTCATATTCAACTCTTTGAAAAAATCTACCATTTAGGCCTTTAATCCAAAAACTTGGGGAGAATTTCTATGTTAAATCAATACGAACACATACTCGAGCAAAAGAACTTTGACTCCAAGAAGAAGATGGTTCATCCATCCAAAGAGGTTCACCAATCATTGTAGCCATGCGGGCAATATTGGAAGGATCCCAATACATCAGAGGAAGCCGAGGAAAATAGACCCAAATTGGTGAGACAAACCCCTTCATATCCTCAAGAGAAAAGGAACACGACCACCGATCAAGCCCAATGATGCTTTCGGCCACAATCCAAGGACCAACCCTGAGGATGGTGTCATGAGCTTCAGGGTTTTGAAAAATACAAATAAAACATTTAGGAGCAATGGTGATCACTTGAAACTCCCCAACATGAGACCATCGCCTTGATAGTTCACCATGGAGCCAAGCAAAGGAGATCCGATTTCCAAGAAGCTTCCCAACTAGAGCACATTCCAATTTAGAAATATTTTCATGGACTTTGGCAAAGTTAAGGCTCATGGAGATTCCATCCTCATCAAGCACCTCTTGTTTTAAGATCTTATCTAAAGGAGTATAAGTAGGCTTCCTCCAAGCAAAATGTGCTGGACTTCGTTCACCAAACTCCCTAGACTGCTTGGGAGAATTCTGTTTACTGCAAGGAGGCAGAAAATCTGAACCAATTGTTCCCAAGTTAAGAGGATTAGGCATAGAGGCATTAGCACAAACAGTTGATGTGCAATTTTCAGCAACAATGGGCTCTTGAATTGAAGCAATGGAGGATTAAACCCTACAGTTATTCACACAAATTACCCCAGAATCAACAAAACTTTCAGATACAGGCACATTCACAGCATCCGCACACGGGACCGAAGACTCCTGCGAGATACGAACTGGCGAAATTTCTCGAACAGAGCTATCTGCTAACTCGCGAACGGACGAAAATTCTGGAACAGACACCATAGTCGATCCGAGAATCCGGTCTTCATCCAAAGAGGGCTGTTCGAGCTCCTCAGATGAAACTTTTGTAGCCAAAATGTCAAAACCAACCGATTGGACGTTTTGCAATACCAGTTCGCATGCCTCGGTGCCCTTGCCTTCCAATACCTTCCAATAGTTGCCTTTCCAAGAAGCCTTCCTACCACCACTATCCCCACCAGAACGGGGAGAGGAACACCAACCTCTCCTTCCTGCCATTCGTCACCTGCTTACATTGCAGCACAGGTATTGGGATCCACCCAAGCAAGCGGCACGCTTCGCCTTCTCTTCGGTGGCTGGCTAGGCAAAGTTAAGGCTTATGGAGTTGATGCTCTCCTTTTAAAAAGATTTTCAACAACTTTTTCTTTATGTTAAGTATGTTATAAAATGTATTGCCTACTAAGAATAGTCAATGCTTCAGTTTGTGACTATACGACAAAACAATTTTTATGTGTATCTTTGTTATTGCTTGACAACTTTTCAATTGAAAGTGATTAATATAATTGAGACATTTAGTTTAGCATGTTTAGAATAACTTGCCAATATGACAAAGTAAACTAATAGCCTTGTAAAAGAGGTTGATAAGAAATTGAGCAGAAATACATCGACATTGTTCAGACATATTTTGCAAGCAATGATGAAATGTTAAATCAATATAGAAATTGGGCACGAAAAATGTGATGTAATTGATGTTCTTAAATTTTCTAATTTTCCTTGCTCCCAATCAGGTGAATAAGAATATAGTTCTCATTTTCTCTATGCGTATGCTTATTCATGGTTGAAAAACCAAGTACATATGATCATTAAACACGGACTTAACGACACTGATGCTGACCTCAATACTAGTGTCAGGGTCATGCCGACCGTGCTAGGTGAGTTTTAAAACAAAAGAGCACGGTGTCACACAGAACTCACCCAACGTGCATCGACTGAAAATTCAAATCGCCGAAATAACCTTTGTTCACAAAACAGACAGCGTGGCACATCCGGAGTAACAAAAATAGCTAAGATTGACACTCATATTGATAGAAACCGTCGATCAATAAAAATTTAAATTTTGCAAGCATGGATCGAGATGGCATCAATGCGCGTGAATGATGACGGCGATGTTGAATCACAATTAATTAAAAAAATTTGATATCATATAATTAAATAATAGTAAAGAGGGAGAGAGAGAGAGAAAAAAAAGGAAAAAGACCTAATTTAAATAAATCCCTAAATACCCTCACTCACACTCATTCCCTCATAACACTCCACTACTCACTCCTTCATGATTCACACACACACACACACACACACTCTCTCACGCATGAAGCTCATGCCCGAACTCCCTCTTCTTCTCTCGGCTTCCTCTCTCGGCTTCCTCTCTCTCACACGACCCTGAGCCATCGCCGACCACTCCAACCGCCACCAAGGGATCATGCAACAAGTTCTGAGCTACCAGTGACGTTAACAGAGGACTTGGAGGTAATATTGGAACTCTTAGAGTTGATAGGGGTTCGCGAGGGAGACGGGGGAACTAAGGAAGTTCTGATCGAATGAAAGAGCCTATCGGACTACGATATCACTTGAGAGCCTTATGAGAGGGTGAAACATCAGTTTCCCTCCTTTCACTTTGAGGACAAGGTGATTCTTTGGGAGGGGGGTATTGTTAGATCGGTCTAGTCGGCGAATGGTAAAGGGTTGACTCACGTATATAAGAGGCAGACCAAGCTGGTTCGCCCTCTTGGGTTTGCTGCCTTAGATGGGGTGGGGCCCACTCATGAATTCAAATTCAAATAGCAAGGGAGGGGGCAGCTAGGGCTAAGGGGTAATTTGGGCTTAGGAGATCTAATTACATGCTTTCAGTAGGAAGGAGGGATTAGGGTTATGCAAATTATTGGGGGTGTTCTTGTTCTTGGAGTTTGATGTCTTGGGCTCTAGCGGCGTCTAGGGATTGGGAGAGATAGATCCTCCTCTCGAATTGAGGATCAATTGTATCTTGCTATTTTTTCTTCCGTTAGTTTGATTATTACAATAAAAATTACTGTTTTCTGGTTTCTTCCATTGGTTTTGTGGATCGTTCTCGCTGTTTTTGCTTTTATTGTTAGGGTTTACTTGAAATCTTCAAGTATTTCCTAACAACCTACCTAGCACATGAATAACAAACCTAGAAAAAGCAATGATTTTTTTAGCCAAAATCATCATTTTTCATGCAAAACAAAATTGAGATTGTACACCCATACCTATTCAAATTCTTTATAAGAATGTTTTAAGCAAATAATTGAGCAACTTCATAAAAAAACCATTTATCAATAAACAAAATCAAGAAGGAAGACGTGTCATTCATAGTGTTTTCAATGTTTCTAGAAAATAAGAGATTTATTACCTATCGGCTAAAATTTCCTTTTATTATGCAATTCCTTATATAATTGCATGAAACTATAATTTCATTAAGAAATACATTTACAGTGGAATAATCATCTCAATAATATGTCTTATGTTAAATTGAATTGGGTATCTGCAAAGTAAATTATATTTGTCACATTTATCACGTTGTAGCTAAATATAAATGCATTTATATAAGCAACATGACACCACATGGTCAACTAAACCTTAGTGACTTATCAAACATTTATAATTATAGTATTCATGCTAGAAAATAAATAATAGTCCTTTGGATATGGCATGATATTTTATATTTAATTTTCAGTTGAAAGATAGCATGTTAGAAGTGTCACAATAATATAAATTGTAGACAGCTTATCACATTAGTTTTATGATTGCTAATGAGGACAGGAAATGTGCAAATCAAACTTCGTTTGAAAGTTTACAAGATAAAATATGACAGAAAGATCTCTATTGCATGATTGATTAATAAAAAAATGATAAATGATTTAAAAATTAGTGCAAACATCTTATTGATTTATATTACTAATTCCACATCAACCCAATAAAGTTACATAGCCTCCTCACTAATCACGGAGCAAACCCCCACTGAACCAATGTGATGCAACTGGCAGTAGCAGTCCAGCTGCCCAAGTGGCGCCCAAGACCTCCTTTATCACCTGTAGGAGAAGAGGCTTTGGGAGGAAACTCTTTGGGAAAGGGGGGGACTCTTTGAGAAGGATGAAAGGGGCATTTATTAGGCGATTTGAGCCATTTAAGGGGGGAGATTATGGTGGGTTAGAGTTTTTTATGTTATGTTTTGAATTTCTGCAGTAGTTTTTGTCAGGTGTTTGGGTTCCTAGTAGCTGCTAGGAATTGTGGGAGAGACAATTCACCTCTCGAACAGTGAATTAACTTGCATCTTGTCTTATTTTGCTTGAAAATTAGTAAAAACAACTCTCTTTGTGTTATTTTTTAATCTATTTGGAGTAGGTTGCTGTTTTTTATATTGTTGTGTGCTGTTTTGATCATCAAGTCCTATCAAATTGGTAACAGAGCAAGATTCGGGACCTATGGCGTTGAAAAAAGTGGATGCTTCGGAAGAGAAACTAGAATGAGAAGTTTGTCAATTCAAATCTGAAGTTGAGGAAAGGATTTCATCCATGGAAGGAAGGTTTTCTAACCTAGAGGGCATGATGAAGAAAATATTAGAGCTTCACACCCAACCAGCAACATCAGAGGCGAGGTGACCGGCAGGTGGCCAAGGAAGTGGGGGAAACCCCAATATCGGCACAATGAGGGATGATCAAGAGGTAGAAATCTTTGGCGATAGGGAAAATATGCCACCTCTTGAACCGATAACCAGGAGGGAAATGGGTGAAGAATATAACATGAGGATAAATAGGGAGGAAGAACAAGGAGGGTTGATTTTGAGGAAGAGGATATCCATGAAAGGAGGAGAGGTGGGAGAAAACAATGGAGAGATCACAACAATCACTAAATGGGAGGAGTTGGAGGTGGAAGAGGAAGTTGGAGCGGAGGGGATTTGAGAGTGAGAAAATTGAAGATGTTCGTTTTTGAGGGGGAAGATGCTCATGGGTTGATCTACAGGTTGGAGAGATACTTTGCAGTGAATGGGCTGACGGAGGAAGAGAGACTCACGACAACGGCTTTATGCTTGGAGGGGAAGGCCTTGTCTTGGTATCAGTGGAGAGACATGAGAGAACTAATTCGATCGTGGAGGGAGTTTAAAGATAGTTTATTAGAACATTTTCAAACCAGCCAGGAAGGAGACTTTTATGAGCAGTTCTTTGCTCTTGTTCTGGAAGGGACAATGATGGATTATCAGGAGAGGTTTGAGTATCTTTCTACCCGATTGGGGAGGCTTTTTAAGACAATATTGGAGGGGAATTTCATGAAGGGACTCAAGCCAAAGATCAGGGCTTCTGTCCGGTTATTGAGGCCACGAGGGTTGGGGGAGGCTATAGAACTAGCCCAGTTGGTGGAGGACAAAAACTCACTTGAGAGAAGCAGCAAAGACAAAAATTTGGGAACTTCATACTGAACGACGAATATGTTTTTAGCACCAAAGGTACAACCTTTGCCCATTCATAGAGAAGTACCCAAGGATAGGGGATTGGGAACACGACCAGGGGGAAATTTCAAGCGGCTGACTGAGGCAGATGTTCAAGAGAAGCGGGCTAGGGGATTGTGTTTCCGTTGTGATGAGAAATTTGCGCCGGGCCACCGCTGTAAGGATTGTACATTGCAGGTACTTATAGCTTGTGATGAGGAGAAAACTCTTGAGGAGGTGGTTGAGGAGGAGGATCATTTGCATCTATATGTGGCAGAGGTCTCCCAAAACTTAGTGGTGGGGTTTACCTCAAATCACACCATGAAGGTGAGAGGATAAATAGGAGAATCAGTGATAGTTCTGGTGGACAGTGGGGCAACCCACAACTTCATCTCCAACTAGGCGGTGGACTGATTAGGGCTGAAGCAAGTTGGCACGGGCTGTTTTGGGTTGATGATGGGAATGGAGAAGATGGAGAAGAGTAAAGGCATCTGCCTAGGGTTGATGGTGACACTGCAGGAGATCCAGGTGAAGAAGGATTTTCTTACCTTGGAGTTAGGGAGCACATATGTAATTTTTGGCATGAAATGGTTACAGACGTTGGAGGAAACTAAGGTGGACTGGAAAGCATTGACTATGGAATTCATGGTGAGAGAGAGGAAGGTGAGAATCAGGGGGAGATCCTAGTCTGTCCAAAACTAGGGTTTCTCTCAAGACTATGGTGAGGGCAATCCAGGGAGCAGGGATGGGATTCTTGGTGGAGCTCCAGAGCCTCGTGGGAGGAGGAAGTATGAGGAAAGAGGAGGAGGTTCCAGAGATAGTCCAGCCACTCCAATAATTCAATGAGGTGTTCCAGCTGCCTCAAGTCCTACCTCCCCCAAGGGAGCATAAGCATGCCATCATCCTGAAGGAGGGGGTATCTCCTGTCAATGGGTCGTTCGACCCTATCGGTACCCACAGGTTCAGAAAGATGAAATTGAGAGACTAATCAAGGAGATGTTGGAGGCCCAAATCATTTTTCCTAGTGTTAGTCCCTTCTCCACTTCTGTGTTGTTGGTGAAGAAGGATGGTAGTTGGAGATTTTGTGTAGATTACCAGGCTCTGAGTTAGGAAATAGTGTTGGATAAGTTTTCTATACCGGTCATTGATGAGTTGTTGGATGAGTTATATGGAGCAATGATGTTCTCCAAGATTGATCTGAAATTGGGATATCATCATATTAGAATACGACCTGTTGACATCCAAAAGACTGCTTTTAGGCTTACCAACGCTTATGAACAAGGTATTTCAGCCCTACATTTGCAAGTTTGTATTGGTTTTCTTCGATGATATTTTAGTGTATAGTCGGTCTGAGGCAGAGTATGTGGAACACTTGAGGGTAGTGTTAGTGGCATTGAAGGGGCATCAACTGTATGCCAATTTGAAGAAGTGTTCCTTTGCACAGCAAAGGGTGGAGTATTTGGGACATGTGGTGTCCAAATCAGGAGTAGCTACAGATCTTTCTTAGATAGAAGCTATGTTGGAGTGGCCCTTATCCAAAATTCTGAAGGAGTTGAGAGGGTTCTTGGGACTCACAGGGTACTACAGGAAGTTTGTGAGGGGATACAGTTCTATAGCATGGCCGTTCACAGAGCAACTAAAGAAGGATAATTTCAAATAGGGGTGGTAGCCACCCAGGCATTTGAGCAGCTGAAGAAAGTCATAATGAGTGTCCCTGTGTTAGCACTACCAAATTTCAGCCAACCATTTGTAGTAGAGACTGATGCATCAGGTTATGGGTTAGGAGTAGTTCTTATGCAGAGTTAGAGACCCATAGCTTATTTCAACCAGGTTTTGACCACTAGGGCTAGGCTGAAATCAGTGTATGAAAGGGAGTTGATGGCGATAATGTTGGCAATACAGAAGTGGCGACCTTATCTATCAGAACGACACTTCATAGTCAGGACCGACCAGAGAAGTTTTAAGTTCTTGTTAGAGCAGAGGATGGTGACAGAGAAGCATCAGTAGTGGATTTCCAAGTTAGGTTATGACTTCGAGATCCAGTACAAGCTTGGGTTAGAAAATAAAGCAACAAATGCTCTCTCTAGGCATAGTGAAGACCCTTAGGTTATGGCTCCATTATACTGGGTGGGCATATGGAAGGATGTAGAGGAGTTGGTGACTAGTTGTGATGTGTGTCAGAGACACAGATACCTAGCTATGGCTCCAGGTAGTCTTCTACAGCCATTAGCATTACCCGAGAATGTGTGGGAAGAGGTAACTATGGACTTCATTTAGAGACTACCTAGATCAGACAGGTTTATTGTGATTCTAGTGGTGGTGGACAGATTGAGCAAATATGCTCATTTCGGTGGCAGCCGCATTCATTAGAGAGGTGGTTCATTTGCATGTCATACCCGAGTCCATTGTGACCGATCGGAATAAGGTCTTTTTGAGCCACTTCTGGAGGGAGTTATTCAAGATGCAGGGGATTATCCTGAAGAGGAGTATAGCTTGCCACGCCCAGACGGATGGTCAGACGGAGGTGGTGAATCGCAGTGTGGAGGCTTATTTTTGTTGCTTTGTATCAGATACTCCAAAGATGTGGGCTAAATGGTTAGCCTAGGCAGAATATTAGTATAACACTTCATATCATACAGCAGCCCAGACAATGCCATTTAAAATTCTATATGGGAGTGATCCATCGCATCTGATACATTATGGGCATGGCAATATACTAGTGTCATCAGTGGAGAAATACTTGGGAAAAAGAGCCCTGATTTTGACAGAATTGAAGGAACATCTACAGAGAGCACAACAAATGATGAAGAAGAAGGCGTATGGGCATAGGAGAGATATGCAATTTAAGGTTGGGGACCTGATTTATTTGAAGATCTGACCTTACAGATAGACGACTTTGGCTCGACGAAGGAATGAGAAGCTCTCCCTCCACTACTTTGGGCCCTACGAGGTAGTGGAGTGCATTGGCTCAATAGCATATTGCCTACGATTGTCACCGACCTCAGCCATCCATTCCGTATTTCATGTATCGCTACTGAGATGAGCCATTGGAAACCACACACCCTTGCCCGCACTACCGGCCACACTGTCAGAGGATATGGAGGTGATATTAGAACCATTGAAGGTGAAAGGGGGTACGCCAAGGAGATAAGGGGATCAAGGAGGTGCTGATCAAGTGGAAGGATTTACCAGAATATGAGGCGACATGGGAGCCCTACAGTACTATTCAAAAGAAATTTCCCTTTTTTCATCTTGAGGACAAGGTGACTTTTTGGGAGGGGAGTATTGATGCAGCTGGCAGTAGCAGTCCAGCTGCCTAGGTGGGGCCCAAGACCTCCTTTATCACCTATAAGAGAAGAGGCTTTGGGAGGAAACTCTTTGGGAAAGGGGGGGACTCTTTGAGAAAGATGTAAGGGGCATTTATTAGGGGATTTGAGCTGTTTAAGGGGGATATTATGGTGGGTTAGGATTTTTTATGTTATGTTTTGAATTTCTGCAACAGTTTTTGTGAGGTGTTTGGGTTCCTAGAGCTGCTAGAAATTATGGGAGAGATGATTCACCTCTCGAGCAGTGAATCAACTTGTATCTTGTCTTGCTTTGATTGGAAATTAGTAAAAACAACTCTCTGTGTTATTTTTGAATCTATTTGGAATAAGTTGCTATTTTTTATATTATCGTGTGCTGTTTTGATCATCAAATTCTATCACAGTGCCTAACTGCTAGCCACCCCCTACTAGCCTCATTGCTCTTCTCATATCTGGTCATCACAAAAGTTAGCCATAGTGCTCTTAAGGATTTAGATCCCTTACTGCCACAATCAGCCACAGATCCATCAGCCCTGTGCTCATCATCAACTAAGAATTCATGTTAGTTGCTGCTCTTGGATGATGAAACCTGTTTTTACTGTTACAAAAATATGTTTGTGATTAACCAGAGATTTTGGTCTCCCTCAATGAATATCCTCAGTATCCTCTTCTCTTGCAAGGATCCGCCTCTCTTCCATGGGTTAAACTATGAATTGTTTAGTTTGCTATGTGCTTGATTGATCTAAAATAAGAAAGGGTTAGGATTTCTTTTCTTAATGAAGGATCGGGATTTTATTTGAGTGAAATCACAAAAGGATTTTTAGTGCTAGTATAGATATAGGGTTGGTTGAATGCGGTCAGTTTGGATTTTGAAACTTTTGGTTTGCTAATTTTTGATCGAACATGTTTGATGCAAATTTATAGTTCACTTTAAGGCCTCAACTGGTTGCTTTTAAAGGAAAAACATTTCTTAGAAATTAATGATTTGGTTTTACTCAATTTATATTTCAAATCAAATCATTACATTTAGGAGGTTTTTGAGGGATTTAAAGAGTTTAAATTCAATGCTAAGTTTTAATTACGTCTAACCAATGATGAAATTTAGTTAATTTTATCATTTTAAAAAACATGTTTCTTAACTTCAAGCAACGAAATGTCAATTGGACTAAACATAAAATGCTTTGACATAGTAATGCTATCATTGGTCGTATTGGGATAAATTCTAGAGTAGAAAGTGAAGCACAGTTTTATTGAAAAGCTGAAGCCCCCATGAAATCTATAGACATTATCATCATCATTATCTTCATAATACATTCTTATGAGCATTTTCTGGGTAGGCCTAACCATATCTTGTTGAGGAGGGGCCAACCCATTATAGAACATAAAAAGCATATTTCTAATGATTTTTAGCGTCTATTTGTGATCACTTTCGTGTTTTAAAGCATATATTGTTAGTGTGTTTTAAATTATTTTTATTTTGTTTTTAAAACTATTTAAAATATTATTTAGTTGTTTTGAATATTTTTAAAAATAGCTATCACTTTCATATGATGTTGCTAGATGCTACAACTATCAGCCATCACTATCGGTCGTCACTAACTATTGTTATTAGCCTTTGTCATTTTTATTGCTTCATATGTTACTGCCCTTGCCCCATTGGTGACTACCGCCGCCACCACGTCATAAATAAGTAAAAAAAATAGTTTTAAGATATAAACATATTTTAGTTCATGTTTAAATATAATTAAAATAAATAATAAATAAAAGTAATCTCAAATGGACCTTTAGTCCATATATGATGGCTTTTAATAGTTTAATGCACGAGTAAAAATGAACATAATAAATTTGACTTCCATTTGTCAAATATATTTGTCGAAGGAGTTTCGAACTTGAGCCAATTGCGGAGTTGAATGCTGTAGCTGGTCTCAAATCTTTTTTTTTTTTGGTAATGCCTACACATTCTCATTTCCAGTTTGTTCTGATATTATTGCAGGCCATTCGTTCAAAAAAATACAAAGGACTCGACAAAACCCAGTTCTTTGAATTGATCATGGAGTGGATTCACGGGGACCTGCGCCTAGTTCTTGCAAACAGGGTAATACTTGCTCTATTGGCCGCTCCTCTTTTGGCAATCAAAACAAAGAGTGCGGCAATGAAAGTGAAAAGGATCCGCAACGTTGCTGAGAAAGTCCCAACTCCCCTTATAATTTCTGCTTACTCAGTTGGTCTTGTTCTTCTCCAAGACAGCAGGGTGAACTAGAAGCCAGGAGAAACTATCAATTTGAAATCTGAAAGTTCTATCACTTTGGAGAAATAAAGGTTTCATTTGGAATGACTTTCTTGCTGCTTTCTAAAGCAGTTTTTTAGTATAAAAATTTTTTGAACTTGAAAACTGTTTTAGAAAACCACCCCAAATGAAACCAAAGTTTGATTGAAGTGTGGAATAAGTGTTCTATTTATAGCTTACATTTTATCCTCTTGAATTATTTTAAATAAAAATATGAAATGGGTGTAAGTGAGTGAGTGAGTGAGTGAGAGAGAGATTTTTTAGCCGAAGTAGTAAGCCTTCTTTGATATGTAACTGTAGCCTCAGAGATCAAGTGATTTTTTTTTCAAGTGTAAATAATGTATTATTTTAGATCAAGTGATCTATTTAAACTCACAGATGAGGAGATCTTTAAACAAGGAATAGAAAATAATATGTTATGGATTTAGTCGGATGCAAATTATTTTTTGCAGTAGTTTATCTTCCTATACAATAACAATAACATCAAGCCTTTGTCCCACTACGTGGGGTTGGCAACATGAATCTTTTTTCTCCATTGTGTCCGATAACACAATTTATCAAAGGATTCATGTCATGGTTATTTGACAAGTTTTACGCTAGCTGTCGACTACCTAACGCAACCCTCCACTTTTCTCATCCAGGATTTGGGACCTGGCAACGGCAGTGTTAGTAGTTTATCTTCCTATATTATTTAAAAAATATTTTTTGTTTTGAATAGAATTTTTTTTTTGAAAAGCCTAATGAGAGTCAATTCCAAACTATCCTATAATTAAGCATGTAAATATCCGTTGAGCATTAGTTTAGCTTTTGTCTAAATAAAAAAGTTTTTGCGCGTGTAAATCATGAGGCTTGAAATGTCTGTTAATTTTTTGGTGTTGGCTATTTTATTCTCTATGACTATGGGTTTGAATTCATAGTTAATATTAAATGTCTTTTATTTAAAATTTTGAAGTTTAAATTGTAATGTTTTTTTCAAAATTAACAATGATACTTTACCACGAAAATAAATTGAATGATTAATGTTTCAATACTTGATTTTAGATCTTTGATAACTATGCACTTGAGATTAAATAAACTAAATGAAATAAATTTAAAGATTAATTTAATTTGAGCAAAATAATTTTAATAGCATAAGGTTTTGTAAATTTTTTTTAAACTTTGGAATGAATAATATTTGCAATAAAAATATATTTAAGAAATAAAGATAAAATATGCAAGTAAAAAAAGTAGAAAAGAAAAGAATAAGTAAAATGAAATTTTTATAGTGGTTCGATAAATTTGACATATGTTGGGGTATTCCACTAACAACACATTCTGCTCCTGTCAAGGCGGAGAAGTCTGTCTCCTTCATAGGGATCAAAGAAGATCTTTACACTCTTCTCTTCTTGAGAAAATAGTCTTCTTCTACACCCTACATGACACAGATGCCTCACAACTAGCCTCCAACTAGCACAAGAGTTTTCACCCAAGACTCTTACAAGCTCTTACACCCAAGAGCTCTTATTCTATCACAACCAAGGAAAAAGGATAGAGAGGAGATATAACAACATTGTGGATCCGATCTCTTGAATTGGCTGATTTAAAAATAAAATATTTTTTTTCCAAAATTAACAATGATACTCTACAACGGACATAAATTGAATGATTAATATTTGAATACTTGATTTTGATATTTGATAACTATGCACTTGAGATTAAACAAACTAAATAAAATAGATTCAAAGATAAATTTAATTTGAGCACAATAATTTTAATAGCATATGTTTTGTAAATTTTTTTTGGAATGAATTATACTTGCAATAAAAATAGATTTAAACAATAAAGATAAAATATACAAGAAGTAAAATAACGTAGAAGGAAAAGAAAAAGCAAAATGAAAATTTTATAGTGGTTTGATTAACTTGAACTATGTTGGAGTATTTCATTAACAACACATTCTGCTCTCGTTAAGTTGGAGAAGCCTTTCTCCTTCACAGGGATCAGAGAACACCCTTACACCCTTCTCTTCTAGAGAAAATACTCTTCTTCTACACCTTACATGGTGGAGATACCTCACCACTAGCTATTGCAAACTAAGATCCTGAGCTTATGATTTTGATGATAACAATCATTATTGGGTTTCTATTTTGGTTCTCTTGATATTATTATTGGATATTTATTTTGTGTACACTAATATTTTAGGTACAATGTACACCGTGAAAAAGGCTCATCTCAAGACTGGTTAGAATAAGTTTGATATTTTTGCAAAGAGTCTATACAACAACAACAACAACAAGCTTTTATCCCACTACGTGGGGTCGGCTACATGAATCCTTTTTCTCCATTGTGTTCAGTTAGAAGTCAAACTCTTGTTTAAATATAATAAAGAGAGATCATTGCTAATATTTTCTAACCAAGTCTTCTAACCAAGTCTTTTTAGGTCTACCTCTACCTTTCTTAACATAAGTCAAATCTAATACCTCTACTTTCCTAACCGGGTCATCGAAAGGTCATCATTTTATGTGACCAAACCATCTAAGGCAACTCTCTCTAATCTTATCTTCCACTGGAGCTACTCTAGCCTTTTCACGTATATGCTCATTTCGTATCCTATCTTTAAGGGTAAAGCCACTCATCCACCTGAGCATCCTCATCTCTGCAACACTTAACTTAGTATTATACTTCTCTTTTAATGGCCAACATTCAGCACCATAAAGCATTGCAAGTCTCACCACCATCTTATAGACTTTTCCCTTAAGTTTGAGGGGGACCTTTCTATCACACAATAAGCTCGATGCATTCCTCCACTTCAACCATCCAACTTGAACTATGCTTATAATATCCTCATCTATTTCACCATCACTCTGAACAATGGGTCCAAGATATCTAAAACATGTACTCTTATTAATGACTTGATCTCCCAAAGTCACAATCTCCTCACTAGGTCTATCACTACTAAAATTACATTCCATATATTCCATTTTATATCTACTCATGCGAAAACCTTTAGACTCTAAGGTTGACCTCCATAATTCAAGTTTACCTTCAACTCCCTCTCTAGTCTTATCAACAAGAAGAATATCATCAGCAAAAAGCATACACCAAGGTACATCCTCCTGCAAATGTCTAGTGAGAACATCCATGACTAAAGAAAAAAGATATGGGCTTAAGGCTGATCCTTGATGTAATCCAACAAAAATAGGAAAATACTCGGTCAAATCACCTTGTGTTTGAACACAAGTAATAGCTCTTGCATACATTTCTTTAATGATTTGAATATAAGCGTTATTAACTCCTTTCTTTTTGAGAACTCTCCATAGCACTTCTCTTGGAACTTTATCATATGCTTTTTCTAAATCAATAAATATCATATGTAGATCCTCCTTATTCTCTCTATATTTCTCCATCAAACCTCTCAATAAATGTATGGCTTCTATAGTAGACCTACCCGGCATGAATCCAATTTGATTTGAGAAACATTAGTATCACGCCGCAACCTATGCTCCATAACTCGCTCCCATAGTTTTAAAGTATGACACATCAACTTAATTCCTCTATAATTTGCACAATCTTGTGCATCACCTTTATTCTTAAAAATAGGAATTAACACACTCATTCTTCACTCATTTGGCATCTTTTTAGTCTTCAAAATAGTATTAAAAGTTTAGTAAGTCAGGAAATTCCTTCATCTCCTAAGCATTTCCACACCTCTATTGGAATATCATCAAGTCCAATAGCTTTTCCACCCTTCATTTTCTTTAAAGCCTCCCTAACTTTCATTTTACTAATACGCCGATAAAAATATAAATCTTTATTTTCATTTAGGGTGCCAAGGTCACTAAAGTCTATTGTATTTTTACATCATTAAAAAGTTTAGCAAAATATCACATCCAAAGAGTGTATTTTGATTTATTTAATTCTTATATTTCCTGAGTCATGAGTCCTATAAAAGGAGTATGCCAGTTTATCAACTATGCACATACACATCCAGAGGAAAAATGAAGTAATATGATTTATGTGAAGACCGTACTATACAATCTGAGTGAAATAGGGATTAATTAAGGAGGCAGTTAAACCAATTTAAATTAGAACTAATCATACAATATGATTCACATCATACAACACAAACATTAGAAAACAAGTTTCCTACTGCCAATTATAAATTAGGCGATATTTTAAAATTCAAAATATGAACTAATCGTAATATATGATATCAACAAATCTTGCCTAATCTTATCCTATAATTAGGTAATCAAATCATGATTAATTGATCCTTAAAATCTTACTGTATAATGTCCTTTCTTGTACTATAAGACCTGATTTACTCCCAGGATGATATTTAATCATCACCGATCGTAGTGGATGAAACTCCTATTCAATTAAACTAATCAAACTATATTATCATGAACTCATACTAGACGATAGGTTCAAGAAATTGAACTAATAGTACAGGACCCATACTCATCGTACAGGACTAACTAGATAAATTAAGCTAATATTAGTGTACGATCACCAATCGTACTGTACGATCAGAAGCGACATAATTAAAATTTTAGGATTTTTGAAGCCTTCTATTTAAAACTTTTGATTAAAATTTGAAAAGGTCTTTTGGGTGTTGAGAAAATTTTGTAAGGGTGCTTAAGAGTGCTTAAAGCTTGGAGAGGGGGAAGAAGTTTTGTGAGAGGGAGGAGTAGTGTGAGGGGGTTCATGCAGTTTCTCAAGGTGTCTTTGTTAGTCATTTGGGTAGCTCTGAGGAGAAAGTTTCAAGGCCGAAGATCTAGGTTTTGTTCTTTCACCAAGTGGGTGAAAAAGAATTCCAAGATTCTCTACCTTCACCAAGAGGGTGAAAAAGGATTCATGGTACTCTACCTCACCAGGAGGGTGAAAAAATTCTGGTACTCTGCCACACCGGGTTGGTGGAAGAGAATGTGTAAGGGCTTCTTTGCCTTGCTGTGGGGGCTAAAGGAGAGTCACTAAAATTTTAGTCAATGTCAAGAGAGGAGGACTCTAGAGAGTGGATATAGATCAAGTTTTGATTGAACCACTATAAAATATGGCATTCTCATTCTACTTTACTTTACGCATTTGATTTTTCCCGCATTTTAATTTCTTGCACATTAATATTCCTTTAAATCTGTAATTGGATTATCAAGCTTTGTTTGGTTTGATTCTTGTTGAAAAATAAAAAAAAAATTGAAAAAGAAGATAGTTTTTTTTCATTTAATTTTGTTACGAAACCCAAAATGAGCAAAATTACATTATTTTTTATTATGTTTTTCCACTTGTGTTTGAGATTGGTTTAAATAATAAAAAATGTTTTATTGAGAGAATTTTTAAATAACCAATTCACCCTCAACCCCCCCCCCCCTTTTTGGTGTGTCTACGGTAGTTCAACAAGGTTTAACAACCTCACTTGAACTTTCAATTGGTATTATAGTGGGCCTCAAAATTAACAATTTATAAAACCTTGAGAAAAATTATCTATGGTACACATTGGGAATAGAAACACTGTAAAGGGTTATTCAATAACCTGTCCTGCATTATTTGATAACATTCCATTTGATTTTTAATATATTTGCATGTCTACATTTTTACAATCTATTGACTATCGCATGTAGCACATAATTCAAATATGATATACACCTCCATCTCATATTATTAATGGTATTAAGGAAGAAATTCCTTTTAGTGAATGGAGTTATGATGATAGAGACTTTGCATAACTAGTTGCTAAATATCTTAACTATTTTTTCTATGCACTCAAATCCAAATATTATATGAGAATTTCTTTCTGTACTACTAGCAAGGAGATCTTGTATAGGCTATGCATTACATATGAGGGTGCAAATAAAGTCAAGCAATCACATTTAAATATTTTGTTGCATGATTATAAACTTTTTTGCATTAAATCAAATGAGACTATATCAAACATGTAAACTAGGTTTCCTTAGACAATGACATCCCTACATGGTTTAGGTAGAGAACTATCAAACTTAGAGAAACTTAATAAAAATCTATATTGTTTACCTGATAACTATGATGCTAAAGCTACTACCATATGTGAATCTAAAGATCTAAATATCTATTCTATTGATAATCTGCTTGGCTCACTCATTGCCTATGAGCAAACTGTGTGTCAAAGACTTTTGGATATAGGTGACATAAGGAAAGAGAAAGCAGTGGCATTGAAGGCTGATAATTCAGAAAGTGACAACTCTATTGTTGATGAGGACGATGATATATCATTGATGGCTCAATAATTCAAGAGTTTTTTTTGAAGAGAAAGCAAAAAAATTATCAACACTGAACTAATGTTAAATCAGGTAAAACTACTAAGGTTTCCTTTGACACTATTTATTTTGAATGCAGGAAATCAAGACATTTTAAATCTGACTACCCCAACTCAAAAGCCCACTCTATCAAGGAGAAATATGAGGAGAATATATACCTTAGAAAGGGGAAGCAAAGGATGCATAAGGATTTTTGGTAGACTCTACCTCAGATTCATCATAATATGAAGCAGAGGAGGAAACTAATTTGTGCCTTATGACGAATGCTAATCTTAATTACTCTGATAAAGATGAGGGGTGCTCTTATAAAAGGCCTAGTGAGAGCATGTGGTACCTAGATAGTGGATGCTCATGACACATTACTAGAGATCTAAAGAAATTCATCACACTAGAGGTCAGGGCTGGAGGCAAGGTTACACTAAGAGATATACTACTAGAAAAGTGGTGGGCACATGTATGATTGAAAACTCAAAAAACTTTATTATTAAAAATATTTTATTAGTAGATGAATTAAAGCATAACCTGTTTAGTATTAGTCAGCTGTGTGATAAATATTTTGATATTAAATTTTTATTTACTAGATGCCTGATAAGCTTAAATGGAAAATTCATTTTAGAATGTAAAAGAATTAATAATGTTTTCATGCTTGATTTAAACTTTATTGATTATTTAAATTCTTTGTGTTTAAAATTTATTTTTGATGAATCTTGGCTATAACACAGGCGACTATGTCATGCAAGCAAGAAAATCCTTAGGACGATTACTCAGAAAGACTTAGTTAGAGGCATACCAAAGCTAGATTTCTCTAAGAAAAACTTTTATGATGCTTGCCAATTAAGAAAATAAATCAAATCTTCATTTCATTTGATTAAAAATATTACCACTTCTAGGCCATTAGAAATCCTTCATATGAACTTATTTGGGCTTGCTAGTACAGCCAGCCTAGGTGGGAAGACCTTTGGGTATGTGATTATTGGTAATTACTCTATATTCACCTAGGTTAGATTCTCATCTCACAAAAGTGAATCATATGAGAAATTTAGAACATTCTCCATTTGAATTCAGATAAAATTAGGATGTGAGATATCTACTATTCATAATGATCATGGTGGAAATTTTAAGAATGTTATGTTTTAATCTTATAGTAAGGAGCTAGGAATAGAACATAATTTTTCTACCACTAGGACCCCTCAAAAGAACAGGATAGCTGAGGAGAAAGAATAGAATCTTAGTAGAAGCTATTTGGGCTATGTTAGCTGAATATTCTCTTCCTGGATATTTTTGGGCAGAAGTAGTGAATACTTCTTGTTATATTCTAAATAGGGTTAATGTTAGATCCAAACCAAATAATATATCCTATGAAATGCTTAAAGGTAGGATACCCAATCTTTTACATCTTCATCTCTATGGGTGTAAGTATTTCATTCTTATTAATAGAAAATCTCTTATAGGTAAATTTGATCCCAAATCTGATGAATGAGTCTTCTTAGGTTATTCTTATGTAGGTAAAACCTATAGAATCTTTAATAAGAGGATATTAGTTGTAGAGGAGTCTACTTATGTGGTATTTGATGAATCTGATAAATCTAAAGAGCTTAGATTGGAAGAAGAAGAAGAGGTAGATGATGGGGGTTATGGAGTAACCTATAAAATTATGAAATGATTTAGGGATCTATCAATCCCTAATAATGCTTAGGTTTACTTTGATATAAAAAATTATAAAAACCCCATTTAATATACGCAAGTATACATACCAAATTAAGTAATATAGTGATAGAGTAGAGTATCAATCCCATGAGGGCGATATGGTCACCTATAAATATTAGTATTGCCTACTAAAATTATAATAATTATCCTACTCAATAAAAATAAATATTGTAGAGATTCAATCACTTATATAAAATGAGATAAACATAATGAGTATACTATATGGATATAATATTTTGGATTGATGAATATAAATAACTTAATTTTTTTAATGAATCTCTTTTAATTATGATGCTATTCAAAGTACATGCATCTCTAGTTCTCTGCTGAGCTTGTAGGAACAAAGAATGTCCATTAACTTCCTACGATTATATCATCTCCTTAAGAATTTAGTACATTTCATACCCTATGCCTAGGTATGATGCATACTAATTCAATATTCTTGGTTATGCCTGCTTCCCTCTGTCGAGGCTCCACATTATACCTAATTTTAACTACATATATGACAACTATAAGCATTAAAATAAGATATGGTAATATTAAAAATATCATTTAATCATTTAAGAAATAAGAAAACTCGTTAGTACAATATATAATATTTATATCATCAGTCCAAAACTAGAGAATTAGCCAAATATGGAGTAAAATTAAAGCAAACTCATTTTCATTAATAGCACGATAAAAAGAAAATACAATAGATATCACATGAATGATTTAATGGATCTCCTCTACATTCCTTTTTTACTTAAATAAACTTCCACAAATATAAGCCAAACACTCTAATGATAGTATCAAGTCCTTTCTTAAATTCCCTTAGTAGTCACCCTAAGAAAAATTCAAAGAAGCACTCTTAATTATACTGAAATTATCTAAGTGACTGAACTTCCTTACAAACATAACACAATGATTATTTATAGAAAAATATAAAGTAGGCATCTAACACTATGGCGCTTGAAATGTCGATGTTGCTACGCCCAACAAATGAACTAATGCCACTGCGCTACTGTTCTGGCTCCGCCGTGACACTTGCTAATGTTGATCAGTTACTGAATGAATAGTCACATTGTTTCGCTGACAAGTCGTATCCTTGGGAAGTTATAATTACCATGCCTTGGTGCTACTAATTTTAAAATATTACGGTGCTGAAAGAGAAATTTAACTGCCGAGGCATGATAGGTTGTGACTGCAGTGCTTTAGATAATAAGCTTAGTGCTGCAAAGTTGATATTTTAACACTACAACACTGACCGATAGAGAAGTCGACACTGCAATGTTCTTTTTGTAGCACTCCGACGGTGTCCTTGAAGGCGCAGCTATGTTGATTTATCTGATGTTGCAGCGTTAGATGATACTTAGAATTTTGTGCCATTTTTATATTTTTCTATGCATCATAACTAAAATAATATATTTTTACTACAAATATAACATATAGAATACACATTATTTATATTTATCAAATTCTCCCTAGCTTAAACTATTACTTGTCCTTAAGTAAAAATAAATTTTTTTGTAATTTTACTTAAATAATTAACCAAAGTTAAAATTGGTAATTTAAAATTATTAAAATATAGGATAATACATCACAGTCTAGAAGTAGTAAAAATGAATAATGTTATAATTCTAATTTAGAAAAATACTAATAATTACACTAATTAGACATTCCTTATTATTGCTTGATTTGAATTCATAGGTTATAGATTTAATTATTAGTTTTTGAATTTTAAAGTGAATAATGTAGCTTAATAATTAGATATATTTGCAATTAAAATTAAAACTTCATTAGTTCACCATCACTCGTACTGATTTTCTTATTTTATCCTTTATGAATTTAAGTATAAGATTGTAATTAGATTCTAACCTTTCAACCGAAACTAATTTTTGAATGTATTCATATATTTTTTTTTTCTATTTCTTTCTTTTTCTTTTTAGAATTATTTTCACTGTTCTTTTTCTGTTTAATTTATGGAGTATATAGTTAATGATTTTGAATATTAATTTTTGCTTTGAACCAATTTTACAATCTTAAAAAGTTTTATGTAAGGATTTAATAAGACTATCAATTTGAAATTCGGGTTGCTTATGCTTTCCAATTTTAATCTACTCATATCGAATCTTTAATTCTAATTATTCATATTTATTTTTAAAATTAATACATAAAAGTATAACTTATAATTTCAAATTAAAGTAATAACTTAAATGGTCTAAATTAGTTAATTATTAGTTTTTTCACTCTATGAAGTGTAATTAGTGTTCATTTAAACTATAATCTAGAATTTTATTATTATCCAAATTTTATATAATTTTTTATTATCATTTTAATAAGGTTAATTAAATAATTAGAATATTAAAATTAATGAAAATTATAGTAAATATGAGGGAAACTTCAATAAAATGTAAATAAAAGAAACACAATAATAATTAACACTACACATGCTTTCATATGATTGATAAAAAGTGTATAAAACATGTGATAATATAACATTTATAATATAACACAAGTTACAAGATAACTAGTTCACTAGGCACCATACATATCATATCAATTGGGTTGATTCCCATAAGCACTAAGTTTAAAGTCTTTAGCTAGATTATACTAGTTATTTTGTTTTTAAGATGAACCAATTCAGTAGAATTCAATTCTTATCCCAAAATTTACTCCTATTGTATTTAATTTTTTAGAAATTGCTACAACTTGTGTAGTCAATATTGATAAAGCATCAAATTCTTAAATTTCAGCTACTTTTTTAAGATTTATCCTATCAGTAGGCCACTAGAAATTATTAGTAGTCATTTCTTCTATTATTTCATAAGTTTCTTCAAATAACTTATACATTAATGATCCTCCAATTGCAGCATCAATTATAGCTCTAAGATATCCTACTAATCTATTATAATATATTTGAATAACCAACAAATCAGGTAATGCATGATGAGGGCATTTTTTAAGCTTCGTTAAATCTTTCTCAACTCTCATAAATGGATTCTCCTTCAAACTGAGTAAAAAAAGTTAAGTCATTTCTATGTTTGGCATTTTTTAAAGGTGGAAAACACTTAGCAAGAAACTTATGAGCTAACTCATTCCAAGTAGTTATTAAACATAAGGATAAAGAATTTAATCACATTTTAGCTTTATCTCTTAGAAAAAAGAGAAACAGTCTATGTATAATAGCATCATCACTGACATCATTGTACTTAAATGTTACACAAATTTCTAAAAAATTAGCTAAATATAAATTAGAATCTTTTATAGGAGTTCCCACAAATTAAGAGTTTTGAACCATTTGAATAATAACTGGTTTTAATTCAAAATTATTAGCTTGGATTATAGGTATATTTACGCTCTGATGAATTTCGTCTACTAAAGGGTTTGCATAATCCTTAAGAGGTCTAGAATAATTTTTCTCTAACTTAAGCTCAGTCATTCTCAAAATCATTTTGATTTTCTAATTTTAGAAAGGGTTCTCTCAATTTCAAGATCAAATAATAAAAATTCCTTTCTATGGCTATAAAGCATACAATAAAAATATAAAAATAATCATAATAATTAATTAAAAAAATATAAATAGGTCTAACTATATAATTAATTCAATAATATAGTTAAAATTTTGTAAAAAATGAAATACTTCTCTGACAACGGTGCCAAGATGGGGCTATGGAGTAACCAATAAAATTATGAAATGATTTAGGGCTCTATCAATCAATAATAGTGCTTATATTTTCTTTGATATAAAAAATTATAAAAACCCCACTTAATATATGCAAGTACACATGTTGAATTAAATAATATAATGATAGAGTATATCATCAATCCCACGAGAAAGATATGCTCACTTGCAAACACTAGTACAATATACTAAAATTACAATAATTATTCTACTTAATAAAAATGGATGTTGTGGAGATTCAATCATTTAAATAAAATTAGATAAAGATAATGAATACACTATATGGATAAAATGTTTTGGACTGTTGAATATAAATAACATAATTTTCCTAATATAACTCTTTTAATTGTGATGTTATTTAGAGCATATGCATCCCTAGATCTCCATCGAGCTTGTAGGAATAAAGGATGTCCACCGACTTCCTACTGATATATCATCTCCTTAAGAATTTAGTACATTTCATGCCCTGTCTAGTATAATGCATACTAATTCAATATTCTTGGTTATTCCTGCTTTCCTCCGTTGAGGCTCCATATTGCACCTAATTTTAATAATACATATGACCACTATATGCATTAAATTAAGATATCGTAATATTAAAAATATCATTTTAACTATTTAAGAAATAAGAGAACTTTTTAGTACTATATATGATATTTACATCTTCAATCCAAAACTAGAGAATTTAGCTAAACATAGAATATAATTGAAGTAAACATATTTTCATTAATAGTATGATAGAAAGAAAATATAAGAGATAAATATCACTAAAATGGTTCAATGGATCTCCTTTACACTCCATTTTTTACTTATAGAATTGCTTCCACAAGCATAATTCAAACACTCTAATGATGGTATCAAGTAATTTCCTAATTTCCCTTAGTTGTCACCCTAAGAGAAATTCAGAGAAGCACTCTTAATTGTATATAAATTATCTAAGTGGTTGAACTCCCTTACAAATATGACACAATGACTATTTATAGAAAAATATAAAGTAGGCATCAGACACTACGATGCTTGAAAGGTCGGCATCGTTGCACCCAACCAATGAATTAACATCGTTGCATTATTGTTCTGTCTCCGCCACTGTGCTTGTTGACGTGGATGAGTTACTTAATGAACCGTCGCCTCGTTTAACTAATAGAGTGTGTCCTTGGGAAATTATAAATGCTATGTCACGGTGTTGCTGATTTTTGAACACTGTAGCACATGAAGAGAAATTTTAGAACTGAGGCATAATAGGTTGTGATGCTGAGGCACTTGAAGACAATATGCTTGGCTCTACAAAGTTGATATTTTGATGCAACCAAACTAATCAACTTAGAAGTTGGCACTATAATATCTTTTTGTTGCACTCCAGTTGTGTACTTAAAGGCACGATAGCATTGATTTATCTGATGCTGTGGTCTTGGAAAATACTTAGAATTTTGTGCCTTTTTATATTTTTCCTACACATCATAACTAAAATAATATATTTTTACTAAAAATATAACATATAAAATACACATTATTTATACTTGTTAGTAGAGGTAACCCAAGGAGTAGAATCCATTAATCTTGAAAATAGAGAAGAACCTCAGGAGCCATTGTTTAGATAATGAAGATATTTATCTAGTTAACCTAGATAACTTATCTTAGGACTAGACATGGACATAGGAAGGAGGTTAGTTATTCTACATTCATCTCTCTGGTAGAACTCACTAGATTAAGCCCTATCTGATGAATTCTGGATCCTAGCTATGCAAGAAGAGTTGAACCAATTTATTAGGAATGATGTGTGAGAATTGAATAATAGACCTAAGGACCAGACTATTATAGAAACTAAGTAGGTGTTCAAAAATAAGATGAATGATTCTGGAGTAGTGGTTAAAAATAAAGCCATATTAGTAACTAGGGGGTACAATCAAATAGAATGGATTAATTTTGAGGAGACATTTGCCCCTATAGCTTCATTAGAAGCCATTAGAGTTCCATTAGCCATTACATGTTTTAGAGGCTTCAAATTATATCAGATGGATGTTAAAAGAGTCTTTCTGAATAGGGTTATCAAGAAAGATGTATATATAGAACAACCCCCTAAATTTTAAAATGCAACCTTTCCTAACCATGTCTATAAATTGAAAAAGACATTATATGGACTAAAAAAAGCACCTAGAGCTTGGTATGAGAGGCTTAGCTCATTTCTCCTAGATAGATCCTTTATTAAGGGTAGTGTAGATACCACCTTATTTATAAATAAAGAATGAGATGATCTACTCATTGTTCAGAGATATGTGGATGACATATTATTTAAATTAATAAATGAAAGACTATGCAATAATTTTTGGAAACCATGAGTAGAGAGTTTGAGATGGGTATGATGGGAGAGCTTACATATTTTCTTAGATTTAGTGTAAAATAAAGAGATGATAGAACCTTCCTTAGTCAAAATAAATACATCAAGGATATTATGTAGAAGTATTATATGAAAGGTGCTAAGGCAATAAATACACCCATGCGCTCTACCATTCAATTAGACAATGATCTAAATAGAAAATCAGTAAATCAGAAGAACTATAAGGGGATTATAGGATAACTTATGTATTTGACTGTTAGCATACCTAATATAATTTTTAGTGTATGTCACTATGCTAGATTCTAGGTTGATCTCAGGGAATCCCATATGACTACAATTAAGAAAATTCTTAGATACTTTTTAGGCACTCAAAACTTAAGTATCTGATATCCTAAATAAAGCTCATCATTTAAACTCATAGGATATTCAAACTTAGAATTTATAGAGTGTAGGGTAGATAGAAAAAAGTACCTCTGAAACATGTCAATTCATAAGACAATCATTAGTTTCTTGGTCTAGTAGGAAGCAAAATTTAGTAGCCCTATCCACCCCTGAGGCGGAATACATAGTTGTAGGAAGCTGTGTTGCTCAAGTCTTATGGCTGAAGCATTATATCCTAGACCTTAGACTATTTTTAGGCACCATTCCATTCATGCGTGATAACACTAGTGCCATATGTATTTCTAAAATTTTAACTCAACACTCCCGCACTATACATATGAACATTAGATATCATTTCATTAGAGATCATGTAGATAAGGGAGATATAGAATTGCATCATATAGCTACTAAAAATCAAATGGCAGACATCTTCACAAAACCCCTAAACTATGACGTGTTTAGCACATTGAGGACTATACTAGGTGTTATTAATATTCATGCTTGATTCAAGGTATAGTGAAATCAACAATGTATGCAATAATTTATTTTATTGTGTTTTCATGTTTTATTATGCTTTATATTTTTTCTCCCTTTATTTTTTTGTTAATCTTATTATTTGTTTGTTTTAATGTGACTAGTTAGTAAATGTTCCTTGATCATCACACACCAAACAAATTTAAAATAATAAAAATTCAAATTATATTGTATGAACCTATATAGTAGTGTACGATCCTTACGTATATGCACATCCTCACCATTCATGTAATTAATGGCTTAGATCTAACCAATAATTATCAACCATACTATCTGACTACCTACTTCATACAGTACGATCCACATGCCATTAGCCTTTGAACGATATCAATTAGGCTGGTATGATATTAAATTCCACATCATCCTGTACAAATACCTATTTGTATTCAACGATGTCGTAGTCAAAGATCGTACAGGCTGACTCCTTAGGATAATCAATTTAACAAAGATTATCCAATATGATTCTGATCTTATGGTACAATTTGACCAACTTTTTTTAACTAATCAGTCTAGATGAATTAACTTCTTTTGATCTTACTGTACGATCGAGATCATACTATACGATCTCCTTGAAATTTATTTAAGGAGAGGGAAGTCTAGTGCTTTCAATCACAACACCACTCCTTTTCTTCTCTCCTAGTATATTATTCTTAATTCTCAAATGGTCGGAGGAAAGCATTCTCAGGCTCTAGTAGGCAGCTCTTCTAGATGTTCGATAAACTCTCAATTTCATGAAGTTACCAATGAAGACACCTACCACTGGTACAAGGCTGCCGAGATAACTCCATCCAAAGTCTTCAATCAGGAATGCATTAACTTTCAAGTACTAAATCTCTTTGGTAACACTACACTTTAATTCATTCTTACCTTGGATTTTCCCTTCAACTCTGAATTGCTCTTTGAATTCTTTGCTAGTCTTAGAGTTAATAGTGAAGGGACAACCCTTCAATCTTTTGTCTGTAGGAGACCTGTAGAAATCACCTAGAAGATTTTGACCAAATCCGACATCTCTCCACTATTAGCCTTAAAACACACTCCATTGCCTTTGCTCCTAACTGTGACTAGACCCAAGAAAATCTAACTCTGAGGGATACTCCACTAAACACTCACGCTGTTTTAGTCTGCACCCTAGTTCAAGATTCCTACATAATCCAGCATATATTTCGCAACAAAGTCATTCCTAAAGCAGGCGATAGAGTTAACATCATACCACTTTTATCCCTAGTCCTATTTTATTATCTCTGAAACTTAATTCAATGCAGTGGACTTGATTATCCACTACATTAAAAATTTGATAAGTATTTGTGATCCTAGGAATAAACGTAAGAAAAATCTAGCGCTAGGTCACCTGATAGCTTATGTCTTGGAATTAAAATATAATTTGTAATATTCTGCAACACTCGATCACCTTTGAATCTACTACTTCAATAGCTCATTTCACATCATTCATAGTGATAGATGCCACCACAGACATTATGTGGTCGATCCCGAGCTAGAGGAGGTAGTGGAAGCTCTAGCACTAGCTCCAGCACTAGCTTTTACTCATGACTATGACTATATAGTGGAGTGATTAGACTAACTTGAGATCAAAAGAGCTACCCATTATCAAGAGACTAATCAATAATAGGGTGGTTTCACCAGTAGCATGAACTACTCTAGCAGCAACACCAGCAGATCCAACAACAACATAAGGATGATCGAGCCGAGTTTAGTGATCAACTTTCTACCCTTCACCAATACTTCGAACCACCACCACCACCTCTACCTGATCAGGGTCCCTCCTACTTCTGAGTGTTTTTATGTTGTGTGGTTCTTGTCATTTTCTATTATTTTTTCTTTCGTTGGATTGTTTTTGGGTTATCTTTATTTTCTCCCTTTTAGTGATGCCAAAAGGAGTAGAATGTTGGTAGAAAGTATCTTTATTATTGGAAAAATATTTTTATTGTGTTTAGTTCTTTTTTTTTAATATTCTTACTTTTGTGCTTGTTGAATTTTTATATAATTAAAAAAATACTTCTCCCTATTTTACAAAAAAATTAGTTAGTAAGGGGAGAATAGGAGACAATCAAATTGACTTAAAAATTTAACCAACAATATATGCCATCATAAAAAAGAGGGAGATTAGTACAAACTGGGATCCCAAGATCATGATTTTAATGATAACAAATATTATTAAGTTTTTATTTTGGTTATTTGAATAATTGGATAATTTTTTTGCATACACTAACATTTCAAGTACATTATACGCCATGAAAAAGGCTCATCTCAAGACTAGGTAGAGTAAATTTAATGTTTTTGCAAAGAATCTATATTTTCATTTATTTAAATCTTATATTTCTTGATTCATAAGTCTCATAAAAGGATTATGCTAGCTTGGCAACTGTACACACACACTGAGAGGAAGATGGAGTAATCTAATTTCTGTGAAGATTGTATTATATGATTTGTATCGTGCTGTGTGATTTGAGTAAAATAGGGATTAATTAAGTTGGTAGTTGAATTAATATAAATTAGAACTATCTACTATATGATTCACATCATATAGAACAATCAGTAGAGAATGAGTTTTTTGCTTCAATCGCAAATTAGGCAATATTTTAAAATTCAAAATATGAACTAATCATATTATATGACACCCATCATACTATATGATATCAACAAATTTTACCTAATCTCATCCTATAATTAGGCAATTAAATTAGATTAATTGATCCTTAAGATCATATTGTATGATGTTCTTAATCGTATTGTACGACCCAATTTGCTCCCAAGATGATATTTAAACACCATCGATAGTACTGGATAAAAATCACATTCGATTGAACTAATCATACTATATGATCATGAACTCATACTTGATGATACATTCAAAAAATTGAACTAATCGTACAACACCCCTACTCATCATATAGGTCAAACTAGATAAATTAAGCTAATCACACTATAAGATCACCGATTGTACTGTATGATCTAAAGCAACAAGTTTGAAATTTTAGATATTTTGAAGCCTTGTATTTAATACTTTTGATTATACATAAGAGGTCTTTTGGCTATTAAGAAAATTCTATAAGGATGCTTGAGAGAGCTTAGAGTTTGGAGAGGGATAAGGAGAAGTTGTGCAAGAGGGAGAAGTAGTGTGAGGGTGTTCACATGGTTGCTCTAGGAAAGTTTCTGTCTTAATTCCTCTAGGTGTCTTTGTTGGTGTTTTGGGTAGCTCTAGAGAGAAAATCTTCAAGGCCAAAGTTTCTGGTTCTCTACCTTCACCAGGTGGGTGAAAAAGGATTCCAAAGTTCTTTGCCTTCACTAGGAGGGAGAAAAATAATTCAAGGTACTAGCTCACCAAGAGGGTGAAAAGATTCTGATACTCTGCCACACTAAGTTGGTGGAAGAGATTGTGTAAGTGCTTATCCATCTTGTTATAGGGGATAAAGGAAAGTCACTAAAGGTTTAGTGCAATAACCAGAGAGGAGGACTCCGGGGAGTGGACGTAGGTCAAGTTTTGATTGAATCACTATAAAATATGGTGTGCTCGTTCTACTTTACTTTATGCATTTTAATTTTCTTGCATTTTAATTTCTTACACATTTAATATTTCTACAAATCTGTGCTTGGTTTATCAAGCTTTGTTTGGTTTGATTCTTATTAAAAATAAAATAAAAATTGAAAAAGAAAATAAAGTAAAATATTTTGTCATTTAGTTTTGTTACAAAAATAAAAAAGAGCAAAATTACATTATTTTTCATTAAGTTCTTTCACTTGTATTTGAGACCAGTTTAAATAATAAAAAAGGTTTCATTGAGAGATTTTTTAAATAACCAAGAGCCCTTACTCTATCACAACTGAGGAAAAATGATACTAAGTACGTAGAATAACATTGTGGATCCAATCTCTTGAATGCCCTCTCAAGAGATCCCTCACAAACTCTCTTCTCTCTTTTCTCCTTTTCTTCCTCACACAATAGATTGAAAACCTACTCAAAAGCTCTCTCACAACATCCTCGGCCTCTCCCAAAATGTCCCTTGTATATATATTAAGCTCCCATTCACCCTAAAAATTCTGACAGTTAATTAGATGGGCAGATCATACAATTTGATCTAATATCGTACATTATGATTTGAACAACTATGCTGACTTATGGAACCTTATCATCCTTTCCGAATGAAGTTTGTCCCAAAAAGCTCTCTATTTGTTTAAATATTACAATATATATCATACAGTACTATCAATATAAGGAAATCAATTCAGAGCTTTGGATTGGCCTGTCTGACCAGATTTCGATTACATATGCTCTCTATTTGTTCATACTGTACGATGGGGATCATATAGTATTAAATCAACTCTGATTCATGCCCTTAATTTCATATTCTTAAATAAGTAATTCGTTATACAGGTTGTTAATATTCATATTGTACGAACAATTCAAATTTTGAATAAGCTTTTTTTTTAAAAAATCTTGATTCAAATGGTGTAAATTGAAAAGTTAATTGTCTAATACAATATGCATCTACTATACAATTAGTTATGCAATTTTTTCAATTTTTATTATGTTAATTAATCCAACTTAATTTTCAGAACTTCTGAAAATGCCTATCATATCGTACAGTACAAACCTAATAGTATATTACAATATTCTTAGAAAATAAAATGCTTTAATTAATGTTGTTTTAACTTTAAATTCTCCCATGTATGTGTGGTTGTTTAACCAACTCTATGCCTAAACATAAAGACTCAAGAAAAAGAAAAATTACAATTACAAATTAATAGACACACTCTTCTTCTTGGTCTTCATACGGTCAACACATTTTTTTCCTTTGAATCTCTTAGTGTTAACATGTCATTTGGCTTGAATTTGTCACTTGTGTGCTTCCTGCAATTATTAAAAGAAAGATCCCTGCACACACCACTTAATTAGTAGTTAGCATAGCTAACAAAGTTTATTATCCTGAAAACCCTAGAGCACGTTAGGCTCATAGGGTTCAACAGAAATTTAAAATTAATGTTTTAAAAGCCCGTAATACAATAGAAAGTAAAACAAAATATAAAATGTAGAAAAAAAAGACAAGAAAAAGTAAACATCTTAACTTAGAAAGTCTAAGGTTAGTATCCTATGTAACGTCTAATGTGTGCTAGGTCGTGCAAATATTTCTCTATTGTTGGTTTGTTTATTTCATTCTATTACATAATTCATTTAGCTTTCACATGTGGTGATTTTAATTCAAGTCTTCATGTTTTATAGCTTTTATTCTAGTTCTAAGGGTTTGCAAATGAATATTTTCTTATTGATTTAATATCAAATTATTCAATTTTATTTATTGTTTGTTACAATTTTATAAATATTTAAAAATGTATTTGATATTTTTCTAATTTTTATTACATTTTAATTTCTAGGTGAATTAGAGATCTTAATTAGTTTGAGAAAAAAAAGATGAGGTACTTATTGAATTATTTACTAAGTTTATTTTTCTTTATGATTTCATGGGCTTACAGAAATTTATTTAATATATATATTTTATTTTTCTTATATTTGATATAATATTTGCTAATTCTTATTATTTAAAATTTATCTAACTTTTATATGAAATGACTTCCTAAGGTCAAGGATGAATCAACGAGCACTTCATGAAAGTTTTGAATTTTTTTTATTTTTTGATTTATTATTATTTTTCAAGTTATTTATTGAAGAAATTTAAGATATCCTTTAAATGAGTACAAAAAATTAAAAAAAAAATTCTCAAAGGTTTAGAATAACCTTAAGAACTTCTCATAAAAATTTAAACCTATTTAGATTTAATTTTAGTTTCCTCAAAATTTTAATTAATTTAATATCTTTATTTTATTTAATTTTCAAATAATTTCATTATAATTCCAAATTGAATGAAATTATTTTTTAAGGTTAGGAATGACCTCATGAGGTTTCAATAAAAAATTGGAACTATTTTGATTTTTATTTGATTTGTTATGATTTATTATATTTATTAGTATATTGTACTTGATGAAATTATTAAAATATGATTTTAATTTGAACTTCCTAAGATTTTAATTCTCACATATTCTAGTGATCATCCAAAACTTAGGAAAATTTATTTTAAGTTTCCTAATTTAATTTTTATTTTTTAAGGATTTTATAGATTATATGTAAATTTAGAAGGAACTTAATCTAAAGTTAAAGGTGCGATATTTATTGGATTTTTTATTAAATTTCTTATTCCCTATGATTTTATGAGTTTATAAATTTGATATTTTTTCTAAATTTTAAATTTTTTAATTTTTTATAATAATTATTTAATTTTTAATTTTTATTTGAATTAGAGAATTTATTTAATCTAAAGGTAAGGATGAGATGGTTATTAAATTATTTATTTAGTTTATTTTTCCTTATGATTTTTTGTCTTCATAGAAATTTATTAGCATTTGCTTTATTTTTTTGTACTATTATTAATTTTTTTATTTTCTTGGTTAATTAAGGAATCTACTTAACCTAAAATGAGGATGAGGTGTCAACTAAATCAAGTAAGGCTTGGTGACAAACATTATCTATAAATTTCAATGTTAGGCTAGAGTGACTAATGAAGCACCTAGGGTTATTAAGGAACCTAAAGTCAAATCTTGGTTAGAGAAACCTTGAGGAATTTGGAATGATTTGTTTTGATTTAATTTTTGTTGATTATGATTTGAATTTCATTTTATTTTATTTAGTTTCATTTTGAGCATGACTTACTTTTTTATTTTTTTTGGGCTTGTTTAATTAGCTCTTATATGATTTGAATGTGTATGGTCTGCAAATTTTGCATTCTATGTTTAATTTGATTTCAAGTATAGGTTTATATGTTTTTTGAATTGATTGATTTGGTTCAATGTAGTTTGAATCAAATTAAAATTTGATTCAATATGAGTGTGTATGATTTATTTAAATTTGCTTAGCCTTATATTTGATTGTATTTTAGGATTACTTTTAATGAGATTGAACTAAATTGATTTGATTTGACTATGAAAATTAAATTTGATTTCATTTAAATTTATTTGATTGGCTAAATATTTTTTTTAATAATTTTGTGCTTAATTTGATTTTTAGAAATGATTTTAGGGTGATTTAATTTTTATTTCATTTGAAGTTCAAATTTGGTTTTTGTTCATTATCAGTATTTTAATATCCATTTGAGAATTTAGGTAGTTTGCTAGGTGTATAGGGTTTCTATTATTTCAAATCTATGCATAGATGCAGAAGTATAATAAACCGTGTAATGCATTTTACCTCAATGATCAATCAAACCATAAGAAACATACCTAGGTTGGGGTTATGGCTGATTGGATATATACATACTTTGCTCGTGAACTCGAGAGAGGAATCTCACTTGATGTTCGGAAGTGTCAGCGCATCAATGTGTTGCAATTGGATGTCCCTTACAATAATCATAAGGAAATATGTATTAGAATTTAGGGATTTTTACATACCTAACTTCTAAAACATCTCTATTTACTTATCTCACACCTAAACTTTAGTTTTTACTCTTTTACCACCCTAATGACCTAATCGTAATCAAATATAACACTAAGTCTACTCCCGTCAAAGCCAAGTCGGGAAAATAGCTTTTTGCGAGCATGAAACATCTCCGAGCAGCTCTCTCGCATTTGGCTTCAAATGCGGGAAATATCTCTGAGCAGATCTCTCGCTTTGCTTCTGCTCCGACCAGCTCTTACACGGGAAACAAAGCATCCCCCTTCTCTTTGAGCAACTTTCCATTCCCATCTCCTTTCGGTCTCCTGTAATCTCAAAAGGCAATGTAAACACTTATCCTCCATCTGCTTTTCTTCTTTGCATGATTATAGCTTAGGTTTCGCAAGGGAAGATGCTCTATTTGCAGTCATCTTCCTTGTAATATGAATGGCGGGCAGTTTTCATTTCAATTTCTTTTGTAAGATTCAAATCTTACCTAAAATGATGAGTGGGAAGTCTGTTGGAGAAAAATATTTGCAAACTTGGGGCATGAATTAAAATAGGGTTTTTTACATACAGAAATTAAAAAAATTGCTTGAACTTTGTGAGATCTCTAAATTGCAACTTCTTGAAACATTCTTGCTTGTTGACAAACCTTCAACAACCGATATGCTAGACTTACATGGTTCTGTAGCTAAAGAACCAGAATCCCTCTCATTAGATTCATTTTCCTGAACTGAACTCATATATCCACCATCAGTGGTACCGGCCCTTGGAGTTTCTTGCGAACAAACAGCCTCGAGAGCGACTGGAAGAGGAAATGGTGACAGAATGTTATTTTAGAAAGCTAAATATGATTTAGGTGGTAGGTTTGTAAGTAAGTTTAGGTGTTAAATGAGTAAATAAGAAACTTTTTAAGTGTTATGTATGTAAAAATCCCTAGAATTTAATATATTTAAGTGTCTAACTTTATGTACATATAAAACCATATATAATACATGAAAAGGATTGCCCATGATAACAACTTATACTAATTTGATGCCATTTATTTAAAATACATTGTTTCCAAATTTATAAAATCAGTGAGCATTATTCATTTAAAATGATTTATATGTGCTCACAATAATATTAGTATTTATGCATTCAAATATATAATAATTAAGAAATTTTGTGTCATGATTCTATTAGTTTTGTGTGGAATATGATTATGTTAATCAATCATGTTGTATTGTTACCTTGGACCTCAATTCAGCCAATCAAACTCCTTAGGGGCCCTCCCTCTGCTTGAGTTTGGGAGCTTTACACCTAAATTTTTTTCCCATGCAATCGTTCAACATTGTTATGCTATATAGTGCGTGGAGATAGATAAAGAGTGGAGCGTTGTGGTTGTCCAAACCTTTACATTGAGGCAATGCAGGGGAGTGTTGCAATGCTCTAGACCCTAGTGTTGTGGCATTGTGAAGCAGACATGAGATAAAGAGTTTAGCATCGCAGAGCTGCAAGACGGGTTGATAGTTATTTTCTCATTTTTTATTATGGATTTCCTTGAAGGTTTTTGATTATTTTCCCCTTGTTTGTTTGTAAGAGAGTGGTGCAAGGGTGAAGATAGACAAGGAGAGAGTGAGATAGAAGAGTGATCTATACTATTTATCCCAAATTTTTATAGTAAATTTCTTAGTATGGTGTGGTTCTGTGGTTTTTCATGGTTTTGGATTCTTTCATGTTAAATCCCGATGTTCTTTCTTTCCATTATATTTTCTCTTTCTTATTTGTGTTCACTGCATGGTTTGCTTCCCAATAATTGTTATCAGAGCCACATTCTTTAGTTTGAGTGGGGGTGATGTCTAATAAAGAAAGATATAAGATTGAGAAGTTCGATTTTTTGAACTTTGCTTTATGGAAAATGTAAATTGAATATTTTCTATATGAGACAAAGCTATATTTGCTACTAGATAAAATAAATAAGAAGTCAGATTGAATGACTATAGAGGAGTGAAAGTTTCTTGGCCGGACTGCCTTAAATTTGATTTGACTTTCACTTTCCTCATATGTTACATCAACATTTTAAATGAGAAGTCTGCAATCAATCTCATGGCTGCATTGTTACAAATCTGGGCCTAAGTATTCTGATTTTGATGATAACAAATATTATTGTTTCCTTATCACTGTTATTACTATATATATATATATATATATATATATATATATATTGTTGCCCTGCTCACTAACATTTCAGGTCCACAAGACCACTTACAACGTCAATCAGCTCAAGATCGGGTTGACTAGGGTTGAGTCTGTCTATAATTCTAATATTAATGTACTTTTACCTTTCCTAAGTCAAATCATATATCTGGTGGACACTAAGCTGAGTAACCTTGCACATACACACTCAAGGGAGTGAGTAAGTGAGTTAGGAGAAAGATGAATTTTTTGAACTAATCATATTGGGCGATTTATATCATACTGGATAATAAGTTAAACTAAAAATTCATTAGTTTAGGTGACCCTATTAATTGAGATTGATTAACGAATCATATTGGATAATTCATATCATACAGGATGATTAGTTATGATTATAAACAACACTCACCGATCATAATTTAGGCAATATTTTAATATTCAAATTTTATTCTAATCATACAGTATGATATACATTATACTAGATGATTTATGACAATCATTCTTAAATTGGTCCTGTGATTAGGAGACTAATTATGGGTAGATTGCTCGATCAGATCGTACAAGATGATCGGTGATGATCGTACTGGATAACCCGAGAGATACATGGGACAATACTTGATCATCCAGCATCATCTAAGATGAGAAACCATGATTTTTCTTCTAATCATACTGAGCAATTGTATAGGATGACCTGAGAGTTGTATGGGACAATATTTAAATTGTCGCCCATCGTCACCTTCCATACTGGATGATCAGTACAGTATCTTAAACTAATCATATAGTACGATCGCAGAATCAAACTAGATGATCAGTACAAATACTTGAAATGATCATATAGGAGAATATATTTCATACTATCTGTAAGGGCTATTTTATACTAATTGTACAGGATGATCTCGAGATCATACTGGACTATCTTTGATGATATAATTGAAAACTAGGGTTTTTTTGGAGGCTCTCTATTTAAGCTCTCATATCTGCCTTAGTAAGATCTTTTGCTGCTCACTTGTTTTAAGAGAGAGCTTAGAGGAGGAAGATTAGGAGAGTTATGAGGGATTCATAAAGGTTACTCCAAGCAAGGTTTCCATTATCTTCTTTAAGCTACTTTTTTCATCCCTTGGTGGCTCTTGGGAGACATTCTTCAGTATCAGATTCAGGTTCTCTACCTACTCTAGGAGAGAGTAAAAGGATTCAGGTTCTCTACCTACTCCAGGAGGGAGTAAAAGGATTCATGTTCTCTTCCTTCACTAAGAGGATGAAAAAGATTTAAGGTACTCTGCCTCACTGGGTCGGTGGAAGAGATTTTTATAAGGGCTTTTTCACCTAGCTGTGGGGGCTAAATGAGAGACGCTTAAAGGTTTAGAATAATACTCAGAAGAGGCCTCCGAGGAGTGGACGTAGGCCAAATTTGACCGAACCACTATAAAATATGTTGTGTTCATTCTTTTACTTTTCTGCATTTTAATTTTTGTACTCATTTATGTTTTTAGTATGGTTGAAATTTTTTATTATTGTGAATTTAATTTGCTTCTACATTACAGGATAAACTTGTTTATTTTAAAATATATAAAAAGATAAAAAGACTTTTCTTTTTGCTTTAAGTAATTTTTTAAAATAAACAATTCACCCCCCTCTTGGTTAGCCTCAGGCTTGTTCTTAAAGGTTTACAACCTTTACAAACTTTCAAGTGATATCAGAGAGGGATTCATAAATTTAGCTTAAAATCTGAAGATTACATGTGTGTTTCTACTTGCACTGCTCGTAAGGAGATTTGGGACAAACTCTATATAACTTATGAAGGAACTAATGAAGTAAAATAATTTAGGTTGAATATTCTGCTCCACAATTATGAACTGTTTTGCATGAAACCTAGTGAATCAATTTCTAAAGTTTGTACTAGATTTACTCAAATTGTTACTTCCCTATATATATTAGGAAGAGAAGTTACTAACTATAAAAAAGTTAACAAGATCTTGTATTGCTTACCTACTTCCTATGATGCAAAAATTATTACTATTATTGAATCTAAGGATTTGAATGTTTACTCTATTGATAACTTACATAGATTACTCATTGCCTACGAGCAAGGAGTGAGTCAAAGACAGCTTGATGTAGGAGAAAAGAGAAAGGAGAAAATTATAGCCTTAAAGGATAATAATTCTGATAGTGATAATTTTATATATGATAATGATGATAACGTAGCACTAATGACAAGATAATTCAAGAGCTTTCCAAAGAAAAAGTAAAAGCATCATCCACAATGGAGCAAAGGCAAAGCTAATAAAAATTCTAAGGTTTCTAGTGGTATCATCTATTTTGAATGCAGGAAGCTAAGGCACTTGAAGTCTGATTGCCCAAATCTGAAAACTCACCCGAGCAAGGAGAAGAGTGAGGAAAATGTTAAATTCAAGTAGGGTAAGTAAAGGACTCAGAAGGCTTTCTGGGCAGACTTTGCTTCAGACTAATCTAAGACAAAAGTTGAAGAGGAGGTAACCAATCTGTGCTTAATGGTAGATAACCATCTTAATCATTCTGATCAAGAGGAGGTATGTGAGCTTTTCTATAATGAATTATTTGAAGTTTCTAAAAAAATCTATAATATATATAGGAAGCTCAAGAAATTACATGCTAGCCTTAAATCTGACTTTTCAAATCTGTAAAAAGAGCATAAATGCCTTAGGAAAGATCATTCTACTTTGGATATTAATCATATAGCTTTATTAGATGAATTTGACTCTTTAAATAAGTAGTATCTTGATTTAACTGTTGAACATGATTCCTTAAAAACATCGATTGTTGAATTAGAAAATACATTCAAGGTATTAGAAATTCTTGCATGTAATCAGATGGTAGTGAGCATGCATTGAATTGAAAGTGTAAAACAAGTTTAGTTAAAAGCTTTCAAAGAAAATAAAATACCTCTAACACTTACATAATTTCATAACACACCATCACAACATGCATTTAAACCTAGAAAGAGGCACTATAACCCACATATATTAGTAAACCCTTTTCCTTGAGTTAGATGTTTCTCGTGTGGCATGCTAGGACACATCTCTCACACTTGTACTATCTACCATAGAATACTGGTTTGGAGACCAAAACTGCATAATTCAAAGTAAAGTATGCAAGCATTATATCCCACATTCCATAAAGTGGAACTAAACTTATTTTGATTTCTAAATCTTCCCACTGAAGATTTTATATGAATACTCTCACAAAAGGCCTCATGAGAGCATGTGGTATCTAGATAGCACATATTCAAGGCATATGACTGGAGATGCAAATCAATTCATTCGCTAGAGGCCAGAGTGGGAGGCAGGGTAACACTTGACGATAACACCCTTAGGAAAGTTGTGGGCTCAAGTATAATTAGTAACTCAAAAAATTTCCTCATTAAAAATGTTTTACTGGTAGATGGCTTAAACATAATCTGCTCAGCATAAGCTAACTCTATGATGAAGGCTTTAGCATTAAATTTTTGTCTACCAGCTGTATTATAAGCTTAAATGGAAATAGTTTGCTATAAGGAAAAAGAATCAATAATGTTTACATGCTTGATTTAAATTTTGTTAAACTTGCTGACTCTCTTTGCCTAAAAACTATTGTCAATGAATCTTGGTTATGACATAGGAGATTGTGTTATGTAAGCATGAGAAATCTTAGGAAAATTACCCAAAAAGACTTAGTGAGAGGCATACCCGAATTAGAGTTCACTAAAGACCACCTATATGATGCCTGTCTGTTAGGAAAGCAAGTTAAATTCTCCTTTCACTCAATCAAGGATATTAATACTAGCAAACCTTTAGAACTCCTTCACATGGATCTCTCTTTGGATATATTAGCACTATAAGCCTAGGAGAGAAAGTCTTTGGGTATGTGATTATTAATTATTACTCGAGATTTGCTTGGGTTAGATTCCTATCTCATAAAAGTGTATCATTCAAGGAATTTAGGACATTCTTCACTTGGATTCAGAGGAAGCTAGATTGTAAAATTTTGACAATTCACAGTGATCATGGTGGAGAGTTTGAAAATGAAAATTTTGAATCTTACTGTAAGAAGCAAGGGATGGATCATAACCTTTTAACTCTTAGAACCCCTCAGTAGAACGGGGCAACTAAAAGAACGAACAGGACCCTGGTAGAAGCCACTAAAGCCATGTCAGCTGAACACTCACTTTCTAAATACTTTTGGGTAGAAGCGATGAATACATCTTATTTTGTTATGAATAGGGTAAATATTATATCCAAGTTGAATAAGACACCCTATGAAATCCTTAAGGGCAGGATTCCGAACCTTTCTCACCTTTATATCTTTGGATGTAAAGTGTTCATTCTAAATAATGGAAAATCTCTATTAGGAAAGTTTGACTCAAAATATGATGAAGGAGCCTTTTTAGGATACTCAAATGTTGGAAAATCTTTTAGAGTCTTCAATAAATAGACACTGGTGGTTGAGGAGACCACTTATATAGTGTTTGGTGAATCGGGTAATTCTGGAGGGTCTAGGGTGGAAGAAGGAGTAGAAAACACCCAAGGAGTAGAATCTACAAATCTGGAGGAAAGGGTAGAACCTAAAAATTCACTGCCAAGAGAATGGAGATATTCTTCAAGTCATCCTAAAGAACTAATCTTAGGAGACCCATTTGAAGGTGTTAGAGCTAGGCATGAACTTATAAAAGAAGTAAACCACTCTGCCTTGATATCAATGATTGAACCCACCAACATAAATTAAGCCCTATCTGATAAATTATGGATCCTAGCTATGCAAGAAGAGTTAAATCAATTTGTGAGAAATGATGTTTGGAAACTAGTTGAAAGACCTAAGGACCAGAGTGCTGTTGGAACTAAATAGGTTTTCAAAAATAAAATGTATGATTATGGTGTAGTGGTGAGAAATAAAGTAAGATTAGTGGCTAAGGGGTATGACCAGATATGAGGAGTTAACTTTGAAGAGACCTTTGCCCCTATAGTTAGATTGGAAGTCATTAGGGTGTTACTAGCCTTTTTCTGCTTTAAGGGATTCAAATTACAACAAATGGATGTCAAAAGTGCCTTTATGAATAAGCTAATAAAAAGAAGATGTGTATGTTGAATAACCCCTCAGCTTTGAAAATTCATAAGTTCTTAATCATGTGTTCAAATTAAAAGAACATTATATAGACTAAAATAAGCACCCAGAGAAAGATATGAAAGACTAAGCCCATTCTTACTAGAGAGAACCTTTATTAAGGGGAACGTAGATACCACGCTACTCCTAAAAAAGATAGGAGATGAATTACTCATTTTCCAAATTTATATTGATGATATTCTGTTTGGATCGTCTGATAAAAATTTATATGATGAATTTTCAAAAATAATGATTAAGGAGTTTGAGATAAGTATGATGGGAGAACTGACCTACTTTCTTTGATTTAGTATAAGGCAGAAGGGTGATGGAATTTTCCTTAGTCAATTAAAATATATTAAGGATATCCTTAAGAAATATGAAATGAATTAATCCAAGCTAATAAACACTCTCATGAGGTCTACTGTTCAGTTAGATAAGGATTCAAATGGAAAATCAGTTGATCAAAAGAATTACATGGGAATAATTGGATAACTTCTTTACTTAACTGCTAGCAGACCTGATATTATGTTTAGTGTTTATCTCTGTGCAAGATTTCAGGTTGATTCGAAAGAGTCCCACTTGATTACTGTGAAGAGAATCCTTAGATATCTCTTAGGAAACCAAGACTTAGGAATCTGGTATCCTAGCATAGCACTTCCTGAGAAATCATAGGATAGTATGATTCAAATTTTATAGGATGTAGAGTTGATAGGAAAAGTACTTCTGGAACATGTTAATTCATAAGACAGTCCTTAGTTTCTTGGTCTAGTAGAAAATAGAACTTAGTTGCCCTATCCACTATTAAATCTAAATACATAGTCTTAGAAAGTTGTGTGGCCCAAGTTCTTTGGTTAAAGCAAAAAAATACTGGATTTAGGATTACCTGTAGGCACCATTTCAATTTTATGTGATAACACTAGTGCCATTTGCATTTCAAAGAATCTAATCCAATACTCCATGACCAAACACAAAGAGATAAGGCACTATTTCATTAGGGTTCATGTTACCAAAGGAGACATAAAGCTACACCATGTAGCCACTAAAAATTAACTTGCTAATATCTTTACAAAACCACTGGCCTTTAAAACCTTCAGCACCTTAAGAACCAGATTAGGTGTGATAGATATTCATGCTTGAAATTGATGCTTTCTATTTCTATTTTTTTCTTGTTTTATTTGTATGTTTGTTTTTATTTATGGATTTTTATTTTATGCTTTAGATTTTCTGTTATTTTACTTCAATGCTTTAAGAATCAAATCACTGCTCACTTCTATTAATGACATTTTTGCCTTATTTTTATTTTGAAGCATGTAAGTAGTGATTGACTCCTCTAAACTAATTAAAGAAATAAACATTGATGATTGTTTCTCTTCCTCTAACTCCTTTAGTGGTGTATTTTCTTTTCGAATCAAAATTTATTTCAAATTAAAAGTTATACTTTGAAATGGAGATCTATTTTATCTTCCTACAATAATCTATCTTATATAAATAATATTACAAGTTAATGAATCTCTTTCTATTTTTCTTAATTAAGTTATTTGCACTTATCATATGGATAGGATTCTATTTTATGGTTATCGTATCCTGATATTTGACTGAACTTTATTTTGATCTTTTGGGGCCATACAAAGTTCTCTCTTAAATTCAATTACGATATTCAAGATGGGATTTGCAATTCCAAATATGAACCTCACTCTGAAACTTTTTCTCCACCTCTCGAGGTGATATACTTTTTTTGATGGGATGTTCGATTTTAGAATTAAGATTCAACATCAATTTTAAATCCCCCGAAGAAAACTAATCCTTTTCAAAACCCGCTTCCAAGACCAACACCTTCGTTATATAAGAGAGTGAGTTTAATTTCTCTTATATTTAGAAAATAATCTCACAATTGAGATTTTTTTTATAAAGATTTAGAAAGGAAGCAAGTATGCAAAAATAAAAAGAGGCACAAAATGAGCCCAAAACTAAAAAGATGCGCAATGACCACTAAATAATTATAAGATGCACGAAGTACATCAAAAACCAAAAGATGTGCAATGTGCACCACAAGCTGATAAAGAGGTATAAAATGAGCCCACTATGAATTAGCTTGCCTTTCTTTAAAATCCTTAAAATCTTAAAAGACTCTCTGTTCTAATTGATATCTCCTACACTAAAATTTGAATATCATGATTTCTGATTGATTAATTTGTAATATTATTCTATTAGATATTTTTTTAAAATGAAGTTTGAAAAGATCAATTTTCCTATCTAATTTTTTTATTATTTAGATTTTTGTTGGGAAAGAATTTTAATCTGTAAGGAGTTCGAGCTAGGTTTTACAAAATCAAAATTTTTAACCTTTTTGAATTTCAGCGTTCTCAATTCATTTCTGACTGGTTTTTAAATCTAATAATAAAGTAAATTTAGCATTTAAAGGAGCAAAACGATTTAACTCTTTCAGCCACCACCACCACCTCCTTCTGATCAGGATCCCTATGGGTTCTAATTTGTTTTATTTCTATTATTATCTATTTTTGTGATGTACTTACTTTGTTCTATTTAGTGTTTTCTTTTTTCTCTTTTTTGTGATGTTAAAAAGGGGAGTAGTCTGTTATTTGCATCCTGTATTTTAGTGAAACTAGTTTTCTGCTTCCTTGTCTTATATTTTCACTTATGTCTAGTATTCTCTTAAAAAAATTTTAACTTTCCTTACTTTCAAAGTTTCATATTCTAAGGGGGAGTTTCAGAGAATGTCAAAAGCTTTCAATATTTTTAAACAATAATATTTGTTATCATCAAAAAGGGAGAGATTGTTATAAATCTGGGCCCAAGTACTATAATTTTTATGAGAACAAATATTATTATTTTCTTATCACTATTATTATTGCATATCTATTTTGTTGCCTTGCTCACTAATATTTCAGGTCCACAAGTCCATTGGAAATGTCAATCAGCTCAAGATCAGGTAGACTAGGGTTGAGTCTATCTGTAATTCTAATATCAATATACTTTTACCTCTCCTGAGTCAAAACATGTATTTGGTATACCCTAAGCTGAGTAACTTTGCACACACACACACTCAAGAGGGTGAGTAAGTGAGTCAGAAGAAAGATGAATTTCTTGAACTAATTATTCTGGATGATTTATATAGTACTAGATGAGAGTTAAATAAAAAATTCTTTAATTTAGGGCACCTTATCAATTAAGATTGATTAACTAATCGTACTGAATAATTCATATCATACAGGACGATTAGTTATGATTATGAACAACATCGGCCAATCACAATTTAGGTAATATTTAATAATCAAATTTTATTCTAATTGTATAGTATGATATGTATTATACTAGATTATTTATGATAATCATGCTTAAATTGATCATATGATTAGGGGACTAATTATGGGTAGATTGCTCAATCAGATCGTATAGGCCAATCTGTGACAATCGTACTGGATGACCCGAGAGATACATTGGAAGATACTTAATTGTCCTGCATCATCCAAGATAAAAACCATGATTTTTCTTATAATCATACAGAGCGATCGTACAGGATGACCCATGTATGGGATGATATTTAAATCATTTTCCATCATCGCCTTCTATATTGGACGATCAGTATAGTATCTTAAACTAATCATACAATATGATCATAGAATTGGATTGGATAATTAGTTTAAATACTTAAACTGATTGTACCAGAGAATGCAGCTCGTACTGTCTGTAAGGGCTATTTTATACTAATCGTATAGGATGATCTCAAGATCATACTGTACGATCTTTGATGACAAAATTAAAAATTATGATTTTTTTTGGAGGATCTCTATTTAAGCTCTCATATCTGCCTTTAGTATGATCTTTTGCTATTGACTTATTTTGAGAGAGAGCTTAGAGGAGGAAGAGAAGGAGAGCTTTGGGAGAGAAGAAAGGGAGAGATTCTTGTGAGGGGGAGTTATGAGGGATTCATAAAGGTTACTCTAAGCAAGATTTCCATTATCTTCTTCAAGCTACTTTGTTGATTCCTTAGTGGCTCTAGGGAGACATTCTTCAGTATTATATTCAGGTTCTCTACCTACTATAGGAGGGAATAAAAGGATTTAGGTTCTCTGCCTACTCCAAGAGGAAGTGGAAGGATTTAGGTTCTTTGCCTACTCTTGGAGAGAGTAAAAGGATTCAGGTTCTCTACCTTCACTAATACAGTAATAAAGATTCAAGGTACTCTACCTCACCAGTTCAGTGGAAGAGATTTTTGTAAGGTCTTCTCAGCTTAGCTGTGGGGGATAAAGGAGAAATACTAAAAGATTTAGTGCAATACTTGGAGGATGCCTCCGAGGAGTGGACATAGGTTAGATTTGACCAAACCACTATAAAATATGGTGTGTTCATTCTTTTACTTTTCTACTTTTTATTTTTCATACTCGTTTGTGTTTTTAGTGTGGTTAAAATTTTTGATTATTATGAACTTAATCTGCTTTTGCATTATGGGATAAACTTGTTTATTTTAAAATATTTAAAAAGATAAAAAGTCTTTCTTTTTTTCTTTAAATAAAATTTTAAAATAATTAATTCACCCCCACCCCTCTTGGTTAGCCTTGGGCTTGTTCTTAAAGGTTTAACAACCTTGATGAACTTTCATGCATTAACTAAAATGTATGAGAAGCTGTCAGTCTTATACAAAGTATTCTTAATGAATAGATTATTCAATATGAAGATATTAGAAAACATTTCAATGACAGAGAACCTGAATAATATGAGCACTATGATAAGAAATTATGTTTAATTAGCATTAAGTTTGATGATGAGGTGAGAAAGCTACTACTATTATCTTTATTGCCAGATAGTTAGGATGGGTTGGTTACTTTTATGAGTAACTCTTTAGGAAGTTCAAAGTTTAACTTTGAGGATATTATGGGGTTAGTGCTTAATGAAGAGGATTGTAGAAAGGCAAATAATGAATCCTAAAATTTTTCTATGAATATTAAAGCCAAAGGAAGGGGTTTAGATAGAAATACAAGTGGAGGGAGATTTAAATCAAGGAGAAGAAAGTCTACTTTAGGTAGAGTGAAAGTTGTGTGCTACACCTCTAGAAAGAAGGTTCCCTTTAATAAAGATTGTATTGTTCCAAAGAAGGCAAGTGGTGGAGGTTAAGATAAAATTTTTTCTACAAATGTATCTGTAGAAGAGTTTTATTCAAATCCTTTGATCTTATCTTAGATAATTCTGAATAATGGGTTATAGATTTAGGTGCTTCATTTCATGCAAGTCTAAATAAGGAGGCGTTAAACAACTACACTCAAGGTGATCTGAGAAAAGTGTATTTGGGAGACAACAATTCTTATAGTATTATAGGACAAGGCGATGTTGATATCAGAATGCCATATGGGTCAACTTGGAGACTCAAGGATATTAGCCATGTTCCTTACTTGAAGAGAAATTTAATTTTTGTGAGTTAGCTTGCAGTTTTAAGCCATGTGATATCATTCACATGAGATTCATAGAAGGTGATAAAATGAGCTATGATTATAGCTCATGTTAGTATTAAATACACACTATATATATTATAAATGAGAAGACTATAATTGATCTCATGGCTACACTGACTAAAATGTATAAGAAGCCATTAGCCTCAAATAAAGCATTCTTAATGAATAGATTATTCAATATGAAGATATTAGATATCACTTCATTAATAGAGCACCTAAATAATCTAAACACTGTGATGAGTTAGTTGTGTTTAATTACAATTAAGTTTTTTGATGAGGTGAGAGAGTTGTTGTTATTATCTTGATTGCCATATAGCTGGAATGGGCTTTTTACTGGTGTGAGTAGCTCTTCAGAAATTTTAAAGTTGAACTTTGAGGATATAATGGGGTTAGTGCTTAATGAAGAGGTCTGCACGAAGACGAATAGTGAATAGTGAATAGTGAATCTTCAAATTTTGTTATAAATGCTGAAGCCATAGGAAGGTGTTTAGATAGAAATCTAAGTAGAGGGAGATCTAAATCAAGAAGAGGAAAGTCTACTTTAGGTAGAGTGAAAGTTGTATGCTAGAATGTGGAAAGAAGGGTCACTTAATGAACAACTATACTATTCCAAATAAGGCTAGTGGTGTAGGTTAGGACAAATCACTACAAATATATCTTCAAAATTATTTTAGTCTAATTCATTGATTTTATCTCTAAATAATTCTAAATCTTGGGTTATAGATTTAGGTGCTTCATTTCATGTAAGTCTTAATAAGAATGCATTAAATAACTACATTCAAAGCAATTTGGACAAAGTGCATCTAGGAGAAAATAAGCCCTATAGTATTATAGGATAGGGAGATATTGATATCAGAATGCTCAACTTGGAGACTCTAGGATCTTAGGCATATTCCTTCTCTGAAGAGAAATTTAATTTTTATGTGTCAGCTTATAGACTTAGTATATGATATCATTCACAGGAGATTCATGAAAGGTGCCTAAAGGGGCTATAGTTATAATTCATGGTAATATTGAAGACACCCTATATGTTATCAATAAAGGATAAAAGTCTACTGGAGTAGCTGATTTAGATGTTGATGGAGGTCCTTAGAATTATTGGTTAGGTCATATGAATAAGAAACATATGCATTCACTTCTTACTTAAGGAAAGCTTCCTAGTTTAAAATCTATAAATCTAAACTTTTGTGAAGATTATATATATGGAAAGCAATCTAAAGTGAGTTTCTCAAAGATTGGTTCAAAGTTTAAGCCAAAGATGTTAGAGTTAGTGCAAATTGATGTATGGGGTCATGCTCCAATTTCTTTTATAGAAGGGTCTTTATATTTTTTCAGTCTGTTTGATGATCATAATAAAAAGGTATGTATGTACTTCTTAAAATAAAAGTTAGATAAGTTTGATGTTTTCAAGAAGTGGAAGGCCATGGTTGAGAATGAGATAGGTTTAAACATGAAATTTCTCTAATCATAATGATGAAGAGTATCATGATAATAAGTTTAACAAGTATTTTTTATGAGTTCACTCTTCCAAGAACACCATAGTAGAATGGTGTTATAGAGTGCATGAATAGACCTATCATTGAGCATTCTAGGAGCATGAGGTTGCATGTAAGTCTACCCAAATAATTCTGGGTAGAGGCAGCAAATGCCACTATATATTTGATCAATTTTGATCCATCAATTCCTCTGAATGAGGGGTTTCCTGAGGAAGCCTGGAGTGGAAAGGAGGTAAGTTCATCTCACCTCAAGGTTTTTGGTTGTTCATCCTATGTTCATATTAATACAGGATCTAAAAGTAAGCTTGATCCAAAATCTATCAATTGTATATTCAAAAGATATGACTCAGGTGAATTTAGCTATAAAGTTTGGGATTATGAGAATAAAAGTTCATTAGGAGCATAGATTTCACATTCAATGAAAATAAAATATACAAGGATAGAAATGAGGCTCTTAAAGATTATTCTAAAAATGTTGAGATAGAGAATGATGATGACCAAGAAGACAAAGACAGGAGATGTTTTTAAGTTGGTGAACATAGGGATTTCCTTGGGCACCTACTACTAAATTCAGGAGATTTAGGAGAATCTCAAAAAAAGTATAAAGGTATTCTCCTTCTTCATACTATCTACTACAAACAAATGGTGATGATCCAGAGTACTATGATGAAGCCATTCAAGTTGTGATTTAAAGAAGTGGGAGTAATCTATAGTGATGAGATGAATTCACTTGAGTTAAATTAGACTTCGGAGTTGATGGAGCTACTAGATGAAAAGAAATCATTATAGAATAAGTGAGTTTATTGACTATAAAAAGGACTTGATGGTAGCAAGCACTATAAGGCTAGGCTTATAGTTAGAGGTTTTCAATAAAGGGAAGGAGTGGACTTCACTATGTCTCCAATGGTGAAGATGACTATAATCAGAGTTGTGTTGAGCATAATAGTAGTGGAGAATTTATATCTAGAGCAAATGAATGTAAAGATAACATTTTTTATGGTGACCTTGAAGAAGAGTTCTACATGGTGCAACCTCATGGATATATGATCATAAGAAAGTAAGATCTTGTGTGTAGGATCAAAAAGAGCCTATATGGGTTGAAGCAGATACTAAGATAGTAGTATAGGAGATTTGATAAGTTTATGTTAGAAAAGGGGTATATAAAATGCGAGACATATCACTATTAATTTTTTTAGTATTTTGATAACTCTTATATCATTTTGCTTTTGTATATGGATTACATGCTAATTATAGGGTTAGATATGAAGAAGATAAGATATCTGAAGAAATAATTATCAAAGGAGTTTGAAATGAAAGATTTGGGTCCAGTAAAGAAAATTCTCAGTATGATAATCAACATGGATAGAAGTGCAGGTATATTGAAGTTGTCTTAAGTTGAGTATATTAAAAAGGTACTGCAAAGATTCAACATGAATGAGGCAAAGCTAGTTTGCACTCCCTTGGGTAGTCATTTTTAAGTATTTGAGGAATAATCACCTACATCTGAAGCAGAGAAAGAATAGATGGAGCTCAGTAGTTTGATGTTTGATGTAAGCTATGATTTATACGAGATCATATATAGTATATGTAGTGGGAGTAGTCAGTAGATGCATGTGTAATCTTGGAAAACTTAATTAGGGGGTAATTAAGTAGATTCTCAGGTACTTGAGAGGATCAGTTGACAAAGCTCTTTGCTTTGGAGATACATGGATTAGTCTATAGGGGTATGTAGATTCTGATCTTGTTGGAGAGCTTGATGGAATAAAGAACACAACTACTTATATCTTGACTTTAGTAAAGACTGCATTGAGTTGGGTTTCTAAGTTATAAAAGATAAAGTACATTACTACCACTAAGGTTAGAAAGGAGATGATATGGTTTCAAAGTTTTATGGATGAACTTGGCAAGGGACAAAAGACTGGGAAGTTGCATAATAATAGCATGAGGGCTATTTATTTAGCCAAGAATGCAACATTCCAAGCTAGGATGAAGCATATCTAGCATCAATATCATTTCATCAAATATCTTCTGGAAGATGATAAGTTATCTTTGGATGAGATACATACAACCCAGAATCTTACCGACATGCTAACAAAGATGATGACAGCTGATAAACTAAAGCTATATGTAGCTTTAATTAGTCTTCATGAAGGATGGGAGCAGGGTGAGCCACACTATATGTATTATGATTGATGCTACATACTAGGAGAAGGATTGATTGCAATCAATTCCCAAGTGGGAGATCATTATTTTTGTGTAAAATTTGATTGTGTTGATTAATCACATTATAATGTTTCCTTATAACTCAATTCAATTTATCAAGCTCATTTGGGGATCTTCCCCTACTTTGCACACATAAATTTTTTTTTGTACAACCTTATAGTGCTGTGGTGCTATGTACTCTAGCGATATAGTGTTGCTAGGGAGCACTTTGACACTCTAGACCTTGGCACTGTGGTGCTGTTAAGTTGACAAGAGACAGATAGTTTAGCTTCATAGTGCTCCAAATCTGGCACTACAGGATGGGCTGATAATTTTCTTTCTCATTTTTCATTAACGGTTACATCCCTTAGTGGTTTTTGATAGTTTCCTCTTTATTTATTTGTAAGAGAATGGTACAAGGGTAAAGAGAGACAAGGAGAGAGCAAGAGAGAAGAGAGATCCATACTATTTCTCCCAAATTTTTATAGTGAATTTCTTGGTGTGGTGTGGTTATGTGACTTTATCCTAGTTTTGGGTTTATTGACATTAAATCCTTATTTTGTTTTCTTTATATTATATTTTCTCTTTATTATTTGTGTTTTCTATATAGTTTACTTCCCCAATAGATTCTAATTTTTAAATAAAAGGGCTAATGTATGAATTTATATTAATAAAAGAAAAGTAATCCAATTGCAAAAAAAATTAACTTATAAAAAATTTGAATTTATGTGGATTTTATCATGTATGAATTTTACTTCAACAAAATTAATTCATGAAAATTTCCAAAAGAATAAACTCTGACCATATGTCAAATACTGTATTAATTTTTATAGGATTTTCCACCAAATGGATACTCAAAGCAATTAAATATTACTAAAAGAAAGAAGTCAACATATTATTGAACTTACAAAGAAAGATCTCCTTAATGAAGCATAAGTCTAAGCAGTTGACTGATCTCAGTTTGGTAAGCAAAAGTTTCATCTCAAGTAAGGACCAATTGAGTATGTTCTTAAAATGCGACTTCTCTAGATCAATTTTGTAATTGCATGTATTTGGTATTCTACCATTAGATTATTCATGTCACAATCATACTAATTTTCATCTTTCTTATTGTATAAATTTATAAATTTTGGTAGTATCTACCAAATATTTTCTCATGGAATTGCACTGCTAGCTATTTGGGCTGCATTCCCACCATAGTACTGGTTTTTAAGGAACTCATGCCAAACATTTAGGGCCATTTGAGATGACTACAGCATGTTGTAAATATATTTGTAAAGCTGCTACTGAGAAAGTAACTTTTTAAAATCTGCTAAAGAAAGTAGCTTCCTAGTGCAAAAAATAGTGAAAAAGTAATGAACAAATAGAAATATGATTATTGTTTGAAAAGAAAATCAGTAAGAAAGCTATCCTAAATGAAGCCTTAGGCTTCATTTGGGACAACTTTCTTATTGGATGCCCACTAGATAAGTAATATTGCATTCATGTTAAAAGGAACTTTGGCTACATTATTGCTGACATAATAGTGATGATTTGAGAATTTGAAGGTGTTTGTGCAGCTTTAAGCCATACATAATTTACATATCCAGTAAATTAGCTCAACTAGTTTCTTAGTTGGCCTACGTGGATTGATTGGCTTTGTGTGATTGTAATTGGATGTTTTGAAGCTATTAGAATAAAGGTTGGTAATATTAAATTTTATGTTGTCCATATACCATTTGCAACTTTTGTTTACCTTGCCCCTGTTTATTGCCAACAAACTCAACCCTCTACCTCAAAAGAAAGTATCTTGCATAAGTTTTTTTTCCTTTTAACAAGCATAATGGTGTCGAATTACAAGCATAGGGAGCTTCCATCAATTTTATAATATAATAATGTAGGTTAAACTTCACGTATATCATAATGGGGAACTTCATTAGGATCATCAAGACCTGAACATACATGGAGGTTTGCAAGTTTATAATACGTGTGCTCCTTATAAGAATTGCATTCTACAACAAATACAACAATGCAAATTAGGAATTAGATAATTGTATTCCATTTACTAGCTATCACAACTTTCATTATTTATAGAGCTATATAAAAATAATTTGTTTTAGAGGAATGATTTTGATTGCATTTGTAGCACATCAATGATCAAAATGTAATAGTCAAAAACGGTATTGTATGGAAAAGAGAATTTGGAGATGAGTACTTTATAGTCCCACTTTTGTAAAGCTTAACAATGATAGCTTATCTCTTAACATTGTCCCTTAAGTTAACAATGGTTCTTAAATTGTTAAATTTGATATCAACTGAAGAAACCACATATATGATAGAGATTTAGTGAAATCATTTGAAGGTTGGTATGTGATAATCAATCTCTATATATTTGGTGTAGGCATGCTAAAGCAAGTGCTGAGATATTGTCACAGTAGACTGGAGTAAGAGTAGAAACTGATAGGTGAAATCCATTAAATAGACCATGAAGCCATATGACGTCACTAGCTACAACACCTATGGCATGATATTCAATTTTAGTGGAAGAGTGTGTGACTATAGTTTTATTTTAAACTAGCCAGGAGACTAAAGTGGAGCCAAGGAAGACACATTAGCTGGTTATTTAGTGATGATTAGTTTTATTAGTAGCCTAATCTGAATCAACATAAGTTTGGAGTTCAAGAGGGGCAATAGTAAGTGGTAGGCCATAACTTGTTATGCCAGATAAATAATACAAAATGCATTTTAGCAGTTGAAAATGAAGAAGAAATGGCTGATGCATATGTTGACACAAATGATTGGTGGAAAAAGTAATGTTCAATTATGTAATAATCAAGCATTGAAGCGAACTGACAAGTTGATGATTTAATTTAGGTTGTGAGAATAGTTTAAAAGTTACAGTAAGAGCTAGTAGTTTGTATGACAATGGACTTTGGAATGATTACAATCCCACATTCCAATTTTATTAACCAGATTGGTGATATATGAAGATTCTTAGAGATGTAGGCCAGTGGAGGTATATTTAATTTTGATGCCAAGAAAGTAAAAATAAAGGCCAAGATTTCGCATAGGAAACTTGGAATGCAGATTTTGTAATAAGGTGTCGATTTTAGCATCATCATTGTCCGTGAGCAAGATATCATCAACATAAATAAGCAAACAGATAGTAGTAGATCCTTTATGGTAGCAGAGAAATGAATGATTAGCCTTACTTGAAACAAAATCGTATTATAATAAGTGAGTGGAGAAGGTGGACCACCATTGGCATGGAGCTTTCTTCAGACCATAAATGGCATTATATAAAAGACATAAATGATTTGGATATTGAGGATGTTGAAAGCCTAAAGTTTTTTTCATAAACACAACATCATCAAGTTGGCAATATAGATAATCATTGGAAACATCTAAATGATAAACCATTCAGAAGAAACGACTACAGTGAAGAGAATGACTATGATGGGGAATGTATAACTAAACTAAACTTAGCTATGTAATCAATGACATACTCCTATTTAATACCTTATTCAACAATGCGTGTTTCTGAATTTTTTTGCATTTGGAATGACCTATAAGGTGTAGATAATTGTATATGTTAGAGGCTGCAAAAATAAAGTTTAAAATAAATACATATTTTAAATATGTAATAATTCTATGGTCACCTATATTTTTTCATTCCAACATTCATCTGGGGCATCAATAGTCTTCCTTCTAGGATCCCAACCCAATCCAGTCGAACCTCGCTTCAACTCCGTCCATAATTTCCAATCCTTTTTTAGTTGATCCCATTTATTTTTCAATTGTGTTTTGTCATACTCTCTACCAATTTTCTCTTGAAAACATTTCATTAAATTCATCTAACTTTCTTTATTAAAATGTAAGGTTGGAAGATTTCCTAGTTCAATCCCCTTCAAACATAAATCACAAAAAATTAGTTTAGCATCATGCTTCCAAGTTGCAAAAACTCCCCCATCCTTAGGTTTACCCATTGTATGACCTTATTATTACAAAAAAAATAGAGGAGACTATCAATAAGTGGATTAAATAAAATGAAACCCGAGAAAACTGCATTTTTACATGTATTAAAAAAAAATGAAAGTAATAACATGACCAAAATGACTCGTGCATTCAATCAAGGCCATAGATTAAAGTGTAAAAATATAAAACTACACCGTTGTAATTGAACGTTTTAAAATGCTATTGCATTGAATAGACCAAGATGGGATAAGGTAACTGAGATAATTAGGAAACAAATTCAAACCATTATGTTTAGTTCTGCTTAATGGTAAGACTAGGAGAAAAAATCTGTGTGCAAATAATTCATAATGGTGTTAGTTTCTATTTACTCCAAGGGCATTGAGACATCTTCAAGACCATCATGCCATCTATGATTCAAATGAACAGCAACTATAAAACTTCCATATTATGATCCCATTTTTTAAAATACCATTAAAAGTTATGCATAATGGTTAATTGTATTAAAACTCCTATAGGTTAAATGATTAGTTTCATGGCAATAGGGATGGAAGGGAATGCTAATTGTTTGGTGGGAGGGAACAATACCTAATCAGGATAAATATTAGGGGATTTAACTGCAGTTGTATAAAGAAAGAGCTACGAAATCAATCTCTTATTAGAATTCCAGATATAAATGAAGAGAACAAAAATTTAACCTACCAATTGAAGAAAGTAATTTTGTAAAAACATAAAGGAAAGAAAATGAAGAGAGATCTGAGCATACTAGCAGTGTTGAATGCTGTGGAGGACTTTTCACAAGTGGGAGATGGAGAAAACTGATCAACTTCAAATCTAGCTAAAATTTGAGGTTCGGCTTATGGAAGGGTGAGAAGGGGCACAAGGAATGAAAAAATAGAGGAAGTGGGCTGATATGACCGAACTTGGTGAGGAGGAAGAAGACAATGAGGTATTTCACACATAACTATTAGGACATTTACATCTTCCTCTCAGCTTCGAACAACATGAAGCAAACGAACATTGGAAGCTTCCTTCAGACAGGTAAAGCAACTGTGGGGTGCAAAAGTTTTAAGAATGGAGCATGACCTCGTAGCCCTAAACCACAAATCTGTTGTGTTTCTTGACGTACAGTGATGAAAATGTTATCCCAAATGCACTCTTTATCTTCCAATCAAATTCACATTCTCAACCCCTAGTACATTACCATCATTAATAGAATTTAAATCATGCTTTTCTAATTATATAGATGATTTTTACCGTAAACTAACTCCAATAGCATCTAACTTTTTAGAAATTATAGCTACTTGAGTAGTCAAAATAGATAATATATCTGATTAATACAAACCTACTACTCTCTTAGGATTCCCCCTATTGGAAGGCCACTGAAAAATTATTTATATCAATTTCCTTAATTAATTCATAAGCTTCCTTAATTAAGAGAAAGATACATGAGAATTAATAAAGATAAATAGCACCTATAATGATTAATTAATATTCTTCATCCTCCTTCTTCCTCTAATAATAGAATTTGTTACACAATACAGGATAAGATCTCAAAATGAAAGTATCTTCCATGTTCTTAGCCTCCCTTAGACTTTAGTCTATGGGAGAACTAAAGGAAGAAACTCAAAAGTATAAGATACAACTGAAAAATGATATAACTCTCTTAATCAAAGAACTAAAAAACTATTAATTCATGTGCAGAAGCATCCTTAGGCATTGCAACACTTAAAGAGTTGGTGCTGTGGCAATATAAGATGATCTAGCACCTCAGCACTGTTAGGCTTGCTCCACTGCGGTGCTGACTTGGCACGGTTAATGGATGAATTGATATATCTTTTGGTTGAGTTGGCATGGCTCCTCAATTTGATGACTACTCCACTATGGCACTAAAAAAGTTGAGCACTACAGTGCTTGAAAGTGCATTCTAGCACTGGTGCTTATTTTCCTAAGACTTTAGTGGTGTAGTGTTGATTTCTGGTGCAACGGCTCTATGATACGCTACGAGTTTGTTCTTAGTGTACCATGATGCTGATCTCCTTACAATTTTAAACCAGACAGTTTTGTAATGTTTGAATTAGGCACTAGGTGTTATAGATGGAAACACTGCGATGCAAAATCTATGAGCATTATAGTGCTCATTCAACACTTATAAACTTTTTCCTTCTCTTGAACATTTCTTGCAAAAATATAACTAAAATAACACATTTTCACTAAATTTTAACAAAATAAATAATAAATAATTTACACAATAAAATTTTCCCAACTTGCTTGTCCTCAAGTAATGGTGAAATCACCTATTGATTAACTTAATAGCCAAAGTAAATATTAATTATCTAAAATTACTAAAATATAAGATAATACATATTAATTTAGAAGTAATTTAGAATGATCAAAGTTATAATTCTAATTTGAAAGGTCAAAATAATTATCTCAATCAGTCACTCTTACAATTGCTTGCATTGAACCTATATAATATGACTATATGTGTAAAATTGACTTCTGATTTTAGAAATGAATAATATAGCACTTAGGGATTACTTGTGCTTGTAGTCAATTTAGGATGTTAGGATGCTTTTGGACTCACTAAAAAGGTTCTTTCTAATTACTTAGAAAAAAGACATCAAGCTCCGCTCTGGTTCTCTGGTTATTCTGAGGCAATTTTAGGGCTCATTCTTCTCCATGTCTTCTCTCCACTCCTGGCCTTATTGGTGTGGTTTTTTCATGGTTTTTCTTCCCTTTACCTTTCTTTGGTGTTTACTAAGTTTTGTTTTGTGGTTTTTCTAGTCGTTTTTGGTGGGGCGGTGATGACGTCCCCAACATCATCCATCCCAGCTTCCTCTTCATTCCCAGCTGGTAAAACACATTCCTTTAAGGATGTTTTGGTAGGTTCCTCTTCGTCTTCTGCTAAGGTTCATTTTATGCATACTTCCTTTAAGGGTTGTCTTACCCTTATGTTTGATGATTCGGTGGTTTCGCAGCTAGCTGCGCCTTTTTCTCTCACCTTAGTTGGTAAATTCGTTCTTCATCATCCCAATTTGGACGTGATTTGGAAGTATTTTGTGAACCTTAAACTATCCAGTTCCTTTCATATTGGTTTGTTGGATCCTCGTCATATTCGGATACAACTTACCAACGATCTTGATTACAGTTTCTTTTTTTCAAGGAGATCGTATTATATTCAAGCTTATCAAATGAGACTGCTCAAATGGACACCAAATTTTGATGTTTGGGAGGAATCTTCTATTGTGCCAGTGTTGATCTCTTTCCCGAATTTATGCCTTCATTTTTTTAACTCTTAGATATTATTTAGATTGGCTTCAATTTTTGGTAGACCCTTAGAAATCGACCAAGCTACTGCTTCTATCTCTAGGCCCTCAGTGGCTCATGTTTTAGTTGAGTTGGATGTTTCTAAGAAACACCCATATGAGATTTAGCTAGGTTCGAAATTGAATGGCTATTTTAAAAAAGTTGAAATTGAAAACCTACCTATTTTTTGTTCTCATTGTAAGATGCATGGACATGGGGTTAATGAATGCCTTATGTTACATCCTCATCTTCGCAATGAGAAAGTTTCATCCAAAGTTATGCAAGGAAATAATGGTCTTTTGGTGGAAGATGAGAATGTGGCTCTTAATTTAATGGTTGAGGGGAATGTTCCTAATATGCAGAATACTTTTGAGATTAATATTACTCAAGTGATTGAGAGACCTGCTGCTAAGGAGCAGGAGACTGCTAACAAATTGAATCTTGAACCTAATTATGATCATGAAGCTAAATTTATCTCTTCTTTGCATATTGAGGGTCAAGATGTGAATGAGCAAATGTTAGATAATACTATTAATCAAATTATTGGTTCATCTTCAGATACTATTATTTGTGTTTCTAACAATAATTTGACTGATATGGATTCTATGATGGTTCAAAATATTTCTACTAATATAGCTCCTAATCATTTTATTATTGTTGCTTAGGAGGAAGGACCAGATGATATGGTGTACAGTGATGTTGGCAAAGGTAAATCGGTGGTGGAGGATGACACTAGCTTTGAGCAGGAGGTTTGGTAGGAAGGTTTGAATGATGATAGTAAGCTTCTTTTAAAATCACACTCTAATAGTGATGCTTTTACTTATACCGAGGATATGGATATTATGGCTAAATGCTTTGCTAAAGATGACAATGATACTAGTTATATTAAGTTTCATAGTAAAAGAGGCAGGAAGAAACAAAATATTATTTTGCAACCTACTAGAACTACCCGCTCACATACTCCTCATTAATTTTATGTTTTATGTTTAATTGCAATATTTGTAATGTTAGGGGCATTGGTTGTCCTTCTCTCATTTAAGAGTTAAGAACCTTTGTCATGTTCATAATGCTTCTATTCTTATTTTGCTTGAGCCTTTTATTTCTCCTAATAAGTTGATTAGTACCTCTCATTTTTTGGGTTTTAAATATGCTATTTCGAATGTGGCTAATAAAATTTGGGTTTTATGGAAGGATCCCATCAAAATTGATGTTATTGGTGACTTTACTCAAGTGATGCATTGTAAGGTGGAGGTTTTTAATTTCCATTGTTGTGCTTCTTTTGTGCATGCTGCTTCTACTCGTTATATTAGGAAAATTCTTTGGGATCAGCTTCTAAATTTTCATAGTTTTTGTAATTTTCTTTGGCTTGTTGGTGGTGATTTTAATGCTATTACTAATCCTTCTGAGAGAATAGGAGGCTCTTCTCCTTCTTATCATTCTATAGAGGAATTTAGTAACATGTTGGTAATAATTTCACTTGGAGTAGGGGTCATTTATGGCAACATTTAGATTGGGTTCTCTTTAATAATTCTTGGATTAATTCTTTTATTGCTATTACTGTTGAGCATCTTATCAGGACTCTTTCTGATCATTCCCCTTTGTTAATTAGCTTGGATTTTAGACAATTTAATGCTTCTTCATAATTCAGATTTCAAAATATGTGGTTACTCCATGACTCCTTCTTGGATGTTGTTCAGAATAATTGGCATGCTCCTCTGCACCCATATAATTCTCGCTTGGGTATGGGGAGACTTTGGTTTAAGCAGAAAAGGCTTAAGCAGGTCTTGAATTGGTGGAATCATAACATTTTTAAAAACCTATTTACCAATATTTTGCAAGCTGAGCACCAAGTGAACACTTTTGATTCTATTTGTCAAGTCGATCCTTCTGATGCTAGTTTGAACTTATTAAGAGATGCTAAGGATTGTCTTTTTAAATTACAAGCACATGAGGAGGTTTTTTGGAAACAAAAAGCTGTTGCCAAGCATCTGGTGGAAGGTGACAATAACACTAAATATTTCCATGCCTTAGTTAAGAGGAAAAGGGCTAAAAATTATATTATTAAAATTCTTCAGGAAAATGGTACTTTCATTAATAATACTAGGGAGATTGCGAGTTTTGCGGTTCAGCACTTTTAAAATCATCTCAATACGAATTTTACTTTGATTTAGATTAATAACCCTTCTATTATTCCTAACCTCATATCTCAAGAGGAGAATGATTACCTGTCTAATCCTCCTTCTTTTGAGGAAGTTAAGGAGACTCTTTTGGGTATGAATAGTGATTGGGTGGCTGGGCCTGATGATTTTACCACTCAGTTTTTTCAAAAGTTGTGGCACATTATTAATAATGACCTTTTTTTCCACTATTTTGGATTTCTTTGCTGGCAACTGTATCCCTAAGTTTTTTACCTCTACTTCTATTGTGCTTATTTCCAAAAACAACTCTGTTAGTTCTTGGAATGATTTTAGACCTATCAGTATTTGTACCTTTTTTAAAAAAAATGATTTCTAAAATTCTCATGAATCGGTTAACTTCTATTTTACCTATAATTATTTCCCCTTCTTAGATGGGGTTGGTGAAAGGGAGGGCCATTGCTGACAATATTTTGTTGGCTCAAGAATTTTACCAAGACCTGGATGTTAGGGTGAGAGGGGGTAACTTGATTTTGAAGTTGGATATTGCCAAGGCCTATGACAATATTGATTGGAACTTTATTTATAATATTTTGCATCTTTTTGGTTTTAATTCGGTATTTATTAAGCTTATTAGAAATTGTATTGAAGATGTTTATTTCTTTATTATTGTTAATGGGTCTAGTAATGGGAATTTTAAATCTTCTCATGGTTTAAGACAGGGTGACCCTATTTCTCCTGCTCTTTTCATTATTGCTGCTGAATTTCTTTCTAGAGGCCTTTCCAATCTTTTTGAGAATACTCCTAGTCTTTATTTCAGAATGTTGGGTGATTTTCCCATCTCTTATTTATGTTTTGCCGATGATTTTATTATTTTTATGAATGCTTCTATTAACAGGATTCACAAACTTATGGATTTTTTCTATCAATTTGAAATATTTAGTGGTTTATCTCTTAATAAAAATAAAAGTTGTTTTATTGCTTTCAAGAGAGTTCCTAATGATTGAATATTGAACATTAAGGACTTAACTGGCTTTATACATGGTCATTTACCCATTAAGTATCATAGGGTTCCTCTCTTTATGGGAAGAAAGAAAATTTTTCTTTTTGATGATCTTATTATCTCTGTTCAGAATAAGTTTTATCATGAGATTCTAACTTTCTGAGCTTTGGTGGTAGATTAACTCTTATGGAAAGTGTTCTTTGCTACTTATTGATTTATATCTTTCAAACTATTCTACCGACTCAATAGGTTTGTAATAGAGTTCATAAACTTATTAATAAATTTTTTTTGAAAGGTAATTCTAGTGACTCCAAAATTACCTAAGCCGCTTGGGATAACTGTTGTGGTGTTTTGGCTAAGGGGGTTTAGGATGTAAAAGTATGAATGACTTGGCTTATGCTTTACTTTTATTATGGTATAATTTTCGTGCTAAAGTGAGCCTTTGGGCTAATTTTATGTTTGCTATGTACTGTGTTGATAAGTACCCTACTACTTGTGCTTTTAAGCAAGGTGATTCTAAAGTTTGGTAGAGACTTTGCAAGGTTAAATGGGTTGTTTAGCCTTGCATTTCTTGGGGGCTTGGTGAAGGTAATGTCTTCTTTTGGAAGGATCGTTGGTTGGGTAAATAGTCTATTGAATCCATAATGAATTCTTTGTCCATTGCGACTATTAAGGTTAATTCTTTCCTCATTGATAATTGTTGGGATTATGAGAAAATTTCTAATGTTATCCCTGATTTTATTATTCATCAAATTTTGAATATGCCTATCAATATGGATTCTAATGTTATTATCTTATGTGATTTATCTAAAGATGGTGGTTTTCACTTAACGAATGCTTGGCATGCTTTTAGATCTAGGAATAATATTGATAATATTTTCTCTATGATTTGGCGTAAAAGTATTCCTTCTACTATGGATATTTTTTTCTGGAGAATCCTGCATAAATTCATTCCCATGGATGACAATCTCATCAAAAGAGGTTTTATTTTACCTTCCAAGTGCCAATGTTGTTACCATATAGAGAATATGCATCATGTTTTTATTTTTGGCCCTGTTGCTACTAAAATGTGGGTTTATTTTTATGACATGTTTCAATTGAATTGTTTTGATGCTCATTTGTCCCTTAACTCTATGCTTAATGCTTGGTTCATTAAGTCTAAAGGGCACATAAAAAATGTTTCTTCTATCATTTTATGGTATTTATGGTTGGAAAGGAATAATTCCCTTTTTAATGGTGTTCGTATGAATCATCATAAGGTGATCCAGAATGTGAAAGATAAGGTTTTGGCTCTTTTTTCTATTAAACTGCTCTCTGTCAAGAATTTTAAAAATTATTCTTTTGTTGGTTCTGCTTTAGGTCTTAGTTTGGAGGGTGGTCCTATTGCCATAGTCTAGAATCATCTACTGGACCAAACCCCCCATTAACTTTTATAAGCTGAATGTGGATGGTGCTAGCATTGATTCTTCTGTGGGTTATGGTGGGGTTATCAGAGACAGCAATGGTAGTCTTATTATGGCCTTTGTGGGTCCTTTACAGAATGGTGATGATTTCTATGCTACCACCTTGGCTATTCCTTATGGTCTAAGGGTGTGTATTAAACTTAACTTAACTAATATTTTTATTGAGGTTAATTCTGATTATAATTTCCTTTTTTTAAATTCTGCTGATGATTCGTGTTGTAATCCTGATCTATTTTATCAGGTGAGGGAGATTAAGAATCTATTGATTTTCTTGAATTATTCTTTCCATCATATTTGCAAAGATGGTAATGCTTGTGCTACTTGGCTTGCTCAATGGGGGTGTGGTTTAGAGTTTGTCTCTGATTTGATTGGATCCAATATTTTTGTGGAGCTTAAAGGTCTTCTTAGATTTTATGTTATTGGTGTTTTCTATGTTAGAATCTAAGGCGTTTTTTTGGTTGGGTTCTTTTTGTATCTTGCTCTAGGAACTATTTCCTTATCTCTCTACGTGGGGTTTTGGTGCTTTTTACACTTGTGCTTCTATCTGGTTAATTTTATTATCTCTCAGTTTAGCCTGGTGCCTTCCTGTTCTGCTGGCTGTTTATGGGGGGTTTTGTTCTGAGTTGGTGTCTTTTGCCTCCTTGGGTAGTTGTTATTTTTTTTTTAATCTTTTTGCTATGCTCCTTATTTGTTGTGCTAATTGGTGTTGTTCTAGTTGGTTCTTTTGGAGCGTTCTCTGGTATTTGGCCTTGCCGCCTTGGTGCCTAGTAGGGTCGATGTTGGACTGTATTTCCTGGATTTGGTTGGTTTTAGTCTTTTGCATTCCTGCTAGCTGGGGCTTCACTACGGATAGTTTGGGGGCTCTTTGTTTTATTTTCCTAGTATTTATGTGTTTGGTGTTAAGTTTAGTTTGTGGTTTCTTGTTGTTTGGAATTACCTGTTGGTTCAGGTCTTCAATGTCAAGTGGCCCCTTGCTGTTAATACTGGTTTGGTGCTTATCCTGTTTTCTTTTAGGTCTGGCTATTTCTGGTTGGTGTTGCCTTCCGAGAGGTTGGGAATCATGATTATGTTGTGTTTGGCTATGTCTCTCATGTCTCTGGCAGTTTTCATCTATGGTTTCAGTGCTGTTGGTTTGGATTGTCTCTGGTTTGGCATTTATCCCTGCTGTTTGGTGGATATTAGTTTGGTGATTGGCAATATTTGTTTTAGCTTTATTAGAACATGTATTATTGATAACTACTGGGATTGGTCTACTAGACTCTGCTTTAATTTTTATTATGTCTATGTTGGGCTTCAGCCCTTTCTATAGAATTTTGATTTTGCAGGTATTAGTAGAGATCTTGCTCTGGAGAAGATGATGGTGCTGGTTGTCGCTTTTTATTTCTCTCCTTATTTTTGGGTGCTCGTCCTTGTGCACCGTAGAATGTACCTAAGGATTTTTATAATTTTGATTAGTAGGGGCCTTGAGCTCTTAGGTCTTTTATTTTGTTTTCTTTCTGTAGCTCATTCGAGTAGTAGTGAGCTTGAGGCCTCTTTAAGGACCGTGTAATTTTTTCCTGAATTAACGCGTAGGCCCCCTCTATGGGGTTTCCCCTAAAAAAAGGATGCTTTTAGACTTGAGCTTTCATAGATATCAATTTTTTAATATACTCATCTTTCTTCCTTTTTCAAAATTTTCATTTAATATTTTCATATTTTTCACTTTTTCATACTTGTGGAGTGCATATTAAATGATTTTGAATATCAATTTTGCTTTCATCCTCCGGTAACTCTAATTAATTTTATATATAGATTTAGTAAGCTCACTAATTCCTTAATTAAGTTTATTATGATCTTCCTGATTTAAGGTACACACTTCTTTCCCTTAACTAAATTACTCACTTTTCAACTCAGTAACCAGTGTATGAGTGTATAGTTTCTAAACTCAATACAAGTTAATAACTTAAATGATCTATATTAGTTAATTATTAAACTTTTCAAATTATGAATTATTATGCATTGTTCATTCAAACTATCATCTAGGCTTTTATTATTATCTTAATTTTACATAATTTGTAATTATCATTTTAATTTTAGCTAAATAAATAATTAAACTGCATGCGCTATGTAGAAAATATTTTTTAACAGTTAAGCATAAGGGAATTTAAATTAGATATAAATAAAATAAAAATAACCATTGTACAAGCATAAATAAGAACTAAATATAAAATAAACATGCCTTAACTTTGAATTATAATAAGCTCAAGGGCGCTGTAATACAACTACTACAAATGAACACTAAATAACTAGTACATTAAGCATTATTCTCCTAATCTACCTCCATCCAAGATCCACAGGATCTGTTCTTATCAAATAATAATAATGGCGCGCATGGCCATTACACATCACTATCATAATATGATCAGAATATCACAATACTATAGGGATACCCCCCCCCCCCCCTCTCGAAGAAAATGAATTGAAAAATAAATAAATGAAAGTAGGCTACTGATGAAAGTAGCAACATTCAACTCTCTCCTCTTTCTCGCTCTATATCAAGTCTGCTAGGAACAACCAACAAAAGAAAAATAATGACTAGCATCACTCTAAGTCACAATCCTGTGCCTCCTCTTCCTCGTCATCGTCATCATCAAGCCATCTCCAAACAAATGATTGGTATTTTAGAGCAGTAGGCAAATACAACTAGTTTGAATTCTCCACAAAGGGACTCCTCTTGAATATCCCAACTAAAGCCTCATTGAATTTGTCTATATAATGCAATATTTTTTTCCAACATACATGAGTAGTGAGATTTTCATTCTCTACCCTCCTCATAGAATTCAGTCACACCCTCCATATGCTCCCTCAACTCAGTCACCTACTCAACTAAAGATGTAGGAGTCCTAGAAATCCTATTATTGTTGTTGGTAGGCCTACTAAACAAATTAGGCATTCCAGTGCCATCCTCCTCTACACCTAATCTTTCAAAGTTCTCATTTTTTTGGGTGAGGGCTAAAATGGGAAAAGCTACTCTTCAGTAGGATGTCCTCTCACATCAGCATTAACACATAAAAAATAAATAAGAGAAGGATGCCCTAAGCCCACGGAATTAGTGCCTCTAAATAATTAAAATCTTATGGGAAAAGCCATTAAAATGCTTTATATTTTATTCACTTTTGTTGATCAATTTCAAAGACCTAGTGGTCTTATTTTTAATCCTCACAAGAGTTGTTTCATCACTTCCAAGTCTATTTCCATTCAAAGAATCCATGAAATCCATAATAAGTTTGGCTTTTCCCATAATACATTACCTTTGAAATATTTAGGCACCTCTCTTTTTAGAAGTAAAAAAGAGATCTCACTTATTTGGGACCTCTTCAATGCTATTCACAAAAAACTTACTACTTGGGCTTTTTATTTTCTTTCTTATGGTGGTATGTTGGTTTTAATTAAATATATGCTTTGTTCTATTCCCATTTATCTCTTTCATACTTTATGCCATATGAGGAAAGTTTGTTGTAGGATGAAAAGGCTTTTTAATAATTTTTTTTGGGGTTCTAAAGATAGTAAATCTTCCATCTTGTGGCCTTCTTGGATTAATTCCACTTGGGTTTTTGAGGAGAGGAACCTTGGTTTTAAAACTATGGGTGACATGTCGACCGATTTTGCTTACAAACTTTGGTTTTCTTTTAGATCTAAGAAAAGTCTGTGGGAAAAATTCAAGACTGTTAAATACTGTACTGGTTGTCATCCTCTTGTTTGTTACTTTAAACAGGGTGATTCTTTCATTGGAAAAGGCTCTATAACATCAAGAGGAGGTTGAAAATTTTATCCAATGGGGTTTGGGTATTAGCAACATCTTCTTTTAACAAGATAAGTGGTTGGGTAACTTTCCTATTGATAGTTTATTGAATACTCATTCTACTTCCTCCTACAAAGTTAATTATTTTATTCATAATGGTATTTGGGATGTTAATTTACTTTGTGAAAATGTCCCGCATTTTATTGTTAGTCTTATTCTTAAGATTCCTCTTCAATTGGATAATGAGTATTTCATTAAGTTTACTAAGGCCAATGATGGTAAGTTTCCTTTGAAGCAAGTTTAACACTCTATCAGATAATCCTACCCTAAGT